>OZ022266.1:33720435-34920435 GCA_963978885.1 Nemotelus pantherinus
GGATTTTATAAACATTTATAGATTTTGTTTTACAGTTTGTGATATAATAGCTGATATTTTTTATGATATTTATTCCAATTTTTATATTTAATGTTGTCTTGCATTTGATGTGATTTAATTATTTAAATCACTTGAAATGTGTAATAAAAACCTATCTAAACGCTTTCAAAAAAGTCCCGAACAAATATCCCTGAATCTCAAAACAACCTTTCCCGCTAAGCTCCTTCCTTGAGGGGTACTTTCTGTGAGTAATTTTTGAGCCTGTTTGGCCTGAATGCGAAACTCAAAATAATACAGATTGTTAAAATCTTATTCATTCTGGTTACTAAAATAAATCTCTCAAAATCCTTAATGTTGGAAAATGTCGTAATTGTGATTTTCAATTCACTGTGATTTTGAGCAGTGATTTTTAATCACTGCAGTGATGTGGGCACATTATTTTTTCGGGAGGAAAAAATATGGACACAAGAACTTAATTTGAAAATCTTCAAAATTGTGCAGTCAATAGAAGTAAATATTTTTCAGTTCAGATTCTTATTAAGTTTCTGAATATGAAACCTAAAATATATGTATTACATCCCATCAAACTAATTATATAAATAAATGATTTTCGAAGAAAGCAAAGCGAATGCGAGCACACACTTTTCACACACAAAGCGAATGCGAACACACAATTTCGTGCACTAGTTCCGAAATGTGAGAGAGAAGTTGATGGGCTCGAAGAGATAGAAAAGAATCCAACCACAGCTAAAGAATGACTGAATGTCAGTTCTTGCATAAACATGAGTTAGATTTTACTTATTTATTTCACCAAATAAGGTATAGACTTAGTAGATGTATAAAAATACGAAACTAATAAAACTATAAACATACGAAACTAATAAAACTAATAAATAACACAAAATAAATAAGTTACAAATAGATAGCACATAAAAAAAACAAATAAAATAATAAATGAATAACAGTTAAATATCAAATTTACGAAAAATGGCTGGGATAAGGGAGGATTTAAAACTAAAAAACCCTAGCGCATCAGAACCGCTAGAAACACTAATGTTCGAGGAAAACAGTAGAGGATTTGTGCAGATTTTGAGTGTATATTCTACCACTACTTACTTCTCCTACTTAAAACTAATACACCCTAAGTAATAATATGGATGGAAATACTTAATGCAAGCATTTATTGGAACGAAAATTACAAAAAGGTCTAGTGCTAGCAGCCCTTTGCTAGCACCGAAGCCAAAAATATGTCCCATCTACCTTAAGTTGAAGTCAACCTGCTCTGCGAATTTCGAATTGATCCGATGACTGCATAGGAAGTTATAAGGATGCAAAGAAATTTAGGGCTACCATATGCAAAAGTTTTCAAATTTTCTAAATCTTAATATTTGGTGTTTATTTTCACTATAAGATCACTAGGATTTGAAAATTCTATGCTAAAATCGATTGCTAAAGGTATGCCAAAACAATACAAAAACAACTATAGCTGGCAACCCTATCATTGTATTGACCTTAAATTTCTACTGAATATTGCCTACAATAAGTTGAATTTGCCATTTGAATTTCGTTTTGATTCAAAGACTGTACTGGAAGCTATAGGGCAAAGAGCTTTATTTTCCTCAGGAATTTTCAAAATTTAAGACACCAAAATTATCATAGCTGGCAGTTCCAACCGAGTTTTTCAACAAAATTTTTACCAAACGTGGTTTAAAGTAAAGTTCAGCTACTGTGTGAATTTCGTCAAAATCGAATCACTGAATCAGAATTTATAGGGCCAAAGGCAGTTATTTTTCTCAGTGATTTTTCAAGATGGCACCACTGGCACAAAATTGTCCGCATTTCAAAATCGCTTCTATCAGACTTGGTCCTACTTAAGACCAATACATTCTGTAAATTTCAACTAATTCTGATGATCCGATCGTGATGCTAAAAATATAGGTAAATTAGGAAAGGGTTACCAGGCGTGCCCATTATAAAAAGTCAATTTTTTTACTTATTTTTTGACAAAGCATAAGACTTATTTATGAGTGGCTTTTTGTCTAAAAAGCGATTTTTTAGGAGATTCGATGATTTAAAGGTTTTCACTTTTAGCACCTGCCCTAGCTACAGGGTTGCCAACATGCTCATTTGTATAACTAATTAACACCATTATGTTCTGAAAGTTTCATAACAATTGAATAGCTCTATCAAAAGTTATTGCAATTAAAAATTTTCAAATTTTCCCGTTCTCTTTTCAGGCACCTAGCGCACACATGGGGTTAAAAAAATCCAAAACATTATCCGATTCACATGTAAAACACGTTCAAAATTTATTTTGTTAGCTTCATTTTTGCAAAAATTATTTGTGGACGGAATAATAGATATATTAAAAATATCACCAAAATGGCCGCCGGCGCCAAAGGGTTAAAGATAATTGACATTTAGTGAGACCTGGACCTATTCTGCATATATACCAATGTATCCTGAAAGTTTCAGCTGAATCGCATGGCGCGATCTCAAGAAATAGTCACTGAATTTTTTTGATGATATATATATATATATATATATATATATATATATATATATATGTATATAATATATATATATATATATATATATATATATATATATATATATATGTATATAATATATATATATATATATATATATATATATATCATCAAAAAGGGGTAACAAGTAAATACATTTAAGGTGATATTCGTATGGTAATAGATTGCTGAAAACATGCTCAGAGCGAAAAGTAAAAACTACTTGTGAGCTGACTCAAATCTTTGGTTGTGAATTTCGAAAGCCGGGTTCGCATATTTAAGAGAAGGACGCACGAATAAAATATATAAGAATTTAGTAGCGCATAGATTCTTAAACTCTTTAGATTGTCGCTTAATGAAGCCAAGTCGTTTATTTGCACGGGAAAGCACTCTATCGTAGATTGAAGCGGAACTTTTCATCCAGGATAACACCGATATCTAATATGCTGTCAACCCTGCTGAGTGCCTTATTGCTGAGGCGGTACGCATAATGAACGCGTGCAATTTCGGGAGTGAAGCTAATTGCGTGGCACTTAGCAATGTTAAAACCGAACTTGTTCGCGAAGCACCAATGGCCTAAAATGTTAGTATAGTAAATAGTAAATGAAAAATGTCAGATAAAACCTCAGATAGGTCTGATATAAAAATATTAAAAAAAAAAAAGAGTGCCAAGATGACTTCCTTGAGGTACATCCGATTTAACGTGAACTTTCATAGAAATAAGACCTTGGCATTTCATGAATTGAAAGCGATGGTGGCAGAAGGTTTTAGTTAAGATTCTGCAATACCGAACAGCTTTAGCTTGGGGATCAAAATGGGGGGATCAACTAGTTCGATTGCTTTGCTAAAATCTGTATAGACTGCGTCAATTTGATCACCTTTCTCCATTTTCCATAATACATCAGACATCATAAGATTAGAGGTAGTAGAAAGACCTTTTCTAAATCCATGTTGCTGCTCGTTCAGTCGAGTGTCGACCAAATGAGAGAATTTGTAGTAATTGATTTTTTCTAATAGTTTCGGAATTGCAGATAGAATGGCGACGCCTCTATAATTTTGAATTACACGTCTTTCGCCACATTTATACATTGGTATAATATCAATGATAGTCTTTGCAATATTTATTTAGTTATAGCAATATTTCATTATCCCGTATTAAGCCTTCTCCAAATCAAATCTCTTCATCTGTTTACCACTGTCCAGGTGCAGTAGCATTTCATGCAAATCATGATGCGTAATTGAATTCGCAATTCAATTCTCTATGGAATAGGAATTGAGCCTTAGGTATCCGACATAAGCTTCAATCTTTTATCAAGGTTTGCAAATTGTAAAGCAACAGCTGCTCTAGCTGTAGACTTTGTCACTTTCCATTTTGGCAACTTGATGATATTGACCGCAAATAGATAAATGAAGTCCGTAATTACACACAGTCAACAGTCCGAGGACGATTTCGCAAATTGAAATAGTGCCCTAAGTCAATCAATGGCATTTATGGAGTGAGTAATTTCCTATTGCATATGGATGGTGCTCGTACGTTGGGATACTTGAGTGGATGTACTGCTACGTATGTATATCGAAATGAATTTCATGAACAAGAATATTCGGAAAATTCATACGCTATCGACTAAAAGGTCTAAATCACTCAGTTTTGGACAGCACTAGAGGCTTATAACGATTGAGTTAACTATTTTATCATTAAATATTGCTAATAATTAAGTATTTGATCCTTAAAATTTATAAGTAAGAGGAAGCTTTATATGTTTTTAAAAGTGGACCATTTTTTTCCAGCTTGTAAAAAATATTTTAATTTAAAACTAATCTTTTCCTTTTTAACCTAGATATATTTTAATTTCTAGACAGATATCGACATTTCGAGGGTAATCTATCCTCTTCATGTCCAATAGACACGGTGTGTTTTTAATCTAGATATATTTTTTGTGTTTTTAACTTGGATACATTTCAATTTCTTGACAGATAATGATATTTCGAGAGTAATCTGTCCTCGTCCGATAGACACTGAACAAGAGGGCAGATTACCCTCGAAATATCGATATCTGATATATCAAAATATATCTAGCTTAAAAAGAAAAAGATTGATTTTAAATTAAAAAAAACTTTATAGTTTCAAAATTCATGCGGATTAATAATATATAATTCTAACCGTTTGTTTCGGATAAGTTTCATTATTATCGATTGCTTTTAATGTTGAAATAATAGCATAATAATTATTTCATTGCTAATTTCTAGTCGTAAAATATTATTGATCAAACCCAATTTCAATGAAGTCAATTTGACAAGATCTGATTTACGTGAACTGTTAAGATTCACTGTCACTCCAGATCCATAGCACATGAAATTTCCTGAGGACGTATGTACAAAATGCATTTGACTACGAAAAGCATTTTCATGTTTGCTAGACGAAAATTGATTTTTTTCATGCAGCATGGGTTTGGAGGGAAAAGTTCATACAGATGCTATGGTTTGGTGAATATTATACATGACACATGATTTTGTGTGTGTGATTTCACTCGCAAGCTAGCATAAAGTTTTTGATAAGTGACTGACTTTAAAAGATTAAATTTTCATTTACGAACACACAGAACGTAGACAGATGCATCTTGAATTGCCACTGATTGAAGTACTACGTAATTTTCATTGATGAATGTGAGCAATGCAAATGCACGGTACTATGCTGCACTTAAAATTGATTTACATATAGGATAGTCAGAGACGAAAAATGTATGTCAATTGCGAATATCACATAAGTGGGTATGCCACTGGTTTCTTCTGTGCAGGGTCCATGGTTCGAATCCAGGTTCGGACGAGGGACCGTGCACTAAACTTTGAGTTCAACTAGATCTCAATAGGCACCTGAGTTAGTCAGGGGTAAAGCGAGTCGTGGAACCAATCAGTTCACACTCGTATTCACATTGATTGTAAATTTATGATGAAGCTCTCTACCAGCTTCAACCCCTAGACCCGTACAAGGGTTGCCGTGGGATTACTTTACTGTCATCCATTAACTTTAGAAATGAATACAGAGGTACTTATTTCAAGTTTAAAGTTCATAAAAAAAATTTGAATAAACAAATTTAATTGCGCAAACTTTTAAGCATAAGCATAAATTTGTAAAATAGCTTTGGTAGAAAGCGTAAAAACATTGCAGGTATGATACTTTCCACTTCAAATTCTAAAAGACCGTTTTCTATTATCTTATACATCTTTCGATATTTTCCGTTTGAAAAAACAATAATACTATGCAAATTATCCTGACTTTTTTTTTATGAATTTATTTCGTAGAAAAGTTGAAGTCAAGTCTTCAAAAGTAACGGTAATTGTTTTCAGTTGGTAAATAACATTTATATTTTGTATAGTTAAATGTCCAACCACACTTATATTATTATTAGTACTATTGGTGCAATAAGTCGTCAAATGATAACTATTCGTCATTATTTCGGTCGCATTAATAGTATAAATAATTGATAGTGATAATGATAAGAATGTATCGGAATTTAGCTCCAGATTAAGTATGGATTATTCAAGATTTGATTGGGCCTATTCACATACATATGAGCAATTGATATCACGATCGAACAGCGTTTATAGACAAGGCGTTAAAAGGAGCTGATTAAAAGCATGATTACTTGTAAATCGTATAGATAGTTCTAATACTAAAATTAAATGAAAAATTCAAACGCCACAGCCAGCCTCGAATGTGTAAGTGCATTAACACAAACAAAACACTACATGAATATGCATTTAGAAGATTAATGTTATCTGCCTGCTTCAGTTTCGATGTCATTAGAGACGTTGTTAATGTCGACTACATACAGGAAAGATTTGTGCTTAACCAGCCCGTGAGAGTCACTAGATCCCGACAAATACTAGTTGAATATAGGCATAGCACCGCATATGCTGATAATGAGTCAATAAATAGATGCTGCAAGATAATAAGCATGAGCCAACACTTTTCCCCCACAATTTCAAAAGCGTCCTTTAAAAACAGAGTTACCAAGGCTCTTCTATCCTACCCTCTCTAGTCTACCGGTCTAGTACCCTTTTCATGACTAACAAAATATTTAATTTAATTTCCTTCCTGTATTTAATAATTTTGTACCCTACATGTAATATTGCTGTCATATTTATTTATAGAATGTTAGTTATTTTATTTGCCTTGCATTCAGTGTATTTTTTACCTGTTATTAATTTGTTTAGTTTTTTTATTTTAAATTGTAATTTCAATTTATACTTTTATTTTTATCTTATTTATAAGTAATTGTATACCTTGTTTGGTGAAATAAATAAATAAATAAATAATTGCGCTAATGCCAATAGCTCGTATGTGAAATGAAACCAATATGCAACTGCCTCAAGACGATCGCTATAATATCACGATTCATATCAATAAAATTCGTTTGTTTAGTTTGATTTCATTATAAAAATGAAACCTTTTTCATTATTTGAATTATTCTCACGAAGCGTAGAATATTGCAGTGAAACTGACGCTTGCAGTGGATTGCAGCAATCAGAATCTCTACAGACTGCCCTACTAAGCGGAAAAGCGGTATCTCAATGAAAGCGAGTTTCGAGATAATTGAAGTTTTGTAAAAGTAGTAATATTGATATTCTAATTCCCTTAGTGATTTAAGGTTAAATTGAGATAGGCGACGAGGAACTGGGTTCGTTTGGAGCTGGTGGAGGATTCTCCTTACTCCACTTTTCTCGGTGAGCGGTCTTCCGCTCTTAGATCCATCGGGTACTTAGATTTAAAAAACTTTCTTAAGATGTTTTCCATATGTTTTAAATAAGATACCACTAAAAGGTTTAGTTCATTAGATGCGTATTGTTTTAAGCTTTCTAATGTTATAAAAATCAATTTTTCGATTTGATTTTGAGATACCATTTCGCAAATATAATCGAACAAAAAATTGTTTGGCGAGCGTTTAGGTAGAAATTATACAATAAAATGAAAAGTCGAACTCGTTTCCTTTATTTCTACCAATTTATTTTTCAAAAATCCGTATACCAGTATTTCGGCTATCACTTATAGCCTTCTTCAGCGATGTTTCTTCGACTGAGGAAAATAGTCCCTAATCGTCCTATTTGTAGATAAACTTTTAAGTCTCCTTAAGCGTTTTCTTTCCGTCTGGGTATTTCCCCCATCGTCGGTAGGTGGGGCGCTAATTAAATCCTCATTAGCAGCCTCATTAACTGTTTCGTTAATCCTTCTTTCCTGGCTCGTGGGTGAGATTTTAATTCTCGTGTTATTATGATCTCCGGTTGCCCTTGCGGTACTTCTTCTAATCAATTTGAACAGTGGGGAATATCCGTTTCCCAAATCCCTGTTAAGGAGACACTCCCGTGGAGCCTTGAATATCTCCAAACTTTCCGCTACATCTAGCTTTCTACTATCTCCCACGTTGCTTATCAGTGAGAGGTTTTCCACCGAGATGTTGTGGTCTGCTCCAACCATATGCTCCGCTACTTTAGATTTGAACTCCTTAATGTTTTTCCTCCTTGCTGTTTCTGCTTCCCTCCGATGCTCCTTGAAGCGAGTAAGTGCACTTCGTTTCGTTTGGCCTATATATTTTAGGTCACAATCCCCGCATTGGATCGAGTATATCCCTGCTTTTTCCAATCTTTCTATTGGGTCCTTTGTTGACCCAAGTAGAGTCTTCAGCTGGTTGCTTCTGTTTTGGAATACAACCTCTACGCCCCATTTCTTTAATTTGGGCTTCAAACCCAACGAAATCCGATTATATTCTAACACGACCCTTCTCAGTGGGGGCTTGTCCTCCTTCAGGTTTGTCAAACCTTTAAGTGCCAGGTTCCTCATCCGTTTTCCAATCAGTCCTGTTATCCGTTTGGTGGGGTATCCATTGCTCTCAGCTACTTTCAAAATGTGGGATGTTTCCTTCTTTAATCCCTCGGACGATAACGGTAGGGTCAACATACGATGGATCATGTGGTTGAATGCAGCCATCTTGTGCTGGTACGCATGGTTGGAGTTGTATCTGATGACGCGATTTGTGTCTGTTGGCTTCCTGTACACTTCCAGCTCTAATTGTTTCTCCCTCCTCTTTAGCAATAGATCCAAAAACGGTAGCTGACCATTTGTCTCTATTTCAAAAGAGAAATCAATATTTCCATGCAAACCATTGATGATTTCCACGGTATTTTCTACTTCTTCTCTTTTTACAACCGCGCAGATGTCGTCCACATATCTCCTCCAAAATTTCGGCATGAGGCCCTTTTCTTCTAGATCCGCTTCTAGCTTAGCCATAAAAATCTCGCTAATAAACGGTGACAGTGGGTTGCCCATCGGAGCTCCTTTCAGCTGCTTGTAATACCCTTCCCTGAATGTAAAATAATTTTCTTCCATACACAATTTCGTAAGCTTGATGTACTGTTTGACCTTCGTCTTCCAAAGTGCATCATTTTGTTGCTGAAGCAACCAGGTCTCTAATATAAGAATTGCTTCCTTTATAGGTATGCTCGCAAAAAGAGCTTTAACGTCGAAGGATATCAGAATTTCATCCTCTTCTAAATCTCCTATCGATTGAAGATGCTCACAAAATTCTTTCGAGTTTTTGACCGAATATGACCTAAACTTATGCTCCATGCTCTGGAATTCCTTGACCAACCATTTTGCAATCCGATGCGTTGGTGATTTTTCCGCTGAAATTATCTCCCTCATTTCTTTTCCTGGTTTATGAATTTTGGGAAGGCCCCTTATCCGTGGCAGCGCTGGATTTGAGACTTTCAAATTGTTGTTGGATAACACCTGTTTGCATTCCTTCAAAACTTTATCGACCTGCTTAATAAGTGGTTGTAGTGGATCGTTCCTCAAAATATATAGGCCAAACGAAACGAAGTGCACTTACTCGCTTCAAGGAGCATCGGAGGGAAGCAGAAACAGCAAGGAGGAAAAACATTAAGGAGTTCAAATCTAAAGTAGCGGAGCATATGGTTGGAGCAGACCACAACATCTCGGTGGAAAACCTCTCACTGATAAGCAACGTGGGAGATAGTAGAAAGCTAGATGTAGCGGAAAGTTTGGAGATATTCAAGGCTCCACGGGAGTGTCTCCTTAACAGGGATTTGGGAAACGGATATTCCCCACTGTTCAAATTGATTAGAAGAAGTACCGCAAGGGCAACCGGAGATCATAATAACACGATAATTAAAATCTCACCCACGAGCCAGGAAAGAAGGATTAACGAAACAGTTAATGAGGCTGCTAATGAGGATTTAATTAGCGCCCCACCTACCGACGATGGGGGAAATACCCAGACGGAAAGAAAACGCTTAAGGAGACTTAAAAGTTTATCTACAAATAGGACGATTAGGGACTATTTTCCTCAGTCGAAGAAACATCGCTGAAGAAGGCTATAAGTGATAGCCGAAATACTGGTATACGGATTTTTGAAAAATAAATTGGTAGAAATAAAGGAAACGAGTTCGACTTTTCATTTTACCATTTCGCGCTTAGTAGAGCAGAGCAGAGCATGAAAGAGAGGACACTATAGAAAGATTATCGATGCTCGAAAGGAAATTCTCATAACTATATACGAAGATGGGCCAACTATGAAAGGAGCCGCTTTCGGTGCCCAAAATAAGTACCATACCGCTGCCACTATTATTCGTGCATATAACAAGAACGATTGCACCTTGGTGAAAAATTTCGCGCAGGCTATCGCTAGCAGAGGAAGTACTTACAGAATTAAAAAATTGCGTGGTCAGAATACCCTCTATTACGCTGAAAGCCTTTAAACGCAAGCTTGTCTAAATTGGGGTCAATATGAGTTATTAATTTGTGATCACGGTTCCCTTCTTGTCTATAAATCAACATAGATAACATATAATGTCTCCACTTTCAAAACCACTTAGTTAAAATTTTTCAATTTTAATCATCCTAAAAAAACAATTCTACGTCAATCTGATCATTAGCACTATTGACCAATGCTTGCGCAAACTTAAAATAATTTTGAAGCTTGCGTCAATAGAGTTTGGTCCCATGAACAACGCTCCACGCACCATTGAACTACGGAAACAATATGTGGCTGATGTTTCAGCTGGATTTGATGATCCTCGAATAAAAGTTATATACATACATTGACGAAGCAGGATTTAATTTGCATATGCGGCGGAAATAAGCTAAATCAAAATCCGACTCATGGGCAAATGTTTTAGTGCCAACAGTTCGGGGGAGAATTGTAAGCCTTATCGCTGCGTTCGCAACATCATTGACAAATTCAATATGTAACACACACAAGTTCTGTAACTTCTTTCCAAAAAAAATTAGGAATTTAATTTGAAAAATTATGAATTTGACTCGACAATATGATAAATTTGGGCCAACAATTTGTTAATTTGTCTCGAAAATGGCTTAAAATGGTAGTTAAATCACTAATTAACTTATTGTTTTGCAAGATGCACGCAATGTTTACCACTTCCTTCCTCCCTTTTTACTAATGTTCGAAGAACATTAGTATTAAAATCGATTCGGCCAAAAATTCATATTTCCATATATATATATATATATATATCATCAAAAAATTTCAGTGAGATAATCTCGGGAACGCGCCATCCGATTGAGCTGAAACTTTCAGGATACATTGGTGTATATGTAGAATAGGTCCAGGTTTCTTTAAATGTCAGTTATTGTTAACCTTTTGGCGCGGGCGGCCATTTAAGTGATATTTTTAATATACCTATTATTTCGTGCACAAATAATTTTCGCAAAAATAAAGTTAACGAAATAAATTTCGAACGTGTTTTACATGTGAATCGGATAATGCTTTGGAATTTTTTAACCCTATGCGTGCGCTGGGTAACTAAAAAGAGGACGGGAAAATTTGAAAATTTTTAAATTGCGATAACTGTTGACAGAGCTATTCAATCATTACGAAATTTTCAGGATATATTGATATTATTTAGTTGTAGATTTGTGTAGCTTTTAATGAGCGTGCTGGCAACTCTGTAGCTAGGGCAGGCACTGAAAGTGAAAACCTCCAAATCATCGTCTCTCTTGAAAAAATGCCGTTTCTTCAAAAAAAAGCCACTCATATGTAAATCTTGTGCTTTGTTTACATAACCAAAAAAAAAAAAGATATGGTATAACGGGCACGCCTGGTAACCCTTGCCCAATTTACCTATATTTTTAGCATCAAAAACTTCTGTTCACGGAAACTCACGATCCGATGAGCAGAATTATTTGAAATTCACAGAATGTATTGGTCTTAAATAGGACCAGGTCTGATAGAAGTGATTTTGAAATGCGGGCGATTCTGTGCCAGTGGTGCCATCTTGAAAAATCACCAAAAAAGATATCTGCTTTTAGCCCTATAAATTCTGATTGAATCGTTCGATTTTGACGAAACTCACACAATTGTTGGACTTTATTTTAAGCCACGTTTGGGTCGAATTTGGTCGAAAAATTCGGTTGGAGCTGCCAGCTATGATGATTTTGGTGTCTTCATTTTGAAAAAAAAAAAATTTGGAAGTGAAAACATTCAAACCATCGAATATTCAAAAAAATGTCCGTTTCTTACAATAAAACCAATCTGTATATAAATCTTATGTTTTATCTACACGTTCAAAATAAAACTTTGGAAATTTCATGTCGGACAAGAACGGTAACCCTCTCCCAGTTAACCTATATTTTTAGCATCAAAAACTTCTGTTCACGGAAACTCACGAACCAATAATCAGATACAGCTAAAATTTACAGAATGCATTAGGCTTAAGTAAGACCAGATTTGATAGAAGCGATTTTGAATTGTGGGCAAGTCTGTGCCAGTGGGGCCATCTTGAAAAATTACAAAGAAAAAAAACTTCTTTTTGGTCTCAAGAATGCATTATAACTCATATGGTGGAAGGTTTCAGATACCAACAGCTACTGTTACTATTCTGGACGTGATCAATCTTATTCATAGATCTTGGCAAGGAGTATCCTCTCAAATAATAAAAACTCTAGCGCACCTGAACCGCTAGAAACACTAATGTTCGAAGAACAGTAGAAGAATCGTGCAGGTTTTGAGTGCATATTCCACCACATGTGCTGCTTATTACGGCCAAACTGTTTCAAAATAAAACTTTGGAAATTTCATGTCGGACAAGAACAGTAACCCTCTCCCAGTTAACCTATATTTTTAGCATTAAGCGTAGCTCTCGAAAATATGACATAATGTAAAACTACAACTTAAATGCTACTTGCTCTTATCATGCATTCATGCCCTCCTACAATCTTCCTTAGTAGATACGTTACAAGCACTTTCGAGCTCGCGGGAATACTACCATTTGGAAGTAAACAAGTCCCTACGATGCTTGAGTGCTGCACTGAGTCCTCTCGTCTTTCACGTTTACTCCAGCTAAGTTACCAGATTTTCATGAAATTGACACAGTAGCTAAACCTAACTCTAATCTCTGTTTGGTGGAAATTTGGTTGAAAAATTTGATTGGTGCTACCAGCTATGGTAATTTTAATGTCTTTGGTTTTGAAAATTCGCTCAGGAAAATAAAACTTTTTGCACTATAACTTCCAGTGCAGTCATGAAATCAATACGAATTTCATATAATTAATGTAACCTGTCATAAACATTATTCAGGCCAAATTTGGTTGGAAAGCCACGATAGAGTTGCCAGCTATTGTTGGTTTTGTGTTTAATTGCAATATCTTTACTAAGCGGTTTTATAGTAGAATTTTCAAATGGTAATGATATCGTAGTGACAATAAACAGCAAATATTAAGCTTTCGATTATTTGAAAAAACTCGCTGCAGGTAACTCTAAATTTCTTTATACTCCTTTAAGTGGTAATATCTGAAACCTTCCACCATATGAGTTATATTGCATTCTTGAGACCAAAGTAAAACGTGGCATTTGAAACAGTTTGGCCGTAATAAGCAGCACATGTGGTGGAATATGCACTCAAAACCTGCACGATTCTTCTACTGTTCTTCGAACATTAGTGTTTCTAGCGGTTCAGGTGCGCTAGAGTTTTTTTATTTACACTCAAAAAAATGTTGGTTGAATTTTACCCTTCAAATAGTAGGAAACTGGTTTCCTACCATTAAAGATGTAAATTTACAAAAGTCTGTACAAAGAATATTTTACGTCTTAAATGTGTAATTTTTTTTCACGAGTAAATCGTTTAAAAAAAGTCGTAAATTTAGGACGGAAAACCATGAAATTAATATAACAAAGGCTACTTTTTACGAGTTTTTTAGGGTAATAAGCGCAATTTATTCGTGAATGTCCATAAAAATGTTTACAAAAAAATGATAGTAAAGAATGCTTTATCAAACAAATGAACAGGAATTTCAGCTAGCCTCTAGCTAAGTTTCAATTTCAATAAAATTGTAATTGAAAAAAATTTAATAATCCAAAAGTCAGCCACTCAAGACAGCGAAATGTTATAACTTACAATATTATGCCAAAATTAAATATCATTTACAAAAGACTTTAAAACTTTAAATGTTAAAAAAGGCGAGAGTCCTATCAAACCAAGAAAGCAAAATATAGATATTTTTCTTGTCAAATACAAAACCTTTTTGCAATTCCTTTAAGTTTATAATTTATTTTAATTTGATATATACACATATATACATTAAATTATATCACTTATAGCTACACTTCTAATTAACTTATAGCTACACTTCTACATTTATTTCACGAAAAGAAAAGACTGCACTGTGCACTTAACTGCTGCTATTTAAATATAAGCAAGGATCGTTCAGTCTAGCCAGATGACCATCTTTCGTCACAATGTCTAATACGAGCATATAATACAATTTTACAGCTTTGGTGTAAATGTGAACAGCGAAGTAGTAGATTTACACTCTTTTTGCTAAGGTATACAAAACGCTATTTATTATTGAGCTGAAATGGCATAAAATCAAAAAATACACATCCAATGTGTGAAAAAAATTGTGACTTGTTATTTTAAACAGAAAAGTGAAAATATTTCCTACTCACTTTTTAGAGTACGAAGCCCGGACTTTAATTTATAATAATTATCTATTCCAATCAATATTTATAGATATTTTTATTTACAACGACCAACCATTTCCATTCATAATGACTGGTTCCCTCTCGGTCTGAGGAGGATGTCTGGCCAAAGTAACTTTGGGTCCTGGCGTAGTTCTCCGGAGATAGATTGTGAACGCCAGCAGATGCCATCCTTGCGTGCACATGTATCATTAGATTAGAATATCCTTGAGAAGAGGACGATGAGCACGATTTGTTTGGCGTTAATTTTTATTCAGATTTGGGTCTCCAAAGTCGTGAAACAAACTTTGGAAATCCGCATTAAATCTACCACTACCGCAAAGGTTAGCACCAAGGAAAGTAGGTGTACTGGGCTCTTTCTCTAAACTTGCCGATATATCTATCTTACTCTCTCTAGCTAGACCTCATCTAATAATTTCAACTATTAAACCACTCGCCTTCGCCAAATTGCTTTCGCCTTCGCATTATTTTGTTATTCGATAGAAAAAGCATGAGCAATATCTACAAATTGTTCCCAGGCCATTTTTATATCATACTTTTTTAAATCAGAATAATAGAGGCTTGCTATGTTTGAATGTCTTCTAATTAATGCCAACCAAATCGAACTTATAATATTCTTCTCAAGGACATTTTAATCTAAAGAGACAGGGGTTTACGCAAAGATGGTAGAACCAAGTAACGAATCTGTGAATCACTGTGAATACATTGAAGTCACCAGGATACTAAAGCCACAACAAATGAATGGCCGAAAGAGATTTGATGATCAATACAAGGAAAAATAGTGGCCCGAGAACCAAATTCTGTAGAGGACTAGAGCAAAGATGGAGCTGCGAAAGTGAAGGAGGAATAATCCTTTCAGGCTCAAGTTCAATCAGAAACATAATATAAAATCCAAGATAAAAAAAAATCCATATCATCAACTATTCTCGACCTTTGAAAGAAGAAGTTCATGATCAACAGAATAAAACGCTTCTGAAAAAAATGTATCTCCAACATCAACGTTTTTCTGTTGATCTTAGGCAGAATGTTACAAAGCTAGAGATGGAAAATCTGCTTTTGGTTGAGCCCATGCTGCTTATGTGAAAGCAAGGACTGAAAGGCACCAAAAGCAAAAAGTTAAGCTTATAATTACAGTTTTACGAATCTTTGTCAAGCCCAATCTAGGTATAGGGTTGAAAACAAAAGATTGCAGAGACAAGTGATGTTGTATAAATCATACAATGCATTTTTCTTTCAAATAATATGCCCTCTTTTGCTGTTTGAACGTAAGATCTATAGATCTATTATATTGAATGATTCAGTAGCAACAGCTCATCTCATTGATTAACTAACAATTTATTATGGTATGCACTTCAATCAGCCAATGTATCTTTTTGCTCTTTTTCCGCACCATTTCTTGTTTCTTGTTTCTTTTGTTATAGCTTATATGAACCCAGGCTTTGGCATGGCTCATTTTCATTCCAAACTCAATTTAATAATATCCAATCCCAATAAGAACATGTTTTCTTCAATTCTTGTCTACACATACACAAATTCACCCTGTAAATTACATTCCATTAGCATTTTTCCGATCGCATAATCCGTACCATCTTTCACGAAGCGACTTTTATAGAAGATGCCCTTAGCTTATGTGAAATTCAATAACCCGCTTCACAATTCCGACCTGCCGTAGAGAATGCCACAACATCAATTTACGGATTTACCGAAGGCAAGCTAAGCAGCATCACGGAATATCATTCTATTCCTATAAGGACGTTCACGGTCTACATTACGACGATGTAATATCTATCTCTACCGATACGCTAGCACTCAGGTAGACTAGGAGCCATAGGAAATTTGCATGTACGTTCCTGGAAATAAATACATTGCTGTGATTGCAGCAAATTGTGGCGATTGGAAATCGATAAAAGTTTGCTTATCTTGATGAGATTGGCTATTGGCATCGCGGATGATGACAATTTATCTTTCAGTAAAATGCTGTTTCAACGTTGATACTAGCCAGTGTAAATAAACTGTAAACAACATAAGCTTTTGTTATGACAGCATTTTTTTGCCTTTGATTTTTCATAATCTTGGACGGCAAGAGTCCTTATTTTATGGATGCATATTGACTTAAATTTCAGCCAAATGTTCAATGCTCTGACCTCGTAGCGATAATGGTTCTTATTTTTTCAGCAAACATCTGAACTTTCTTAACAAGGTTAGTGCTTCAGTCAAGCTTTAATCTTTATTCTGATTCAAGCTTTATTCTTATAGCTCACCAAAGCCACTACAACCAATCCACTATATATTCAACTCGGGAAATAAAAACTTACTTTACTACATAAGTTGAGGTTTCTTGATCCGTGAAAATAAATGCGAACTTGGGATTAGTACTCGAAACATCAAAAATTAATAACCTTCTTCAAACATAGCTAATTCTCTATCACACATTTCGCTTTCCCAACCATCTCCTGTCTGTGAATCAGCAAACACAGTTTTTCCCTTGACAAATCGTCGCATTTCGCCAAATAGAAGAAATAACGAAAATGCAAAGTACTGAGAGTTTTGCGCTGAAACATATGAAACTCTGGTGTCACCATGTGGCTCCTAGTTTTTTAATTATGCAAACAAGTCATTTAAAAAGCTAAAATATGGTAACAAGGCAATAAACCGTAGGAGGTGAACGCAATTTTTGGGGTGAGAAGTTTCATCGTGGCTGACATAGCGAGCTGTTGCGAGATAAGATAATCACAAGGATAAAGTTGAAGAAGAGAGAACAACGTGCAATATTAACTAGCCAGTATAACGGGTGAAAGTGGCAATTCTTTATGAATAAGCAATTCAGCGCCCAGTGTGGGTTCATTGTACACTCGTTTTTTGCAAATAATAAAAACTGCTCTGAAACTCTCGTATAAGCTGACTATTTGCGCAAGACTTGATATTGGCATTTCAATGATTATAGCAAATACAATAATTCGAGAGAAAAAAATACTAACTATACTATTATACCAACTCGTCGCAAAACCGAACTTTTCTAATGAGTTCCCCCTGAAGAGAAGCAGTTTTTACAGGACATGACATTTATAATGTGCTCTTTTTCTCTACTACATTTTCAACCACATCGTGAAAACATCTTTTAGAGAGCACAGCTTACCTTGGATGCTCGCCAACTTCCCAAAGGTTAAATAGTTTTTTACTGGCAAAAGATTTCAACTGAATGCATATTGCATGCTTTTTACTCGAATAAGTTTTTTGCTCCGTTGTCGTCAGTGGCTGAAAAGTTAAGTGATTTGGATTTTCTCGGAGTTTTTCTGGTTGTAATTTTTTTTTTGTTTGTTAAAATGCTGCTTCGCATTAAAGTAACCGTGATTGTGGTTGGAAATCATGACATATGATGTTTGTGATTTAAATATTCGTAATATTAGGGAAGGCTATGAAGATTTGTAAGGTATTTCAACTTTATCACTATTGAAACAGGTAATAACAAAACGAATCATAAGATCCGTTAGTCATATTAATTAAATGTTTGAAAAAGGAAAATTCGTCGGAATTGTATAAAAAATGAAACGAAAAAACCACGAAGTGGTTGATCCTATGTTGAAACATAAAATGAAATAAGTGCAAGCATTAGGAAAAGCACAAACAAGCAGTATTATTGCAAAATGTGATTTATACAGCAAATAAAAAAAATGAGTGAATTTATACCATTTTCGAGTCGAATTCATAATATTTTCGAGTCAAACGTCTACTTTTTCAAATTAACTTTATACACAAAAGTGTAATCAAAACCCTTGAAAAATTTAGTCAGATCCACTTCCTACCAAGCCAATTTTTGGTTACAGCACTCTAGTTAATCTTATGTACTAAATGATTGTTGCATTCATCTTCAGATTATTGAAAACCCTTAAAATAAAGCTCACTATAGAAAAAATTAAAATAACAACTCGTATTGTCAAAAGAAATTAGATGTGTCTAACCGCTAAGACACTGAATTTAATAATACTTAGTAATCAAAAGTGTTCTATTTTGTGTCGATTTAGAAATCTGTTTTCTCTTATCATCTTTTTCCAACTAAGTTCGAAATTTAATAAGAAATAGTTTTTGTTTTAAACGATTTATTTATGTTTCAAAAATACAACACATTATATAGTGGCCTTTGTAAAATAAAAATCTTCCTTAATTTGCTTTGAATCTTAAAGCTAGAGTTCTATTCGGGAGCTTATGAATCAAACATGCATCGAAATTAAAGTTGTAATATCAAATGGTTGGAAGATGTCTTTAAAAAAAAATAGAAATTTAAATGATTGTCTAAGTCTATTTGAAATTGTTCACAGACTAATAACAGCTTATTTTCTTGAAAAATCATTTCATATTTTCTATTAAACACGGCAGAGGCAGAGTGTTTCTTTTTTAATCCAAAATTAATTGTCTTGAAAATAGTGTCCTTGTTAGTAGCACTTCAAGCCACTATAAGCTGTAGATCCTCAGAACTTATTACTTATTGAATGTCTTCTGAAAGAACAATGTCTTCTTCTTTCAACTTGTTCTGTTGGTCTAATTCCACTAGTGGATTTTTCTCAAAGGGTATTAATTGATCATTACAAGAACATCCTTGCTCTGGATCAAAAACTGAAGAAACGTCTGTAAAACGTCTATTTTTAAAATTAAAAATACTGAATGAGCCCAGTGGCATTGTGCCGAACCATCTTGGAAAATAGGATTGCGATATCCTCTACACAAATCGTCCAAGATAGAAAGTAGGTCTTCGATGAGGATTGATTTGAATGATGAGCCATTCAAATTAAACTCTGATTCATCGAGAAAAAGAACAATTTGTTTCTAGCCTGTAGAGGTCCAACTTTGTCTCTCCTTGCACCAGTTGAGACGTGTCTGCTTCTTTTTTTGCTGAGTAGCCGTTTTTTCGCTAGGGTTGGACATGCTGGTCCCATTCCAGTCAACCTCTTTTACACCGTCTGAAGTGAGCACTGCTTTGATAACGTAGGGTTCAACTCTGCTCAAAGGTGTGCCGCATTTAGGAACCGATTTGATAAACAGAGAAACTTCAGGTGATTGATTGTCTTCCCTGCTGGTTGTTTTTCGTTCTATACCACTACTGTACGATTCCAGTTTGGGTTTGTTTTTGTAAAACTAACGATTTCATGTTTCGATACGTTTTCTTGTGTCGATGCTACGGGTTTCGACTTTTTCTTCGAGTAAATCGACTAAAAGATCCCGTATGTTTGTGCTTAAAATAAGGCTTGCTGACGCATCTCAAGTAAGTAAAAAACAGCACAACGGTGTTTGTACTATAATATCTTAATTTTCTATACTATAATATCTTAATTTTCAACTAAAATAGGCACACAAAGAACATCAATTGATTGATTCACTATTGGAAATTTTTCAACTACGAGCTTTCACTTGAATGAACTGCGACCAACGAAACAACTAACAGTAAATGCAATCGCTTTTTCATTAGATGAACAGTGACAATCACTTCTGCGTAGTCAATTTTACTTACGTGCTATTATGTGGTGAAAAATACTATTTAGTAATGAAAATTGTTACAAGAGGTCCATTCGCGTACCTGTATCTATTTTTTTTCGGTCTACTGTCACTTGTCCATTCAGAAACCGGCAATTTTGACACTAAGTGAAACTAAGGTCGTTTCTGATACTAATATCAATCAGTATCACGTACCTGGTTATCAGTTAGTGCCCGCTTCTCACCCCAAAGAGGGATTGCAATTTATGTGCGTAATGATGTGCCATTTACCACACTTAGCCAATATACTTCTGCTAACCCAGAGTTTAATTATCTCTGGATTAGTTTAATTATCTCTGGATTAGTTTAATTATCTCTGGATTAGCTTCAAATTTTCCAAGCACAGCATCTTCTTTTGCTTTTTATACCACAGCCCTGACATGTCTGATGCAGATACTGTTCGTTCGACTGTCTTCTGACAATGTGATCAAATGCTTGAGATACTTTTTTCATCTGAAATTATCCTCCCCGGTGATTTCAATCTGCATAACGTCCAGTGGCTCAGACACTCTTCCACCACAAGTCCGGCGGTCAGCCACGTTGAACTTTTTAGCGAGTCGTTCAATTTGGAGCAGTTAGTAGATTGTGCAACAAGGATTCCCGATATATCTGGGCACAATGCAAATCTTTTAGATTTATTTCTAACTTCTCACCCAGATAAATATTCGATCTCAATTTCGGCGCCTCTTGGCAACTCGGACCACAATTTGATCTCGGCCCAATTTAACATCTCTTCTCTGATTAACACTAATCAGTTTCCTATCAAACGAAGGCTGACTGGACTGCGTTTAAAAAATATATCAGAGAGGTCGATTGGTCCGATTGCTTTGCAACAAAGAACGTCGCATATATAGCTTCCGCCATAACTGACATCATATGGTATGGAATGTACACTTTTATTCTGCATGCCTTCAAGAAAGCTAAGCCAACCACCACCTCATGGTTTAGTTACGAGTCCCAAGAGGCTATTCGCACTAAGAAGGCGGCATTCCGAAATTACAAGCTATCTCCGTCTGAGGAATCAAAAATCCTTTATAAAACTGCTCGCAATACCTGTACATCCACTATCAGAAGAGTTTAATTCCAGTTTGACCAAAATATTAAACAGAAGGTCCTTGCAAGCCAGAAAGGAAGCAAAGGTTTCTGGTCCCTTGTGAAAAGGATTAAGAACAACTTCTCCAGTTCCTCCGTGCCACCTCTTCTTTATAGTGGTAACGTACTTACTGAGTCACTGGACAAAGCTAATCTTTTTGCTGAGATTTTTGCTACAAGCTCTTACTTGCCACCTTCATCACTGAGTCCTCCTACTCCTCCACTGTGCGTTTTCAAGCAAGGGCCTCTATTTTTCCGCACAAGAGAGGTATTGAAAATACTCGCCAAGCTTGACGTTTCCAAATCTGCCGGTCCTGATGGTATTTCGCCCCTCGTACTAAAGTGCTGCGCTTCTGCCTTGGCTAAACCTCTGCGCTAAATCTCATACTCTTTCGATCAGTGCCAGTCGTACCGTCAAATTTCACGATTCTTCGTTATCTAGGACAATACGATTATGGAACAGTTTACCTTCTACTGTTTTCCCCGCCAACTATGAGCCACGATTGTTCTAGCGAATCGTGTATCGCTATCTCCTGCAAACTCAACCCTTCCTTTCTCCCCTTCCTTAAATTTCCTTCCGCCAAGGCTGTGCTAAAGCATAATAGGGCATCCCCTGAGCCTTGGCACCGTCATAGAAAAAAAAATAATATATTCAAATAGATTCAAAGCAAATCGTTTTTGCAAGCCAAATTTCGCTTCAAAAAGGAGCTAGCTAGAAAAATCTGTTGCTGCTGCAGAATGCGAACGGACCTAAGTATACGAAATAGACTTTTTTAGTGTAGGACGAATGGTTAAATTAGATAACGTAATAATAAAGTTTTTTGCATATTTATGAAGTGTGAATGAAACATTGAAAATTAATCCATATTTTTTGCAAATTAAATCCACAGTTTTTTCGAGAGAAATTCATAATTTTTCAAGTAAACATTCCAATTTATGAATTTGAACGCACAAAATTAAAACTTTTCTTCAGAATGTATGAGTTTGACTCAAATTATGAATTTGACTCGGAAACTTATGAATCGGTATCTAACAAGGTGAATTAGACTCAAAAATATGAATTCGTACCAAATATCTATGAATTTTACCAGAAAATAGTATATATTCTGAAAGAAATTAATGCTTGTTTCGATCAATAATTTTTTGATGGATATAGCCACAGTGCTATGTAACAAACAAATTAAAGCTTTATCAAACATTTAATGCTCTCTTCGATTGGTTAACACTCTTTGCCTTCGTACGCTCCAGCGCCCTTCGTCAACTTCGGCAGAAATAGCGAAGTAATCTTCTTGAACAGAAGTAACTGTGGGCACGCATATATCTGTATGGGGGGGATCTTTTTCACGGACGGCTCGAAGACAGATGTTAGATCATTTACTTTTCCTCCTGTTTACAAATGATTTTCCTTCCCTCCTTGACTCCCCGCATCTTTGGTTCGCTGACAATCTGAACGTATTCAGGTTGATTCAGTGAGTGGATCTGCTCCCAGCTGCAGGATGACTTGTCTGCACACTGTCAATGGTATTATTCTTAATGAGCTAACCATTAAAAAAACCTCTCGTTTTCCATTTCCATCTTTGATTGTTTCCTCAGTCCTGTTGATAATTTCATGAACCCCGGTGCTGTGTTTGACACTAAACTAAAATTTGATGTTTACATCTTGCGTGTTACTTCCAAGGTCTCGGGTTTGTCAGATTCATTCTTGCAGCATCCAGACCTTTTGCTGACATTTCCTCGTGGGTAGATCTGTATATCTGTTTCGTGCGTAGTACCCTCGCGTATTGTTGTCAAATTTGGTATCCTAATGTTCGTTTCCTAATTACCACTGTTGAGTCTGTACAACGCAGATTCCTCAAATTCCGTACTCAAATAGTAAGCAACTTTCCGTTTAAGAAAATGCTGTCCTCCAGTCACGAAGAGTGTTTTAGACGAATGTTTTTCTTTACAAAATCATTAATGGTACTGTGATATATCCCCAGTGTGCATTTTTCCGTCCATGACCCTGTAAGTTTTCTTACATCTTTATTTATTATCCTCAACATACCGATTGCTCGTACTCCAACATATTTTTCCCCCCTTTTATGCTTGCCTAGGCAAAATAATTGCTTGAAAATTGGTCCTCTCTCGTCTTCGTTACGTAGTTTTTAAAAAAAATGAATCAATGAAATTGCTGAGTTTCCAACTTCATCTCTATGTTAAACTACTATTTCATTTGCCACTTTTTGTATGCTTTGATTAATTTGAGTTTATAATCTTTTATTTTATTTTATTTTGTTTATTTCTTCTGTTTTTGAAGTTTTGTACTTGATTTTATTTTTAAGTTTATTCTTTGTCTAGTCTTTAATTGGATATGGTTCTGTTGATTTAGGACAGGGCAAGAGTGAACTCTGTCGCCAGATTCAATAGATTGCATCTGCTTGGGGTACTAGGGCACTGTGGCGTTGAGAGAAATAGAATTGTTCGCACCACTGCAAAAAAAACCTTCGACGCTTCCAACTTGAGGGTGCTGAAGCCACCGTGAATGCGCCGACTGCATCCGCACATGCCATTTTTCGGAAGTGGTTAGGTGATGCTCACAAATAGAGATGGATGTCCTCTGATGCGGCCAGGCATACTAAGGTCTTCCTTTCATAGCCCAATAATCAACAAGCCCCAGAAAATTTGCTGAGCCATGACAGGCATACTAAATGGACGCAACTACTTAGGAGGAAATATGCAGCGAATAAGTGTTGCACAGAATGCCCTCTTTTCATCGTGCATAGAAGGTGCTGACTCCGTGGAACATTTTCTATGTGAATGCCTAGTGATTGCGCGTCACAGACATCAATAGTTTGGCTGGGATATAGCACCTATTCAGAAGATAGCCTCTATTCTCCATCACCGTTGGTCCTAGACTTCATATAAAAATCTAGGAAACTATGGTAGGCTGAGAGCATGGTACAATTAATGTTTTGGCATGAGTGCTTAGATGTTACATTCCATTCCGTTGACCGTTGTATTTCAATTTCATTAAAATTAAATTACGTTTCTTCACAGATTTAAATATCAAAGCAAGCTATGAGATATTGTAATTGCTCAATTTGCATTGTAACCAATTAAGGGGAGGTTCTTTCAGATTTGTTCATACAAATCGATTTTTTTTGTTTTGCAAAAAATGAAAGCTACATACGTGTAGAATATGTGTGCAAAAGGATATTCCTATCTGGAACATATTTATCGCATTAGAGCGTCTCAAACGCACCTACCTCACGCGCGCTGGCGAATGCTCAGGTATAGCTTATTCACCGCGTGGCCTCAGATGGCTTTCTATGTACCGGAACTAATTACGATCTGTACTATCGCATACTTGTTCATGTTGGAATACACTTTAGGTGGCAGTACATGCGAAAAATTACCGATGCGTCAGAAAATTGCATATCCTTAACGACGAATATCGCCCGCTGCTCGAAACGCCCGTCTCGCGCAACGTCTGCCGGAACAGACCAACCAGGAGCGGTTTGAAATCGAGAAAGGATTCCTATACGACACAGGAATAGCCGACTTAGATCCTAATGTGAATATAATGGAGCAAATTGACGATCGATATTTTGGTCCAAATTGGCAGATGGACATTTTTTTGATCCGCCGTATTGGATCCGCCATCTTGTATTTTGCTAATTTGACCTCCGATTCGTAATCAGCGACCCCAAAACCCTATAACCATTGGTACTGGTCAAGATAACTGAACAAACAAGAAAGTTATCCCAAGGCAAACTTGCTAAAAAAAACTTTAAACGCGTTTTTCTCATAACTTCAAGCACAGGTGTCGATCTATTGATCCGATTCACTTCATTCCAAGTCTGCCCAAAAGAATATACTGTTTTATATGTCTTATACCTAAAATGAGCATGAAAAATTTCAATTCATAATTATTAAGCGAGGTCAAAGTGAAAAAAAAACCGGGTTAAAAATTGCACTTTTTTTTAAATGCCCATAATTTGATTTATTTTTTTGTCCCAATTCATTCTCATTAGGTATAAGACATAGAGATTTCCATAAATTTTAATGAGTTTAAATTATGACTGATATCAGTTGGCTACGAGAGGCTGCAGACTTGAAGTTACCGGACGATGTCCCGCGTGCAGAGGCAAACAAAAGCCGCCATTTTGGAGCCACCACATTGAATTTCATCGTAATAAAAATTAGAACGATTTTAGAATGATAAACAAATCAAATAATCAAAACCAGAACTTCGTATGTTTTTTCATTATCCCTCGAAAAATTCTCAAACTTTGCCTTATTTTCGACCGTATTTAAGATAACCTTCCTTTAAAGCTAGCCATACGTGTTTTCCACGTCAAGCTCATTTTCTAATTCAGTCAGAATTAAGTCAAAGTCGAAAGAGACACTTTCTATAAGCACGGGCAAACCTACCTTATCCTATCCACCCAATGTGAGGCTGCGTTGGGGTGCTTACTTAAAAACATTTTATGCATACAATCAAATGATTTGTATACTTTTAGCGAAGTGGTCCGTAGACGTTACTATTCTTAGAGGAGTCAGGCACCTCTACTTCAAAACATCCACAAACATCAACGTCGATCAAACTTGATTGAGATTTATTATGTAAAAGTAGTTCGCTGAAAACTAAAAGTAACACCGTTTTTGAGCTATTATGGTATGTATAGTAAATTAAATACATCAATCAAGAATCACAGACCCTTTTAAAGCAGATTCACAGTAAGTTCCAACAACAAAATCATCAAAAGCTATTAAGATTATTACTTTTGCAAAAATACTTCAATTCGACACGGAACATACTACACACACAATTTAATACTTTCATATTCATGACAGGTATTTTAACAATTGGACATAATAGCAAAAAATATGAACAACCGCTCTCGTAGTTTTCTTCAATTTATATAATTTGTTCGTAGGTATGTGTTTTTATATTATTACTTTCCTGGAATTCATTCTAAAAATAGCGTCCGTACGAGTAGATTTTCGCATCAACTCCCGTCGAAAGTATGGCCCGTTACAATGCCATCAAGTAGACGACTAGCTTCATTTCAAGTTTAGTCGTTCAGGATTATACACATCATATTTTTGTTCCGTACACTTGACTACAATACAATTCCCCGAACAGACATCTACCTGTAATTGTTATTGGTTCTTTTATGATACCTATAATAACTTTGCGTTGCACGAACTCCGCCAGAATCTTAGGCGTGCTGCTGGCGGTTTCGCTGTCGTCCTAACTGAACGACAACATAATCCGAAGAGCCTTTTTTCCTTTTCAACGCTTTCCCTCTTAGACCATTATTCGTGCGGATGTCGAATAGAAAAGTCTAAGCAATTTCACAAACAAAAGGCGAGGAAAAAAAATTCAAGAATGGTACGCTATAGCAAGTGAACCAAATTTCACAGATGAATTTGATGTGGTTAAAGGACCTTTAAGGATTTTTCTCTTTCAAGCGAACATTCATTGCGGCTGCTTTTGGCTCTGTGTTCCTGATGGAAATCTTAATGTAGGATTTTATGAATTTGAAGGAAAACTGGAAGATTTTGTTTCGTTACTCGAAGCTAGCTTTCATAAATTCTTATTTTTGTTTAATGTAAGGTGACTTTGTTCTGAAAGAATATTTTAAGCATTATTTACGAGTGTGTCGAGGTTGAAATGAACATGGCGTTGAATAAAGGACGGTGCAAATCAAAGCATTATTTTCTTTTATGAAAATTTTGCTTGATCAGATTTTTTTTTTTGCATGAGCATTACAAGCAAGCTCGTTTGAAACAGGGTGTATTTTTTAAAATGAAAATTACATATTGTTTGGAATTTATAGATTTTAATATGGGCCCATCAAAATAAAATTTCTGCACTCACAGGAAATTGTATCATATCTATTTGGAAATTCTAGGCAGACGTCTAAGTAAACACGTCGTTTTTTAGCTTTGAGTGTAACTTATTTGGAAGCAGGGTTATTTGTATCATTTGGATACATTTTTATTTGAAACTTATATATTTGATACAATGATACAGCAACTCACTGAATTATGGCAAAATGATACATTTTGTCATCCAGTAAATAAATTCAATTTTTTTAATTTTGCTGCCATGTGCCAACCGAATCTCCTCTCTCTAGTAGTAACAACTGCCAAATTCAATCTACTTTACACTCTGAACTACGAAAGATATCTAACATGTGATGTCTCTGAAGATTGGAAGTTTTCAAGCCATTTAAATAATAACGGGAAAATGAATATTGAAGCGTTTTGGGGTGAACCGAGTTTGGTTGAAAACAATTTGGGTAAATTAATGTAATCGGCCACCATTTTTCATGTTGGCTTTCATAGCTGTACTTATAGTATACCTGTATTAAACTTGGCTGGCAATTTAAAAAAGAATTGATTGGAGTTGAAAAGTGATTAGAGGAATTTTGGGGAGCAAGAAACCAAACCATGTTTGGGTGGCACTGTATGATATACTTGCCCAAAACATATCCTTTTATTCATCATATTCATCAAATCATCAGTATTCCGATAGCTATATGGTTCCTTTTTAAGCCGAAGAATAATTTTTTTTAAATTTTTTATTATGAAAATTTAAAACAGCGACTTTCCCTAAAAATAATCTGCGCTCAGTATTAATTTCGTGAAAATTTTGAGCGTATTCGCAAGGAACCAACATTTTGTAATAACATTATTTTGTGTGGCTTCAATATTAAGTTTGTTCGCTTACTCCAATTAATTGCGATTGATCGCAATGCAACGCTATGAAACCGTTTTTGACTGAAAGCTGAAAATTTTCCCTCTTTCACTAAATACGATGAAATTTCAGTAGGGTCTGAGCTACTAAGAAATACTGAAAAATTTCCGGACTTTTCCCTGACTTTACCCTGACCAATGCATCAATTTTCCTTGACCAAATTTTTAACGGTATCCGCTAAAAAATAAATAATGTGAGTACAATAGATCAGAAACAGAAACGCATTTTCGAGAAATTTTTTATTTTTTCGATTCACGACGAATGTTATTTGTTTTTACATTTCGTAGTGTTACAAAATACGATATCTTTGGTATTATAAAGCTTTATATCCGATTAAATACTAGCTATTATAACACTTTTTGACATATTTATAATATTGAATAACATTCTTTAAACTTTTCTTTTAAGTGCTTCGATTTGTTCGGCCAAGAGAGCTTCTTTTTCACGTACTTTTTCTGCTCTACTTCTTTGTTCCAGAGCATATGCCCTTTTCTCGGCACGTGCAGTTTCTTCTATTGAGTTTTGCTTCTTCTTCTGTTCCCTACTTTCTTGATAGCGTGAATCAAGGACTTGGTGATTGTTAGATTCTGTACTCCTCCTGTTACGTTGTTCGCATCGTAGATTTGTCGCTGAGCAACAAGCGACTGCTCCATTTGATTTTCTATTAAATATTCACGGTTTATCGAGAAACATCTTTCGAGATCAGCATTCTCGTGCGATCAAATCAAGACTTTTCAGGAACGAGCACAGTTCTTGAGAGTCCTCCCGTAATTCTTTAACGACATCCTGAGATCGTCGAGACTGTCGTGCATGATCAACACACAGCGCGACCACTGCATAAGCATATCAAATCATACATTGTGCACGTGTAAAGATCGCAACTAATAAAAAAATTGCTGAGTTTGGAAAACGTTGACTATGAATGAAATTTAATATTTGCGATAGCATATTTGCTTAAAACGATACATGCATATGCATTATAACACCTGACGGCCACTCCGAAAACACTTTTTTTCTAGCCTTCCTTTCATGTACTTTTTATTCACTTATCAAACATTCGGGAACAATTAATTTCTTCCCTGAACTACTTCCAATTTCCCTGAATTTTCCCTGTTTCTCTGACCGATTTTTCCCCCCTGACATTTCCCGGTTTTCCGTGATCGCGGCCACCATGGAAAAGTCTCAAACGGTGTGGCGCGAAGAAATATTTTCAAATGTGCGCGGGAAGCAACATATTTTTTTCGCAATGTTAAGAAAGTCGAATATTTTTGTGGCGATAATTTATCACCACTTAGGATAACTTTATAATCATTATTATTATCCCAAAAACTAACAACTGACACTTTTGGTTGTCAATTTTCAGGAAATGCAATGAGACTGTTTTCGTACTCTTTATGAATTTCCCCCGCCACATGATTTAAGAAGTTAAGAAAACAAAGAACGGAAGCAATTTATGATATTTTTTTCAAGCTTTATATTATTCAATAAATATAGTAGCTTCAAATTAAGTTTTTTTTATATTTTTATATATAGTTTCAGAATCTCGACCCGAATACACTTTTGGGAACTTTTTGATACATTTTTACCAATATTTTTTGAAGAAATTCGATACGGCAGAAAATTTGGGATTGGGAACACTGTTTGGAAGTAGCAAGCACTGCATTTTAAGGTCTAACAGGAGAAAAATAACTATCAGTGACAAGTACAAAATAAGATAACATAATTTGACAACAAGTTTTTGACAACCAAGCCAGCAGAACAGTAATTAATTGTAAGCCTCAATTGTAGAAATTATTTCTATTAAAAATAACAATATATATAAAATTTTAATGAAAAAAACCTATCATTGATTAGGGTTGAAGGGTTCTTAGGTAAAACGCGATTACGACCCCTCTCACAGCCATTACACAATTTTACCGAATTATGTCAAGGTGGTATTTTTGTGTTTTTGTGGTTGTGTGTTCGTTTATGGGAGTGTTGTTTGTTTGTTTGGTCTTCAGTGTGTTTTCTTTGTTGTTTGTTTATTGTTGTTTGTGTTTTTCTTGTTCTTGTGTGTTTTTGTACGTTAGTAATTTTTCAATTTTTGATCCCTGCTCGTCCTCTGTTGGAAGCATGGATAAACAGTTGAAGAATACTCAAAAATATACAAACACTAGACGAGAAGACAACACGATGATGATAAACAAGCAAATAAACAAAACACACTCTCGAAAACAAGCACACAGCCACAAAAATACAGAAACACCAACCGAATGTCAATCGGTAAAAATGTCTTACGGCTATGAGGGATACGTAGTTGAGTTTATCCATTTCTTCATTACGCTCAGTTTTCTCTGCATTTGACTTTGCTATCGTTGCGTTTAATTTTCACTTAACAATCAACCAAATTAATTTTTCAATTTCCAAAACTGCCGTTGGACAATCAATCAAATTCGGATGGCAAGAGCTAAGGAAGGCGAAATGTGATGGTGCAATGCAGTGCTACGGAATGTTCGAAGAATGGTTCAATTAAGCGTGGGCAAAAATTTCTATTTGCTGTGTGAAACATAAAATAAAAAAAAATGATTTGTCTTTGTGATTCAAAGATATCAGACGTGACCTTTTCACTTTAGCTTCTGAAGTTAAAGGAAAATTTGATAAACCGTTTAAGGCTCATGCAATGAGTATTGAATCCAGTTCTGCTTTAGTTAAGAACTGGAACAAAATGAATCTAGCTGCGAAAAGGCACTACCAACTTTTTCACACACCCATGCTGGTGCTCTAAAGGCACTTCTTTCATTGAGAGGCAATAATACTTATAACAAGATGATCATGATTATGCCCAAAAGTCTGCAAGATTACTCGGAAACTAAATCTTTGGAAATATAGGCCTCAATTGTTTTCAAGAAAAAATTCAAAAATACAAAGAAAGGGTCCCAACTTTTACGAGATTTGATCTTAAGGTGAAATTGTCGAACCCGGAGCTAAATGTGCCAAATAGCTTCTTTAATTTAAGCTGATCAAAAAAAAATTTCGACGTAAAAACTAATGGCCTGCATCAAAGCACCTAGTAACACTAACCAAAAATGGATCAATAGATATGGTAGTCATTACTGCAAGAATGATTTTAACATCAAAGGATGTTACAAATGTAAAAAGTACAGTCACCCTGCAAAAGTCTAATGACGTTTTAAAACTTCACACTGTACATTAGACAGGAAAAACCATCTCAGCCGCGTTTTTAAGTCAGTACGTATCAGTCACTCAAATCCTAACAATGTCCAAAAATAAAAATAGTCTTCAGCAGAAGATAGAGTCAAAAATATGTGAGGAATTTAATCTGCCCCATACTTCTTGGCGTAGGAACAAAATTAATAGGTAATCTTTATTTTTGTGCCCAATTACAGTAAAGAAATTACATAAAATGATTGGGAGTTTAAGGAGTTAATAAAGTTAAATCTATTGATCTGAAAGTGATAGGATACATTATTGTTCCACTTGGCAGCTCAGCAATTAATGACCACTTGATAGCGGCATCGTTCTTCTTGTTACTCTGATTTTTTAAAAAAAAGGGATCATATTGATATTCATGGCAATTATAGAGCGTGGTTTTTCATGAAAACGAATTTGGGTACATATATTCTTTTCTTGATATGAAATGTTTTCAAAGGTTTACGATCTGGTTTGATGCAGGAATTTGAAATTGTCAAAATAACAAAGCAAACAAAGCATACAATTTACCAATTGTTTGTATTTTCGCGGAAAAAATCTTAATGATCTTTTGATTTTATCAGAAGATAAAATTAAATTGTGCAAATATTCTTTTTTATTTATATATATATTATTATATATAATATATATTATTATTATTATTATATATATATATATATATATATATATTATTTGTATGTATATATATTATTTATATATATATATATATATATATATATATATATATATATATATATATATATATATATATATATATATATATATATATATATATATATATATATTATTTGTATGTATATATATTATTTATATATATACATATATTTATTTTTTTATACATATATTTTTTATGCATATACATTCTTCTAACATAGTATATAATGTTAGATAAATAGGAAGTACATATAATTTTTTCTCCCAGTTGCACATAGTTCATCTATCAGAAATCTTTCTATGATTTATGCCACATTTTACTCACTCTCTTCAATTCTATTCTTTCAAAATAAAATCATTTCTCTATATCTAAGAAAATTACAAGACGTTCAGATTTTTATTAGCATGTACCTGCACTTAGGTTATACTCTGAGTTTACTTAGGGACCGAGCACACAAACGAGAACGTTTTAGTATTTTTTTCTGTTTTAAGTGTAAAAGCTTTCAAGAGCCAGCTTACACGACATGATTTTGGTTTTAGAATAATGGTGAATGTTACTATGTTCACGAAAAAATGTTTTAGTAAAATATTTGGGGCTACTAAAATCCATCCAAAACAGGATTGTTAAATATACTCGTACATCAATTAAGTAAGTTTGGGAGGAGAAAAGTGATTTTTAATATCCGGAACAACAGTTTGAAATGTTCTAAGAGCCCCCACACTGTGTTGGAGATAACAAACCAGGAAACCAGGGCTGCTAGGAACTTATATCTTGCGAGTCCAAGAACAGATAGATTGAACATGGACCCAATATAGCAGGCTATCGCATTCTACAATTTATTACCGAGGTCGGCAAAATCAGTGAATAGCATAATAGAGTTCAAAGCGAACTTGAAATCTCACACCTCAAAAACACCAATCCTAAATGAAGATACCTGAGTTATTTGATAAGATACCTGAGTTATTTGTGAACTTTTCTCTGGACACATGTTAATGGAACAAACATACGAGTATAACTTGATGTAAAAAGCGTAATTCAAATTGATAACGATTGTACTTTCCCGCATACCAATTTACAACTGTCTGGGAAGTACTAGGAGGATGTGTTTGATGATGTGAAGGTGCACAGGGACCATGCATACTGATTGAGAGATGGAGAGAGTGAAACAAAGGAGGAAAAAACCATTATAATAAACTCTAATGTATTTGTATTCTGTAGCTAATTTTCCATTGGCTATTCATTTACATTTAGAATCAACCTACAAAACTGTGACCACAAGTTGAGGCTACCAGTTTTTCAACCCAGCTCGAAACCATATTAAAAGAAGAAAAGCTAGTCAATTTAATATCGGAGCTAATTCTTTAACATTCATGAATTGTAGCAAGGAAATAAAATTGCACGAATGTTCCCTATTATTCTGTGAATAATTCATCGGAAATATATTTTACTGAATGTAAAAATATTGAATATGTAAGATAGCTTAAAATTTGTACTCGAGACAGTTGAGATCAATTCAGGATGTGAAACAAAACATAAGAAATTTCCTTAAAATTCATTAGATGAGAAAATAAATGGAAGAAAACTTTTAACCCCCGCTAGACACACCTGGGTCTTTGGTGTCCGGCCGTTTTTGAAAATCGTCAGGGCGCACAGGTACGTCAATATTTCGGGTTCTAACCTCCACTTAAAAAATTGTACTTGGATCCAGAACTGGCGTAGTGAACGTCACGCTCGGTCCTCCGTTCTTCGTGAATTGCTGAGCTGTCAAAGTTGGCTGCGGACACCAAAGACCCATGTGTGTCTACGGAAGCATAAAAGTGTGCATTTTCTTCGAAGCTTTTCTTCGGTATATTAGATCAAGCGGTAGTTAATTGTAACATTTTGTACAATTTTAATGAAGCGAACACTGCATTGGGAAGATATAAATTTATTGAAACGTTAGCACTTAGTTTAACGAGCGAAGAAATAAAAATTTGCGAAGAACACAAGCTTCATGTATGCAATGAATGCATTTTGTAATTTTGTTCAGTTACTTTATTTATTTTAATAAGAATAAGTGTAAGTAATAATAAATAACACAAAAACGTATAAAACTTTGAGTTACATTACTTTCAAACCAAAAATTGTAATTTCAAACGAATTTTCGACTCCAAATAAATTGTACTTTTTCTCTTGTCATAATAATTATACTTTTTTCGAAGTTTCATTATGTCCTTTTTTTTTCTTTCATCTACTATATGTCAAGAAACATTTCGTACAGTAGAATTTTCTTAAACTTATTTAACAAAAAGCTATGATGTTTTAAGTGAATACGTGTATTTCTCGTGTTTTGTGTCGATTTCCATTAAATAACAATAATAAAAATTCATATATATCCATCACCTAATGCACGCTCTTTTTCTATAGATATCGATCTACCTTCATGAATTTTTTCAGATTTTAAAACGATTCGAAGTGTGGTAAAAAAACGGCAGGACTCCATAGACCCAGGTGTGTCTAGGGAGGTGCTCGAATTGTAGTGTGTCTGGGGAGGGTTAAATTTACCAGCTATTTGAAAGCAAGTTAAGCTTACGATTTAATCATACTAAGCTACACGACCAATATAATAATACGAGACTTGTTTGCTTTCTCTACACCCCAATCTCTTCAACGAACAAACAAAAACTTCACTTTCATATCTGGTACAGCAATTGATCCAAAAATTATAAGACATTTACAAGCTGCAAAATCTTCTTATTGCCTACCTGTAATGCTCACTTAATTTCAAAAAGATGACAGCTCTTCGCGCGCGAATCCACAGTGAATGGTTTTTATTGTACTTGAACAGGTGATGCTTTGATTACACATTTCAGTCGGTAACTTGCCAAGAAGGATAACTCTTTGTTCTTTAGATGAGCTCTTAATACGACTGAGACTTACTAAACAACACAGGCAAACAATACTGCCTGCGCTACAAGAGATGAACACGATTAAGACGTAATAAAGTTCAAGTGGTGAAATTGGCTTGCGTTTATGGCCGATGAAAATATATTAAAAGCTGAATAGACCTGAAAGTAGAAATGTTTAGGACTCTCTCTCTCTCTCTCTGTGTTATGTTCAATGAGTTTATCGCGGCAGGTGGCATTTATGACTTGCTGTTTTCGTAGAAATGGGGGTGGTTTTTTGATGCGGATATTTTTGGTATGCTCATTGTTAACGCAAGTGTTTTAAAGTTTTGCAAAAAATGTTGGTTTACAAATTGTTCAGTGAAGCATTCAATTTAAATGACGGTTTGATTTGAAAAAATTGTTTCACTTCCATGTATACATGGCTTACCTGAAGAAATCCCACCGGGATTCTTTAAGAAATGCCTCCAAGTAATCTTTTGTGCACTGCGAGGTGCAATTGAGCAACTCCTACGTTCGTTCGAATTTGACCTCGTATGGGTTTTCTATATTTTTCTTCGTCATTTATTCGTCCAAATCGAAACTGTTTTTTACATACCACTAAAAAAAATTTTCGAAATAGAAATCCAACAAACTTTGACCAAATAATGGGCCGGAAAATATACTGATCATCAAAAAAACCACATTAACTTAAGAGCCCAAGTAATTTCTCTATACACAGTTTCATCGCAATCCGATTACTCTTTTACTCCGAAATTACTCCTTTACGTAACTATGTTTGCATTGATATCAACTCTATCCTTTAATACCTTTTTTTCAAAAAAAAAAAGGTGGGAGAATATGATTAGCATATTCATTATGAAATATGTTAGAGCTCATTTAAAATTCATGTTCGTCTAATCCTTGACTTTTTGAAAACTAATTAAACAGCTTTTGAAAAGTTTTCACACATTCAGTAAAGGCAGGATTATATGCAGCGTCATCAAATTAATAGATGTGGCGGTGGATGGTTCGCTCAAGCCTTTTGTTCAATGAAATCGGTGCTACAGTTGTGCTTATCATGTAAACTATGCAACCGTATGAAGATGAAAAGGATACTTATGTGAACAGAAAAAAGTTGACGTCAAGTGCCTTTTGAATATGCTAATAGTACTCTTTGAAATATTAACTACGACAATATTCTGAAAGTTTTTGATGTACGTTTTGACATATGATATATATTTGTCCGTTTGTAGCAGCACGATAACTGAATACCACGAACATAATTGTATTGCTAAATATGAAAATCTATAAATGGGCCCATTTTCATCAATTTTTTTCACATATGGGGCAATTCACGTGAAGCGGACAACGAAAAAAAGTCGATGTCTGGATTTTGTTCATATTGATACTTCTAGAGGATATGAACGTGGATACGCAATATGGACTTCTGAATAATTGACGAAATCGATGAAAGGTTTTTTTGAAGCCGATTCTGAGATTCGAAAATAAATCTAAAAAACAATAAACATACTAATTTGTATAGAAAATTCACTGTTCTTTTTAATTTTGAAATTAGATTTGAAAAACATTTTTTTTTTCCTGTGTAAAATCGGAAGTAACCACTTCAGCTCGTTATTTAAATAACTTGGACCAAGTTAATTTTGTTTATTTTTATATCAAAACAAAGCTTAAAGTGTACTTATTTTATGATAATAATTTTAGAATGGGATTAGCCAGTAGTTTAGGAGGTAGGTGAATTTCAATACATAAAAGTCGTAGGAAGCGTGGTACCGAGAGCTTGCTTGGTACAGCTAGTTGGCTCAAAAACAAAAATTGATATCGAAATGTGATTAGTAGCGCCATCTCTTATTTGACAAAGGTTTTATCTTCTCATTAAAACCTGTTTAACGTATATAACGCCTATATAATTTGTATATATGACGCCAAGCCATTTCGAATTTACCTTTATTTTTCGAATTATTGTTCAGCGCTTGCAGTGACTATTACTTTCGTTGATAAGTTAAATAGTCTTAATTATATACATTATGTCTCCGTGCGGCTATCGATGTTTCAACCCATTCGATTTGAAATTCCATCGGAAGGATAAAAACCTAAGAAGAATTCCAAGAATATTAGCAGAAAAGAAATTATGTCGAAGCTCCAGGCAAAAACTGATCGTAGAAACACCTCCAGTAATTAAAAAAAAACAATTAGTTTAAGAAACGAGACTAAAATTGTAAAAATTATGAAATAAATTCATTTTTCTATACACAAGAATTTTTACAGCAAGTAAATAACTATTAGCAATTTTTAATATTTTATCTTCTATATGTAAGTGATATAAGCGATATTTATAATAATTTCATTGAATATAAGTCGAGGTTGTTAAAATTTGTAGCAACCAACGTAAATAAAAATTAATGACATTACATTGCAAGTGGTCACATCAGTCAGGTATGCACTGTGGGCTGATGTCTGATGAGAATCAGTGCATACTTTCGAAACCACTTAGTCAAAAAAAAAACTTCAAATTTTAACCATCCCGCAAAAACAATTCCCTGTTGATATTTATTAGTTTTACTACAAATGGTTTGTCCTAAGCAAGCTCTCGGAACTACACTTCATACGAATTTTATGTATTGTATTTGATCTTCCTCCTAAACTAATAACCATCCCATTCTAAAAATTTTATCATAAAATAAGTACATTTTAAGCTTTGTTTTGGTATAAAAATAAACAAAATTAACCTGGTGCAAATTATTAAAATAACGAGCTGAAGTGGTTACTTCCGGTTTTACACAGGAAAAAAATTTTATTTTCCAAATCTAATTTCAAAATTAAAAAGGACAGTGAATTTTCTATACCAATCTGTATGTTTGATGTTTTTTAGATTATTTTCGAATCTCAGAATCGGCTTCCAAAAAAACTTTTCATGAATTTTGTCACTCATTCAGCAACCCCTAGCTCGGCAGCTCGCAATAAAAACAGTTTTTCGTGTTTTATATTTATACTGACCCACATTGGGCGCAGATTTTTACCAGTAAAGAAATATTAAATTCAATTTTAGAAAGAACATTTTATTGATTGTATTTAAATCAATACTTCAAGGCAGAAATATTTCATTAAACACTAACTTAACTTTCCTTATCTTTCAAATATGAAGAATGTTCTCTGAGTTTAAAAGCATAAGGACAACTTACCTTTTGAAATTATTTGCCACTTAAGACTTTTTGATCAAAACTTATTTCGCAAATCAGATGGCGGCGCCGGAACCGGTGTAAATCAGGCTCTCAATGGAATACTCTGCAGTAACTTTCCCTCTCTTCACTCTCCTGCAGAATGTTTTCTGGTTCGCATTTTCTTAGCTCCATCCAAAACATTAGTTATTGCAACCATCCACATCGCTTGTAGCAGTCCTGTTTTAGCTTACAAATGTGTTTTTGCGGAACTCTCTTCATCATTATGAGCCCGAGTCCAAACAAGACTCTATGCTGTGGCACTAAAAAGGCACACCACCACATAAGAAATTCAAGGTGCACAGTTCGCTGGAAAAGTCATGGCCCCCGTTTTTTGGGACTCAGAAAGGATCATTTTGATCGATTTCAAAAACGAAGACGTCTCCATCAGTGTTGTCACTTTACTACATTTGTAGCAAATTTACTACATTTTTTCAGCATTTGCCGTTTTTTGCTACTTCACTACTCAAATTGTTAGATCTACTACATATTGTATCGAGAATGTAATATTGAAGAAGATTTAAGCGCTGGGCACACAGAACGCTATCGGGCATCATGGGCGGCACGGCCAGTGATGTTTCGGCTTACTTTTCCGACAAAAACAAACGTTTTTTTAGAAGGTATACATAAACCAATTGAAAGAGAATTTTATAGAGTAGCAGGCGAATATATTGAAGAAGAAAAATCAATTTGGATTTCTATTCGCACTTCTTATCCACCCTCGTATTTTGTCAATAATGGGCATTGAAATTAATGGAATTGATTGGTTTTCTTTCTTTTGTGGTCTTGATATTAAAGGATTAGCAAAACAATTACTCATTTTTATAGGTATGCTCATCCTACTTATTTCAACCGTATCTTCTTTCAAATCTACAGCAGACAACTGTTAATTATGCGACTACCTCGACAAAAATTTCCGTCAAACCAACAAGAGTTCTGTTTTTATGACATTTGATTATCTATTCATACAACTATCTTCTCTGTTAAATTTAACAGAAAATTTAACAGTTAATACCGTTGTTGAATAGCTTCTAGATCAACTGCTGCAACATAGCTGTCAATTCAGCAATTTTTGCTGTTGGATGACTTTTAACAGTGAAAATCGTTAAAGTAACCCATAATTTGTTTGATTTTACTGTATTTTTTCTGTCAGTGCACAATAATCTAAAACTTGGTCATCTTTCGTGAACATTTTTAGCACACAAATCCTTTTCAAAAAATAAGGTCCTCACATATCCTGTCAATTTTCGAAGTTTAAATAAAATGTTTAGTGTTTTTTGTTTTCATTTTTATTGCATAATAATATTTCTTATACTGTATTTTCTTACTGTAATGCTATTTTTCTTTGATTATTTTTGGACGTAAGTCTATTGTATTGAACATTAATAAACAAATAAATAAACATAGCACTCCAACCAGATTTCATATAACTTACTTTGCATTCAATAGAATTACAAATTATCCCGCATTCTTTCGAATGCGCGTATTACATTACGCATTCTAGTTTAATATCCAACACCATAAGACAGTCACTCCTTTGTTCAGAGCTAACATTGAACATTCCACTGTCTACCATATATAATCATCTGGTTACCCAGTAACACAATTTTAATTCACGCCATGCTACGTATGAATACAGATTTGATTGTGTTCTATAAGTTACAAGTCATCCTCAGCACATTTCAACCCAGTTGTGTATTACTATCACGACTTACCCAACATAAAAGCCACGACCTCATTATCCATTGAAAATCCTATCATCTCATCCTTCGGTTACCCTCACCCGCACTCTTTTTTTTATGCAATCCTTATATATCCGGCAGCATCGTCATCACTCTCAAACAATTAAGGAAGCATTCTCGTGAAGCAGACTATGCCAGGAAACTCATTCTTAAATATTCCTTTCGAGTCTGTCCTGATTATGGGAACGAACATCTTCTTCCCAGGCAACACAAGAGAAATGAATATTTATGGCGCATGGAAAGGCAAATATCGCAAGACTTGAGGACATCTGTAGGTGGTTACTAATAAACAAAACGGCACGTGATTTACGAGCCACATCAACAACATTTTGTAGAATTTTGAAAAGGGCTCCGTGAGACAGTCAAACCGATAGGACTAAAGCTACTCTCAAAGAATGCGACGCCATTGAAACACTGCTCTATATTTCTGATTACTCGAGCGCCAAATACTTTCAGAAGCTCAATATGTCCACTTACAAGATGCAGGAAGATAGCCCAGGCTTTAGAAAAGCTCACTTTTTGAGAGGGGAACGCTATTTTGATTTTCCCCTTGTGTACCCCTAGCTGTGGTGAACATACTGCGTTTCCACATTCATACATTCTCTATGGGGCATCCGAATTCTAACTTTCGAAAGACAAAAAGTCATGCTGGACATGAATATCACTTGTTGAATCTTGTCAGTCAATTCGTTTCAACCGTAATAAAGTCCGTGCAACGTCCTGCTTGCCAATTAATTTTCAAATGTGTGCAATAAAGATCGTCATATCACTTTTATATCTCATTCATTCAGTCCTGAATGTCGTCAGGATAAAATAGAATTAAACTGAAGAAAACGTTGCGTTTCTCGTAGCAGTCCTGTACACATTCATCCGAGTCAACCACAAAATGTTAATAGATTTCTTGATTTCTCCCTTCTTAATAAAACGTCTGTGTAATCGTTGCGAGCGCAATTCACTCTGCAATTTCGAGATCTTTAATAGAATACTTATTGGGTCACAAGACTTACTTCGAAATAAATTTATCTAATAGGGTATCAGCACAATCATTTTGGTTTTGATGAGAAGATGAGAAAATTCGCAAACAAAATAATACCCATCAGCAAATTAAGGAACCGAAAGCGTAGCTTGAATATTTGTTTTGGTTACTTTTGGTTTACTCCGAAATTATGTTACGATCGAAACAGATGAGCATGAATTTCGTCTGCAAATTGTTACTTAAAGTAAGAACATATTCCATAAAAGTTCAAGTCCAAACATCCAAACGGACCACCAAATCTTTTTATCTGCCATCGTCGCGTCACTATGCCGTAAATTCAATTTCGAGTCAAACACAAAGACATTTTAACTTTCCGTTTTATATAAGCAGTTATCAAAACGTCGCAAATTGTCTCGGAACGTTGCATACAAGCCAAACGAAAACACAGTCAAGGCTCGCACGCGAATAATTTCCTTTGTTGTGAAAACTTCAACTCTTATGCAAATCAGGACATTTTGTTCGGTTTTAATAAATTTCGGCTAGGGCAGTGGCATTAAAACAGCATGCTGTACTTTATTGCTGCTGTAAAAAAACCCGAAATAGATACAAACATTAGAACATACTTAACATAAAATTGCGAATTGAAGTTTATTGTGTCGTGATGCGGGAATGGATGTTCTTCTGCTTGCTTTCTCTCGTAGCGCTTCAGGGCAAGGGTTATGATTTAATTTGCAATCTCAGTAGCAAGCAGCTCATGGCTTCATGCTCTGGACTTTGCGTCGTATTTTTATACGATGCAATCGATGAAGCAAAAATAATATAAACTTTGTGACCGTGAGTTTTGTCAAGACACAAAAGCATGGAAAAAGAAAGCAGGCTGAAAGGGGTTGGTGCCTATAAAAGTTTTAAAAGATAAGATGTCTCGCTTAACTGACAGAAGTTTATAAAGCTGATATTTCCTGAGCTTTAAAAATCTTACGTTTTATCGAAGAGTGGATTTAGCAGAGAATGGGCCCATAAAAAAATGGGTTTGTCAAATAATGAGTTTAGTATTAAGATATTCTTCAGTTCAGATTAACCTTTCGTTTTTAAGTGGTTTTTAAATGCAAGCCTGCATCCAAAGGACAAGAAGTCCAACGAAACCCAATGAACGAACGCTATTCTATATGTACGAAGCTCACGTCTGGACGAATTCCACTATCGTGTTGGGTTGGCTGCATCAAAACCCTCACAAATAGAAAACGTATATGTCTAATTTTTAAGCCGCACACACCCCCTAGTGTAGATAGCCACAAAATATCTGCTTACCAGATCATCGGGTGACTTATCACCACGGGGTGTATGAGGTTTGACCACCTACAAACACACGAAGTCCTGAGTCGGGACCCGCCTAAGCACTGTTTAAACCCGGTCGTGCTGACTCACCTATCGGTAACCACGGACTTCAGAAACTACCACAGCTCATGGGTCGGTAAGGCGATTCTCCTCCCGCTTTATGAAATTAAGAAAGTGCCCCAGTTTTACGAGTTAATATGACAGAGCGAATTGAAAAGAAAGTCTCTACTCAACCTATTCGAAATGTAATAAAGAAAGCGGGTTTTAAGGGCAGAATGTGCCGAAGTAAAACTTATATTAGTACAAAAAAATGAAATTGTTAAATTACGTTTTGCTTAAGAGTACGTAAAAAAGCCAAAATCAATCTGGAAGTCCATAATTTTTGTTGATGAAGTAAAAATTAATGTTTTTGGATCGAATGGGCGGCGATATGTTCGGCGAAAGCCTAATACAGAGTTTAGGAGGAATTCCACTAATCCCACTGTAAAACACAGCGGAGAGAACTTTATGCTATGGAACTGTATGGGGGCATCTGGTCCTGGAAATATAGAATTTGGGAACGGCACGATGGATCAAACGTGTTACCTGGGTATTTTTAAAATGAATATTAAACAAAGTGCTGAAAAATTAGGCATATTATACAATTTTAGCCTGTATCAGGACAACAAACCGAAGCACATTTCGGAGCAACGTCGACTTTGGGCTATTTGTAACCGTCCAAATGTTATAAAAACTCCCTCTCAGTCGCCGAACTTAAACCCAATCGAGCATTTATGGCATCATCTCAAAACCAGAGTAGCATTACGAAAGGTAATGTATAACAAAGGGCTCTAAGATGTCATTATTTATGATTGGAACAAAGTTTCACAAACTTTTAGTTTAGTTTATGTATTCACCAAACAAGGCAACATACACAACAAGAAAACATAATATAAATCAAAAATACAATTAATCATTATAAATATAAAATACAAATTGTCCGTAAAAAAATACAATACATCACAAATTTTGTAGCAGTTACTCTACATTATTTTAATTAAATTTAGGCTAATAATGATGGAAGTTAAGCGGGTTCGGATGTGAAAACGGCTTTGGACAAGTTATTTTTGAAGTTTGATTTGGTAATCCCCGAAGAGTAGTGGCTGCTTATAGAATTGAATATTCTGAAGCACCTATTAATGGGCTCATTATATGCATGTGTGATGAATGAATTCATTGAGCAGATTTGCATACCTGTTGCGTCTTGGTCCGTTATTGAAAGTAATTTTACTAGAGAGATCTTCAATAATTACCACACCACTAATAATATCAAATGTAAGGCAAGCACTGAGCAGACATTAAATTTAGAAGACTCAGTCTGAATTTGTAAGATGGCAGATGTTGAAAATCTCTTGGGTCATAGAGATTTCTCAAAGCGAAAAGTACAAATTGTTTCTGAACAAACTCAACTCTATCGCTATGTAAGCTCGAAAGCAGGGTTCCATATAATGCAAGCATATTCTAGTAAAGGACGCACTAGGGTGGTATATAATGATTTGGTAACCCATATATTTTTAAACTCTTTAGCGCATCTCTTTATGAACCCGAGCTGTTTATTAGCCCTAGCTAGGATTTTGCCATAGTGGAGATTGAAGTGCATCTTGTTATCCAATACTACGTCAAGGTCTATAATATGATCGACCCTATTCAATTTGATGTCGTTAAGGTAGTAAAAATACATCGTGGTTGCATGCCTGTGAGAAAAATTTATCACATGGCACTTATTGATGTTAAGATTAAGATTATTCACATTGCACCACTGTTCGAAGGATTGACAATTGGATGACAATTTCTTTGAAAATCAGTGTTCTAGCGGTTCTGATGCACTAGAGCTTTTTTTAGAGCTAGCAATGGAATATCCAGGTGGTAAAAAGCCCCAATCCAAGAGCTCGAGTGAGATGTTCTTCAGCATCCGCCTTACTCTTCAGATCTGACGCCAACCGATTATTATCTGTTCCGAACCAAATGAGGGGCGTTACCTTCAACGACGAAGAGGATCTCAAAAACTGGCTCAACTGCTTCATCAACATCAGGGTGGGAGATTTTTGGCGTAACGGGATCAACAAATTGGTCGAGAGATGGGACCAGGTGATCAAAATCAACGTCGAATACATTATTGATTGTTTTTTGTTCAAATAAAACTCTTTGATAAAAGTACTAAAAGCCTATTCCTCAACCCAATAAATACCAGACATATTACAGACAAAAAATAAACTACAAATTCATATAATACCAATAAATAAGTGAGCTACGAAAAATGACATAAAAAATACCATTTTTGCAAAGAGACAAAATATTACGGAGTACAAATGGCTTGCATGAAGGAGGATTTGAAGGATAATTGCGAGATCATTAAGGAATAAAGGGTGCTAAAGCTGTTGAAAATCCTGCATCTGTTTACCGGTCCATTAGTTGCATATGTGATGGAATATGGATAATCCTTTAGTAAACGTTGGATCTTGTGGTCCTTACAGGGTTCTTAATCACCATCTCATTTTTCAGGAATTCGACTCCAATCACGCTTTTAATGATATCAAACGTGAAGCAAACTGAACTAATCATTCGTCAGGGTGCAAGCAAAATTAAGTTTCAATGACTTGGTCTAAACTCTTAGGGGGTAAGTTCTCAAAGTTGTAAGTGTTGTACGATTCCCTCAGGGCGAAAAGTAAATATTGTCTCAGGTTTGTTACTGGAGATTTCAAATAATATAAGCTTATTGAGAAGAGGGCGTACAAGTGCTTGTGGCCCTCAAATTTTTGAATTTTTTACCCCTCGTCATTTAATAAAGCCAAACTATTTATTCGCATGAGAAAGGATTTTGTCATAGTGCAACATCAAACGAAGTTTCTCATCCAACATAACACCGAGAACAGCAACGCTATCAACGCGAGCTAATAAATTGTTGCCCACAAAATACGTGCTCGGTGTAACCGTGCATTTGATGCATCAATATTAAGTGAGAGCTTGTTTATATGTCACTACGGATAAAGTGAGTCAAGCTAGGATTGGCAAAAAAGTGAATCCAGATTTAGATTCAATGATGTAATACAATTTTAGATGGTCTGCATAAAGTAAGTGAAGTATACTTGGCAGGACCTCAGATAGAGCGGATATGAATATGTTAAAAAAGGGGGCCAAATTGACTACCTTGTGGTACACCAAGAAAAGCACTTTTTCTTACGACATGCTTTTGAAATTTCAAAAATTGGATTCGATTATGAGGGTAGGATCTGAGGCAGCGACGTAAATATCCACCAAGTCCGAATTTCAGCAACTTTCGGATCAAGATAAAACGGTCAACTCTGTCGAAAGCTTTGCTTAAGTCAGTGTAGACAATTTGGTAGCCTTTCTCCATTTTACACAGAACTTCCAAAAGTAGAATTGTCAACTTTCTGGTAGTTGAGCGACCTTTTCTACAGCTATGCTATTTATTGGTTCAAAAAGTTTTGGACTCGAAGATAAAATGACAATGGCCCTATAATTTCCGGTACAACATAAATCGCCATTTTCGAAAATGAGTGTTATCTATGAAAGTTTCCAATAAGATGGGAAAACCTCACATGAAAGTGGCCTGTCGAAGAACGTATGCAGAGATTTGCTCTGCAGTTAGTTGTTGTACAGACTTACGCAAGGAAGTTGGCGGAAGATCAGAACCAGGACTTAGTTACAATCGAGTTTTAAAATAGCGTTACGTATTTCTTCACGTGATATTTTCATGTGGTTGACAAAAGCTGTTGGAGCTAAATCAGAACGTGAAAGGTATTTTGGTTAGGTGGGTCTGGTGCATAAAAACCTTTCTGAAAATGAAATTGAAATCCCTTTAGGAGAACAAGAGGTGATTTTTTTATGGAACATTGAGAATTTTTCGCTTTATATAAAAAAATCAGTATTTTCGGATCGTGTATTATATTTGCACCGGTATTCTTAATGTAATTGGCATAAGCGTCGCGATACTTTGTGACAAATTGCTTAGCTGCTTCATCATATTTTTCCTTCAAGTGGGTCTAATAGACTTTTAGTGGTAGTCAGTGCTGTCGTTGTGAAAATTTATATATATATATATATATATATATATATATATATATATATATATATATATATATATATATATATATATATATATATATATATATATATAATATTTAGTTACTATTCTTGTCAAACTATGACTATGAGTTTAGACTTGCTGGTTTTATGTAAGTTGGATATATAAAAGTCCAATCAGTCATGAGTTTGGCTACGTGGCGAGGCATATGAGCCGAGGCAAACGATGCAAAGCATATATTGCACTGAAGCCCAAGTGCCAGAAAAGTAGCATGCACATTGGGCAATTTTTCACTGTCCGTATGTAAAGTGGTGGTGAGATAAAATTCTGGAAACAACATTTTCCAACAAAATCTATCTAGTTGCAGATGTTTTTAGTGTTTTATGGATTTTAACATTAAAGCTCTCTTGAAATTCGCTGCATTCCGTTTGTGCAGGTCATAGCATAGAAATTCGGAAAAGCTTTTTTAAGGAAAGATTTGACACCTTGATTATCACCCATCATAACCGAAGCTTGTCTAAAGCGAATCTTACTAAGTACTTCAAAGAAATATCCAAATCGTTTGAATACTTCGGCAAATCGCTATATATTGAGTTTGCATCACATTGAGAGAGTTCCAGAAGAGTTAAAAATCTATTTTGGATTTCTCCCTAATCAGAGTCAAAATTTCCAACAACTAGGGCCAAACATTTGATTGTACTTATATCTGTCATTTTGTCCATGATAAGGCAACTTTTTTTAAACTTTAGCTATGTGCTCACACAATTCATTCTTTAAAATGAAATTAGTGGCACCAGTAAACCTCGTTTTCTCACAATTTAGCATTTTTAGAATTCCAAAATCTTGAGCAATTTTTTTTCGTCAACAAAATCAATGGTGCGATTAACGTGAATGGTTATTTTGTGTTTTAAAAAACATAACTATTCAAAGCTCGGGTATTTTAATATTTTTGGAGTTTTTAGTGAATAATTCAATTGCTGCTCGACTGAGTTTCTGGTTGATTTTTAATGCTGACTCGAATTTCTTGCGGTCTACCTTTGCATTTCGCAATAAATGTGATACATTTTTGCTTAACAGTTTTTGGCAATATTTACAGAAGGATCTTTTCTCATATCTACCTTTTGAACTGCTTGCAGTTGAAGGCATAACCTTTGCTTGAAGCCAATCAAACTATGTTAGCTGAATTTTCCGAAATTTTTGATATCGTCTTTGATTTTCAATATACATTTGTGTAGCATTGCAACTGGATCCGGAGCTAGATTTGGCAGTATCTAACTCTATGCTAATTCTCGTATCATTCGTTGCACTGCCTTTCATATTTATCGCAGGTGTGAGCCGTTGAGTCCTATTATTATCCAATTTAATCAAAAAATTGTAAAATTAAACTTTTAACTAAATCTACCTTAAATTTGTCTGACAAACCAACCGTTCCATTGTTTCGTTAGAATTGCGTTTGATCCAAGAAAATATAATTACCAGCGTGGAAAAACTGACTTGTGTCATAAAACTGAAAATTAAAGCATTTTATCTCAAGTCTTCAAATTACCGTTAGAATGCTTGAAAAATGCGGAAACGAAATCGGAGACGTGAACTACATAGGAAAATTGCTGCCTGTGCAGAACCAAAAAGTAGAAATAGAAGTCAGTTTGTGTCCAATAATCTTCTTAGCTTACCATTGATTTCATCACTCACTTCAAATAGGCAGTTGAAATATTCTTCATAGAAATTTCCGAAATCCTCCAGGAAAAACTGTTTACGCGATGAAACGAAGAAACACTCAGTGGCGTGGCAAAAATTCAAGAAAGATTTAAATCACTTCACTACCTCTACGCCATAATCCTCTACCAAACCCTGCCGCGGCGGGCGGTAGCAAAGGACACCAACAAGCAAGCTCCGTCGGTTCATTTCTATAGAATTTATAATGTAAATTAAGAGCAGTTCATGCGCGAGGACACTAACTACACAGCAAAACTAAATTCTTCTATCTTCTTCTTAGACATAGAGAGTGGACGCCGTAAAAGTTCACGTCGAAATTGTGTTTCTACGACATGTACTAACCAACAATATTTGAAATTCGCTATTTGAAAACAGTATGAGTCTGAAAAGTGATCCCAATGAAAAGGGAGTACTTTGCATGTGAAGGTAGTACAGTAGTACGGCAACTAAAAACGGAGTAAAAATACTCCGATCGGAGTGCAACGAGAGCACTGGTGGTAGTATCTACGTAATTTGCTCATTTAGTTTGTGGTAGCTTTTGTAAAGATTTTGTGCTCAAATAATCTTCGATTCAGGTTTGTAGCAATAAGTAGCACGTTTATGCATTCAAGTTCTATGAATTATCTCTACTTTTCTTTCGAAAATCAGTGTTTTTATATTTTTTATCTATAGCTTTATCTAGTCTTAAGTATATAGATATAATTTATATAACCTCGGGAAGAGTTTACCCGAAAGAATAATTATTGCGTAAAATGTCCCTCGTAGATTAAATCAAAATCCATCTATCAATCAATCAAATCTTTCACATACGATGACGCTGTTTCCTGCTGAATCGATTTTTGAATTGCATGAGCATCACACCGATGGGAGAATTATTCAACTAACCAAGTAACAAAAAACGGTTACCTTCACTTGATCCAACAGTCGCTTCATTCTTTTAAAATTCAACACAGCCCAGCATTAGGCACGATATTATGTAAATTTCGTTGTCTTTTTACAGCTCAAAGAAAGAGACGCTTTTATGGCAATCGTAACACAAGTTTATTTTTCCCTAGCGTTCAATTTGTAATAAATATATCGCACTTGTTCGAATTCATGAAAGAAAATGTTTTTCGCACGTCAAATGGCTGTTGCACAGAAATCACTCAAGCGAAATATCCATTATTCATGTGTTGATTTATATTTTGTAAGTTACTGACTACTGTCGATGGTACATTGGCCTAGAGCTTCAGGTTGCAGTCATTGCCGGTTGAGGAATCCTTTCTGGACGTACAAGCATTCATATATTGAATGTAATACGAATGATCGAGTTCGAAACGGCGACTACTTGTCGACGTTGCTACCTTGCTCGTCTTTATGCGTAACGACAGAGTGGTACAAGATACGAAATTTGTGCTAGGACTGCGGATGGAGTACATCAATCGATCCGACTTGATATATACATTTTTCATGATTTGACACATAATAAATTTATCTGATTCACTGGATATACAAAGATGTCTATCGATGTTGTGCAGTATTATACTTTGCTTTATTAGGTGTGTGGCTATTATGCCGGAATATTGACAGATAATACACTTTTTTGTTTGTTTCAAATATGAATGAACACTTAATATTCATTTGATATGTTACGTTAATGTCACTAAATTCACACCTAATCTACTTCTATAGCTAGTCCTAGTTAAAAAGGCTGGCAAGGCAAACTATACTCGAAGTAATTTTCTATTATTTTCTCCGAAAATTATCATCGCGTTCTCATCAACGTCCCTGACGACAGGTATAAGACTTCATATTATCTTCTTCAATCAATTTTCTTGTGGCGGGAGAGTGAAATATTTACTCCTTGGCTGTCCCCTAGATAAAGACAAAATACTTTGGCGTACCGAATTAGTATAAACGTATAATTTCAATGGGATTCGACTAAGCTAAGCATAGTATCGAAAACTTCTTGAGAATACTTTGCGAGTAAACTTGTAACTTAATAAGAATGCTAAAAAGTTTCAAATTTACCCTTTCACTGTTATTAGAAGATTAAATAGAAGGATCTGTGGTAGGTAATTGAGCAGGATTGAAGCAAGTTGATAAAATTTCTAAAGGGGTTGAAATTAGGCTGAATAAGATGATCGGCAGGAAGTAGATTATCATGATTTGAAGTATTATGCTGTTATGAGTTTACTTTTTTATGGTAATCGCAAAGGTTCAGGGGATAGTATTTGATGCTCTTGGATAGTAATAGGTCGGGTTTCTTTATGCTTAATACTTTTATCGGGTTGGGTACAAAATTTCGTATTACAATATCCCGTTTACAAAATCCCGTATTATAAAATCCTGTAACATAAAATCCCGTAAGACAAAATCCGTAGTTTTGCATAATATATTATGCAAAGCTACCTGATTCTATATTATGCAAAACTGCGGGATTTTTAATTCAGCTCTTCGTCTGAAAGGTAAGGCAAGTTGTTCAAATCATGTTTGTATTTCATGATATTTAAAATATATAACGGTATTATAATAATCTGGTAACGTTTTTCTATTCAGAAATGGTTATTGGGCTTCGGTTCGATTTCTGATTACTTTCGTTCGGGCGTAAGGCGAGGTAAGGTGTTTTTGAGATCGGTTTCATATTTTATTTAAATCATAATCCTTTGACGCTACCATGGTCAGTGGGCGACACTCGTATCTTCTCCGTGACTGGAGGGTTTTACAGGATTGTTCATTCTCTGATTATATGTACATACATATCGCACAATGTGGCTGGCCGCAGCTCACCTGAGCAGGTAGCCTTTATTAACAGAAATAGGATGGACTGGAAGTAATTTCAATCCTTGGTCCGATCTTCATTGGAAACTGCTCCTAGGAGCACTGAATGCTACCATGAATCGGATCAAGCCGTTGACATCCTTACTAGTGTTCTCCGCGTCTAGGGCCACCCGGGTGGGTGGCCCTAGCCAAAGAGAATAGATCAGCACGCTGCGAAGAGAGTGTAGGAGGGAGTTCAACGACTGGTCGCTGTATAAAACGAAGCTGAGACTTTTAAGTATGCCGTACACAACGCAAAGAGGGCCTACACGGAGATTTTTCTGTGGAAACGTGGAAAGTCTCAGCGAAGCAAACCGCCTTCGTCAGATTTTAAGCATGACACCGAAGGCTATGGGTTGCATCATGAACCTTGAGGGCATTTGGACTAGTTTGAGCGCAGATACTCTAAACGTTCTCATGGACACACATTTTACGGGCAATTATTGTCCTCTAGAAACGGCATATCAAACGGCGTAAGCCGTCAGCTCAACATCGTCGTTTAGGATATGTCATTCTCAACTGAGGTGGGCTATCAACTCATTTTAGCCGTTTAAATCTCCGGTCTCTAATGGCGTCCTTGCGGCTGATATGCAGCAACCCATATCACTTGCCTACGCTTCTCGTATGTTCCCACTAGCTGGCGGGAAACTCAAGTTGTGTTTATCCTTAAAGCAGGAAAAATCTCGCATGTTAAGCCAAAGGACCAATATGTCTTAACTCTGACCTGTTTAGTATTGTATAAAAGATCATTGATTATCATGTTAGAAGATCAATTGATTATATGTTGATCTCGCAGTCACAGTACGCCTATACCAAAGGCAAGTCTGTCAAAACTGCTCTTCACATTTTCATTGAGCAAGTCGAAAAATCTCTTGCTCTTAAAGAATATACGCTTGCCACTTTCTTGGACATCGCGGGGGCCTTCAATAACGTAAAGTCCGACGCATTTGTTGAGGCACTCGGTGCTACATGTGGATGAGCGGCTGATTGCTTTTATAGTGCAGTTTATTAAAAATAGAGTGGTAATCTCTTTCTTACGGAATGCTAGCGTATGACGAAGGGTCAGCACGGGCACATCTCAGGGTGGAGTGCTCTCTCTTCTGCTGTGGGACATCACGGCGAATACTCTCCGAATGAGGCTGGACCGTGCCGGCTGCATAGCGATTGCTTATGCGGACGACATAGCTGTAGCAGTGTCGGGAAAGTATTTATCTACGCTATCGGAAAGGTTAAATCTCTCTCTTGATATACTTTCATGTTGGAGCCCGTGAGCGCGACTTGAATGTGAATCCTAGTAAAACGGAGCTAGTACTGTTTTCAAGGAAGTATAAAGTTCCTCGTTTTGATTTACCGAAATTAAACGGGGTCTCCATTGACCTGAGCCTGAGAGTTAAATATTTAGGGCTCAGCATCGATTCGAAGTTACTATGGAGCTACAATATAGCGGAAAGAGCGCGAAAGGCTTTCAGTGCACTTTTCTGCTGCAAAAGAGCCTTAGGGGCGAATTGGGGATTGCGGCCTCGTATCGTTAGTTAGCTTTATGCTGTTGTGGTTGAGCCAATTCTATTGTTTGGGGTTTTGTTCTAGTGGCAGGTTACTTTTAAGGCTAGTTTGAAAAAGTGCGGAGTTTAGCTGCACTACTGGAAACTGGAGCGCTCTGCACCACCCCTACTAAGATACGTTTCGTGCTGCTTCATTGGCTATCAACCAATCTACTGATCTCACAGCAAGCTAATCTTGCTGCAGTGAGACTGAAGCATGGAATAGAACATATTTCGGCCATACGAGGATCTTTGTTGAGGGAGTTCCCGCTCCAGCGGGTGTTGACTTCATCGCTCCGTACTTTCATCTAGATTGGGAGTTCAGAGCTCGCATTCATAATAGGGACGAATGGTGTGATGGTGTCACTCTCGATAGTGGGCTTATCCATGTGTACACCGATGGCTCAAAGTTGAGCAATAGAGTCAGGAGTGGTGTATACTCAGATGAGCTGAATTTCAAGCTACCCTTCAGTCTACCAGACCATTGTAGTGTCTTTCAGACAGAATTTTCGACTATTTTTCAGACAACTGACTGGCTTCTGTGTAATCGAATATTCGGAGTCAGTATTGGTGTTTTCACAGCTACCCAAGCGGCTATTAAGGCCCTTGCTGGTCCTTGTTCAGTGTCCATAATTGTTGCTGAATGCCGATCTCTTAGAGAGATGGCGATACATTCGGCTGTACATGGACATAAGGATTTTCATTGCGATTGTGAGGCCGGTGAAGTAGCAAGACGTAGTACCAGCTACTCAAGGTCTCAGGCTCCTTCTCCATAAGAATACCGATGGCATCGGTCAAATTGGCTACCAGGCAAAAAGACCCTGAAGACGCTAGGAAGTCCTGTGGTGATGAGTCTTCCTGTGCAATAACATGGCAGTCCTGGGTCTCCATGGATGCGCATTGCTCCAGGAGGCTATTGACCTTAGCTCGAAGCGCTCTGCGTTGTGCTGTGGGCGTTCTTACGGGCCACTGCTTCAGAGGACGGCATGGGCAACGATTGGGCGAGGAACCCGTCCTCCAACTGATGTGCCAATGCCAGGGTTTGAAGAGAAGGGCAGCGACACTTGGTGTACCCTTTCTCTCAAATCTGACCGCACTGTCCCTGGTCAATTTAAAGCTGATAGTGTAGTTCATCAAAGGAATTTTGATGAACAACATTCGCCGATTTTAATGAATAGGACAGAGTCAATAAATTATTGTGGCATCACAATGGACCTCTTTGGTGCCTAGGTGCGACTTTCGATAGGCCTCTGTAGGGTAGCCTAAGCTAGTTTAAGTATACTGGCAACAATTAGTTAGATTATATAGCGAATTGTTGGTAAAACGGCCAGCTTGAGTCAACAGCAAAGGAGTCATATTGTAACTTGATATTGCCTGGCCCGATGTCGCAAGATTAACTCAAGAAAAAATTAGACAGCTGAACTGGTAAGTTTTACCACATTCTCCTCCTATTTTTCTGACATAGCAAGCATAGCTTCATTTATTTCGATCTGTGAAGGATTCTTTAAGGAAACAAAACAAGCGTCATTTTTTTATCCAAGACAACTGAACTTAATAAATAGGGAATCGATACTCTGTCAGCAAGATAGCAAACTGTCCTAGATAACGACGGAGACTAGTTAGACAATCAAACACAAAATAAATTCATTTGTTTGGTTGCCAATGAATTAATTGATTACTTATAGACACCCTTAATATGTCTCGGTTTCAACTCGCAGTGAACATAAGTTCACTCCAAATTAACCTCAGATGCTATCTAAAAGATACTTCTGATTAGGTCATAGAACATAGATACCTATATCAACCTTCATATATATATACGAGTATATATATATATATATATATATATATATATATATATCTATATATATATATATATATATATATATATATATATATATATATATATATATATATATATATATATATATATATATATATATATATATATATATATATATATATATATATATAGTTTATATACATATATATATATATATATATATATATATATATATATATATATAGTTTATATACATATATATATATACGTATATATATACATAAATATACATATATAAATATGTATATATATATAAGCGATTCTAATCCTTTAACGATTCAAAGCCGAATACTAAGAATAGATGCTCTATCCTCAACTTTCCTCAACTCTACCTTGATCGTATATTTCAGATTATAATCGCGACTTATTTCAAAATAGCCTCTCGCGTAGAGTTGTGTTTACCTACTTGGATTCACACCCGACAGAAAGCAACTTAAAATATTTTTTTTAAAAAAACTAAAGGATATAAATTACGTCTTTCAGCGAAAAATTATCCTAATACTCAAAGAGTAATATCTACCAAGCACATTAGCTACGAATCTGTCTATTTCTACGATAATCTTTCGCAAAACTTCATTTTCAGTTGCTGTTATTGCCACAGAATCCTTACAAAGGACAAACGAATATAATATCAATCAGACGGTCGCTTCCTCAAATTGACATATTCTAATATTCCCTCTAGGAGCTCATCTACGCTGATTCATGTCGATGTCATCATATTCGAGAATCTTTATAAGGACACTTAGTGGCTTTATGCCTTAAGCATAGTACTGAGTTCGATTTCACGTGAAATTTTCATACAAAATTTCACGTGAAATCTGTTTCGGCGAAAATTTAGCTTGAAAATAAGCAAGTTTGGTACTGTGTTCTTAGCATGAAAAGTTGCTTTGAAGTTGCTTTCGCTTTGAAAACATAGATGGCACTGAAGCATGTTGTCAATCATTTCACGCCAATTTAGTTTGTGCAGTTCATTCTTTCGAGCGAAAAAGTGACATTTAGTGTTTCAATTTGAAAATTGAGCAGTGCAAATGACTTTCCAATAAGAAAATCGATCGAAAAGTGAAATTCTTGACATTTTATCCGTCAAGAATGAGCAGTGTCTCTGCTTTTCTCCGTTGTCAAAATTTTCGCTCGAAAGAATGACCAGATAATGGGAACATGTCAAAATTTCACGTGAACTCGAACTAAGTACCAGCCTTTACGCGCGTAACGAGCTTTGTACAGAACAAGAACGAGACCATGAACGATGGCATCAAGGAGAAAGGCTTGGTATGACTTTAGTAACAAACTGTCAATAAATCAACATTGAACGAATAAAGATCTCTGCGTATGTATGTCAAATGGTCTTCAGACAAAGTCAAAGTTGATGGTCGAGAGAAAATCAATTAATTTATTGATATACATATCTACAAACTAGGCAACCGTTCGATGACGATAAGAAAATTTATTGACCTCTTTCGAAATGAAGTTGACCCGATTTTTGCTCATCGCTTTATATTGTTTTTCTTTCGAGAAAATCATTGGGATCGAGGACAAAAATGAACTATGTTTTATTGTTAGGAATATTATCATGTCAAACACTTAATATTTAATATTGATGGAATAACATTTGTAGAAGGGAGCTTTTGATATAAACCCGAATATAATGCCCTTTGTATGTTGGCCATATTATTTCAATACTATACAGTACTATTTAAACACCAAGAGTTAATTTTAGGTAAAGAAATTATGAACATTAATGTCCATTGATATCAAGTTATAGGGGTTGGAATATTATGAATGGTTTCCGTTCGCACTAGTTTCAAAATTTAAGATAATTGAATATTTGTTATTTACTGTTATTACAGCTCAGAATAGAAAGATTCAAAATAAAAAATAAAATATAAAATAAAATCTATAAAAAGAACAAATCGAGAGAATTACTACCTGAGATTTTCCCTTTGGTTTCTCCGCTACCTAAGTTCTACGAGCTTTTGGTTGTTGCTTCTCAAATTCGCGTACAAATTGCCAACTATAGCTATCTCTATCACTATCTTTCTGTTCGCGGAGGAAAAGGCTGTCAAATTTGCCCACAGTCCCATAGTTTTCCTTCACTACTACTAACGCTCAGATTCAGGCAAATCAGCTTCAATTCTCACTGCTCTTTTCATTTCCTTAAGTATCTCTCTTCTGGGTCTCAAATGGTATAATTCGTGATGTGCTTTAAATGTTTTCAAAAGAATTCACAGTTCATTTATTCAAAGCACTCAAATTTCAGTTGTTCATGTGGAAACAACGACAAGCTTTTAAACTCTCATCTGACACAATATTCTCTCTGGAGCTCAAAAAAAAAATTCATAAAACTCATTTATTTCAATGTGTGCGCCAAGCACTTTCGAAGCAACACCTATGTCTATTCCTGTGGACAATATTCAACAAACTGCTTTCTAATAGGCTATTCTACTGATCAAACTACACGCATTGATTCAGTCCATTGAATTGATGTGCGTTAATGGAAATCGGATTAGGTTCCGCGTCCGGAAAATTATCGAATACTATCTCAGATCGAACTAAATCAATTATGATTGATGACCCGAAACGATTACCAGGTCGATAGCATTAGTGTGGAAAGAGTTTCAAAGCATGTTTGACAAGCAATATCGCATTATAAAATTAATTAAAGTCAGAAGAGGTGGGCGGCATGTGTATTCATGGCGACATGGGATTTTTTTGTGGGGTTCAAAATAAGGGCTCTCAAAAATGCTCGTACAGAAAAGTTTCATTTTAGCTAATGATGCGTAGAAGATTTTTAGCGGATTAATATTGACTAATAAATTGGTTATAAAATTACAAAAGGGACTAGAGTTAATTCCTGATTTTCACAGTATCAACGAGTTTTATGAAAAATTTAATAAGTAAAAAGAGACGCTGAAAATGTTTACTAAGAGCGAGGACAATGAACCCAGGTTTGATCCTTTGAGGAATATTAAATGTAAGAATATTGTCGTTTAATAAGTCTCCCAAAGCCTTCAATTCACAAGCAAGACACAAGTATGCAGGATCGTGTGTGCTGAGATAACTGTTACTAAATAAAATAATAATAAAACAATCAATATTATTATTGGTGAAAAGGAGCAGACATACGTTGCAGACCATTTATTTTATTTGTATATACAGTGAAACCTCTCATAGGCGGACACTCATGGTGCCAGTCTTGTTGTCCGGCTATGGGAGGTGTCCGTTTGTTGGAGGTACCGAACAAAATTTAGAATTTTATACGCTTATTAAAGACATACATATGTGTATATGTATTAATGTAAAGAAGTACATATTTCAATTATGATTACTTCGTGTTTATTAACATTTATATGTAGATACAGATAAAAGAACTTATATTTATACGTACAGTTTTCTTGTATTTATAGTAATATAGTAATAACTAGGTTATATATGTATTACATAGTATGCAGAGAAATAATCTAATGAAAAAAATGATCAATTTTCGATTGCTGAAGCTTAGTTTGTTTCCATTTGAGCTGTTGTTTCTCGAATTGATTCTCTGCTCTTTTCAAGTATTGAAATGCTACATAGTTATCTTTCGCGAATTGCTTCAAACGAACAATTTGCTACAGAGCCTCATCATATTACTTTATTCGATCAATATCTTGAATGGTTTTCTCGTCATTGGAATCGTTTTCGTCCACAGTGTCAATTTGATTTTCATGTCGAATCTCAATATCGTCATTTTCAGTGTGTACTGTCTTATCAATGTTTAAAAATTCTCCCAAATTTTCATTCTTGTAAATTTATTAACGTTGATAAGGGCAATTCATCTTCGGCAACAAATTCTAAAATATTTTGAGCTGTTTGTTCGAATGCTGCTTTTCTAAAACAATTTCTGATAGTCATTTCATCAACTTTATCCTAGCAGGATTTGATGAAATATAAAGCGTCAAGAACATCTATTGCTTTTGCGAGTTCTGATGCTGACTTGGTTCTGTCAATTTTCGAAAGAATGTGTTCGAGAATCAATCCTCTATAACTAACCTTGAAATTTTTTATTATCCCTAGATCCAAGGATTAACAGACAGTCGTAGTATTAGCCGGTAAGAAAATTATGCTAACATGTGTGAATTTCAAATCTGTAGGATGAGATGCCGCATTATCCAAAAACAAAAGAACTTTTCTATTTTGAATTTTAATTTTTCTGCCCAATTGCTGCAGCCATCCGGACATAATCTCCCGCGTCATCCACGCTTTTTGTTTCGACTTTCAATTGGCAGGTAAATCTTGCAAGTGAAGATTTTTGAATGCACGAGGACGGGCTGCTTTACCTATGACTAATAGCATCTCCATCTCCCCTGCCATATTCACACAAAATAAAACTGTCAGCCTTTCTTTTGACAGTTTGCTACCAGTACATTTTTTGGATTTCAAGGCGAAAGTTTTATCGGGTAAAGCACGAAAAACAGGCCACTCTCATCAGCATTATAAATATCCTCGGGTTTATATCCAGACAACATAGTCGGCAATTTTGCCTTAAACTGGTATACGTCCAATTGGTCAACATCTGAAGCTTCGTCAGTTGTGCACTTGAATGTTATATTGTGCCTTTTAACCCATTTTTCTAGCCATCCATTCGACGCCAAAAATTCACAATATCCCAATTGGTTGGTTATTTGTTTTGCTTGCGCTTTAATAATTGGTCCTGAAATTGGAAAGTGCTGGCTTCTAGCCTTGGCAAACCAATCAAAGCAGATCTGACCTATTTGTGAGCCTCCCGTCTTGCGAAAGCTTTTCTTTTGTTGGATCTTAATACCAGAATTCCATTTGGATCGAATGGCATCTCGATTTTTCACAATATTTGCTGCTTCAGTTTTCAAAATACCAAACCTTTCAATGAAGAAAAATATAGTCTTTTCACTTCCCTTAATAACCAAAAATCACCTCTTAGCGAATTCACGAATTGACAGCTTTTCTTTTTCAAATACGTTAATCATACTGATATCTGCACATAAAAATCACCGCATAACACAAACTATGCTGAAGTACATATATAGAATCAAACCAGAATATCGAATAACAGTCACACACAAAACAATTTATTTTCTAAAATGGGGAGTCCCCCTTGACATTCCAGCCAACGATTTCAATTTTCGTATTAATGTTTTGTAAAACACGTTTTGTCCGCTTGTCAGAGGTTTTTTGTATCGAATGTACGAAAATATGGTGTCCGCGTCCGTTCATTGGAGAGTCCGCTTGTTGGAGGTAAATTTGTTCCCAAAATGAATCCACAAGCGTGTGCAAAGAAAATTTGTCCGGATATGAGAGATGTCCGCTTATTAGAGGTGTCCGCAAGCGGAGATTTCACTGTATATACAATTTATATTTAGCAGACACAGGGGATTCCACCTTAGCTGGCAAAGGAGACAGTATCAAATTAACGACGATAGACAAAGCAGAATGTGAGACTGTTTTGATGCAAGAATGAATTTATCTGAAGAATAACAAGAGCTTCTAAATCAATTTTATCGCGAATAGTAATGTCGGCAATTTTTCGTCCCAATTGGTATGCGAGCAGTCCATCTTGAGCAGTCCAACGTTTTTCCATCTTGAAACAATGAACAATGTGCTCCGTTACAACACTCACAAACTGAGTCCCGTTACCACTAATTATCCTACGTGAAATGTCATAGCGAAGCAGGACATCCACAAACAAAATTTTTGCATGAGAAATGCTGGTTGCTTATTTTAATGCGAATAGTTTCGACCAGCAGCTCGTGACCGCGTCTACTGTTAGGATCCATTTGTTTCCTCTAGGCGTTTCAGGTAATGGTCCAAATAAGTGGATGGATATTTATTCAAAGCGCTGTAGTAAACGAACTGGCTTGGTATTTGAGGCCTTGCATTGTTGGCGCTCTTCACACGAACGGATGTATTTAGATAGTAGCTCTTGGCGATACGTTGAAAAGTACACTTGGCAAAATAGTGTTGTGTAACGCCTGTAATATTCGTCCTCGTTCATGCGCTGGAACGATCAGTTGTGCCTACTCAACTTCTTCCGACACATACCTGTAAAGAACTCCATTACAAGTAAGGTAACCTTTCGTATTCCATCGGACATAGTCCTCATTCGGGGGAATGGTTTCAAACCAGTCAATTATGTTATTTAAGTCGGGACCTTTCATTTGCTCAAATTGGATGACTTCTGCAGATCTTCGTGGTACGCCCATTTAATGCTGGCGGCTGACAAGTCATCTAACACGCAAGCCTCATCAACTGTGGGTTGAGAGAGTGTATCAGCCATCACGTTCATTTTCCCGGACGTGTACGTGATACTGATGTCGTAAGATTGAAGCGTCAAGGCCCACCTGGGCAGGTGACCCGTTGGTGACTTTAAAAACATAAGCCAACGTAGGGGTTGATGATCAGTTGACAGGAAAACTTTGGATCCTTCGAAATTTTGAAACGCTCCATATAACTGTAAACGTCACTTTTTTTCTTGATACTGTAATTACACTCTGCTCCGGTTAGAAGTCGACTAGCATACTCCACTGAACGTTCGTCTTCCTTCTCCCCTTACAATAGAGTTGCTCCCAGGGCGCAATTACTAGCATCATTACGTAAGATAGAAGCTTTGGTTTCGTCGGCTTGGTGTAGAATTGGTGCGTGAGACAACTCTTCAATTCATGGACCCATCCAGTATGCGTCCTAAAAAGAAAATTTCCGGGCAACAGAAATATGTATATTTTTCCCTGTTGATTGCTTCCTATCTTCTGATAAAAGTTTGGGTGATTCATCGTCTCTTAACAATAATTGGTTGATTTCGATTTCAGCAATTTTCATATCCCAAAAAAAACTCTGGTCATTTCGAGTGCAAATTGATTTTGAGGGAAGAGACGCCTCAGTGTGGAAGTTTTCGAACAAACTAAGTCCATGGTGGAAAATGCGTATTTTGCATGCTTCGGAATTTTCGAAATTGGGCTGATCGGCTCCGAGACTTCTTGTATGAATCGGGACATTGGTGAGTCAATTGAACGTTCTGAGCTTCGTCGGGTTTGGTGTTGCACTGATGAGGCTTATTGGTATAGGAGCATCAATTTTAAGAACCATTTTTACTCGCTGACCTCTCTTGTGTAAGTAGTGTCGGTCATAAGTTGTACGGTTTCTTTGTTGCGGCTTTGCTTCTGGAAGATGCCAAACTTAGAACTCGTGTTGTCTCCGAAATACCAGATCAGCTGTCGAATATTCAGAATAATATTAGCAGCTTCCATGAAATCAACGTCGAGCAGAGTACGACTGTCTGAATGTGTGGATGCTATTAGATAGCATCTATTGTCGTATCCTCAAGTGCAGGAGTCCAAAAATTAAGTCCAACTGCTGCTCTTAATTGTGGGAATCCTTCGGAAGTTCTGCCAAGAGAGCTCTATTGTTGCATTTGAATAGATCGGTCGGCACATCGTGTTGTTGTTTGGTCTCTAACAGTCCCAAGTACACCTGATATGCTCGCCGTGCTGGTGCAAACGCTTTTCGAAGAAGAGCTACCATTTCGTTCCAAGTGCTGATTTCTGGCTAAACTCCTTATCACTATACAGATGCAACTCCCTGCAGAAGTAGCGGCATTCCTAATATGGCATTGTCATCAGAGATGTTTTCCAACTGCTTATAAATTGTTGTCGTCCCAATGAATTCGTCCACTTTCGACCGATCGCGTTCACCATTGATGCGAGCGCTGCAATCAGCGAAATTTCCAGAGTTGTTGCTTAGGGATGGACTGCTAGTGGGGCGTAGGGCCGCAATAAAGTTCTTATGTTAAAATCGCCTGTGATAGTTTAGCTTTGACTGGCTGCTTTGCAATGTGATTGTTTTTGTTCTTCTTATCATTGTTATTATATTTCTTGAAGAGGGCGCTATGCATTATGGCTTTTAAAGCCATATATTGCAGCCCTTTATGCCTTGTATTTTAGGACCTGGTAAAAATCAAAATTTCACCGTCATCCAAACCTGCATTCAAGTCAAGAGCGTGATGATCCAAATTTGCACAGTTGTGTATTTATATGAATTGGCACTTTATGCATGAAAGTTTAGATTATTCGCATTGGAGTCAAAATTATGTAAACAAAGCTACATTTTATAGCTCAGCTTCTTATATGCACAGCATATGTGATCGCATTCTTACTTAGGACTAGGCGGTTGGTAGATGTTTTGCAAGCGATATTTTATAGCTTAGCGTATTATGTGCATAATGTACGTAGGAAAATGGGCTATGTACGTTTGTGTACACTTTCTTCTTCAACAAGAGCGGCTTCACGGAGAAGCTTGTACTGAAGACATGGCATAAGCAATCAGTAAGGATATGAATGTGTTAATTAAAAATACACAACGATCATTAGATTTAATTGATAATCGGTCTCCGAGGCACGGCTTTTCAGTAAATCCAGGTAAAATGGAACTTGTTTTGTTCACTACGAAAAGATAGCCAGAAGAACTAGTGCTGCCTGCAGTATTAAAGCATGTCTCCATTCAATAGCCGAAGTAGGACTGATGCGAACTTAGACTAATTTAATTCGGCCTATGTTACACCACGCCTATTTAGAGCACGGGTCTTTTAGAGGTTCGATACGACGGTTCTCGCGATGCCTTCGGACGCTTGACTGCCCACTTTCAATTTCGGGAATAAATATGTAGTAATCAATGTGAGCAGATGTGACTGGAAGTATCAGGATGTCTGTTGGAGGGGATACTCTGGCGGATATGGAAGGCTCGAAGACAGAAATCAGGTCTGGATTTGGCATCTATCTCCATTCTTCGAATGGCCGGTGAGATTTTACTCTCGAAGGCCATTTTTCTATTTTTCAAGCAAAATTATTGGCTATCTTGAAAGCTGTGATAGCCAAGCTTCGCTGTTGACGTTACATAAAACCCTGACTACTTAAAAAATTGCAACGAATGCAGGGCAAACTCTATCGTTAGATTTAATAAAGGACATGTAATTAGGGTACCGAATCACTACAGTTTTGAAGGAAGCGCGATTGATATTCGATATTCAAAGCATGGCTCAACGCTTCTGCGACTGCATCTGCATATACCATTTTTCGGAAGTGGGTAGTCGATAAAGAGAAATAGCTGTTTTCTGATGTGGCCACGCGCGCGAAGATTTTTCTCTCGAATCCTACCCATAGGACTGCAAGGTTCTTCTTTAACAAAAGTAGGAATCACATAGGAGGACATATGTACCGCATAGGTGTTGAACGGGATTATGTTTGCCCAGGCCCGTGCGCAAGGGGGGGGTTTTGGGGGTTCGAACCCCCCCCCCCATTAGGACTCTCTTGTACTCTATGACTATCATCATTATAGTTTGTTTCCACGAAAATTTCATGTATTTTCAAAAGTTATATTTTGGATTCTTAAATTAACTGTACAGTTCTAAAAAATAATTCTTTGTAGTTTTTATTCAAAAACAATGCTAAAGATATTGCTATAAATAAATAATTTATATAAATTATTCACTTAACACTTGTACGAGGATAAATTTACTGGATTGGAAAAGTATAACACACTTTTCATTTCAATTTCCGCGCTATCGACCTCTATCGATTGTGGGTGATCGTCAATTGTCGCTCTATCATCGTCAATCTTCATATGACAATGACATGAGGAAAGTGCATTTTTTTCCTTGTTGTTTGCTCGACTTTGTTCATTAATTAATGGTTGTTGACAGTTATTTCTAACGTTTATTTGCTTGAACGTGAATTTTTACATGGATATCCGTCGCTTTTTGTGCAAAAAACCACGGATAGAAGTCGAAAATGTAAGTACTGAATTTTTCACAAGTTGAAATGACAAACCTGGTAACTCGAGTTCTATGAAGTTTCTATAAAATCCCTTATAAAATTTCCAGATGATAACAAAATTTCGGTTTTTTATAAATCAAGTTTTTGAAATTTATGGATCTCTATGAAACGTAGCTAATTTTAATAATGAATTTCATGAAATGTGAAAATTTTTCACAAAAACTTTATAAAGTAAAGAAAACCTTTATAAAGCATACCTGAATTTTCAAAACTCTCAAAGGGAACTGTGAAGTTCTTTTCACTCATATTGCTGACTATTGACTGCTATCGACTTCAATAGTGTCTTATTTAACTTTGAACTGAAAAAAATATTTCTAGTTTATCAGACAACGATTTGACTCAACGGTAGCGTTTTAGACTTTCACCTCGGGCGCCTGAGTTCGTGAGCAGTTGCAGAGAGTTTTTTTTTCCTCTATTTGCTATACAGGGTGTACCAAAATCCCCGTGCTGAAAAGAAATCCGATATTCCTTTTCGAATTTCGAGTCGAAAAGTCCTGTACCACTTTTTACATAACTCAAAATTAAAAAAGTTATTCAAGGTTGAAATTTAAACAATAAATACGCTCCCTCGACAAGTGGGGATAAAAACCACGAACCAAAATTTTCCTGAATTTTGTTCATATTTTTCTGAGTCGAAAAATCCTTTGCCACTTTTCGCAAAACTCAAAATCAAAAAAGATATTCGGGTTAGAAGTTTTCACCAATCAGATTTCTCAACTTTCTTAAACTGTGACCGAAGCAGCTTAGACGCAACCGCTTTTACAAACTCTTGTTTAGTTTAATGAGTAAAGAAAAAAATATATGATCATTGTAAAGTTGAGGAATTACAATCCATTTTCCATGCTCTGAGAAAGTTTTCCAAAATATATAAAACACAGTAAATTCATATACTGACAAGTTATCTGAAAAGTCCTGAGTTCTCAAAAATTTTTGGTCCATTAAAAGAGAGAGTAAAATTTTAGAGATTTTATGAATTTGGGAAAAGTTTAAGTGAATTTAGAAATGCTCTACTGCAATTTTTATACAATTCATTCCACAACTTCCAATTGATGAGGTTTTTTCTAAATGAGTTGAAAATAGTTAGATATTGATATTAATTTTGGAGAAATACTCTGCAATTTCAAGTTTGAAAATCGATGTACATTTTTGTGTTACTGTGCAAAGTTTTCCATCAGTACATATGTTATTTTGATTGTTAATATACTTACTAACGCAAAAACAAAAAAAAAATGTTTTATAAGATCAATGAAAATATTATTGTCCAAATATAAAGTGAAAAATTCTCATTAAAGCAAGAAATTTAATCATTGGAACGACAAGAAAGAAAAATGTTTCTGTTCCTACTATGAAAACTCCATGTTTGATGGAAACATTCCTTGCCTCCATGCGAAATTGCTACTTGATATTTTGAAAATAGAAATTTCATTACGGTAACGACACATTTTCTCCATATCTACTTGATATGTTAAAAAATTTTGTGAGTAACATCTCAAAATGTTAAGTGTATTTATATTAACTTTCAGATATCCATGCACATTTTGAGCTCGGTACATTCTTTGACTTCAAGCTTGAGTCGAGTACTTCAAACAGAAAATCAGGATCTTGGTGAGGCTGTTGAGTTAGCCGATGCTGCGAAAGAAGAATTGACAAAAAGAAGAGAAAACGCCACAGAAAACTTCAGAAAAATTTTCGAAACTGTAAGCCAAATCAGCGAAGAATACGACATTCAATTGCGAAAACCAAGGACAGCTTCAAGACAAACGCAACGTTCTAACGTGCAAACTGATTCAGTTGAAGATTATTTTCGAATTACGATTTATATACCATACCTTGATTCGTTTGTGACACATTTACAGGACCGGTTTCTGAATCATCGCAATATTTTATCGAATTTCGCTTGCCTTTTTCCGAACAAAATGAAAAAATTTGATGAAGAGTCATGTGAAAAATTATTCGAACCCTACTCTTCAATTTTGCACGATGATTCGCGTGACGCATGGGCGAATGAAGTCACACTCTGGAGACGACGCATTATTGAAAAGGACATCAAAAATTCTCTCGAAGCCCTTGAAATTTGCAATGCAGACGCGTTCCCGAACGTACACCAAATGCTTCGCATTATGGCCATTTTAACAGTGACGACAGCGAAAAATGAACGCTCCTTTTCAACATTGCGTCGTCTGAAAACGTACATTAGATCGACAATGTCTGAAGATCGGCTCAACGGCTTAGCCTCTCTCAATATACACCGTGAAATTGAGATAAATGTGCAAAAAATTCTGGAAGAATTTTTTTCGCTACCTCGAAGAATTAATCTGTTAAGTAATGAGAAATAAATATGAAGTTTTTACATGCAAACGTCTTTAAAAAATAAAATAACAGTTTGTGTGTTTTTACATATTATTGAAAAAAAACTTTTATTTCAAAACCCCCCCCTTAATTGTTTTCTGCGCACGGGCCTGTGTTTGCCTATCCGATATAGAAGAGACGGACTATGTGGAGCATTTCTTTTGCGAATGTCTGGTGTATGCGTGTGTCAAATGCCAATGCATTGGCTGGGATGTTGCGTGTATGCAGAAGATAATCTTTTATCGTCTACGTCTATTCTGGACCTTAATCATAGATCTGGAAAGCTTTTGGAGGCTGAGGATATGAATGCAATGGGTCACCTGGTCTGCGTGCTTGGAAATGCCAGGTGTCTATTCCACAACCCACACTCATTCAATCAATGAAAACTATGGAAGGTGTGTACAAAATTCAAGCGATTTCCTACTCTGTTAAAAAATCCAGTTTAAACACACCTACGAACCTCTACAGACTACAAAGTTTCAAGGATAAAAAAATGTTCTAATATTGGTGAGTTGGATCGGCGGCACAAGATTAGACGGTATCATTTCGGTGTTGGAGGAAGTGGCTTTGTGAAAAATTGTGAAAGTGTGAAAATTTTGATAAACGTTCAAATCTGGGATGAATTTATTTTATCCAATGCAGCAAAAATTTTGTGAATGAATCTATAAATTTATCTAGCTCACGCCAGCCTGCTCTGGTGGCCGGCCATCGATAAAATTACCTTTGCTTACATGCCAATCAGAGTTTAGCGGTTGACGGCTTTCTGCACTACAGGTGCCTAAACTATGAATCCTTTGTATGCGTTGAATATCATGTTTTACCTTCCTCCCTTGAACTCTTTGTTAGAGGAACTGCCGCAAAAGCGGCTGTCAGGCTCAAGGAATCGGAACATTACAAGTCAAGATCCTAATGTCATAGCAGGATTGAGCAGTGGTACGCAGGAAGCACTGACTACTTAGTCCTCATTCTTAACTTAGAGTGAAGATATTAAGCGACCGTGGGATATGAACAAGAACGGAATCAGTAGATGGGCACAGTATCACTTCGCAACCCCGATGATGAGCAGTTTTCATTACCTCCAGAAACCTCTACCTTGCTCAGCTCAAATTAAACCATGTAATAAGAAGAGGAAAGGCTGGATAAGTCATGCTGGCGATAAGCAAGATACCTATGACTGTCGGCTCCGAATTAGTCGAGACCAAAAAATCTGAAAAGTATCTCGGAATGACTCTTGACTCCAAGCTGATTTATGGGGAGCACATCCGAAGACCATGCGATGGGGCATTGCAGACTGTAGTTTCGCTAAGCAGGCTCATAGCGAACGTTTGCGGTCCTAGTGCGAGTAAACGCAAGCTGCTCATGAATTTGTATGATGGCGAGCGTTCAACGCAAAGGACTGATACGAATTGCAAGCAGCTTCGCCATATTGATCGTAGCGAGGGTAATAACAGTCGATTTATTGAAGGGGGAAGAGAGGTAGCAGCTGCTCAAGTACGAGCGCGAACGCTCGAGTTCCACGATAGAAAAGCCGCGATAGAAAAGCAGCTTTCAGGCTTTTTAACCACTGAATTATTTTCCAGGCTTAAGTTTTTCCGATATGAAAAGCAGCAGAACTGACATATGTCACAGATGCTAGTATCAACATTTTTACTGACAGTCAAGCGGCGGTAAAAGCACTGATCTCTCAAGCATTTAAATCAAAGCGCATGCTCGACTGCATTCAGTGTTTGAACAGGATAGGCAACAACAGAAGTGTCAGAATCTTCTGGATTCCCTGTCACAAGGGCCAGTGATGGGATTGAGAAGGCGGGTGCGTTAGCTAAGCATGGGCCAGATTTCCCCTATTTAGGTCGGCAAACACCCCTATTTCTATTCAAGCGACTCCAATATAATCCAAGTTGGGAGATCCAGATGACGAACAATTCAGACTTGCAGAGTAACATAAATCATATGGGGTCATGCAATCTCGCAGTTATTAAATTAACGCGGACTGACTACTGGTCAAAATCATTACTGGTCACTGTCTTAGAGCGGCATATGCCATGAAACTGCCACTCCTAGCCAGCGACACCTGTAAGAAGTGTCAACAAGAGCCGGAGGTCTTTGAGACAATGCAGTATCCCCCATGCCACTGCTTCGGCGAGTGCTGGCTGGAGGATTTCACACCCGCGGCAGAGCAGAGGCTGAAAGACATCATTCAGTTCACAAAAATGTCTGCGGCCTCCGATGGCCACTTGGACAGAACCTTTTTAGCTCTAGGTCCTCTTACCTGGTATCACTACGTATACTATCCCAGTAATACCTAACCTAACCCAACAATAAAATTTCATTGTTGTTTCAATAATAACTACAGGCAACTCTTCGTAGCTAAATTCAAGCATTGAATGTATTCGTGAAACAAAACACTAAATCAAGTAGTCGTGTAAGTATTGTTGGTACAAAAAAAAACATGAAATGGACACACTTAAACTTGAAAAAAGGCAATAAGCACTGCCAAACCATTTATTCCATCAAAAAAAAACAGGGATCACTAACATTTCACAAGAAACATAAACTCTATCTGCACGATCTTCCATTAAGTCCTTCTTCTCGAAAAAGTTACGCTGTGCTGTATGTTTTCATCCTTCGACACAAAATCGTTTGTTAATTCTCTGAATTATTTATGAGAATTAAAGCAAACGACAATAACTCGCCAGCACGGAATTCTCTTCTTGAAAACAAATAAGACAGAATAACGGCCCGAACGGAAACAAAAGCAAGAAGCGAAAGGCAACAAAACACTTTACAAAAGTATTTCTCAAGATTTACTACATTTCTGTGAAAAAAATATCCCTCGCTTTACGAGCATTTCTGCTGCTGCCCACCTTTTCATCTTGTTTGCCTCGAAACTGGTACCGTTACGATGCTGCCTGCCTTTCTAAACAAATTAAAAACCTTTCAGCCAAATTTCATCCTCGGGAGTGTTCTTAGAAAAAATAAGAAAAAGAAACAGATTTTCAAGGTTGTCATTCCCCCGCTGAAAATATGATACACTCCACGAAATTATGTTTCCAATTACAGTCAGAATCCTAATAACGCGGTAGATAGAGTTTTAAGATTAGACAGTTTCACCGGAAAAGCATTCACATCACAAGCTGAAACCACGGGCAGATTTTTCGCATTGCCGGGGACTACAAGCTCGGAATCAGATACAGGTAGAATAAGCAAGTAATTGAAATTCGCAAAATAAATTAGCTAGATTAGGTGATAACTTGGAAAAGACTTTGTGGTTGCGTCGTCACCAGGACGGACTATGATATTGGAATTTGAAACTTTTGATGTTCTTATCATAGAGAAAAAGCCTTTTCTACTTTACGGGGTGCTGCTGAATATTTCATTGGCATTAAAGCCCTTTCGGTAGATATTCAGAAGTCCCTCGCAACTTTCCACTTTATCATACTATTGAATAAATCTTCTTAGCTTTAATGGTATTTGGCTTCTGTCTGCTTGTCATTAATGGATACCATCAATAAGGCTTTGATCGCGCTGTTTAATGGGAATTTCGTCCAACTTAATGATTAATACGTAATAAATAACAAGGCTCTATGAGCAATTTGACTTAAGTGTAATTGACTCATTCAGCTACAAGGGGCAATAAGCGTGGTGAAAATAAGGCGCTAAAATAAAAGTAATTCGACGCCATAAAATGGATAACGGAAATTTACATTATACATCATATGAGACGAGGAAAAACACAACTTGTTCAGATGAAACGAATAAAAATTAGGGAAAACGTGTAGCTCACTTTGTATTCCATTGCAATGGTGAAAATTCTTATTAATGTTTCTCTCAATAATTAAAAGGCAATCTCGAGTTACAAACATCCTTATACGGAAGCAACATCAGCCTACCAGGCTTTCCACCTGGTTAGCTGCCGAAAGCTGCTTACACGAAAGAATTCATTCAATTTTAATTACTATGTATAACTTATGAGAGAGAGTTTAGAGATACGAGGATTAGATACCATCAAATACCAACGGTGAGAAATAAATTGAAAGCATTATTCTCTTATCAGCGACCTGAACGGCACTTTGATATTACTTTCGCCATCGCAATAATAGCTTGGACTTTCTTGTGATGTAAGAATATTGGGGAAAAAATTGTAACGAGAATGAGAAATATAAAAATGTTGTGATCATTATCGAGAAGAACAAGAGTTATTAGTGATAAAGTCTCTCTTTTTCTAATCGAGCATTTTATTTTACATTTGAACAACCTACATTATATTTAAAATCGAACATTATTTTCTGGCTGATCATCACGACTGGCAAATGAAGAACTAGGGCAAGTAAGAAAAGATGCGATGAACGGCCAAGTACGAGAGATAGTTCAAAAGCAATCATGATTAGTGTTTAAAATAACGGATGTAGCATGCAAAAAATCGGTAGTGAATTTTTCTGGTAAAGAAAACTCACCACATTGACATAAAAATAATTGCCCTTTGAATATTATTTAAATGTGAGATTTTGCGCAGATATGTATTGCGTGGCTTTGCAATGTTGCCGCCACCTGATTGGCTGTGCTGGTCAGATTGGGCAGTTAAATAATACCATTTTCCTACTTAGCGGTGGTTTTTTCGCTAGTTGGATCGGCAAGAGGGGCGTTGGATTGGAGTTGCCACGTGGTGGAGTCACTTTTTCGTGTGGAAATCATTTTTTGAGATTGTCGATTCGATATAACTTCAACATAAGTTAACATAAGTGGAATCTTCTGAAAGCTGTTAGTAAATCACGTTGCGAATTTCGGATAGTATCCGCGCCCTGCAACGAAATACGTCATGTGAAACACGTGTTTAAAGTGATTTTTCTTTGTCGAAACAGCATTTTCGTAATAAAGTTCGAGATAACCAACGATAACGAAAGATATATCAGAATGTCAAGCGAATGTCACATCACATTGTGTTATGCTTAAGAATTAACTCCTTAATTCCTTCCGCTTGGTGTCAGTAATGATGCTAGTTAAAGCGTACGAAATAATATAGATCGTGAAGATTTACTGCGCTAATTTGAGAAAATTGATTAGATAATTATGAAGGATGCTAGTGAAAAGTGATTTGAAAAGGCTTTTAGTTATGCCGAGGCACAAGCGGTCGCGAGATCGTCTTTAGAAATCAATAAACCTTCCTGCTACTCGTAGCGCGCCACATTGATGAGTGCCTTGAAGTCAGCCAACTAGAATAGTTCGTTTATAAATCTTTCTGAAATATCTTTTGTTAAACTTCCTAAAACAAATCTGCAGACGGCTACAATATTGGCAGTGGTTGATCCAATCGAACAATCAAAGTTTCTTGACATGCTTTGTGTCTTCGAGTTTAGACTAGGGCTGTGAAGTCGGTGTCGAAGCAAAAAACAGGTTCTTATACGCAAAAAACGTTAGTAGCTTAAGTGGATTTGATGAAGGATCGGAACCCTCTCCGCGATGTACTCTACCAAGGAATTTTTTATCAGGATCGTCGAAATATACAGGGTGGGCCATCTAGTGATTTCTTTTTAAATCATAGGTTATTTTGACACTGAAACCTCTTTCCAGCTCGAAATCTTGACAGAAAGTCAGTATCATACCTCTGCGGATCGAAATGAGTCGCTTTACGCTTGAACAACGTTGGGAAATATTGAAAACTTATTTACAAAGTGAATGCTGTGTAGCCCAAACAGTGCATTTTTTAAAAATTAGTTTTGGCCGAAATGAAGCACCCACCGCGCCTGCTGTACGCAAGTTTGTGCAAAAAGTTCGTGAGAATGGCATGCTAGTGAACAATACTGATGGCCCCCGTCGTCGTACGTGCGCACAGACGAGAATGTAGCTGCTGTAGCCGAGAGTGTGAGACTCACTCCACGAACATCAACTCGCCGTCGATCTCAACAGCTCAACATTTCACGCACTAGCCTGAGGACAATTCTGCACAAAGATCTCGGATTATTCGCTTACAAGGTCCAATTGACTCAACAATTGAAGGCGCACGACCATCCGCTTCGTTGTCGCTTCGCAATTTGGGCCTTAGAGCAGCTTGAATTGGACAACGATTTTGGGGGGAAAATCTTCTTTTCTGACAAGGTGCATTTTCTTCTCGGCGGCTACGTTAACAAACGAAATTGCCGCATCTGGGGCTCGGAAAATACGCACGTTATTGTCGAGAAGCCAGTGCATCCACAGAGAGTGACAGTTTGGTGCGGATTGTGGTGTGGTGGCATCATTGCACCATTTTTCTTCGAAAATGAGGCCGGGAACAACGTTTCGGTCAACGGTGAACGTTACAGAGCCATGTTATCCGACTTTTTTTTTTACTGATATTGAAGACATGGATTTGAACGACCTCTGGTTCATGCAGGATGGCGCGCCATGCCACAATCGATCTTTTACGTACCAAATTTCTAAATCGTGTTATCAGCCGTCTTGGCGATGTCAATTGGCCGCCTCGACCCCTTTGGACTTTTTTTTTGTGGGGAACCGTGAAGGACCGATGTTATGCCAACAATCCAGAAACGATTCAAGCACTTAAGGCCAATATCATCCAAGAAATCCATGAGCTACAGCCCGAAACCATCAACAATGTCTTGGAAAATTGGAGTGACAGAATGCGCTACTGCGAAGCCAGTCGAGGCAGCCACTTGAACGAAATTGTGTTTCATCATTAATGGGAATGTTTACTCTTACTAATAAAGCCATAAAACATGGAAAAAAATTAAATTTTGTTCATTTTTTGCATTTTGAAAAATAAACTTGTAATTGGCCGACCCTATTTGCAGCAGTTCACACGAAGGCAAAGGCATCGACGAGCCGAGTTAAAACAGAAACAATGCCGATACCAGGACGAAACTTTACGTCAATAGTCAAACTTCTATCATTTCACTACTTATGAATCAGTCAGTGACGATATGGTTTAGCTCAGCAACGGGCGATGAATTTGAATGTTTATCTATATTTTTATACGGTTACATGTAGTATAGGTTAAACGTTAAATACGATCGGGCAATTTAGAATTCCCTCAAGTACAGGATATATTTAAACTCCGCTGATTTGCTAGTAAATCAACAGTTATAATTTTGTTGTGCAAGCTGTAATAGTGGAGATAGAAATGGTCATTTTTCTCTGTCTCAAACAAATCTTGCTATTTGAATAGACGTTATCCGTAGAAAGCAGAGGATTAGTTTGCTACATGGAAGGTTTCTTTTTTTTCTTTGAAGTATTACACACTTTATGTTTAAGATTGACTATGTATACAACTCGTCATTTTCCGACATGGTCCGTTTCGTAAATTGATCTAATATTCGCGCATAGTTCATAAACTATAAATTATCTATATCTGAATTTGTAATAACCGTTCATTTGTTTCGATCGGAGAAGATTGGTGTGTTTTCTTCTTTTGAGCCGATCCTTCTCGGAGTACATAATTTAGTTTCAGTGGATCCGAAGATATTTGTAATTAGTTCCAATTAGTTCGATCATAATAGTAATGAATTGTTAAATGTGACACTTGGACTTCTTATTGGGGGAGCGCCCGTAAGAACTTTTCACTTTCAGGTTACGCGATGGCCTGCGTGGCTTCTGTTTGAATTAGTGTGTTATTTCTTTGTTCAAGAGAGGGACTTCGGCCATTTCCTTCCTTTGTTCTATTTAGGCCAGTGAGTGGAGTGACCCCGCAACATCTGGGGTAATGGCCCCCAACAGCATCAGGGGGTCTGTGGCTGTCTGCCTCTCCTCAGGCCTGCTAAATGGAGGCATATTTCCCCGATATTAGGTTTTTTCGCGTTATTCTCTGCTCCCTTTTGTAGATCCCTAGCAATGTGCTTTCACACGTCTCGGCTGGGTCTGGATTGCCAGCTCATGGCTGAGAGTTCTTTGGAACTTTGAGTAGTTCTCCATCATACATTTGGCAGGCTCTTAACTGGACTTCGTTTCGGCTGTAATACCCTCCATGCATTCAACTACAAGTCCGCTACAAAAATTTATAAACGGCGTTTCCGGCTTTAAACCATCTATCCATGTTTTACTGTAAGAACCTATATTGTTCGAACTTATAATTATAACTGCAAGACAAATTACTTGAGTGGCCAGTAGAGGCTTCAAGAGAAAAATTTGGGCGTTTTTGAAAATACGAAAGATGAAAGAGGGGAAAGAATATGCGGGCCAATAGACATTGAAAAAAAGAAATAAATGAAAGACAAGCTTATTGTAAAAACGAATTTTGAAATAAAACTTTTACAATAAAAGCTCGGCAGACATTCAACTTACAAATACGATAAATAGAAAATGCAATTTACTTATTGTACTAGGCCAGAATGTTATAAATTTGGTTGGCAATGATTACACAGGTCTGCAAGTTTTAACTCTTATTTTCCCCTTTGATTTGAATGTTAACCTTGGGGTATTTTGGTGTGTAGATTACGAATATGTACTGGGAATTTTCCTATCACCCTCGGTTTTTTTAAAAATCTCTTTGTGTGAATTCGAAAAAAAGCAACTTTACTTTTTTTTAAATTTTTTTTTATTACAATTAAGAAACAATTACACGACTTTAAAACATTAGAAATACATTTGAGGGACAGTAATAAATAAATTAAAAATATTATCTGAATACTTTCGTGGCATCTTGCTTTTTTCACCGAAGCTCCAATTGTGAGATTTTAACAGCCAACAATAGCCTGCCATCATTCTTTTATTCCACTTTCCCTGATAGCGACGTTCCATCTCTTTCAAAACCTGGTGAAATCTTTCGTCTTGCTCTTCACTTACAGCTCCCAAGTTATCAGGAAAGTAGTCCAAATGCGAATTAAGGAAATGAAGTTTAATTCTCATCAAACATCCCATTTTTCCGAAATAGTCAATCATTTTCTCCATAATTTCCTCATAATTTGGACTTTTGTGGTTTCCTAGAAAATGTCTCAATACTTCCTTAAAAGATTTCCAGGCTTCTAACTCAATTTCACTCAACTTTTCATCGAAAGCTGTATCTTTCATCAATTTTCTTATGTCCGGACCAACGAAAATACCTTCTTTCAGTTTAGCTTCAGACAGAGATGGAAAAATTTGGTGTAGATTTTTCAAACCTTCTCCTTCTTTGCTCAGTGCCTTCACAAATTGTTTCAATATCCCCAGTTTTATGTATAAAGGGGGTAGCAAAACTTTTTTTTCTGCGGACTAAATTGTCTCTCACAACATTTTTTGTTCCAGGGACCAGTTCAGTCCCCGGTGCCGACTCTTTCTTCGTCCAATGTTGTCCTCTGTTTTGACTATTCCACTCGCAGAGAAAGCAAAGGTACTTCGTATACCCACCTTGTTGACCGAGCAGTATACTTATAACTTTTAGATCTCCACAGACCTTCCAACCGTGTTTTTCGTACTTCATTTTATCTAACACATTTTTCAAGTTTTCGTAGCATTCCTTCAAATGTACAGAATGGGCGACTGGCAGTGAAGCGTACTTATTGCCATTATGCAAAAGGACTGCTTTTAAACTTCGTTTTGATGAGTCTATGAACAATCTCCATTTGTTTGCGTCATATTCGATGTTAAACATTTTCACTAAGCCAGGAATGTGTTCACAATACACTAGATCACGATCTTCAGCAAAATGTGGTACAAAGTCTTTTTCTCTGTTGTGATACCAAGAAAATGAAGTGCCAGGAGCAAACATATTCTTTTCAGATAGTCTTGATCCGTGGAGCTTAGCTGTATTTTTTGGCAGTTTTAGATCTCTCGTTAAGTCGTTCAGTTCTGATTGTGAAAATAATTGTGTTCCACTTGTACTTGGTTCAAATTCAGCATCAAGTTGAGATACGTCTTCGATGTTACTGTCACTGTAATCAGCTTGCAATGATTCCAAGTATGGTGGTGATGGCGGTGCAATGTTCTGGTCGCGATGCACAGCGGGTGTTACTGATTGCAGTGTTCGATATACCAAGTCCTTTTTTGTTTTTGAATTGTAGCCTGTAGTCTTGCAGCAGCAAAAATAACAGCCTTCAGTGTGATTCTGAGGTGCTCTCCATAACACAGGCGATATGAGATAAAAAGTATTGTTCTTCCCTTTTGACCACTTTCGAAGCTTACGAGCACAAGTCGTACAAACTTTATGCGGGACCCACTGTTTATCTTGATTGGCGATTGTTAGGCCGAACTACATATTGTAGACGTTACTTATGAATTCGGTAATGTTATTCTGCTGTTTTTTCAGCATAAACTGCCCGCAAATGATAAGGATATGTCACTTAGTTAATTAAAATGTATTTAACTAATTATAATTGAGAACTTTTTCATTAGTGTCTAATGTAACCATTTAGTGCGTTTTTTGTTTAATAAGAAACAATTTAAATAAAATATATTAATTAAAAATTAGGAAGGTCTAGGAAATTGACAAAAAAAACGATGCTAACTAAAAAACCTGACGTGATAGAATTTAGTAAGTGGAAGTACTTCTCCCATAATCAGCGCCCCCAAATCTATTCAAATCAATCATCAAAACTGAAAGGGAAAACCATTGCAGACCTGTGTTATTAATAGGTCTGTCCGCGTACCTTAATCTATTTTAATATATTAAAATAGATTCGCAGCAAGTCGTTTTTGTACTCTTGCTGCAAGCCAAATTTTGCAGCAAAAAGAAGCCAGCTGTAAAAATCTGTTGCTGCTGCAATACGCGAACAGACCTAATATTAGTTAATTATTGAATAAAACATTGTACGAAGGGAACGATTTTGTCTGAGATGTTATTTGAAAATTGAATTTACTGACGAATTGAAAAGCTCTTTTTGTATGGGATTCGACCGTTGAATTCGTTTCGCGAAGAGTATAGTACTAGGCATAAGTTGTGGTTTCAAAGATATGCACCATTTTCTCATCACACACCAGTTTATTGCACTTAATCTCTTACCTGATATGATATTTTAAGGCTATTTATCATGGTTTGTCATCATTTTTATAATTTTCCTGTAATAAAAAAGATAATAAAATCACATTTCTTATCTTATTCGATAAGCTTATGTGAATTGAAAAATTTCGATAAGCCAATTAGCTTGACTGAGTAAGATCGAAAGCTCAACAATTGTTAAATAATGTTCCGTTTGTTATCTAAATATAGTGTGTCAATAATGAAAGTTTCAAGCTTATTAATTAAACAAAAGCTGTGCCATCAAAACCTATTTCAAGTTCTGGATATTGCATTAATAGAGATTTAATCTTATTAGAAAAAATTATGAGTGTGGAATTGATTAAAGTTACAATTTTTGTCGTAAGAATCACCTAGCGTCTGAATCAGATTAAACTGTTTGTTATGCATAAAGACTATCAGTTCAAGTTTCGTATGATCGAAACCGGTAAAAACTTATTATCATTTATGTACATATTTGAGCTTGAATCGTGTCATATTGACTGAGTACTGTAAAATCATCCTATTGAAAATGGGTGACGATAAATATTGACATTGAACTTGTACATTCTGTCGAAATATTTACTTTTAAGCCAAAAGTAGCGAATATTATTTGTGAATAGTATTATTACAATGACTGATTAGACTTTGAGGCATCGATCGATTAAGTGAAAACATCGAAAAATAGCTGCTTGAAATATTTGAACGAGAATGTACATACACACCAGTTATTGATCAATAAATTATGCTTGTTCATTCTAGAAATGCAAATTGATTTATGGGTGTGAGGAATTTATTCCTTTGTATGGTTTAGCTTGAGTAGCCCAGTGAGTAGAGAACTGGCTTCTTCTGTAGGGTCCCTGTTTCGAGAAACCGCGCACTGAGATTTGAGTGCACCTACATAGCTCTAAATAAGTACCTGATTTAAAGATTAGCGAAGTTTGATAGATGATTAATTTATATTGATATTAAATTTACCATCTATTCAATGGAATTTTTTATCATTGGAAATTATGTACAGATACCCACCGTCCATTACTCTTTCCGCTTTCCTGTCCTACTATGCTCTATCTCCGCTCTATTCTCAATGTTAAAAATCGTCTTTTGGACCTTGTTTTCTCCAATATTCCCTCAAATAATGCATTATTTTCTTCATGTGTTTATCCCTATATCAACCCTTATCCTCATCATCCTTCTCAGTCTATGAATATCAAGCTCGTTGCTTCATATCAAAAAATAAATCTGTTCATTCGCGCTTCAACTTTTTAAAGCTTATTATGATAGTATTGCTTGCGAACTTAACGTTATCAATTGGATTTCTTTCTTTCATGACCAAGAAATTGATACAGTCGTGCATCCTTTTACACTTTGATTTCTAATCTAGTTGCAATCCCAGGACTCACTCCCGTAGATCCTCTAGTCCGCCTTGGCTCTCTATTACTGTGTCCCTAGCTCTCCATATAAACAAAAACAAGGAACCTGTAGAATATATACGCAATTCATCTAATCAATCGTTTCAAGACTTCCGTAGATACCGATTTGAGACGAAAAATGCTATTGTATTAGCTAAGGACAAATAAATTGCTTACATAAATACCTCTTTCCTTGCTAACCATTCTAAATCTTTTTGGCCCTACATTAATTCCCTTAGAACTACTAAACACTTCCCGGATAGCTACACCTTAAACGATGATGTTAGTGCATGTCCCCAAGATATATGTTTTATTCGCCGACTACTTCTCCACTGCTTTCAGAAAATTCCAGTAGTCCCAACAGTAATACCGACTCATTTTTAGTAACTCGTCTTGAAGCTTTATTACATTTTTTCCTGAAGTTGAAACCTTAGTATCCCTTTAAGAGCCTAATGCCAGCAGTGGCTTCAACAAATTGCGTTCGTTATGTCACTTTCCTCTTTTTTATGTATTTATCTTTCTATTTTGTTCAATTTAGCCATGTCTAGTAATGTCTTTTCCTCTATTTGAGAAATTGCCATTAATTATGCGATCCTAAAACCGAGGAATGTTAAGAATGTTCTATACTCCTACTCTCCTGTTTTCAAAAATTGCTTGGAATAACTATTCACAACAAGCTCTATGGTGCAATAAGCCATACCCTCTCTAAGGTGCAGCGTGGATTCATCAAAAGCCGCTCTAAATCTACAAACATGATCGAGTTTGTAAATTTGATTGCTTGTTCGTTGAATGATGGACATTGACGTTATCTACACGGATTCTGCTAAAGCACAATCATGGTGTGTTGCTGGATAAACTTCGTCTATTTGGCATTTATGAAGTCTTACACTCCTATTGTTAATCGCGCTTGTCGTGTCATACTCAAGGGCTGTGTTCTCTTCTGGTATATTTGAATACTGTTCCTGAATTTAATATCCTCGTTTTGTTTATTTGTCAGATATAGTCGAATCGGCGCAGCTTAGGTTTACCTGATGTCTCATTTATAAGTTTAATATTCCCTATTGGTCTTATGAAACGCTATTCCAGATCCTAAACCATTCTTTGTTGCATACTTGCAGACTGTTCTTGGATGATTTTTTCTTGTATAAACTTTGTACTTGTACAGTGTACTTTTTCTGTTCCTTCTGCACGTACAGAGGTATTTTCTCATTCACCATTGCTTAGTATGCTTAGAAGTCACGATGAGCACCATTTTGAATCCTTTTTCGAGCAATTCTTTAGTTCTGAAAGGCATATTCTCGGGTACTTGTCTGAGCCTGATCGTCTATAATATACTAATTTACTGTGACTACTGTTTTTATTCCATTATTTTACTATGTAAAATATTTCTGTTTTATTTGCTTTTCTTGTTTGCTATACTGAATTTTCATTATGCTAGTATTGTCTTTCTTTTTTTTTGCATATATCTTTAGTTTCTATTATGTAATTGGATCGTGTTTCTGTAAAATCTATTTAGAAATAAAGATTAAGTAAAACAACCTAACAGAAAAGTTCTAAAAATTCACCTCTACGCAATTTAAACAGTTCATCTCCCCATTGTAGTAAAAATCAGCTTGTGGTTAGATAGACCTTTTTCATAAAAACTGATCAGACTTCACAATTTCAATCATAAACCATTTTCCACCGTAGAAAACATTTGTAATTGAAAACCCAGTCATAATTTCTGAATAAAATTTTAATGGAAAATATACGATTCATACACTTTACGGGCAATAAATAAATACAAATGAATTACATACTTTTGATACTATACTCCTAGGAAATCTTCAGCATCATGTTTTTCTCGCAAAACGAAACGAATAATTTACAATATTTGCAAAACTAATTATAGCCATGCGCTCAACGTCATTAATCGAATGTTCAAATGAACATTACGCAACTACTCTACAAATTATCGCCTACCTATGAATTAAAAACCTCATCTCGGTTTTGTTGAGATAACAAATATCACCTAGTTTTGCGCGACTTAATACTCTACGATCAAATTACTGTCTTATCACTTGGAATCGAATCTTATCTAATTGTGTCGACTCAACTTAGGTTTCGACTAGAACATGTGTGAAAAGGTTGTGAAGTTTGAAATCCTTCTGAGCATATATTAAGGAATTGAGTCCGTCCGTGTTGTAGCGTAGCGGGCCGGTGCGCAGAAATGCTAGTCGGTCAGCATTGGGAACCTCCTTGGGATGGTTAAGCATTGTGTAGTGACTATAGTTCGGAGCGAAACGACAGATTTGAATATTTTTTGCAATTATTCTACCATACAGGTCGTCATCTTCGCCGCCCCAACCATGGAACATGTTCGACATACCGTTAATGAATCTATACTGCCGCGCTAGGATAGACACAGCTCCTCCGAACAGCCCCCGATAAGGCAGGTTGAAGCGAAACTCGTCCAGACTGGAACACATATGCCTTGGCCGTGCTGTGCACGCATATAGCTGGCCCAGATTCAGAGGCATCAGGTCAACGTCGTGAAGGATCAGACAGGGATATTCATATTCACTAGCAATCACAGAACCGACATTGAACAGTTTGGCTCTGTTGAAAGGTTTGTGGTCGAATTGTTCGATGAGAAAAATCCGATAGTGTATTCGTTGTTTACGTAAGAAGTTGTGCATGTACGTGAGGAATTTGTTCAATTGCTGCTCTCGTTGCCGGTACGGGACAATTACGGCCGTGCTGAATTTAGGCTTGCAGTCGCTAGGATAGAATTCTCCTCCCAATCGGATATCTCGAGTATCATACAATTTCTGTTTGTAAACATCTTTATACATATAGACGTTATCCTCGAGGACGTCCTGGTAATCGCACTCGTCCAATTGTAATTTCGATATATTTCCCGTCGTCTCAGACACTAAGGCACTGTAGATTTCGTCGCCTCGAATGTAATCATAGTGGCTAGCAAACCGTGCCGGCCAAACGCAGTACAGGAACAGCGCTACTAGAACGGAAACCGTCAAGTAAGTTGTGTTGGGCATCAACATCCATGCCTTCATCTTATTGATTTCGGTGCTATTGCGGCAATTTTCAAAGAAGCTTGAGTCGCGTGGTAGTGATTAGTAGATTCCCATTGTTATACCGAATTTCACACTTAACTGCTAAATTCTTTTGTCGGCAGCAGAGAACAATGCACTCTCGAATACATTTCCAACACACCGGCGGCTAATCACTCAACCTATCCCAAGCAAGTGTTGGCATAGCAGGTGACAGCTTGCGAAGATAAGACAGATGTTTGACTGGGCTGCCAGTACGCATGTTATATAAATTTCCCAAATACAAGGAAATTTATTGTTTGAGTTGAAATTTCTCGTTGAGTTTATTTTATTGAGAGGAATTATAGAAAAGTGTGTTTGAAATAAAATCGACCCGTTGCTTTATTTGACAATCTGAATTCAACACTTTTCACTAGACAACAAGAATGTTTTTTACAACACGAAGCAGTTTGAATGAAATGTACACAACATGACCTAAAGTACTAACTATAAAAAGCAGGACGATACTATCCCTTATACCAATACACCAATTATCTGGGAAGTACATACATACTAGGAATAATTACTTAGTGATGATTTTGTGATGCATACGGACCGGCATATTGAGTGATGGAGAGAGTGAAGTGAAGGATGTAAAAAAAAACAAAACAAAAAAAAGCCTATATTATTGTCAACACATGCTATAAGAGGGTTGGTCCAAAAGTAATGATAATCAATACAAATTAAGGTGATTAAACTTAAAAAAATATTTAATTTTGACATAGTCTCCTAACAAATCAATATATTTAGTCAATCTTTTTCCAAACCTAAGATACGCTTAGAAAAATTTGTTTGTCTTTACTCTCCCAAAAAGCGACCATCACTTCACTATCATCTTCAAAATTCTTGCCCTGAAGGTGTTCCTTGAGCCGAGGAAAGAAGTAGAAGTCACTGGGAGCTAGATCTGGCGAATAGGGAGGATGTTCAAGCAGCTCGAATGCTGTTTCTTGAATGCAGCCGTCGCAACTGCAGCCTTGTATTTTTACCTCAATAGCTTCCCGCAATCTTCTTATTTGGTCTGCGTAGAAAGAGCCTGACATAGTGCGCCTTCCTTTTCCAAATATTTTACCATAATAATTCCACTAAGTTGCTGTCTATGTATTTAGAAGATATTTTTTCAAACACAGGTACTTAATGACAACTCTAATTTCGTTTTTCTCCATTTTGATGTCCTCTTTTCGACTATTCGTCTTCAAACGAATGTATCTCTCTGGAATCGTGGCCTATTTATTACTTTTTTGTGCTGATTTAGTGGGTGCATATATGAGATATTAAAAAAAAATCTTTTTGAATTTTATGCGTAATGGAAATAACCGATTATCACTACTTTTGAATCAGCCCTCGTATATACAATATTAACTCCAAAAAAAGGTAGTTAGTAGCCCGCAGAGCTGCCTTATTAGATTAAAAATACAACGGACAGCAGCTTCCAAGATCTTTCATAAACTTCTTCTGAAGACAGCGTTTATGTTCATAGGTCAATGTACAAATGAGTGAGTTCAAATAATCCAAAACACAAATAAAAACCGGAAAATTATTCCCGCAAATATCGGGAAGGTAACAGTTATTATGGGATGCATGTTCATAATGCGTTATTTCCGTTTACCTCCAATGAGAGATTATTGCTCAAACAATAAATCTAAGAGTAACCAAAGTGTTCAGCTACCTATTACGCGAGATTGATTTTTGTTCATCGTATCTAAAATGTATTTCACATTTCCAGAAAACCCAAAAGATAGGACTCCAGTTATCAAAGCATTGATAAATCGATGACGAAATTTAAGAGCCGTTATACTTTGGAGCAGTGTATTTCTTTTAAGCCAACGAAGCGCAGAATAAAAATTGAGCTTCGTTCTGATGCAATATCAGAATACACTAGTGATTTAAATATAAAACTGCCGGGGAAGAGTTAGAAGAATGTCCAGGAATGTTAGGTGAACAGGTCATTTTAAATAAAGCTAGTGCGATAAACGCTCTTGATGCTGCTTTATACTTTAATCGCATTTTTTTTAAATCAGTTGAAATTTGAGAAATAATCACTTTTCCAGCAGTTGGAACCGTAAAGAAAAACATAAAGCACATGCCTAAATTTAAACGTAGGAGAATGGAAATAAGCGAATTTGTATTCAAATGCACCGTTGTATAAAATGGCACAAAATACGTTTTAGTTATCACTACCTGCCACAAGAAAGGAATCGCTCCCATTACAAAAACATTAAAAACAGGCAAAGAAATTAATATCCCTTGTCCTGAAACCATTACATATTACCGGAAAATAGTGGGCGGCGTCGATCTTGCAGATCAGATGAACAGTCTGTATGAAATCGATAGGAAGCCAGACAAATGGCGTAAGTTTTTTTACCGGTTGTTGAAGATGACAGAAATGAACGCTTGGGTTATTCAAAAAAATATAAACAAAAATCAAGTACTATTTAGGACTTTTTTGGCATCTCTTGCTGGAAATCTGATCCAGGATGGGCTACAAGCAACAATAGTTAAAAGGTCCTCTAAGCCAGGGAAAACCACCTCCTGGTATCTTACACCTACACGTCGAAGGAGATGCCAGATATCGATCCTAGCATTGTTCCAATAAAATAAAGCAAACTATAACAAAAACTGTTTACAATTAATGTCAGATTCCAATATGTAAAATGGGTTTTGGAGTTTATCATTTCTAAAATATAACATTAAACTCGAATGCAATTGGTATTTTACTTGACAGGTAGTTCAATTTTGCACCATGAAAAATTACTCAAAAAAGACACAACGGTTTATCACCGCCTCCCACCTCCTCTTCAAATTTCTTCAAATTAAACGTCTATTTAATATTCACTTGTCCATTGTGAAATATCTCAACCATTGTGAAATATCTCTAAACATAATTCATGCTTAAATAAGTGTTGTAAATATCTCCAAATAATAGCGTGTTAATGAAGATAACAATGTTCGTTTTTAAACATGCAATATTACTAATAAATTGAAATAATCAAAATCAAAAACTCACCAAAACAAATCAACTTGATCCTACATACATATATAGTTTAGATAAAAGGATGAAACATCGACGATGATATGTTGCAGCAAATAAAAAAAAAAGCTGTAAAAGTAGTGGATATTTGATTAGTATGAAAGAGTCAGTATGAGAAAATTAATGAATTAGTGATTAATTTAAAAATATGGTTTAAAATTTAAGATTAATTGTTAGAATACTAAAGATTTTTACATATTTTTCAAATCATGTGTCAATCAAACAGCATTAAATTTACAAAAATCCACCTTTAAATGCTAAATATATTTCAATTTCTTGAAAAATATAAATATTCCGAGAGTAATCTAGCTTTTATTTTGAAGTATTTAGCTGAAATTTATAAAAGTATTTGGCCAAACTCTAGTAAGAAATCAAAATATTAGTTCTAGAATTAATTTAAAGCTAATAATTAGTAAATCAGGAGAATGATATTAAAAAAATTAAGAAATTAATGTACGAAAGTCATAGAAAGGAAATAGTAAATATTAGGTCGATTAGAAGTACCCGAAAAGTAAATTGTTAAGGCTAGGAATTACATGTTAGGAATAGCGAGACAACAAGAGTTGTAAATAGAAATTTGATTTAAAAAATTTCCAACGAAATGCAGACATTGTTTGGAGAAATCAATTGATTCGTTACAAAATGATAAAATCGTACAAAATGTAAACAGGAATCGGAGTCGGACAGGAAAACGATTTTGGCGAAAAAACCTGAAACTTGTGAAACACAAAGGAATTAGAAAGAAAGTCTCTGCACTCTGTGAAGATAAAAACAGTGGTAACAATAATATAATCTGGATAAGTGGAAGGGGTACTTGGAATTCATGCATTTTGCAGATAAGTTCTGCATGCCAAACTTAGTCGAAGTCCTTTGCTATATCGGGCATGGCCAGTCCGGTCGACATTGTGTGGTCGAACCTGATATAATGTGTTGGACCACCCTTGCTAGCTGGAGTTCCGTGGAGTAGAGTGACTTCAAGCCGAATCGCTCTTCTGGGTGAATGTTGTTTTCGTAGAGTTTAGACGTAGAGAAAATAGCCCAGTCAGCAGGACACTGTATGTGTAAACGCTCTGCGTTTGGTAAACGGCCCACAAGGATCTTAATATACACCGATGTCTGCTATTAGGTTACCCAAATATCATTTGAAGCAAATAGGAAATCATCAGGTTTATAAATAGCAGGTTGCTATTGCTATTTGAAAATAGCAGTCTGCGACTTAGCTGCCCATCACATTTGAACAGGGGCCTGCATGGGCCCGCTAGCATCTGTTGATCTGCCAATTCAGCTGTGTACAAGTGTAAACAAGGCAAATATAAATAAACTATGCACACAAGTATGGTTTATAGCCGCTAGATATAATCGCCATTTCGGTTTCTTATGAGCTCAAATTCGAGGTATAAAGATTTCCAGTATGATGATTGTCTTACAAATGATAGATTCGATTAAGCAATAGAATAAATAAGCAATAGAATAAATAAGCAATACAATAAATTCTAGTAACTATGACTATCACAGTTCCCCGAAACATTCTGATCTTAGCTCATTTGGACAATCGGACTTTCGGCCATTCATCCAAAAATGTCTCCTTCGTTACTTGCGGAATTCTTCCTCGAAATTGCCATTCATCAAAACAAAAGTAATTAAATTGATAGAAGTCGTATTGAAAGTTTCCAAAGGTAAAATGAACTTTAACTTTGAAAACATGTAAAAACTTTCGATTACAATAACGATTATAGAATTTAAACTGGTAATATTTGAAGAAATCTTAGCCTATGTATATTTTCTTTCGAAACCTGTTCATATACATTATTTATTTTATAATAACTAAAAACAAACACACACCTAATCAGTCTTTGCCAGATCGGCAAAGAAATCCGTTGCATTCGAAACTTTCGATGATGGTAAGTTGTGTCTTCGCTCACGGCGTGCATTGTGTCTTTCATTGTATTTAATATCTGCGAAATCTTCAAAGTATTTTACATTCCAAAATCGTATGTCGTTATTGTGCGAAGCCGATGCAATTATTTCACCCGAATGATTAATATCCATTGCTTCGACAGGCATTGAATGTTGCCCTACAACACCCAAATTACGAAACGGTGCAATATGTGCAGCACGCAAGACACCATCTTCGCCGGCCACGCAACCGATCCTGTCAGTTAGCGGGACCATTGCAGTCATCTGTTGCTTCATACCCGGGAACATATCACAGTGAAAACCGAATTCGCCCCAATTGAATGTGTACAGGCGACCCTTTGATGTTCCTACAACAAGTTTCGAATCGTTCCGGTAGAGATTCATGCATGTCAGTTCTTCTTCGTACGGTTCGGATTGTACGTATAATTTCCTGTGGTGGAATATATATTATTTAAAATGTTATTTTGATTCACAGTACATTTAAAGTATGACAATGTGTTTTTAAATATTTACCAATTGGTTTTGCAAAATCGGAATTTGAGGTAAAACAAACTAATTATAAAATGATATGCACAAAAATAAAATAATTTAAAGACCATTTTTCACTACAAACCCCAGAAATATTTCATTTTCTTGACAGATATCCATATTTCGAGGATAATTAGTGCCTATCAGTCTATTCGAAGAGGGCAGCTTACCTTCGAAATTTCGAAATCTATCAAGAAATAGCTTCTAAAGGCAAATAATGGTCTTTAAATTGAAATATTTGTGTTTGGAAGATTGAAAAATTGAATCACATTAAAAAAAGTAGGACTATTTTACGGCTTGATCATAATTTATTTTTAAATAATTGAGCTAGCTTACCTTGCAGCCAAGTTGATCGTTGTTAAGTAACCGTCGCCACTTGTATATAGCAACAATTTCTTAGCGTCATTTGTTAATATGCAAGAAACATAGTCCTCTACCTCTTTTAGAGCAAATACAGCATCTTTGCTTCTCATGTCCCAGAGTTTAACTGTTCCGCTATCGTCCCCTGGAATGCATATAAATTTATTTCGTCAAAAATCAAAAGAAAAAACTAGTAAAAATCCTTTCACGCACCTGTTGTAAAGAGATTCTCATCGATAACATACAATCTGTAAATTGATGTATCATGAGCATTGTCATAGAAATTCTTCAATTTCCCGGTCGTCATATCAGTTAGCATGATTGATTTGTCTTTGGAGCAGGACAATAGAGTTTTTCCATCATCGCTGAATTCGACATCGCGAACAGCTTTCGCATGAACTTCTATATCTTTTATAAGTGTATTTTCGTTGTTGCCGTATTTGTATAAGTAGATATCGCCAGTAATGCTTCCGACTGCAACAATATCTTGTTCACTGTGGAAGCAAATATCGATAACGAAATCATCGAGCTTGATATCGGGAGGATGTTCGCGCGGTTTTTTGATGGCAGCAATGATCGATCGAATCGTCTCATCTTCTTCATCTTCCTCGTTCAAATCGAAACCACTTGGACCAGCTCCTGAGCTTGATCCTGCCTCAACTTTATCATCATGTTTCTCGGCCCCCTAAAAGAAAATGAATTATCATCATTTTGTTCGTGAAAAGTATATATGAAATTGTATAAATTTGAAGAAAAAATAATTCGCCCAAGATTTCGATATATTTGCGCACTCATACCTTGCCCAAGCAGTTGCCCATTTTGACGACAAAACAGTAATAGAGCCAGATACTTTAAGCGCCAAGGACTTTTTAAGGCGATTCTATGGAGAATTCGTTATCCTTTTTCGCAAATTTGTATCAACGTGTCAGTGCTTTTTCACAGCTCCTGCACGTACAATCGACCATTTATTTACATTTCACTGGCAAAAACAACAAAAAACTTTCACTTTTTTTGGAACCTTCAACAAAATATTCAAATCAATTTAGGTATTATGGCAATTTCGCAAAAGTCAAACACCCACTACAAACACAAATTCAAATCTAAATCAACAGAGTTAATCTGTAAATCGACCACGCCAATGGATATGGCTACCAGAAAGACACGAAGGGCCGATGCCAAATTAACTTACTACTTCAAACATGGCAATTTCGAAACATGGATTCGGTAAATTGAGAGACCGTAGGCAGACAACACCCTCTCTTAAGTCGTTTACCGTGTTGGGTGCAGCTACCTGCGACAGTGGTCAACAGAGACCCTTGACTGAATTTACCTGTAGCTTGGTTTGAAGAGAGTCGTGTAGTTGAAATTTGCTATGCTGGTTCTCAGAACATCAAATGCATGAGAGATGCATAGCCAAGTCCTGTCAAAGCAATCAAGATATGATCGAATGAAGTATTTGATTTTTTAGAAATGTTATTCCGTTTCGACTAGACCAACGAAATTTGGTAATATTTTACCTAGAGACATCCAGTCGAATTTCTATTATGGCAAAAAATATGACTGATGTCGAGACCATGAGTTCAAATTAAAATAGATAATATAGAGCATAATTTCTAGCACCTGGAATGCAATTGAATTCTGTCAAAAAAGTTGTAATCTTGTGAATATGAGAGTGGGCCTTAATCTATCTGGCAGACACTGTGGATTCAAATTTTCGATGAAAGGATATCGAACTCAAACATGGCTAAGGCGAATCGGGGTTCTTATTCATTTCGTATTTTACTAAATTTCCCGGACGGAATCCAAACGATTCCAAAGCATAATAGTAGAATACTCTTAAAATTAGTCAGTGAAGTTGTATTTTGGAAGTACTTTAAGTTTTAGTAGACCTAGCTTTATTTTGTTAGTTATAATATTTGTAAGATTGTTTAAAATAAAGATATATCCTCCTATACTCTATTATGAATAGCATAGACTAGGAGCTTGTTCAAAACGTTAATTCTTCAGTGTTTAGCCATAGAAAGGCTAACATAACAAAAAAGTTTTCGAATCGTGTACAAGAGTGTACAGGCGAGCCTTGATTTACGTCGTTTTCGGAAACGGGAAAACGCGACTTAAACCGAAACGACGTTTGTCGAATCCAACAGAAATTTAGTCCATGGAAATGAGGGACGTGTCTTGTCGAACGATTTTTTATTAACAAAAAGCAATATTTAAAGTTCTTTGTAAACTCCACCCTCGCAAGACTCAAAGATATTTACCACTTGATCGAAGAAGTTGAAGGCTTTTTTATTTTTGCTAATGTAAATGTTCATCTCTGGTCTTCTACTGATCGCTCAAATATTCTAAAAGTTCTTCGGTCGATAGGGGTTCTTCATTAAGAGTTAAAAATTGGTCCACATCATTTTTGGAAAAAGATTTTCAGACAACTTTTTTTTCTTCGGATTTCTATTACCATCTGGATCCCTGAACAATTCTATCGGCGAATCCTCGTTTTCCGCCACTTTCTTGATATCTTCTTCAGGTTGGTTGTTTATGGTTTGTGAAACTGGAATATCTTCCAAGTCGGGAATTTCGTCAAAACTCCCGAACGTCCATTTCTCAAATCTTCGAGTAGTGAAACGAAACTAGTTACATGGTATTCAAGCAGATTAATAAGAGTGAGATCTGCCTTAACATCAGAATACATGGAGAGGAGATACAAAGAGTCGCTAGATCTAAATACTTAGGACTAATTATTGATGATAGGTTATCTTGGTCCCCTCACATAAGTAATGTGAAATCTAAGTTGGTTTTCTGGGTTAGGTTGTTCAGAATGAAATATTACTTGGATTTAGACCTGAAAAATATGATCTACAACTCTTTTGTGCTACCTAAGATTACCTATGGTATATTGAATTGGAGTCAAACTTCAGAGATGAATATTGACTCAATTCATAGAATACTCAATAGGATAGTTAAGGCAGTGCATGGACTTGATAGAATGACTCCAAGTGTTATACTATACAGGCAAACAAATAAATTCAATGTAAGGGATATTATAATTATGGAAAAAGCTAAGATAATATATAAAATACTCAATAACAATATAAAATCTTCCACATTTCCAATGAGACACTGTGATTATCACAGCTATCAAACAAGATTTAAAGATAATCTCAGGCTTGATATCTCTGGAACGAATAGTAAACATAAAGATCCTATTAGATTAGCTATGGAAATCTTTAACAATTTACCTATCTCTTTGAAGAATGCTAGATCTTTTCCCGTCTTTAAAAGGCTGTTGAAGAATCACATTAGAACCATGTAAAGTAAATATCGTACTATTTACTACTAGTTTTTTTCCTGATTGCTGAGTTTTTTTTTTAAATTTAATAAACATTTCTTTTTGCATCCCTAATACCAGCACTCCGTTGCTGTCTGGGAGCAGTCTTTCTCGTTTTGTTTTCTTCTTAAAAATCCTTTCATTTATCTTTTTATATTATAAAAGAGCTTCTTCTTCTTCTTCTTTGCATGTTTTTTTTTTATTTTTCATCTTTTCCACTAACTTCGCATCAACTAACTCTCATCTTACTTTCTTTATTCTCCATTTATCCTATTTATGTTTTCTGTTTAGTTATATAATTTAATTTCAATTTAAATGTGTCGAGAGTGTGGTTTGGGATTCCTTTCCTATCCTATTTCCTTTCGGGGGATGATGATAATTTTAATTGCTTGTTTCTTGACTAAGCGGCTTACTGCTGCTAGGAAGAAGAGGCTCTGCAATAAAGCTGACCCCATTGTGTTGTGTTTAAAATTTCTACGAAAAAAAATTAGTCATGCTCTCGCACGTTTTTGTACAGGTGTACGTTTCGAGTAGTAAGAATGAAGAACGAAGGAAATTTGCATACTTATTCATGCACAAAAAAAAATATCGAAATTTTGCCGACGTTAATCGAAACTCGGAATTAAAAAGTAAGACAACGTAAATCGAGGCCCGCCTGTATTATATAGAGCCGATCGCGATTATGTTCAGACTGGTTCCACAAGAGGAGGTGGTGTTCTTATCGCCACACATAACTCCTTTTCTAGCGAACCTATTTTAACCAATCAGTGCAAGTTATTTGAACATAAATTCGTCAGAGTTCTATTTAACAGTCATTATATGTACGTTGGAATTTTTTATGTGCCACCCCACGCTAACGAAATTGCTTACAATAATATAAATTACACCATATACTCCATTATTGCTTCTACGAATGAGGAAGACAAAATAATCATTTTCGGGGACTCCAACCAGTGTTCCCACTCCCAAGTTTTCCGCCGTACCAAATTTCTTCCAAAAGTGTATCACTATTGGTAAAAATATATCAAAACGTTCCCAAAAGTTTATTTCGGTCGAAGTACTAAAACTATAAATAATCATGTAAAAAACTTAGTTTTGAGCTACTATATTTATTGAATAATATAGAGCCTAAAAAATATCACAAATTGCCTGCGCTCTTTGTTTTCATCTGTATATCTGTATATTGCTATTTATATGGAAGCCACACAAAATAAAATTATTACAAAATGTGGGTTCTTTGCGAATGCGCTGAAAATTAATACGGACCGCAGATTATTTTTAGGGAAAGTCGCTGTTTTTGCGAATGTCTGTTATCATATGAGATGGGACTGTGTCTTGGATTCTCGAAGATTTTCGATCCGGCTTCTAGAGGGCTGTTGGGTTTTTTGTCATACAGTAGCAGGCAAACATCGGTTGGTGTCTTGCTTCCCAAAATTTCTCTAATTTCTTTTCAACTCTAATCAGTTCTTTTTTACGTTGCCTTCCAAGTCTAATACAGAAAATCTCGATCCCAGGTAAACTATAAGGTAATTAAAGTCAACATGAAATGACAGACGGCAGATGACATTGATTCACCTCAATTGTTTTCAACCATACTCGATTTATCCCAAAACGCTTCAAGATTCATTTTCTCGTTATTATTTAAATAGCTTGAACATTTCAAATCTTCAGAGTTCAGAGTGTGAAGTAGGTTGAAATTGGCAGCTATTTCTGCTAAAGAGAGGTTTGGTTGGCACATGGCAGCAAAATTGAAAAAAATTGAATTTATTTACTAGATTACAAAATGTATCATTTTGCGTTAATTCAGAGAGTTGCTGTATCACTGTATCAAAAATATAAGTTTCAAATAAAAATTTATCAAAATTATACAAATGTATCAGAAGTTGGAACCCTGACTCCAACCGTCCAAACATCAGATTTACTATCGATGAAAATGATAACCAACTCCTTCGGATCAACCTTCTTGACGCCATTGATTTCAACCTTATCATTTACAGCAGTTTATACCGACTTCTAACCAGAATAGTAAGTAGATTTAATATTTATCAATTTTTATGACAAGGTGGTGGTTAGTGAAACTATTGACGCAGAAAATCTTTTCTCTTATGCTCTTCAACACTCTGCTATCCCCGTTGAACTTTAAACAAACAACATTGTTTATATTATATTTGCATTGCTGAAGTGACTCAACACCGCTGTTGGTATTTTCGAGTGAAAAACCTGTTGTCTTCGGAAGGTTAATTTTCATTCAAATTTTATTTGTCAATTTTTTACTACCTCGATCCGTCGCATTTTTCCTCGGTTCATGGTGTATTTCGCTTTTAGATTCGTTTAACAAAGAGGGAGAACCTTCAATGGGTGCGACGGCCATAGTCCTCCAAATTCGGGCCAGCCGAGCAATTCTTTAGGATTTTTCCAAATATCCCTGAAAAAGTGCAATTACGTAGTTTCTTTGATGGGCACCACGGAATTGAAAACTATTGGTGAACCTCAGTTTATATGGCCGATAGTCTTCCAAACTGCTTCGTAAAATGAAGTAGTTGAAGGTTATTTAGTGAGGGTTGATTTTTTTGAGGACCATCTTTTCGCCAGGTTACGGGTTAGACACAGTCTATTTTGGTCTGTTCACAGGAAACTTTAGCAGCTTTGTTAAAATTGTGGAGGCCACTGACCAAATCGCAGAAATTTTGAGTCAGCCCCAACAATAGGAGTTTACCGTTCTCGCATCGCAATCAGAGGCGACCGTGCTAGCCAAACAAGTGACTTCAATTCTATTCACACTTACGGTTGAAAGCTGATTAAATTGGAGCTAGGACCCCGTCGTGAGTTTTCATGGGACTTTATTATTGCCGATCTATCTAGACCTTCTAACTTATCTTTGGCCAAAAAATCAAAGCTATAAGATATTATGTATAAACTTTCAAAACGTACCGTTTTCAATGAGTTATCCACTGGCCTACGGATACATGGCCTTCTCCATTACAGTCAATACATGGTGCTCTCAACGATGTGAACTCAAGGTAGGACACCACAATCTGAGAATTTGTCTTTCCATAACTTTGCAGCGGCTAAAAAGATTTAGATTTCTTACTACAGTAGAGTATATGCCGTCCCTTCAATAACTACTGGTTATCTCCACTTCAGATGGTTCATAAGACCGATGAAAAATGGCCGATTACAGATGCCTTAACGACTTAGTCGTGTTAGATAGATATCCGATCTCCATTAGTCAAGATTTCTGTCACGAAGTACAAGGCGAAACAATCTTCTTCAAGACGCCAAATTTGAGCCGACCGGTATTTCTACCTCTCCACACCTTTGAGTTCACCCGTATAACTTGCAGCACAATCGATCCAGCTGTTTCTACACCAAGTTTTCACGGTCAGAAATCCTGCTATATCTCGAAGATATTTTGGTAGCTTCAACTTCCGAATATGAGTACATCGTTTAACTTGAATAACTATTCAAACAACTTGCATACCACGGTTTCATTATTAAGTTAGAAAAATGTGGCTTCCTTCCACCTAGAGTCCAGTTCTTATGTCACGAAGCTTCGCTGAAAGACATTAAGTCTTCCCCGAATCGGTTTGAAGCAATTTCAAAAGCTGAACTCTCCAAGACACATGAAGACCTAAGTAAATTTTTCGTGGTAGCAAACTTCGGTCGTCGGCTCCTTTCTCAGCCAGCTTAGATGCAGCAGACATTTAACGCTTATCTTTACGTCTTTAAAAAAAGGTAACGCTAAAATTACTGACTGGTCACCTGAACTTGGCCACCTCTCAGTGTTTACTCGGCCAAATTAAGCAACGCTCACACAGGTACAGGACATACGACCGCGAACTCTTAACGGCTTTTCGGGGCATTCACTTTTCCGATACTGTTTGAAAGCCGAGAGGTTCACACAGTACAATAACTACAAACCACATAATTTTGCATTCAAGCAAGATAGAGATCACACCTCGTCAGCTAAGACATCTTAGGGTACGGAAAAGACGGAGCGACGAAAGCGTCGAGTCAAGCATGGAACAGCTCATTGAATTGCGTTCATGTAGACGGGACGAGACGCAAAATTCTAAACGAAATTTTACAGTGGCAGTCGAAATAATGAGTTCTTCAGTGTCAAATGAAGAGTTTTTCTCACCACAATACACCAAATTGAAATCAATAGACTGCTGATATACATACAAATCAAAAGATTTTTCTAATCACTGGTAAAAATCTAATTGACTGTGCAATTCTGTCCGTTCAATCATAAAAAATGTACCCAAATTTCCGAATTACCCAAGAACCACCTATTAACGCAATTCGCCTACTTACTGTATGTCATCGAAACACATTTTGCAACAACAACATACATTACCGCTCCGAGCAGTCGAGCAACGAAATCGGTTCAAATCGATGTCGTCGCTACTATCAAATTTCCACTCTTTGGTCACTGCTTCGACATGGCCACTTCCATTTGAAAGTATATGACCAATTTCGGCGCGTTGCTTCACTCGACGCTCGCGACGCTCCGTCTTGTCCGTACCCTTAGTTACATGAGACAGTTCACTTCCGGTATTTGGCAAGTATCTGCATGCAACAACGTTGTTGGCGTTCCTGTTTAGTGACTAACAGAAATCTCTTGTTTTCAGCACTCTCCATTTTGTTCCAAAAATCGTACAAAGAGTTTCAGGTAATCCTAAGAATCTTAGAACAACAAACTCACAAATATCCAAGCCGAAATCAAAATCGAATAATATAAACATGCCGTTGAGAAAGAGGATACTGTTAGTTATAAATGTTTATATCAATATATCTTAAAAACGGTTCTGGTTACAAGAAAAAGTTATACAATCCTTTTTGGAGCAAATTTTCTAAGCTACAAATTCCTCATACATTGTTTTTCTGAAGACGTGAGCGTTACTGTGATATTTGCAAAAGGTCACTTTTGGTGACGTTTTACCCAGTATAAAAAGTAACACAGCACTCGGATCGATGGGGACTTTTGAAATTTTGTTCAACACGCCAGTATCAAGGTTCACACCTAAATTCAGCTTTCCCCAAACTTTTTCGAAGTTTGGCCTTTTTTATGTCGAATTTCACTGGACTATAATCTGATCGTGAAGTTATTAAGAGCAGCCAAAGCGAACAATTTTAGGTATAACATCACTAAGGTTTATTGCAATAATAATATCAGGAAATATAAATTTACGCAGGGGAAACAGACCACATTCAAAATAGCTCTTAGAGCTAAAAACCGAGCTCTGAATTGCGATAGTTCAACTTAAAGCAGAGCTTTAACACAAATCAGAGCAACTTCGGGAAAGTTAGAGCAACCGAATTGCCCATGAAATATATTTTGCTGATATCTCAACCTAGTTCAACCTAGAGATTAACTATGCCGTTTTTCATTTCGATGTATTATGCCAAACTTACTTTGAAATGTGAATAACAAAGATGGGCGGGTCCAACTTTGTACAAATAATCTAAAGCGGAGGAATTAGATGAGTAGCACAGCCATATGCATTTCTAAGTCAAATTCAATCAAAATAACATATAGCACTGAAATTATGACAACCATCGTGGGATTCAATATAAGGTAAGAAGCTAATAGAGTTCCTCTAAACTTTTTCACTGGGCAAAGACATCTCAATTTTATACAAATTTCTTTGAATGTGTTTATGCAAATTCCAAATCTTCTTATCAAAATTTTCTTACAAGCCAATAGGAAATTAATTTGCCTGGTGAATATTTCATCATAACTAAGATAATCAAAATAAGGATGCTCTTGACCTCTACCTTAGTACAAAACTAACCTGATGTTCGGCCTCTGAATCATCCGAATCCGTATCAGATGGATTGAAACTATCATCACTGCTATCATCGTCATCCTCAATTCCATCATCACCTGCTTCAACGTCGGCCAAGTCCTCGCCCATCACCTCAAACATTAACTCCGCTTCATCAGCGATATCAATAGAACTATCTGAATCGACATCGTCCACGCCGGGCTTGTAGAAATCGCGCCTAAAATACCGCATCCATAAATTTAAGACGTCAATTCAAATTCTTTGGTTAACATCGCTGCTAATAATAATTACATGGTTTTTAGTTGAATAAATTTGTGAAATACTCGATTGTTAGCAGGTTAGAAAGCATCTAAAATGACTCGGAAGACCACTATTTGATAGCACGCCACGAGCCCGTAAACAAAAACACGAATGAACGAGATGCTTTTCTGAGTATTGAATTGACATATGACGGCCATGCGGGTGGCGAACTGGGGTGTGTTCAATGTGCATGCTATAGCTGCTCCAAAAGCATAGCATAGCATCACGTTAGCAAGTGTCAAAATTCGCAGTAGCTAGGTGAAGCAGCTATGGATATTGGACAGCCAAGAGCTGCTACGAAGCATGTACGAAGGCAGCCTTTACGCAGGAAATTCAAAAATAATTTTGTTTCAATTTTTTTATTGTAATTTTTGCATTTTCGTGGATCAGTTCAATACTTTCATTGCACTTATGAAACTGTATGTATGAAAGCTGTGTAAGTTTTCAACATACAGCTGCACAATCCATTATAATTTTCCTAACATATTTAAAACGTATCATTTATTTCCGGCTTTTGACGCCATATATGAGAAAAAGAGCAAAAAATAATCGTTGAAAATTTGATAATACAGGAATCAGAGCACCCGGCCTTTTGCGATTCATGCTTGCCTTCTAAAAACTCAAGATGAGCTGCGCTATGTACAAGCAAACTTAAAACTCGAGTTGAGTTTAAGTGTTTAAAAGCCCGCATTTAATTTATGCTGTCACTATTTTCAAATTTATTCCTCATCTCCTTTGTCACAAAAGCGCAAAAACTTCTTTTCATTTCAATTTCAAATTGAAAATGCCGTTTAAACTGCATGTCAGCTGTGTACGCACGGCCATTTTGCCTTAGCTACTTTCTAGCTATCCTCCAGACTACGAGCAGCGAATAGCTGCTACCTTAGCAGCTATTCCGGAATCTTGGACAACCCGACTGTCAAATAGCAAGCATCAGAAAGTAGCTATTTCGTGACATTGGACAGCCAGAGCTGCTAAATTAGCAGCTAATAGCAGCTATAGCATGCACATTGAACACACCCCTGGTTGTTCGATTCACATGTTGACTATCAGTTGAAAAATAAAAAATTTAGGTAAAAATTTATCCAGTAATTTAAAGTAACTGGAGTAGTCAAAATAAATCTTACTTTCTACCGTCGCTTTTATAATTAGTATCTATTCCTACATTACTATAAAATGTATGTTAGTTTTCGGGCCGAAATTTTTTCCCGGATCTATTTTGTATTATGGCAGTACAACTCTATTTCCAGACAAGTTCATCTACAACTAGCTTCACATTCATCGCAACTGACATTTAGCTTACGTTTTCGATCTGTCGGATTGTGTGTTGACGGGACAGTGAAAATATTTATCGCGGACGCGAATTCCAATACTCGTCCGAATCTGTTGATTGTTAGAATATTTGGATTATTTATCTTATAATTATCCATCCAGCCGCTAGTTACGCGTAGATGTGACCGAAGTGCATTGCGTTCGAAAAGGCAGACAATTTGAAGTGAATAAAAAGGGACAAGAATTTAGTGACTTGTTCAGTGTCTACACCAGAAAATTGATAAATTGTCACGTACGAAATGACAATGGGAGACGAAACCCCAATTGCTTCGCTGGTTCTACCAGTACTTTTACGTCCTATTCTTTCACAGGTAGGTTGAGCAGGATTTTCATATGATTTTAGAATCAATATTTCAATTTATGCGATTACCGCGAAGGAATTCGCAATCAATTCAATTTGTTCCACTTGAATGGCGACAAGGCGCGCAGCGCATTAACGAAGTTATTGGCATTTCAATTCGATTTGCAATCTGCTCCGATAGCAACCTTGGAATTTTGCTATGACCTCAGTTTTGCAAGTTGCTTCGAAGCTTTGAATTTTTTTTTTCTATTTTTGGAAATTATCGCACTCATTTCAAAGCGCACCTTTGATGACAGGCGTCGTGGTCTGGTTATCAGTGATGACATCGAAATCAGGCTGATAAGAGAGATTATGCTGATTGGGCAAGTTGAATCAGTTGTGGGTCAGTTATGAATTTATGTTGTTTTCGATGCTTGTTTCAAGGTTTTTATTTTTAAATCTTGAGTCCGCTTTAAGAACTAGATGTAAAGGGCATTAGTTTCGCGCATAGGATTTTAGCATATTATATTAATGAAGTTAAGTCCTTGCCAACATAGTTTGTATAACTTCTTTTGCTTACGGAATAGCACCTCCGGGAAACATACTGCAGCGTTTTCATAACATGATCCACCGTCGATAATCGGCAACGATGCAAACAAATATGATAACACACGAAGTGTTAAAGCTTTCACTGTTATTTTTGAATTTAATGCTTTCTCCGGGGCGAAAAAAAACCATTGATCATTTTAATAGTTCACTCAATTCAATGATCAGGTTTGCAAAACACAAAACTCTTCGAATATTGGCTGTTTTGTGCAGCGATTTTTATTTAATAATATGATTTGATAATTAGTGCTGAATTATTTGAATCGAATTGGTATTTGTATATCTTTCCCATTTACATTAATTTACTTGAATAGGTATTCAGCTGAAATCAGACACAGATTTATGTTTTGAATTAAAACGTGCGCATGTTTATTCGATTTTTTCTCTATGCTGATCTCGTTATTGTTGAAAATACATCATTAAGTCTGAAGGGACAGTCAGAGTACAGCGCTTTGTCTCGAAGAAGCTAGCTAGACAACATTATTTTCTTCGTTTGTCTGTTTCATATAGGTTGATTTTAGCATGAATAATGAATAAATTTTCATTTCTAGTTTCGTGGGATTCCATCGGAAAAAAAACCAATAAAAAAATGACGAAAAAACAGTCCCAATGTATACTTAATAATCTGGGTATATATAAGATCTAATACACAGTGAAACATCATAAGCCTAACTACACATTAATAATAAATAATAACTTTAAAATTACAAAAACAATCATATCTACAATTTATATTTACTCGTTATCACTTAGATCGTCCTCTAATGGATACATACGCCAAAACCCTGGTCCTCCTTATATACTACAAACTCCCTAGATTTATCAATTATATATTTTCTTGAAGTTCCATAAACAAAGCGTTTTCGTGTTGAAGTAGTTAAGCGTTGCACACTTTACCGCCAATCACGGAGAAAAGTGCTTTATAAATAAATCTTTAATTTTTATATTATATATTATTGGTAGCAACTGAGTTTATTTCCTCCAATATTTTATTCGCCCCGTAACGATAAATTCAGTACTATTTTTTTTAGAAAATAAACTTAATCTGCCGGTACTAGATATCCAGGGGCTCTGCCATGCAGTTTTACCAAATTCATCACGAAATTCAAGCGGCACAAATGAAAACACTAACAAAAATTCATCAGTCTTAACTATTTGTGAACTTTTGATGCTATGATGCTATGAATGGAAATCCTCAATCCCACTTACCAACAAGAGTGTATGATGAACTTTACAAAAATCCGTTCTGTGGAAGTGGAAAAATCAGTGTTATCCTGCCTAACACAATGAAAAGAAGGAAATACTAGAGGGGCTTGCAGTTTGCTTCGATATAATATGCTAAATAAAGCCCCTTCTTTCGACAAACACCTTTGACTTTCACTAGCGCTCACACTTTTCCTAATAACTTGGCACGTCTCGGGACTCGCACTGGCATCACTGATAACTGTAGCCAAGTTCTTGCTAAGGAGCAACCGTTAATTGATAAACGTTGCCTCCTCTTTGTTTCCTCGTTAAATTCATCGAAGCTTTTTTGGATGTCCAGAAGTAGAACGCGTACCAGATTTTGATGACTCTGCGTAGCAGGCGAATGCTTTAAAGTGCAAATCTCTTTCTATTCACTCTAAATTTTTGGCCAAGAAGCGATCTCAGCTCTTTCCAGAACTCAACCATTTGCATCCAGTTCATTTTGCAACCATTTTAAATAAAATATCTGCTAATATATTTCTAAATTTCCCTAAAAAAATCCTCAGCGATGCCTGAAAATTGATATTACAATGATATAAGTCTTTATCGTGTTTATGCCATTCTTCAAAAGCCTCTATTTTTGAGGTGGTGAAAAAATTAAAATATGGTTATACAAAAGTGTGCAGACAAAGATCCTCATGATTTGAAATCTAACAGTTGTAGCTATCGTATAAGTAAACGCTGGTACTATGAACTTCGGCAAAAAGCGGTTTCGAGATTTTTTTTCAAAAAGAACATACTCCAGTAAAACCTGTGAAATTGGCCACTCGCCAAAGTTGTCCAAAATATAATTACAACAAAATAAATCCCTACAAAATATCTTAAAAATCACTGCTACTGTTGGCCACCTGCGAAACTTGAATCTTGACTTAGGTAGGTAGGTCGGTTGGAGTGGCTGCCGATCTACAGAGGCCTGACGACCGACACACATAGGCACAAGAAACGCCCGTTATGATGCCACAATAATTTGTGCCTTTCTCCTACTCACTGAACTCATGAAACCATCTGCTTCCTTTAACAACTCGGACTCTCCCCTTTAAATTGACCAGGGACAGTTCGGTTAGGTTTGAGAGAAAGGGTGCAACAAGTGCCGCCAACCTTCTCCTTGCCAAAGCCGGGCATTGGCACATGAGATGGAAGACGGATTCCTCTTAACAAACTCTACGCCCAATCGTTGCGCATGCCGCCCTATGAGGCAGTGGACCGTGAGAACACCCACAGTTCAACGCAGAGCGCTTCGGGTTAATCCTAAAAGCTGCCTGGTGCGATGCGCATCCATGTATACCCAGGACTGCATTGGCATCGCACAGGATGATTCATCTGCACAGGACTTCCTAGCGCCCTCAAGATATTTTTGTCTGATGGCCAATTTGACCGATGTCATCGGTATACCTATTGAGAAGGAGCAAGAAACCTCCAGTAGCAAGGTTCCAAGCCTTGCTAGCTCATTGGCCTCACAGTTGCCCTGAAAATCGCTATGTCCAGGTACCCAAATCAATTGAACAACCGAATGTCTCGATATTCCGAGATACACGGCATTCAGCAAAAATTATGGACACTGTACAAGGACTAGCAAGGGATTTAATAGCCGCTTGGCTATGTATGACCCCGAATATACGACTACACAGTATCCTCAGGGCATATGACAGGACTCTACTAGTTGTCACTTCTCTGAGTAGGCTAATGGCCAACGTCGGTGGACCCAGTGAGACGAGACGGAGGCTGCTGATGGTATCGACCGATTCCATCTTGCTATATGAAGCCGAAATTTAGGGAGATGCGCTCCGAACTAAGAAGTTCTGGAAGCTCATTGCCAGTATCCAGCACAGGGATGGCCTGCGAATCGCCCTTAGCTACCGCACGATCTCAGAAGAGGTTGTGATGGTTGTATCGGGAGTAATCCCGATCGATCTGCTAACGCGAGAACGCAAGGAAGGGTACCTCTTCCTCTCAGAGCTGGACAGAACTGAGGCTTTGACGCACGCGTACGCCAACTCTCCAACTTTGGCAACAACGTTGGAGTGAAAGTCATAAAGAACCCTGGACGGCTAAGCTAATTGGTCTTATTGAGCCTTGGCTTAACCGGAGCCACGGAGAGGTAAACTTTTACCTTTGTCAATTCTTGACTGGGCACAGTTACTTCAAGAAACAAGTGAACAGGTAAGGTGGTCACACCGTACTGCCGGTACTGTGTGACTGAGCTCAATGATGCTCAGCACACATTCTTTATGTGCAGCCGCTTCGTAAGTTTAAGGCGCACCATTGAGTCCACGATCGGCCTGGTAACACCTGAGACGCTCGTGGATGCAATACTGCGAAACGAGGAGAACTAGCGCGCAGTTTCAACATACGTTGAGAAAGTACTGCCCATAAAGCGGGAGTAGGGTTGCCTTACTGATCCGTAAGTCCATGTTTACCAATAGATGACTCAGCACGACCGGGTCGAAGCAGTGCTTAGGCGGGTCCCGACTCGGAACTTCGTTGGCTTGCAAATGGTCCTTTTAAAAATATTTAGGTTGATAGAATCAGTGGATGACTGCTCTCAGCTGCAGGATGGCATGTCTAGACTAAGCAACTGATGCTCTGTTAATTGCATTAATCTTAATGTTACTAAATGCTTCCGGATGTCTTATAGTACATGGAAATAATCTCACATCGCGTTTTCCTACTCCATCCCTACTTCATACCTCAGCCTTTTGATGATTTCATGAACTTTGGTGTTGTGATTGATACTGAACTTAAATTTGATGTCCAGGCCTTGCGATTGTGCGTCTCCATTATTAGAGCGTCCAGTTTTTTGTTCATATTTCCTCCTGTGTACACCGGTATATATCCTTCGTGCGTAGTTTCCTCGAGAATTTTTGTCAATTTTTTGTCATTTGGTGTCATTTAATGTCAAATTTTGGCAACGTAGATACTCGCTCTCTATTACTTAATTCCGAATCCCCTACCTTGCTACGTCTCTTCGCCCTGAAAATGTTTAACCTCCTGCCGCAAAGTATTCTTAGATGAATGTTTCTTTTTCTTTTAAATATTAATGATTCTATTCGTTTTGTGCAGTTATCTGTTCGTGACTTGAAACGTTTGCCCAGATCTTCATGTACCTTTAACATGCCGTTAGCGCAAACTTATACCTATTTTTATTTTCTCCTTTGACGTTTGCATACCCAACTATATTATACTAAAACAACTAAAACTTCGAAATATGTAAGTGATAGAGGATTTGATGATACTTTGACTAATTTTAATATTCTTTGATTTCCGATAATTTTCAGCTGAAATACAGTGCACACCGCAAATCCTCTTTTTCCAAAAACGTTCTTGAAAAACCTTTGTCACCGGTTTGTTTGACGATATTTTCACATTAAAAAAGTTATTGAAATGATAGTAATGTACAAAAGGTTTAAATAAATTTGATCTATCCATATTTCTAAAAAAAATCGTAAAAAAGTGTTTTTTACGCTGAAACTTTTACCCCTGCCTTAAGAGTAGATAATATGATTCAAAGAACAAGCTTCATTTCTTTATGACAAACATGTACTCTTCGTGAATAACACAAATCCTTTATTTTTCCCTAATACAAATTTATACATTAATATTTTCTTTACAGCTTGAAAGACGGGACGTAGTTGCATCACAGACCCTACGAGCTGCACTCTCGAAAGCCGAACAGGCCCATCCAGGACTGTCATATGACCTTGTTATGGGTATAATACGCAAAGGCGAACTGAACGTTAATTTAAATGAAGCTATACTAAGACTGCAAGGATCTGTAACCGAAGTAGATTGTAAGTGGTTTATTGGATAGTTCGTAATTGCCAGTTAAACTATTTTCCTATTTATTTTCTATTATAGTGATTGAATATCGATTAAATCGTACCGAGGATGCATTTCAAGAACTGAATAAAAAATCTGCAGCACTAAAGCGTATCTTAAGTAGAATTCCAGATGAAATAACAGATCGTAAAACATTCCTCGAAACTATCAAGTAAGTAAGATATACTAAATTTTTGATGAGTAAAATGTATCTTGGTAAGATGGTCTAATCGATGAATAATCGAATTTTGATTTGTCAGGGGGGGATTCATTTTAAATTCTTCTTCTGGAATCCAGGCATCTAAACCTGATGGAACTGTGATACTTTTATTGCTAATGCTAAAACTCTTAACATGCTGAATACCTCTTCAAATTCTATAAACAAAACTTAAATACAATATACTGATCTAAACTCAAACTAATATATGGGTTTTCATACTTTTAACATCACGATTCTATTAAAAAATCTATTCACACCCAAAATAAGAAGCCTTTGACTATGTGCAAAAAATATTGGATAATATAGCCACATTTCTTAAAACTCCTAACGGCTTATACAAGCGTAAAAATAAATTATAAATTACTCCGGTCGTCGTTAATAATGAAATCATACTTTTCAACCAACTGGCAATAAATTCATGTTTTCAAACAGTCTACAAAGTATCGATTAATTGAAAATATTTCAGTAAAAGAAATATGTGAATTATCGCATCCAACAAGATGCATCCACACGTGCATGCCCGTATGTTACAATCTTGTTTTGTCATATGTCAAGAAATACGCATACTCGGTGCGAATGACATAACTCAGGCAAACAAAAAGTTTTACATTAAAAGTCTCCAGTTACAGGTGAGATTGAGTGACGAGTCACACGTGTCTTTCACTTATGTTGATGTTCATAACTTAGTAGTAATTACCGAGTTAAATTGAAAGCAAAAAAAAAGAATATGGGACTGATATAATATCTCAATTTCTTGATCTCAAGCATTTAATTAATTTAGGAATTTTACGCAAAATCATGCATCGATTTCTGCAAGAGATTACAATTAAGTTCAATACACACACCAGAATCATTCGGTATTATTTCGGTATGTCACATTTTTGGAATCTTAGAGCATTCAGCAGACAAATGAGACCTTGCGATTACGTAAAAAATGCAAGGCTACTGAATTCAAACAGTTTATTTTATATATTGGATTATTCATTTGTTAGATCATAAAATGAGTGAACATATTATTGAAATCCAGAGTATATTTTTGTTATTACATCGCTACTGCAGATGAATTTCTTGGCTTAAAATCCAGAGTAGCACCATTTGCGTGGCCCAATATATTACACAAAATCTTTAAATGAGGAATTTTTATTTTTTATAGTGAAACACAGCTGACTAAATTCCTTTAAATTAATAAAGTCGCTGATAGAATTGGAAAACGGTTAATTCAAAAGATCTTCTAAGATATATAGTTTCATTTTATTTTAAATTTCATCGCTCTATTATGAATATGTTCCAAGGTAATGTTCATCAAAGTAAAGGAGAGCGCTTTGAAAAAATCCGAATTTCTTATTTTCCTATTTCGGCTCAATCGTAAATTGTATCACAAACGGGAAAAGTAAACGGGAATAGATCATCGATTATCTACAAGTTCTGTAACCGTCTAAACATGTTCATCGTTAAGTCCGTTCATTTGATTCCCTTTCTACTCTACGACTGCCTGTGTTTTTATTCTGAGTGTTAGGTGATAGTTTTAAAATGTCTGCGATTTCCAATAAGTTACCTTGGAAATTTAAAGGGAGTATTTATTGTATTAAGTCCCAATATACATCAATAAGTAATTACCGATTCGTCAAAAAATCATAAAACCAACGCCATTCAAAACAGAATTAGTTGTAGATGAAAAAAAGAAAGAAAAGGAAATTTGACACAAAACTTTAAACGTCTATTCTGTCCTTAAGGGTGTACTTATATAGGTAAGGTATATTTAATAGTACTATGAATCGATAACTCTATATTTATTACATAAACAGTGGCTGCAATAGATCTTCCATGTTATACAAACATAACAGGGTTGATGGAAGAACTGCGATTTAGCTTTGACTGGGACACGAAAGTTCTCTTAACTCTTTGGCCTACAACCACAAGTGAGACTCGTGGTAAGGAATTGGGACCATAAACAATAAGCACAAGTCTGATTCGTGGTACATTGTTCGGGCCAAATGTAAACAAGACGAGCCTAGCTCGTGATATGTCATTCGGGGAAAAAACAATCAGACTCGTGGTTCAATTTTTCTTCGATATTGTTTGTAGCGGTTTGAGAAATAAAACGTTTGCTTGGAGGCACCTCAACTGAACCGAAGTCAAAAAGAGGGCCTGCCAGGCAGGTAATAGTGATGGCGGACCATCAATATGGGCAAATTAAAAGCAAAAAAAAAGAAGTGCCCCGGGAGCAGGGTACCCTAGAAATGGCCGTGAAGGCCTCTCATCCGCATAAGCGGAGCACCCTTTAATCCGACCCCGACGGACGCTGGTTTGCCGCTTTGCTAACTCTACGCGGCTAAGGTGGGTCACTTGAAAATGCGGTGGATTCGTTTCCAGAAAACAAAGGGGGCCGCTACGTGTTATTCATCCGTCATGAAATAGTTACGTGTAATTTTTCATTGCGTTCACCCTTTTCGGAACTAATTGTTATTCCGGTTATATACCGATTATCGACTTATTGCTGACTATGGCCCGAGCAAACGAGAGATAGCGAATAGGCCAAGGAGTTAAAAGGGCCAAAAACCTCTCACCCAGAAACCAAAATACTTTATCCCTTACTTACCTATAGCTGAGAAAAAATGGCTTCTAATGGTGGTATTTTAGACTAGAGATGACGCGTATATACTAGAATAGGTATATGGAAAAGGTAGTACCTGGTAGGAAATTCAAAAATACTAGGTACGAGTATTTTTGTGAACTGTAGTAATCAAGATTTTATCCAATAAATTTCCTCCATTTGTTTCATTTCAGTTAAGTAATGAATATCAGTACACTGTATTTCGTACTAGCTAGTTTTTTTACCTGTTATTTCGTACTTAGTATTTCGTACTTGCTAGTATTGAAAAAAAGGTTGTATTCGAATACTTGTGTATTAAAATTTGGTACTAGCTACATAGTTTGATGACTAGAATTTTATACTTTATGGGGCCGTCAGAATATTGAGCATTTCTAGCCTAAAACTTAGACTGATTTACTTTGGTTATTTTATTCGGGTGTTTTAGGAATCGTGGAAAAAACTGAAATTATTTATCATTTTTGATTTTTGACAGTGCTGCCATTAACTACTGTTTTAGAATAGAGCAATATCAGAGATCGATCGACGAAAAGTCATATAGTGGGCAAAAAACGAACGATCGAACGATTCTAAAAATATTGCAACTGAATTTTCGCCACTTTTTTGTACATTTAACGAGTAAAGTGTGAGAACTAAAACTGGCGTGAAATTTAAAAAATTGACTTTATCTTGGCCGACTTAGCGAATTTGCTTCCGAGAGTATACAAAGCACTACGATTACACAAATTGCATGAACTCGAAGAAACAGCAATTTTGGTTGGCATAATAACATATACATATTTAGACGTCATGCACAAATGAATCATATATGGCCGTTGAAACGTATCATTTTTGATTGTTTTCCCTTAGATTGTTTTCCCCTGTTTTCCCCATTCTGGGGTCAGACTTGGCCATGGACCTCAAATCAATGACCGACCATTGGAAAATTACTGACAAGCTTGCATGGAATAATGACTCGGTATCCTTTGATGCTCACCTTAGACCATCACCATTCTAAATGAGGAACTTTGGAACTTTTTAGGGTGTAAGGGTGTGTGTAATCATATCATTTCAATAAACCACTGCAAATCATATGTATTGTAAGTATTGACATATTTCAAATAATACTAGCCAGTACGATTCGACTAGGTATTTGAAACAGGTACGCTTCAGTACTCGTACTTGTTATTCCTAGTATGTGAAAATCCTAGTACGGTCCAATTTTATTGTAGACTCGTTTTCATTTTGAGACTTGCTAAGATCATATCTAATTTAACAGCCAAATACATAATCTACAAACGCTGCGAATCGTACATTACACATAGGAGCTGTATGAAAGGCTAAAAATATAAGGTTTTTCAATAAAGACATAATAACTTTGTATTTAAATGACCGGTTTTTGTAAATGTGTCATCCTATTGAACTGATACGGATATGGATACATTGGTTTATATGTGGAATAGATCCAGGTTTTGCCTAATATTAGTTATCCTAATATTAGTTTCACGCCGGCGGCAATTTTAGTGATATTTCAAGCATCCTTATAATTCTAAAAGCAAATGAATTTTCAAAAAATCAAATGCGCGAAATGAATTTAAAACCTGCATATGATACCGTTTCGAAAATGTTTGCCCTATGTGTGCGCTAAGCGCCAGCTAGGAGCGATGGAAAATTGGCTCCGAAGAATCCATCGCTGCAAACGTGCTTGCGCTAATCATATGAACGAAATCGAATTACATACTTTAATGCAACATGTGTACTACACTTGGAATAATCCCGATATTTCAATTATTATCGGTTTTATTTATGTTAACAAAAACCCCGTACATAGTACAAGTTTGAGTGCATTGCCCTGCCAGGAAAAAAAACTTTACGGTTATACCGCTGGAATATTGCAAAAGATTTTGATTTATAGCATCGTCAGGACTTTATATATCTGTTAAAAGGCTCCAAACGATTGCTGATAATCGCCGAAGGTGTATGTAGATATTGACTAGTTATTATAAGCATATTCAATAAATTAAAACATCCACAGCCACTTTTTAAAATAGAATCGAGGCTCGAACTCATAAAATGTGTAGTCTTAGATATCATATGCACCGAAGAACTACTTTTGAAGAGTTGATCAAAGGTAATAACCGCGTACAATGTACAAATTGTCAGGAATTTGAGCACACTAGAACCTATTGCCAACTTTCTAGTGTATATATGTGCGTTATCTGCGGTGAGTTTTTATGATAACAACCATACTGCCAACCACTGATGCTGTCCAGTCTTTGAATTTCTATGAGAAAATATGTTGAAATGAGCTTTCAGAGGCGTATTTGAACTATTTAACTATTTTAACCAGTTCTAGTTCATTTTTCGGCTTGATTGATATTGTAACTTTAGCTCTTAATTATTAAAAAGAGCTAAAGCTTTAAAATTTGTGCTCCAAGTATTAGAAAGCATGCAAAATATAGAGAACAAGTAAATTGTAAGTATTTAAGATAGAATTTCAGCTATCAATCATTTTCATACTTCACTCTTCCTTTCTACTGGTGAATTTCATCACATTTCGTTTTAATATGAATGAATTATAATGGAACTAACCACATATTTATCTACCTATATATCTATCTATCAATTTAACTATCTACTGGATTAGATCATTGAACCCTTTAAATTATTAAATTGCCAGGATATATAATTGATTGATACATAATCATAGAACACTCAAGCTTGTAATCCATACAATTCCTTCCTACATATCCTTTTCCTTTCGAATGTCGACATTTTAATTTGTCTTGTAATTAGTTACGGTCTAGATTTATGTCTCTCACTTTTTCTAAAAAAAAAGCCAATATTCTTTTTTATTTGTGTATCCTATGTAACGTCCATAAGGTCACAAGATTTTATATTCATATCTTTAAAACCTGACATTTATTCAGATTTTGACGCCCAATCAAATAATATGTATGTAGAATTTTTTCAATCTTTCGTACAATTTTTCTTATTTGCCTATAAAATATGCCTTAAAAGATATCAATTATTCTAATGAAAATTGAGCTTCCAGCAACACACAAACTATCACTGCTCCGTGATACCACTTTGATCAATTATCCAATAAAATTAATTGGAACTATCGTTTAAACGTTGTGTAGCGCGTGAACCAATGCCACGTGAAACATGAAAACTTACCTGCTTCAGAACGATATTGATTGAATTTCTCTGAAAGCACTTATTGTATTGCTTTTCTGATAAGAGATATAATGCAGCCCTGCTAACATCAGATGTTTAATGACGAAGCTAAGTTTTCATTTCGTAATAACAGAACTTTTGTGCTACGACATGTGCTCGTCACCGACAACATGTGCGTTGACTATGTAAGATTTTTATAGAAGCACGATTTCAAAAAGTTTTGCTTCTGCACTTTATTGAAACTTGAGCTCATGTGCTGATACAATATTATTTTGGATGTCTGATTAAAATACAATCAAGTAATTTCATATTCGATATTCCAGACGATTTTGTGAAAATTTGAATTGAAAATCTTCATTCATACTAATGCATTCACATTTGATAAAAAAAATTCGAATTCAAGTATGTATTTCAAACCACAATACCTTTGTTCTTTACAGAGAAATAGCCAGTGCCATTAAAAAACTTTTAGACGCTGTTAATGAAGTTGTCGGTTTTATACCAGGATCATCCGGAAAACAGGCTGTCGAGCAACGTAAAAAGGAATTTGTGAAATTCTCGAAAAAATTCAGTACGACATTAAAGGAGTATTTCAAGGAAGGACAGTAAGTATTTTAATTGTCTTCAAGATTTTTGATGTGCATAGTATCTGTTTGAAACACATTGCAATACAAATTAGTTTGTTTTAATATAATCTGCAGGATATTGAGTTGAGATATTGAGTTTGATATTGAGTTTATTCATTTTCGTCATTTAAAAGTTATTAGTGTATTTTGTAGAGTAATGCGTTTCAGATCAACTTAGTTTACAAACTTTACATAAGATAAAAAAAATTATTTAAATTCGAACTTCCGGTGATTTCTTTGCTTTAAATTTACTTGACTGGGCATTTGCATTTTTAAACTATTGCATTTACTACAAATGCGTAGTCGATTTATTGCACTTTTCACAGGAAAATCCTATGATTGGTTCTATTGATCTATTCTTGAGTTGATGCATTGAATTGCTAATTTAAGAATTATCTAGGTGAATTGCAATAGTTGTACTCCTGGGAAAAGTCATTCATGTTTTACCTGCATTCTGGAAACGGGGCAAAATAGTAATCGGATGTTGTGTGAAAAGGGCGAAAGAAATCTAAACAATACAGAAGTTGTATTATATACAGAAGCTGTATTGAATGTGCACTTGTCTTTAATTTTCCTGATCGCTTCTCCTTCAATGACTGGGCTTAAAAAACGAACACTGGTTTTTTTAGTCCAGTCATTTTGTACTTTCCCTGCGAAAAATGCAAATGAAGGTTTCTCAAAGGAATTATCTTTATTGTGGTATTAAAAACACCAGGTAAAAAAGTCATTCAAAGTAGGTCAGGAAATTTAGTTTTTTCTGCAATATCTCGTTAACCATTAGTTTTAATAATTGCTCATGAAGAGCAGTTTCAGCAGACTAAGCTTTGATGTAAGCAAGGAACGGTTCGAATTTATGGTCCACTTCAAATGGGAGTAAAGTACGACAACTCTAGTTGGGTCTAGGGTTGGTGTAGTAGCGAATGTAGTGATCGCTGCTAGTGTGCGGGGTCGTTGGTTTGAATTCAGCTTCCGAAGAGGAATCACGCACCGAGCTTTGAGTTCACGTAGCTCTGAATAGGTTCCTAAGTGAGTCGTGGAATTAGTCACTCCACACTCGTATTCACATTGATTGTAAATTTGTGAATGAAGCTCTGTACCCTCAATACGGAGAGACAATGAAAAGTTGATGGTCTGCGCCGTATGATGTGCCGCATATGCTGAGGGACTATAAATCCCCGGTAAATGTGAGTCCATGAACAGTCTCGGTACTCTGTTGTAAGCTGTCCGGTACTCGAATTACTCCAGCTGCTGTCAGGGCTCTGAAGATACCGAAAACGATTTGTCTCATTAATAACCACTATGTTGCCACAGAAGGGTTTCCAAGACATTCCTTTGGCGCTGCGTGTCATACTTAAAAGACTTAAACTTTTTCCGACACTCTCGGTAGGGTAGGGATTTCGACATACCACCGTAGAGTGCCACCATAGAGTTATCTGCAGTGTTGAGACCGCTCGCATGAGCCTAAACCGCTAGACCCAGATCCCGGTAACAATTGATGCTCTCCGTAGAAAGTTCCATTGAAGATCGATCAGATATTGGTCTAATCCAGTATTTTCCCCATTAGCAATGTCTATCTGTTTAGTTCAGCTTCAGCCGCGCATTTTAAACGACATGGGCCTTGGTTATGCCGTAGCTAAAATAGCGCTGCCAAACTGGCGCTGCTATAGTAGTAGCGTTTACACCGTACAGCTTATTAACCAAAGCAAAAATGGCGTAATATCTGAAAGGGGCTAAATACTAAGAACAAAAACACCCTTGCACCAAGGCTTCCAGATTGCGAATGTCACTCGAAACAAGAAATCCTAAATATGACTGTTATAGTGTTTATACCCCTGCTACCTTCACACTTATAACCGCGCTAAATTTTAGCAGCGCTAAAGTAGCGTAGCCAAAATAGCAGGCTCGGCTAATTTAAAAGTGGTTTATACCGCTGCTAAATAAGCAGAGCTTACTAATTTGGCTACGGCATAAACGCACTCATGTACCTGTAATCAGGGAACAAACACTCCTTCATGACTTTCCATCCATTCCGAAAATGTGTGCGCCACGCACTGATTAAGGCGACGTCAAGAGCATTCTTCTGTTTCGAGGTGAGGAAAGTCGGCACGTTGTCTACATTTGCGATAAATAGGTTGTAGGACAAAATAAAATAGAAAAGTGCTTCATCTCGACCATTTGTGTCGGAGCTGCCTCACACTTAATGTTGAGCATTAGAGTTAGCTCCTAAACAAAATGCGCGCAAATCCAAGCTGCTCCAGGACTATATCCTTGCCGATATCACTGGGAGGATTTGCGGCATGGTCTTGCTCCTCATGTAGCAAAAAAAACTAGCATGTCCACCGATCAATTCTCACTGCAACCGCTATGTTATGTTTGTCACAAAAATTGTGACTGTCGGCTGTACCACCCATGGTTCTTGGATTAATATCATCTCCTTCCCTGTCATTGACAAGCAGAAAATCCGGGCAGCTGTTGCTGCTTTGGAACCGTGACGGTTAATTTGAAGTACTCTGAGCATTAAGAGCTCATTTAATGTAGTGAGTAGAGCACTGGCTTCTAGTGTGTGAAGTGCCTGGTTCCAACGCTGAACCGCAGACATGACTTTGGGTTTACCTAGCTATGAGTAAATATCTGAGTTAAATCTATGGCAAAGTGAGTAGTTAAACTAATGACTCCACATTCGTATACATTTTTTGTACAGCTCTACCAAAATTTAATTTATTAAAATTTGTTTTTAATATTTTACTCTAGAGTCTAGCCCTCTAAAAGTTTTAGTGGGATTATTTCACCTTCACCATTCAATCAATGTCAAGCCGCGGACCTCTTCGGATGCGAGGGCTGCCTGACTCCCCTCATCTGTTTCCATTGTCTGTTCCAAAGCTGAAGTAATCCTGTCACTAATCCCATCAGCTAAGAGGGGCTCCGTATCTGATTCTCTTTCTAACGGACTCTCAGAAAAAGTGATGAACCCCTTGCTGTATGTCGGCTCTAATGTCTTCTTTGACGGACTCAGGCTCTTTCGATCCAGAGCCTTAGTCCTATATACTATCCCTATATGCACGTAGAGGCATTTTCTCAAATCCGTATTTGATGATACCCTTCCGGGTCTCTACGAGCCGCACCGCCTCTTCATTTATAATGATTAGAGCCTCTCGTCGATTTTTAACAATTTTGGCCACTCCAATCCTCCGTCGAAATATCAGGGTTAAATAGACTGACGATCTCCTGCTGGATCAGAACGGAAGCAGGGAATCTATGCTCTACATTTAGAGATTTCATTCCTTGGCATCACCTTTAGTTTGGCGTTTGGCTAAAGTTATTCCAGTTCTGAGATCGGCTGCTTGTAGAAGCGCTGATCCGAGCGCTGATCTTCGCACGCCATCAGCCTATTTTACTTTCAACACCTACGCCAATCGTCTCAAATATGTAGGCGAATACAGTTGTTACAAAAGCGAAATATACGAGGGATATCAATAGGCTATGAACGGCTGGACATTTGGCTCGTACGAGTAAGGAAGAATCAGTACGGAAAGTCTACGAAGAGCAGGGTTGTTCGAAAAGGGGCCTAGGTATATCGTGTCTTCGGTGGATTAATGGCGTACGCCAGGGCACCAAAAAAATGCGTGGAATTACGAACTGGTTGACGGCTGCGCGAACCTATTACGCCTGAAACTCTTTACTACAGCAGAGCTAGACCAAAATACTGTTGATCGACGGAAAGTAAATTGAATGGAAAATCAAATGCAAAATGCATTGTATCGACCTTTGTGTGATGACTAGCTTCTTGCGGGTTTAAGTGAGCCTAAAATTTAAATGTTGCCGCTTTATAATCTAAACACTACAGATTTCTGATTAACCGATCCCAAATGTGTCTCATCTATATATTTACTCAATGCATTGCCTATTCACGATTTGTTGCTTGCGTAAATTGTTAACAAGTAAAATGTATTTGAAGCATCGTATATTTTGCTGTTCTGGCATGATCATTCAAGTTTTGTTATCCTTTGGTTGCTTTATTTTTCAATTCGATAGCATTTTGCAAATATCAATTAGTTTGCTGGCTCTATTCCGGCATTCAAACTCTAATTTTCACTAACTTAAAAACAATTTTCTCCCTTTTCAGAGCGAATGCAGTTTTCGTCAGTGCACTCTACCTGATTCACCAAACTAATCAAATCATGATAACGGTAAAGAATAAGTGCGAATAACTTCCAAAAGACTTAAAGACCTGTACGTGCATACAAAAAAAAAAATACATTTAAATAAATATTATCAAATACACTACAGCTGAATAAGCCTAGATTAATTTGATGTCTATCGAAAATTTATTGTAAACCAGTAGCTAAGATATATAATTCAGCTACTATAATATCTATCAACTGGTAAACAAATATTACTATGATGCCAAATCATTTCAATTAGCCTTCTTCCTTTTTTCTGTTTGTGTTTGTGAATATATGTCGTTCTTATTTATTATGTTTTATTATCGATTTTTATATATTGCAGCTTTCGTGAAAATAGTTAATAAAGTGCAAAATTGAATTCATTAATATGATCTATTACAAAACATGAACATATCGAATTTTTTGCTTTCTTCCAATAGTCACCAAACAACCAATAAATGCTGTAATGTTTAATTAATTTTATAGGATGTACTAATGTAGAAGTAGGAATTGTTTTTTTTTATTTTGTTAATACGACTCGTTTTTTGTATAGCAATTATTCTTATAAGATCTTTATCATCTCCATGGAAAATATTAATAATAGATACTTGAACCGATAAAGCAAAGCAGTGTTATACTAGCCGGAAATCTTTTTTTAAAATGCAAAGTAAAGACAAAATGGTTTATATACTGCAGCAAACAAAGAGTACTGATGAATAATGACAACTATTTTCTATTGAATTGAAACCCGATCTATATATTTATACATGTACAATAATATGTAAGGATTTTTTGAATGGAAGAAGAAGTAAATTAAAATATGAATAATTATAGTACTTTTTTTGTTTGTTTTTAATTTAAACTATATGAATTTTACTGTTAAATTAGTCAAACGTATATATGAAAAATAAATTAATTTTGTGAATGAAACTTTGTTGCTATGTCTCATTATTCGAAGATAAAAATGCTTGTGTTAACTCATAATTGATTTGTCATTTGTGATGTTGATAAAATCCGAAAAGTCAATTATTTCTTTACTCTCTACTTCAAGGTGTTTTCTTGAAATTATTGAATCGAATCCTCATTCAGCCTGGTGATCTTGAAATTGTTGATCGCTCTCGAAAATTCTTTATTTCTATTGTTATTTTATGAAAATATTGTTTATAAACATAAAATTTGCAATATTGCAATTTAATATTCAATGGCAACAAAAAAAAACTCCAGGATGAACTAAATGACGTTAGATAAAAAATTAAATTGACAACTTTGTCCATAATTCGTGCATCAAATAGTACTTTACCCTGTTGTCCTTCATAGATATGATACCATTAACGCTTCATGCTGCGCAACTGTGACGAGACAATATCGTTTCTCTTGGTGGTTTACATCAATGCAACGCCACGGCAATGTACTTATTTGGAAAATATACCATGTCGCAGTTGCACAGGAACTGACCGTAAAATATGTAAAATTTATTCAAATTGAATTGCATTCGAAGCCACTCAGACACCATTGTAGCTCAAATTGTGTAAACAATGAGTATTGGTGGTGTTATCAATGGATGCCTGATTTATTCATACATGGGGACGAATGCATAATGGAAACGATGGCAAGAAAATATTGCATTTATGCTTGATTGGTTTGGATGGTTTTGACCCATTGCGTTTCGTAAGGTAATACATTTTATGCATATTCTGGTATATCTACTAATCACGCTAATCATTGCACCGTTAATAGCGAAAAATGTTGTCATCCTGATATTTTATCTTGACATTAAATAAGCGTGCGTTCAGAAAACTGATTCGCTAGAATATTTCGAATGAAGTCATTTATGTTTACCTTTAACTTCGAAAAATGCTGTTAAGTTTGATTCTGTTTGCTCTTGCCTCTTGATGCTTCAGCACATAGAAAAAATAGTCTGTATCTTTATCTCTACACCGTTTTTCTTGATGCCTATCTTCCATGCAATACATAAATTCATGCATTTTTCAAAAATCCGCATTATCACGTGTGCTAAAATTTATGTTTATGTGAAAGATAATCCACAATATACTTAGGACCATGAAGTCAATTTATTTTGGAAGCATAGGTGCCAGTATCAAAGCATTGCCACGTGCAAACCACGTTTTTTTCTTCGTCAGGAAGTTTTTGTTGACAGGCAAACCTATTCGGATCTGTAATCAATTTATTCTCGTCAACAGCGTAACCTAAATATTTGTAGCTTTTCACCCACAAAAGTTTCTTGCACAACTGCACATTTTTATCTAGTAAATGGTACTATGTAGCAGTTTCCAGACACCTCTGCTATTTTGTTAAATTTCTTTGCAATCTGGAAAATAAGCCGTTGAATCGCAGAGAAGGTAATGCATATCTCTTTTTCTTCGTGAAAATAAAGCTATGCACTTTCAATCAACTTTACTTATTTCAAGGAAATTTGTGCGAATTTTAAAGACGTTCTTTACTGTGGATGTAAATAGCTCAAGCGGCTCAGCCCAATAACCGGACTAGTTTATTCTCACTTTCATATGTTAGTTCCTAGAGAGACTATGAACTATTAAATAGTTACTGATGCTTAGTTTCTTTTCTTTTAGTGCATATATAGGTGCAAAATTTAAGCAGCTTCGTCTCTCATAAAAGAGAACTCTATTGCTAATTTTTAGTAATCAGAACATCGATTCTTCCAAAGTAGAAGTGCTATCTGAAGACTTCCAATGGAAGTATGATGGTCATGAAAAGCGAACCCAAAGTGAAAAGCATAGACTAGGATCGGTTAAAGAAATTTATTTAAAAACAAAATGGAAAGCATAGGCATGTAACGAGCAGGAATAATAATTTATTTTGCATATTGTAAAAACGATTTAGCTTCAGGAGCTTGTAAATATGCTTTTTCCTTCTGCCAGAGAATCTGCTCATCAGCATTAATATATGATAATATCTATAACCTGAGGAGTGGCAGACAGCTTCAGGCCCCTGATGTTGTTGGGGGCCATTTGTACTGAATTGAATTGAAAGGAAATGCTTGACAAAGCACCTCAACTGATCCGAAGACCCGTCAAGAGGCTGTTCAGCAAAGTTGATGATCGCGAACCATCAACGAGGCAAATAAAAAAAGAAATACCTTAGAAAAGCCCGTGAAGATCTTTTGATTTTCAGGGTTCGCAATGGCCTGGCTGGCCTATCATTAAATAGTGTTCTACTTTTTCTTTCTTTTCTGTCTCTTTTTCAAAGGAAGGGATTTCGGTCTCTTCTTTTTTTAGGCCGAAATCAGTGGGCGAAGTGACCTCGCCAACATCTGGGTTCATGACCCCAATAACACCAGGGGCCTGAGCCTGTCTGCCTCTCCTCGGGCCTATTAAACGGAGGCATATTTCTTCGATTTAGGTTTTCTCCTTTTTTTAAAGTATTTTTAGCCCTCTTTCAGCAGATAGCTAGAAACGTGCTTCGACAGGTCTCGGCCGGGTCTGGATTGCCAGCTCTTGCCTGAGAGCTGCTTCTGGTCCTTCATAATAATAATAATTTCATTGACGGATAAATCATACGTAGCATCCTCCTTTTTCTGGGAGCAAATCGACCCCATTTTCTAATGATGCACTCAGCCGCATAGAGCTAGCAAAGCGGCCCACCAGCATACATCCAGGTCGGATTAAAGGGTGCTCCACTAATAGGGATGAGGGGCCTTCGCGGGCATTTCTAAGGTACCTTGATCCCGGGACACATTTTTTTTGTTGTCTTGCCCTCTTCACCAACCCTCTTGACAGGTTCTCTACTGGACTTCCGTTCAGTTGAAGCGTCTGCCAAACATCTGCTATCACTGTAAAATCATTACATCTGGCACTCGTAGGGATTCGTTCTATTCCGTGTGGCTTAAATGACTGCCAGCGGAAAATTTTTTGCCCTATATTTCTTCCTCTTAAGGGTGCGGACCATCGTAGCTTGGAGCTCCTCCTAAAAGAGTCCAACACCGCCATCGGTCGCGGTTGTTTAAAATGGCCATGGCTATTACAGGAATGGGACCGAGATGGTCAATGGCCAGCTCTCGGAACCCGTATTTAGCACGTGCCGAGATGGTCGATGGCCAGTTCTCAGGGCTGGGGCAGTCATCAGCAGCGCTGCCGAGATGGTCGATGGCCAGATCTCGGTGCTGGTGGCTACCGCTACCGATGGCAGATGTGTAATGTGAATATTGTCCAAATAAAATATTGTATTAATTTTTTCTTTACAAAACTTAGCCTACTTGTATATTTAAGGGGGGAGATACATGTAACTGCTAAAACAAAAACGATTTTTTTTATTGCATCAAAGTGTTCGAAATACTCTTAAAATATACCAAAAAAAGTTTTGAAGCGATATTCGTATTAGTTCTCGAGTTATAGCCAGTTATAGACAGCGCGGCGTTCCCCAGGTCGGTGGAGCTTTAGTACTTTTTCAATTTCCGTACAAGATATCTCAAAAAATATTGAACCTATTCGGCTCAAATTTATATCACATGTACAAAAGAGTATTATCTCATCGTTGAACCTACATTTTCTTGTAATTTCGGAAGAATAATTAGTTTACCAATGTTTAAAACGTGATTTTTTTGAAAAAAATCGATTTTTTTTTAATCTAATATTAATGTAAAAATTTGATTTTTTTTTCTAAATTTTATTGGTTCACCTATGAGTTATAGATCTCATTAGCATATTTTTTTTTTCTCTGAACGTTGGAAGTTTCTCGGAAAAGGCGTTAAGTTGTACGAGGCTGTTTTTGATGTGTTTTTTTCATTTGCTCGCATCGCCTCCATTTTGTGTTAAAAAGTTATTAAAAAAATATTTTCATTTACTATAAGATATGTACTTTGAGGATTTAATATTAAAAATTTTCTGAATAAACAATATATATATTTTAAGTCAATCTGAAATTAGCAATTTCTTTTCCATTTTACATGTATTTCCCCCCTTAATTGTGATGTCATTGTTGTTGAGTGCGAAGTGTTTGTGGATTGTGGATGTGTAATTGTGGATTGTGTAATTATGTGTTCCCACAGTATTGATTGCAAAAACAGAAATTTCAATTTGATGAACATGAACAGAAAATTAAGATAATTTGTTTTGTAATCTTTTACCCACTTTATAGCAGGGTTCAAAATTGTCTGAGGGTCAGGATGTGACATTTAACTACATGTAGTATTCTTTGTGTTGCGTCTTGGTGCTAGTGAATACGGTTGAGTTACTAATATGAATAGCTACCTCAGGTAATTGTTCATTAATATCAATCCCATTGCTGCATTACATTTGTTTTATTTAGGAAAAGAAAAAAAAATCGTGTTGAGAATGCCGGTAGAGGATCCAATCCATATAATTTCTCTCCATCCAGGGGATGTTTGCTGACAAGTTCTTAAATTGCAGAGCACAGAATACTCAGAATTTAACCTGATCCCATTTTTTCCTCAGCAAAAACAATGAAAATTTTATTGTAAATTACCAGATGGCTCGCATTCAATTGATTTTGCAGTCACTGAACTAATACTACATACCACAGCCATCAAATAATCGAGCCCATGGTGATGGTACATAATTTTAATGTACGTATGTAGGAACGCAATCGTATTAGCTTGCTTCTAAATAAAAATCTTTAGTATCGTTTGGAAGTAGTATGTCGAATTGCTTTTCTTAGTTCACAAGTTCTTTGCGATTATATTTACTGTCTTAGCGGGACAACAATAACGATATTCTAAGCAAAACTGCTGGAACTTGGAACGCGCATTTGCGGTCACGTTGTATTTCCACGTGAAAAGCATTGGATTCGTATTGAAATCGTGATGTTGTCGACAAATCACAGGCTGCCTCCACTAGCAATTTCCCATGGCATGAAATTTGAAATTGCCAGTGGAGGCAGCCTATGGTATGCAATATTTTATGGTCTGCCATAAATGGTAGGCAATATGGTATGCAATTTGCTCGGCAATCTGCCTGGCAATATTTTGACAGTTCTTGATTTCAAAATGGCGCTGAACTGTGGAAATGTTTTATTTCTTATAGGAAATTGTAGGGATTTTGAATTCAAAGGGATTTTTAGATCTCGTTGAGCAATGAAAATAGTCTACACAATATGAAATGGTGGGAAATTGCGAAAAAATCGAATTTTGATGCGGAATGGTGAAATTATATATAATTTTTTGATTTAAAAATGAAATAAGTTCGATTTTGGACAATGAGTAAATTAATGAGACTCCCAGTTGATGATTGGTGGAATTTTCAAATTACTTTTATCTCATTCCCCTTCGTACCCCAGCAAATCATATAATAGTTACATTTTCGTCTGAAATTTCACCCGCTTATCCAAAAAGTAACTAATCCTACACGTGAACTTTTCATAAGTAGCAGAATTTCTTCGCTCTGCGCTTCAAATAACTTCTTAAGAGCATTTGACACTCGGATACAGCGCACGTCCTTCTCGCTCAGAGTCATTTTCGAAATGAAATTGCATGCCATGAAATTGCCCATGCACAGATTGCATACCATAAATTTGACAGTCGCTACCATCGGAAATTGCAGGGTAAATTGCTAGTCGAGCCCCGGTGTCAACTATCTCGCAAGCTCTTTCCATCGTCATCGTGCCGCGATTGTCGAATAGAGACAAGTATATCCGGTAGAATTGGGGTTCGATGTTTGCCAGTCAACTTGGAGCTTTTCACTAACGTCGGAAAATTCATACTATTGAGATGCGATTTCAGTTATAATTACTAACTGTGGTGAGAAAATTCGTTATTACGTGAATTCAAAGACGGAAGTTTACATGAAATTTCCTTATTCTTATCAAAAAGTGTTGAAATATTTTAACGCGTTATTTTAGTGTGATTAATGTTCACGTAAGGATGTTATCAGAATTTCTAAAATACATAGTGTGCTGTACGTTAAACTGTGATTTTTCGATCAACGATAAGTTAGGATCGTAAAAAGTGAATAATTCGTTTATTAATTGCAAAAAGTGTTTTTTATCGCAAGTGGAATGTATAAACTGGATATCCGTGAAGATCGGACTCACATCGAGGTTGTGTATATGGTTGACTTAAGCGCAGACATTGCCTGCAGTTAAGACTGTATGCCCTATCTTCATAGACAACAAAAGTAAGTATATCACTTTTTCACCTCGATTGTGATTGAGACGTCTTGCATTAATTATAACAGGCTATATGGCTGGTTTGTTGCTTCTGAACGAATACGTGTAAATCGCCCTAAAGACGAGCTTTCTAGTATGTTCAAAGTCGTAATATAAATGTGCTGACAGGCATGTCAAAGTCTGCATTAAATAGTTATTATGCAGACTGAGCACTATGTACCAATAGCTAGTTAGCTTAATAGTTGCTGGTGATAGCAAAGTCGTAAGAGTTTTCTTAGTTACGGTATTGTTTAAAACGTACCTAGAAAAATTGAACTACTATAGATCTATTTTCACTAATTAAATCGGGACGGTTACTTTCGCATGTAAGAATTTTTTTTTCATTAGTATAACGTTAACGCTAAATAATTAATTTCAAATCATGTGCTATCAGCGGTTCAATTAGAAGAATTTCAAATGATCGCCTAAAAATGTCGTTTCAGAAACCTTTGCTAGAAAAATTCAACCCCCTTGCCCTCAATACATCAAATAGTACAACATAGTATGGTTATTTAAGGTAAAATGGACAGAGGGCCTAAAAAAAACAACTCGTTTGCAAGTCAATTGTATGTCCATATAATTTGAAAAGCTTACTGTTCCAACCTTACCTTAAAGCCTGTACTAAGTCAGTCGAAAATCTCATTGCCATAATCAAAATACTGTATTATATAACCATAGTTTTCGATCAACTACTGCTTGAAAATATTAGTGATGGGCGTATCTGTTATTTTCAAAAAACGGAAAAAAACTGTTTTTTTTAAACAACTGTTTTTTAAAACTGTTTGAAAAAAACAGTTTGCATTAACGAAAAAAAAAACCAATTTCATGCTGTACGACAATTAGAGTTGGGTAGCACTAGGATTTTCACATACTAGGTATAACTAGTACGAGTACGAAAAAATACCTGTTCCAAATACCTGTTTGAAGTATGTACAATGCATACGATTTGCAGTGATGTAATGAAACGGACTGATATGCCCTCCCCACCCTCCAGACACAACGTTCCCAAGCTAGAGTGGTGATGGTGCAAGATGACCTTCAAAGAATACCGAGTCATTTGTCTGTGCAGCTTGTCCGTAACTTTCCAATGGTCGGCCATTTATTTGGCAAGTCTTTCTGCAATCTAGGGGCCATCTAAAGGAAAACGATCAAATTCAATCAATTTAATTTGCTTTTCATTTTATTATATGCACAAAACACCTCCTGTATTCGTTCAAATTACCAATGTCGAAAAATTTACTAAGATAGGACCAACTAATCCTGTTGCCACCTATATGACTTTTCATCGAGCGATCTCTGATACCAAACTTTTCCTGGCTAATCTAAAACAGTCGGGTTTCCACTTCGCCTCACTGAAGCATGAAGTTTGTCGAAAATTTTAGTAAGAAATGGTAAAAAAAATGTTTCGTTTATTAAACATGCACCCACTAGGGGGCCAACCTCTTCCGTAATGCTGGACATGAGTCCAGGGGCACCTTACTTCCCACGGTCTCGTAAATTTTATAGCCCCGGTAGGGTTGGAGACACCCTCGTAGCGACCTGCAGGAGATGCCAACTGGTGAGCCAAAGATTATCTCAACCTTTTCCTCTTTGGCACTTTTAGTGTTACTTTTAGTTTTTCCGCCGGATTTCATTTTGCCGTATCTTCGAAACTAGGCCGCTTTTTCCCAGACTTGTATGGAAATTTCGCCCGAAACAACTCAGAAAGGTCCCCGAATTGAAATGAAAGTTTTTGCCCAATTTCCCCTATAAAAAAAATGTTCGCCCTCAAAATATCACTATTGTACTCCCCGACCACTTTCAATCATCGAAAGTGCCATAAAGTTAGTTTTTGCCAAACTATGGCCAAAAAACCCCTTACTCCCCCACAAAACCGAAATTTTTGTATCACAGCAATAGGTCTTGGCCCGTTATGTCCCAAACCACTCTAACTTAAAATTGGCCGATATTGTCCGATTTCAGCTCCTTTTGCCCTAAAAACTTTTTGAATATTTGAATAAAATACTTGCAAGTACGAAAATGCTCGCAAGTACGAAAATATTGTTTTCCGCAGCTAAACAGTTTTCCACTGCCAAACAGTTTGTTTTAACAAACGAAAAACGGTTCGTTAAAAAAAAAAGAAAAACCATGAAAAACGATTGTTTAAAAAAAACGATTCGTTTGAGAAAAACGATTCGTTTGAGAAAAACGAAAAACGATTCGTTTTAAAAAAAACAGTTCTTTTAAAAAAAAACGATTCGTTTGAGAAAAACGAAAAACGATTCGTTTTAAAAAAACAGTTCTTTTAAAAAAAACGATTCGTTTGAGAAAAACGAAAAACGATTCGTTTTAAAAAAACGATTACGATATTCTAAGCAAAACTGCTGGAACTTGGAACGCGCGTTTTAGAAAAAAATAAACGATTCGTTTTAGAAAAACGATTGGCTTTAGAAAAACTATTCGTTGTAGAATAGTTGGAAGAATTGGTTTTAGAAATACTATTCGTTGTAGAAAAATGGTTCGTTTTAGAAAAAAAAAATCGTTTTAGAAAAACTGTTTGTCGCTATTTGGAAAAACTGTTCGTTCGTTTTTGCAGCCAAACGTTTTTTTTTTCAAACTTTTTGGCGTTTTTGAGCCCATCAATAGAAAATATTACGGTTTTGATAGATATACACTATCGTATGCAAAAGTGAATGGCTCATTCTTTCCAGTTGAGGCTACGTTCACACTGTTAAACGAAATATTCACTAGTCTTGGGTGCACATGATCCCATCAGGAAAGAATAAGCGATTGAAGCATTGCCAGTGATGAATAGTATCAAACTAGTGGAGTGGACCTTTCTACTCGGCAAAATATTGCATTTTAAATGGTTCCTCTTTATGATTGTTTCCTTGGTTTTAAAAAGAATTTGACAATCGCCAAAAAATTACAGCCTTCAATAGTTACCTTACCAGAACAGATCTGTGTTCCTTAAGAGAGAATGGAGAATTCATCGAAAACATGTGTTATTTTCTAGAACAAAATTTTCTGTTTTTTCCCTGTATGTATATAACATATGTCACTTAAGTCCTCCTCAGTTGTCATGTAAAATACACAGATACAGTCAAAGCGTGCTTTGTCATAGCTATAAAGATAGTATCTACTTTAGTTGTATCTATGCATAGATATTTCGCAACCGAGTTTACATTCAGCACGAGCTATTCTCTTTCAATTTAAATTGGCAAAGAGTCGAAGTTCTCGCATTTTATTCCCGTTTTTATGCACATAATTTAATCAATCAGATACACAATATATAGTAAAGTCAGAGAGATATCTAAAATTGTTTGTGCTCTTGATAAAGTTTGTAGGTATATACATATATTTCGCGAATTTGATGAAGCGATAGATTTGCATTGAATTTCGTGATTTCATTTTTATTTTTGGCAGTGACGAGGTTCCTCTACTACGCCGTAGATGTCCTAGAGTTTTTGAAGTTTCGTTTCCAATTTTGAGTTTCTTGTGCTTGGCACCAGGTTTTCTAAACATATAAGTTAAATTATAGAAAACAAAACCATTCATTAATCTTTTGACATTAAATCTTTAGCATTTAAATATTTCCTTCTTCATTTTCAATGTATAGGAGACAAAAAAATACAAATTCAATTCAATTTCCAATTGTAAGAAGCTCATACTGATTGAGATTGTGTAACACTTTCTCAACTAGGCTTATACAGTAGTGATGTGGTTTCAGCCATATACAATGTTCATAGGCACGTTGTTGTCTAGCAGTTTTTCGTTAACCTCAATAATTAACTTTATTCATAACAGTGCCGGCAGCACACTGCTTTTATATAATACTTACAGTAGATACTACGCAGTAAAGTTATTCGTTCGCAAACAACGTATTTTTGCTTGCGTTAAAATTTGCATATTTGCTTCTAAGCGAAGAATAAAAACATTTTGGACTAAGTTCGCATGCCACGAGAAATTGATTGACGAAGAAATTAAATGAAATCCTGATTACTTGGATGCTTTTATTCTATAGCAATTTTTTTTAGCTACTATTAATTCAGACCTCAACACAAAAAAAAATAATGTTATCTTAAGCAGTGGCGTGCTCAGAGGGAGGCGAAGAAGTGCAATTTCCCCCTTATATTGCGTAACTGTCTTTGAAAAAAATTTGGGCCTTTGTGCCTTGGTAATGAAAATTAAGGAAATTGTGCTCCGAATCCTCTAGCTAAAATTCTGTGCGCGCCAATAATATTAAAGTTTATTCACCCTTCCTAAGTTTGAAAAGAAATAATAAAATAGTTTATACGAGAGTTTATCCGAAAGTAGTGATAGTCAGCTATTTCCAGTTCGCATAAAATTAAAAAAAAAAAATGTTTTTTAATACCCCATATACCCACTTAGTCAGCATAAAAAAACATATAAATAGGCCACGAATCCAAGGAGGTATCTTCATTTAAATATGAACCGTCAAGGAGAGAACATCAAAATGGAGCAAAAACGAAATTAGAGCTGTCACTAAGTAACTGTGTTTGAAAAAAATGTTCACCAAAGACATAGACAGCAACTTAGTGGCAACAGTAAAGGACTCTGCTCGTGCATATTCCACCGTTGCACGCTGTGCCAAGTAGTCTAAGCTGGGAAAAACAGCCACCGAAGATGACCACCGCGAAGGACGTCCATCCACATCCCTCACTGAAGACAACGTGAGAAAATTCGAAGATGCCGTGTTGGCAGATCAAAGAGATCTCGTATGGCAGTGTTCGAAGAATCTTTGCCAACGAATTACATATGCAGAAGGTCTCTGGGCGTTAGGTGCCGAGAATGTTAACCGACGAACAAAAGAAGAAACGAGTTGTCATTTCGAGGGTGAATCTCGAAAAGTCCCAGGCAGATCTGGAGACCATGGACAAAACCTGGATCCACCATTTTGATCCAGAAACTGAATAGCAATCGATGACTTGGAAGAGACTCTCTTCATTGATGGCCAAGAAATTCAAGGTGTCGCGCTCGGCAGAGAAGGTTATGCATCAGTTTTTTGGGACGCTAAAGGAATTATTATGGTGGAATATTTTGAAAAGGAAGCCACTATATCAGCCTCTTACTACGCATACCAAATAAGAAGATTGCAGGAGGCTATTGAGGAAAAAAGACGCAGCAAACTGCGAGCCGGAGTGCTGTTTCATCAAGACAACGCAACGATTCACAAGGCTGCAGTTGCGATGGCTGCAATTCAAGAAACAGGATTTGAACTGCTTAAACATCCGCTCTATTCACCAGATCTAGCCCCCAGTGACTTTTACCTCTTTCCTCGCTTCAAGGAGCACCTTAGGGGAAATACATTTTAAGATGACAGAGAAGTGACGACCGCTGTTGACGCATTTTGGGAGAGAAGAGACAAATCATTTTTTTCTAAGGGTATCTTGGGTTTGGGAAAAAGCTGAACTAAATGTATTAACTCGTTAGGAGACTATGTTGAAAAATAAATTTTTTTTTTAAATTTAATCACCTTGGTTTTGATTAATATGATTACTTTTGGATCATCTATACAGTAAATTGATTGATTTTCATTCGTCATTTTGTTTTATATTATCATATAATAATACGAAGTTTGAACTGACAATATAACTATTTTACTATTATGTATATCATTTGCTTTAATATATTAGATACAACTGCTATATTTTAGTCACTATTTAATAAAAATAATTTGAGCTATTATCATATCGATGTTAAAGTTATCCTAAATGAAACAGAATCACAAGAATCTATTTTAAATCACTACAATTTTCAGCACGTAGGTACATTTGTCTATATTTATAATATATTTCCGATTGTACGTACTCCACGCAGCTATACTCGTAAGTCTACATATTTGTCCTGATAGATCCAAGGTGTACTAAACCATGTGCTCAGGTCATGTGTATGTTCATCAAGACACGAGCGGAACTAAAATAATATAATTTATTTTCTTGAGTTTCTTTGTATTCACCTACTTGCGACAATTTTAACTCGTGCTGAGAAATTCCACATACCGCTGTCTATGTGGGTTTGCAAAATATATAGGAAGGGCTACGAAAATCTGTTTGGTTTTGTTTTATAAATAGTTATTCGTAAGTCCTTATCTTTGGAATTGTATGTGTTGAAAATATTGGTTCAATTTTAGTATCTCGCTTGTCTCGTCACTCTTATGCACTAGAACCACTAGAAATGCTGATTTTCGTACAGGAAATGTGTAGATTTTTTTTGGTATAAATGTTAACAAAATAATTTACATTTTTAAACTTAAAGATTTCCAAAGTCCAACAGAAAAATGTATGCCCTTAGAGCAGGGTGCCCTAGAAACAACCGTGAGGGCCTCTTGGTCCGTATTAGCAAAGCACCCTTAGATTCACGGTTGATGGATGTCACTCTTTACGCAGCTAGGCTGGGATCTTCAAATAAAAAAAGTGGATTCGCTTCAAGAAAAAAGAGATGCTACTTACGTCAGAAAATATTCAGTAGCCGCAATGAAAACACGAATACGAGAGAAGATGGAAAATTCGTAATGGACTACTAGACTTTCAGGCATAAGGTGGCTAGACAAGACTTAGCCGAGACGCAAACAGAGCGCATTGCCAGTGATGGGCTGGAAAACAGACACCGCAAGAAAATGCCTTCACTTGAGAGACAGATAGCCTGTGGCTCCAGATGTTGTGGGTACCACACCCCCAACCTATGACTCCAACATAAATACAAGCACGAAGGCCGACCTTGGCCAGCCAGGCCAAATGTAGCTGAAACTTAAAGTTCTTAAAGAGATAGTGCCCAATAATTAAACCGGAATTCTAGCTTTTAAGATTCAGTATGAGTTTATGATATTCGAACGAAATCATTATACTTACATCTACTTTTCAAAACCTACTTTACAAAAACATAAACAAGAAAATTTCGATCGTAATTTAATGAGGTTCTGCCTTTCGGCTCATATCGTATTTAGGTATAGCTTCGATGGCTGACATTAGGTCACGCATAGACCTGCTGATTCGTAACCATACCATACTAAGCTTAAAGTTTCAGTTCAAGTGGCCATCGAAGACCCCAAACATTTTTTCGATGTGAAGGATCAACTTCAACTTCTGCTCCGCCACAAACAGAAGTAGCGTTCCCACGAGAGTCGGCCATTCTGTCAAAAGAGTATGCGAAGTCAAGCGTGCTGTTATCGGCAAAACTAAGAATCGGATTGAAAGTTGAGGCAAGGAGTTCGTCTATAAATAAAAAGAAGAGAGTTAGTGAAAGAACAGTACGTTGCGGAACCCAAGCATGGGTGGTGTGGATGCATGATTCGAGTCCATTCAAAACAACTTGAAAGGAACGATTGACAAGGAAACTTGCAATCCATTTGACGAGGACGGGGTGAAGAGCAAATGCACGAAACTTGGCTCATAGGGTTAGGTGCCAGACTCTGTCAAAGGCCTTCGAAATATGAAGAGGAACGACCATTGCTTTACCAAAGCTATGGAGAGAACGGTTTCATCTGTCAGTGGAAAATGTAAGCAAATCTCGAGTGGAGCGCCCAGAAGGAAGATCACACTGACGGTCATTGATAAGATGTTTTCACTCAAGACACACAAGTGATTTAAATACATTAAACAGAACCGAAAAAATTGCAATCGGTCGACAGTTAGAGGGACTTTTTTAGATATGGACTGAACATGTGCAACCCAACCTTCCATGCGGAAGGAAATATACCAGTCGAATATGACAGGTAAAATAGTTTGCACAAAGGTTTAGCTAAAACGGAGGCGCAGCTTTTTAGTACGAGAGGCGAAATACCATCAGGTCCGGCGGATTTGGAAACATCAAGCTTGGCGAGTATTTTCAAAACATCTCTTGTGCGGAAAAATAGAGGCCACTTTCTTGAAAGCGCACATTGGAAGACCAAAAGGACTCAGTGATGAAGGTGGCAAGTAAGACTTTGCAGCGAAAATCTCAGTAAAGAGGTGTGCTTTATCCAGTGACTCAGTAAGTACGTTACTACCATGAAAAAGAGGTGGCACGAAAGAACTGGAGAAATTGTTCTTGCTCCTTATACCAAGTCACCGGAAACCTTTTCTTCCTTTATGGCTGGCAAGGACATTATGTTTAATATTTTGGTCAAACAGGAATTTGACTCTCCTGATAGTAGATATGCAAGTATTGCGAGCAGCTTTGTAAAGTTTTTTTTGAATCCTCAGACGGAGATAGCTTGTAAGTTCAGAATGCCGGCTGTTTAATGCGAATAGCCACTTGACATTACTAACTAAAACATAATGTGTTGGCTGGCTTGGTGCTCTTGAAGGCATGTGAGATAAAAGAATACATTCCACCCCATAAAATGTCGGTTATGGCGGAAGCTATATATTCGAAGTTCTTTGTTGCAAAACAATCGGACCACTCAAACTCTCTAATGTATTTTCTAAACGCAGTCTAGTTAGCCTTGCCATAATGCCAGACAAGTCGTTTGGTGGGAAACTGGTTAGAGTTAATGAAAGAAGAGATACTAAAGTGGGCCGAGGTCAAATTGTGGTCCAAGTTGCCAAGAGGTGTAGAAACAGAAATCGAATATTTATCTGGGTGAGAAGTTAAAAACACATCTACAAGATTTGCATTATGCCCCGACACGTCGGGAATTCTTTTCGCACAACCCACTAACTGCTTCAAATTGCACTATTAGCTAAAAAGCTCAATGTACTTGCCCACAGGGCTTGTGGTGGAAGACACTGGACGTTGTGCACATTGAAATCACCGGGGAGGATGATTTCAGATGAAGGGGATATCTCAAGCATTTGATCACATTGTCAGAAGACAATGCATCGAAGGAACGAACAGTATCTGGATCAGACATGTCAGGGCTAAGGTGTAGAAAGCAAAAGAATATGGTTTGAAAGTTTGAATCTAATCCGGAGATAATTAAACCCTGGATTAGCAAAAATAAATTGAATTAGGGTGCTAAAAAGCACATCATTACGAACATATATTGCAATCCCTATTTGTGAGGGGGAGAAGCGGGGCACTAATTGATTCCAGGTACGTAATACTACTTGGTGTCAGTATCAGAAATGACCTTAGTTTCACGTGCTGCCAAAACTGCCGGTTTGTGCAGGGATATATGACAGTAGACCGAAAAAAATTCTTTCTTAGAGAAAATCGATTGAAAGTCTCGCATGACTATTAAAATTAAAAAAAAAATTAAAAACAAACCACAATTGAAGAACAAAACGTTCGGTTTGTTTTCGGTTACAACCGAAAACGAACCAGTTTGAGGCAGAACAAGAAAAGCAAGTCTGTTCCTGGAACAGCCTTAGAAATGGCCGGGAAGGCTCCTAATCCGAACAAGTGGATACGTGCACAGTTTTTTATCCCTCCACTGCGGACACTGCATGCCATTTTGCTAGCTCTACGTGACTGAGGTGGGCCATGAAAAATGGAAGCGATTTGCTTCAAGCAAAAGAAGGACGCTTCATCTTATTCATCCGTCATGAATATCTGAACGAAATTACGGGGGAAAAGAGGCTTTCCTCTGTACAGGACTAGATATATCTCAGGCATGGGCTGGCAAGCATTCGTCAGGGTAGGTTAAAATGTTGCTCCAACGATGCAAACTAGGGGCGTTCACGGCCATTTCTATGGTACCCTGCTTGTGTGCCTCGTTGATAGCCTTCCATCAAATTGTTGGCAGTCTGTCGACTGTACTTCGGTTCAGTTGGGATCAGTGCTGCCAACTCTAGCTAAAAGTAAGTATATCTACTTACTTTTGCCCTTCATAACAAACCTACTTACTATGCTTCTCGGTCTACTTACTTTCTCCTTTTATAACCTATCTACTTACTAATCTACTTATATTTGCGCTAGGTGAGTTACTTTTGTTTTGTTGAAAGAAACAAACTTTTGTTTGTAAAGGTTATTGAATGTGATAATGGTTCCCTTCTTGTCTATAAATCAGCATAGACAACGTATATCATCTCTAAAGCTTATCAAAGCAGAGCATATTGAAACGGGAAAGTCGATCGTTTTGCGGAATCAGCCTTCGAAAGCAGAATCAAACTGGAATTGTTTTTGCGGGATGATTTAAATTGAACAACTTTTTATTTACATTAAAAATTTTAATCTACATTGTAAATTCTTTTTTGACAAAGTGGTTTCGAAAGAATGCACTGATTCTCATCAGACACCAGCACACAGTGCATACTTGACTAGCGTGACCACTTGCAGTTGGAAAATAGACTTTCCACTTTGTTAAAATAGAATTTACAATGTAGATTAAAATTTTTAATGTAAATAAAAAGTTGTTCAATTTTAATCATCCCGCAAAAACAATTCCAAACTTTTGTTGTTTGTTTCTTTCCTCTATGTATTTGCTACAAAACAGTTAGTGAAAGTTAAATTTATGATTTCTAATTCTAACTCAAATTTTCAATACAAATATGTCGCTCAAAACTTTAAAGCTTTCGCTCAACACGACTCTAAAAAGAAGAACAAGACACAGAGTTGCATGAGAAATATAAAGTGAAATAAATCCTGTGTTCTCCGGGAACCACCGTTTTGGATATAGACATTTAACATTATAACAAACCTAGTTGATCCAGTGAGGTAGTAGAAATGGAATGGACATGCCCATAAGATTTACATTGAAGGAGATGGTAGTAATTTTTTAGCTACTCATTGTTAAATCGGGTCAAATCCAAGTAGTTCCCCTCCAATTTGACAATGAGTGCTAGGCATTTTTAACATGCTTTGTGCGCGAGAGGATTGAAGGGGCTAATGGTGGAAAGCTATATCTTCCGTGTCCAGGGACTGAACAGAACAAACTTTTGCTTGCACACCGTTTTCCATTTGAAAGTGTGTCCTTCACCGTAAGTTGTTTCCTACTACCTCGCTGGTTCTGTTCTCTTTTTGGCAGCGCACAATTTGTAATTTACTTTGATGGAATATTTTCCGCGGTTTCCAAGTGCAATGGCATTAGACTCTGAAATTCTTAAACGATTTACATAGGTGTGGTCGTACGAAGTTTACTGCTATTCTGATGAATGTTTTGGGGGCAAATTATGTGGAAAAATTGGCTGGAATTTTAAATAAGTCTAAATTTTCACTCATTATAGATGAGGCTCCTGATATTTCAATACAAGAAAATGTGTCTGCCACTGTTTCCATCTCTGTGCTTTTTAAGCATGTGAAAAGCTTGGAATTGTTTTTGCGGGATGATTAAAACTGAAAAAATTTTATTTATCTTGAAAACTTTTTATTTGACAAAGTGGTTTCGAAAGCATGCACTGATTCTCATCAGACACCAGCACACAGTGCATACTTGACTGGTGTGACCACTTGCAGTTGGAAATCATTAATTGTTATTTACGCTGGTTGTGACAAATTTTAACATCTCCAATCGAAGCTACTATATGGGAAATTTGGCGAGAGACCTATGTAATTATCTGAGAAGTTCCAAGCGTCTTTCGAACTTAAAGTCATTGCAAACACTTTTTGATTTGAAACTACTTCGATTTCTCTTCCCTTCGCAAACAGGATGGCTTTCACTAGAATGTGTTGTATGCACTTCAGTTCCGGATTATTACAAAATCTTAATGTAATTGTTCTTTAGAAGAAAGTGATTGGAATTCAGAGAACACAGAAGAATTTTGGACTCATATAAAGTCAATCACAATAGTTGATCAGGGTGCATTTGATGCATTGTGTGCTTTTATATTCAATATCTTAATGCTTCCACACTTTTCTGCTTGCACTGAGATAATATTTTCTCATGACAGTCTAATTAAAACTAAAACTAGAAATTATTTTTGTAATGAAATAATTAGAGGCTGCCTGCAAGTAAAAGCACTGTTGAAAATGAATAATTCAAACTGGTATGACTTTAAAGTAACGCCTGATATAATTAAGAAAATTTCCCGAAACATGTATACTTTAAAAAAAATAATAATAAATAAAATGTATCTGATTTGTTTTAATAAAAAAAATCATGCCCGATATTCAAAGAAAATTAAAACTATTTTTCTACTTACCGTTTTTGCTGTTCTACTTACTTTTCTGTGGGAAATCTACTTACTCGCCGGATTTTTAGTTGGCAGCACTGGTTGGGATACACACTGACATCTTTTCTGAAATAATATCGCTTGAATTCAAAAGCTTAGAACTGACCAATAACTGCATGTAACACAGTCTCATGTACACCTCCCATAAAGATTTTTTCGGGAATTCATTCTAACGATAAATTTGTTCTGCATATTGTTCCGGTACTGTTAACTCGATGCAATTTAACATGTCGAACATGCTAAACCAGGCCATGTGACAAAAAAACGCTCTCGCTTCGCATAGAGATTCCAATGAACTCGATATTCATCTTCTTCGCACGTTTACCCACTACTACTGCAAGTCGACGTAGCATCGGATAGTTTTCTGACGAACGAGAAGTACAAACTTATGTTGTTGCAACGTGCTGCGGACAATGTTTTATGTTGTTTCACTCACGTTTGATCTAACCGATGCAAACAACTGATTCGATGCACAATTATGCAAAAAAATGCTTATCATTATTTTCAATTGACCTTGACTTTCGTGGTGAAAGTTATTGGATAATAAAGAAAAATGAAGTGATTTTAACCATGCAGCTTTGTGTTTCAGGTGATTCTCTATATCCTGGATTTTAAACGCTACAGGTTTCATGTGAACCAATCAAATGTATGTCATATAACGCTCACATGTACGTAATCTAGACTGCATTTCTACGCGAGATGCATTTTCTATTGAGATAATCATTAATTAATGACGATGATGATTATACTCATCACATTTACAAAGTGCAAGTTGATGTTATTGTAGTTTTTGTAGTCACGTTGCAGAGGGTTTGAATTTCTGCAGTCGTAGAAATTGACAAGATTATGCACGTTTTCTTATTATTTTTTAAGAGTGCAGATGCAAGCAATCATGTGACAAACGGCCACTGACGAGCGAATTATGAAATAATGGGACTGTGTAGCTGCTTCGAAATACTGTCAGTTATAGGTACTAACAGCCATATGTATATCTCTCAAAGTTAGCAGTAGTTGAAAATATGATTAACTAATATGCATCCTAATTTGTGTGCCCTAATCGGGTCAGTACTGATTGATAACCTGTGGGTTTTCGTTCGAAGTATGGTATGAAACTTGGATTAAGAGCAGGGTCCATTTAGATCTGGGTATATAATGATTTGGATTTTTGAATTGAAATATCTATTAAAACGCATGACCCATTTTAAGCCCTTTAATGAATGTTTATTTTATTTTATTTATTAACCAAGCAAGGTACAAGTTACATAAACAATACAGAGCAAAATTGAAAATTAAAATGAGTATATAAATATAAAACGAAAATTTAAATAAATTAAATAATTAACAAATAAACCAATAACAATAAAGATATAACAAATAAATAAAACATTGACAAATAACTTAGCATAAGGGGTTGCGCATGGCTTGGAAAAGGCATGATATGAGACCGTTGGAGAATTCAAATTACTTATGCTATTGAATATTCTGCAGCATCTATTTATCGGCTCATTAGCTGCGTAAGTAGTGGAATGTGGATATTTCTTAAGTAAACAAGAGGACCTGGTGCTCCTTACAGGGTTATTCAACAGCATTTTACTATTAAGGAATTCAACTCTGATAACGCCTCTAATGACGTCAAATGTGAAGCAGGCCGAAATCATCTTTCTTTTGGATGCAAGTGTTAATCAGTTTAAGTGACCCAGTCGAAACTCATAAGGAGGAAGGACATTAAAATCGTAAGGGTTGTATAGTTCTCTCGAGTCTGTTACTGTGGGTTTCAAAAGCCGGATTCCAGCAAATGGAAGCATATTCGAGAATGGAGCGTACAAGTGAGATGAATAAGGATATTGTGACCCACAGGTAACGAAATTCCTTGGCATGTCTTTTAATGAAGCTTAGCTGTTTGTTTGCACGGGAAAGTATTTTAGGTGAAGCGGAGTCTCTCATCCAAGATAACACCAAGGTCAACAACGTTTTCAACTCGAGCTAACAAATTATTGCCGAGGAAGTACGTGTTATGTGAGACGGTGTATTTTCGGGAAAAACTTATAACTTGGCACTTAGCAATATTAAGACAGAGCCTAGTTCTTAATGCACCAATGATCAAGTGAATCAAGTTTGGATTGGAGAAAGAGTGCATCGGATTTAGATTCAATGATGTGATAGACTTTGAGATCATCGGCATAAAGTAGATGAGGTATATTTGCTAGGACATCAGATAGGCCAGAAATAAATGTATTAAAAAGAAGTAGGCCAAGATGGCTACCTTGTGGTACACCAGAGGTAGTAGAAATATGTATAGACTGCGTCAATTTGGTATCCTTTCTCCATTTTACACATAACGTCTGAGATTAGGACTGTCAAATTTATGGTAGTTGGGCGACCTTTTCTAAAACCATGTTGGAGCTCGTTCAGACGGGAGCCAACAAGTGGAGAAAGTTTATCGTAGACAATCTTTTCAAAAAGTTTCGAAATTGAAGATAAAATGGCAATGCCCCTATAATTCCCGATACAGCGTCTATCACCATTTTTGAAGATGGGTGTGACATATGAAAGTTTCCAGCAATTTGGGAAAACTCCAGACGAAATTGATCTGTTGAAAAAAATATGAAAGGGAGTTATAGGCTGCTCCACACACTTGCGCAAGAAAGTTGGAGGAAGAAGATCGGACCCAGGACCTTTGTTGCAGTCGAGTTCCGAAATAGCTTTACGTATTTCGTCACTTGTAATTTCTAATTGGCCGAAAAAAGCTGTAGGAGTAGAATGAGAGAATGAGAGTTGTGAGTTTGATGGGTCTGGTGCATGAAAAATATCCTGGAAACGATCTGCCAATAAATCACAAATCTCATTAGGAGAGGAAGAAGTGATATCATTAAAGGATATCGACCTTGATTGTTGGGTACAGTAGGAAAACCAAAGATATATCTCAATTCCTTAATTTTTAGACTAGTTATGACTAGTGCTTCAGACTTCAGAGCAAGGATTATTTTGGGGTTCCTACACATGAGAACGTCTGCATTACTCTTTGCTTGGAAGTTTGGCACAGGTGTGCCAAATTAAAATAGTGAAACTGAATCTCCCAGACATTTTGTTCTGTTTTTCAACCAACTGTAAAGTGCCATGCAATTTCCTTAAACACGTTTCCTTACTCCTTCGTAATAAAATGTGCTTTGATACAATACAATCTACAAATGTTCGAATCAGTGAAAACATTTCAATAACGTTCTGAGAGTTGAAATCACGTTGCTGTCCGTTTTTCAAATCTAAAAAAAAAATCTTGCGAGAATTCAACAACGTGCTCGCAAATTATAGATACACACACACACATGGATTTTTGAGTTAAATTGCTTAGAAGAACTATTTACTACAATGATTGTAAAATTAAAATAAATAGAAAAGATACCTATCTGTATTTGGTGAACATTTTTATCCCGATATTAATTCTCTGTCAAAGCTTTATTTTTTCCTTACTTTTGAAAAATAGATTCTCTCATAAATGCACATGTCATAGACGTATGTATGCCTGAAATCGGAACGAAATCCGATATTATTTCGCATTGCTTGCAAGTACTCTACCTGCATAGATGGGGGGAACAACTTGTGGACATTTGCATGCATGAATAGGTCATTGTACAATTCAACATAAAACCATACAATCAATCCACGTTTTGTTCTGTATGTGATAGCAAAATCGTTATTATGATTTCTATGTACATAAGAGCACTGGTGTAATTGCTTCAATATGCACGCTGTTTACAATTATGTGTAATTGAGATAAAATACAAGAAATTCTTTAGGTTCGAGTATTTTGAAGTTAAAAGTTCACCCAATTAAACGTGCCGAAAGTTGAATCTTACATATGATGCATGTACATAAGTCATAATTATTTTGCTCTGATTTCAACTTGATGAAAACAATCGATTGATCACAAAGTGCGAGGTGTCATGCCACGAGCTTCTTGTTTGAATAATACTCTGCCACCTGCCCGTCGCACTAATTAATTTGATATACTTGAGTGCACCTACGAATATTGCGAATGTCACGTTTATCGACGGGTTTTTCGATTATATAACATAAGAAAGGAAATGACTAACCGTGGAATTTCGCTTGGTTAAAATGTCATTTGTTGAGAGATGAGAGAAAGTTGTGTTCATATGTAGGTGGATACCAAATTTGGTTTCATCGAAAAGTCTGCAATTGATATTTAGGGCTTTGAGGTATACTTATGGCAGGTGTTTTATTTTGAAGGAAACTTATTTTATTCGTGAGTAATATGGTTGCTGTTAATAACGATGACATTTTCAGGAATGTGAAATGATTGAGCTGCAGTATGAGTTATGTAAAAAATGGTTGTAAGAATTGGATTGAAAACGAAAAGACAATTACTGACAATGACACACGACTACCAGATTGCAGTATGAATTTCGAAGGTTATTAATTTGTGATCGCGGTTCCCTTCTTGTCTATCAATTAGCATAGACAACGTATAGTGGCTCTAACGCCTTATCAAAGCATTGAATATTTGATACGGGAAACTGGATCTTTTAGCGGAATAAGCCTCCGAAAGCAGAATCAAAACGAAATTTCATTCCATTTGATTCTGCTACACCATTCTATTTTATTCTGCTGTAATTCCATTCCATTTAGTGATTAGTTCTTACTGGGCTGCAAACCGTTGCCAGTCTATATAAAGTGACCAATGACTACACAGTTATATATATATAGATAATACGATGGTTGCACCCCAAGGAGAAACATTAGTTTTCTCATAGGCCGTTTACTTTCATAAGAAGTTTCAAAGTAGTAATTCAATTTATGTGAAGTGACGTGAAGTGTAGATATGAGTCTCTGAGTTGGGCTGCTTCCTAAGCCACTCAACATTGAATACGGAAAAATGTCTATCATTGAAATACAAACAACATCCTAGAACGACCTTGTAAACATCGAATTCTGGAAGCCAGCCATGCAATGCCTTTTCCAAATATCGTACTGACATAACAGCCTTACGAGAAATACGGTATAAAGAAATTGTTGTTTTGAAGAAAAGCAACTATAATATTTCCTTCAGTTCCCATCGAAAGTATCACGTGCTTAGAACAGGTTTCATAATCAGCGAAAGAATGAAACTTCACCCAGCACCTGGAAGGCAAATTCTATAGCATCAGCCTTACTATATTTTCATTCCAACACATAAAAATTACTGCTGATGCAAAGAATAACTTATTTGAAAAATTAGAGCGAGTCCTTGATGACTGACACCGCCTTTGGTGCCTGTACTGGGTAATTCTAACAGCAAAATAGGGAAGAAATTAATATATAGGCAGCCAATAGCTTGCATGAGAATATCAATTATAATGCATTGCGAACTATCTAGATGGCAGCGGCTCGAAAATAGTCATTGAGAGTGCCTGTACTGGACGAAAAAATAGCATCAACGTCACCTGGATATTTCCAGGCATTACCACTCTCTGTTGAATAGAACATGTGCTGCTAGATCGCCGGGGAAAACCTGGAAAGATAATTTGGTACGTGTACTCGACTGACCCAGGGAGCAACCCCACTTTACGTGCAAGTTTTACCAGCAGGATAAGGCCGCACGTGACTTGCTCCTTAGCTTAGATAGAAGGCGGGAGATAAGGAAGGAAATCTGATTTCTGACCATTCGGGAATACTGGAGCGATGGGTTCAGTATTTCGATGATTTGTTAAGCAAAGAAGAAGGCGATCAGGTAGGGGCCCCGTTAGCCTATGATGGACGAGACCTGCCAACGACAGCCATCGAAGTAACCAAGTTCAAAGTAACCGTCAGCGACCACCAGTGCCAAAAAATAACAGATCGCTCGAAAGCAATGGAGTACTTGCCGAATTATTTAAACATGGAGACGAAAAATTCTACCATGCGGTTCATTAAATACAACTGAAACTATAGGGCACAGAAACTATATCTGAGAATTGTTACTTTGAACTGATTTCACTAGAAGCTTGCAGTCCAGTAATTATAGGGGATCACGTTGCAGAGCATCGTCCGCATAGAAAAAGTAATCGGTTCTTACGATTCCACAAAAATCAGCATCAAATCAGATTTTGCCTATGCGGCAGTCAATGGAAAAAAATGTGCAAAGCCAGATGAACGCTGCTAGATTATTACCACGGCCATTTATAATCGATAACGGTACACAGCATGAAAACACCTTTTCCTTCGTCCACTTCAACCAGGTGTTTGAAAAAGTGATCCAGGATGCGAAGATGAGCATGACTATCGTAATTAAGTTCGCCCAACTGGTGAGTTATGGTGACGACGTTGGCCTAATGTGCCGAAACAAACGAGCTATCGAGAAATCATTCATGAAAATCAAGTAGGTAGCGAAAAACATAGAGCTGTACATAAATGAAGGAGATACAAAATATATGGTGGCAGCGCCAGTTTCAAAAAACATCAAACTGACCAAATTTACGTCCGCAGCAACCAAAAAATTAAAGCACCCAAAAAACACACAACCGAAAAAGATAGGTTTATATAGCTTCGAAGAATGTTCACCAATTTAGGGTCAAAAATTAGTGCCCATAGCATATGCTACGCTGAAATCCGTGCAGCCAGCAAAGTTTGATTCGGTCTATCAAAGCTATTCCGCTCAAGTTTCTTCAAGAAATCTAAGCTCTTACTGTACAGGACCATTTTTTTGCTAGCCGTGATGTATTCGTAGGACACTTCCTGTTAAGATTGAATTACAGTTGCCTTCATTTGACTCCAATTGTTCCCTTGATCCGAATACTATTCCCAATTTTTTCTTGAAAAATCTTGATTCTGCTCATTGGGTCCTTTTGTCCATCTTATTCAATGCCAGTCTCTATGCTTGTAAATTTCTGTCTTCCTCAAAGCTCTCAAATATTATTCCCATTTTCATATCGAGTGAGCGTACCCTTGCCTCTAACTATCGTCCCATCACCATTCTTCGTTGTCTTCCAAAAATTTTGGAACGCTTCGTTTTCAATCGTATCTATGATGCCTTCAGCTGAGTTTTTACAGCGCAATAACATGGCTTTGTAAAAGGCCGCTGCAAAAGATTGCGGGAGGGGACCAAGCTTAAGGGCATTGTACATTCTGGGTAGACGAAACAAAGGCGAATGGAAATAGACTTCCGTACGTGCAAACGGAGCAGAGAAAACCTCCGAATAACGACTTGGACGACTAGATTCACGTCTGGTTACCTGGGAATCAAGAACTTACAGAAAAATGCCTTGGAAAATTTTGAAAAGAAAACACTCATCATGGAACAACCTTCATGATTTCAACGGGAACATACGAAGGAGGGAGAGACGAGAGGAGTAAGGACAATAGGGGATATTGAATTGAAAAAGAAGTGAGCGAGTGAACCTGCGCTGAACAAATTCAATGGCGTCAGATAAATACTGAAAACACGGAGACTGGATTTGGCACGCGTATTCTAGAATATTGGGTACTAAGGAGACAGGTGGCTGCGTCTGCAATTGACAGCAACAATCAAGTTGATGTCACTTATACTGATTTTGCTGCTTCTTGTCAAACTAAAGCATTATGGCATCCGTAAACCTTTGTTTTCACGGATTTCTACTTTTTTAACTAATCGCACTTGTGTTGACTCCCTCTTTGGCTTTTCGTTTTCACTTTTCTCCTCTGCCTCTGTTCCTTCTGAGGACCACTTTTGTTCCATCTGTTCGTCAATTAATAGCGCTTTAAGTCTTCTCTACGCAGATGATTTAAAAGTCTTTTGGTTGCCCAAAAATTCGACTGGCTCTTTGCTTCTTGGGGAAGATTTTTCGATGGATCGGTACGCACGACAGGATGGCAAATAAATACTAAAGATACTCCACGACGGCAGTGCAAAGCGATCCGTCTGGAATTCTCTTCTGCTGTAGGTCTAGACAAAACTTCTTTGAGATACATACTTTACTATAATAAACTCACTGCCCTTAAATTATTCTCTATGTCGTTAACAGTCAAGATGTAGAATAAGGGCTATATTATCTCCATTGTGGTGTTACAGTGACAACTATTTTCTCCGTTTTTATCCGCAGAAAAATGGCCTCGACTTTCGTGTGTTTGCACAAATACAATGCTCAGGTTGTCAGATTTTTATATCGTGCCAATGCATTGGTCAAGTCCCCACGATGTCTTAGAAGGCTTGCTGTGGGGATTTTTTTATGCGGTCTTTTTTTTATGCCCGCCAGATACGCGTGTTGGTTATGTTACGCTGAGTCGCGTGAATTCCTTTGCATTATGGTGAAAATAGAATAACGACCACAGCCAGGTTTCAGAATAAATGCCACTTTTACTTTTGTCTGTTGCTCGGTTACAGCCTCGAGGTGAAGACATGCGATATAAGTATAAGGATGATCGACTTGTCTACTATTTGGAGCAAGGGCTATTAACGGTCTCAAAAATGTATAAGTATTGTAACCTGTTTCTTTAAAACACTATTGAAAAGTTTAGTAGACCATCTTATCCTATCAGCAGCAGATTAATAGTTTTCTTGCACGTTTATCTGCTTACAATGACTGATAGCTTTTCTGTCATTCAAACACTGAATTTAGACGTCCTACACGAAATTATCTTTCACTCCTATAAAAAGATATTGAGTGGTATCTCAATCAGCTGCCATTTGAACCTGCCCCGGTCTGAAAATGTGCAGGCGCCCCGTTGCCAGCATCTGCTACATAAACTTATAGTACAAGAATAAAACGTGTCAATCTATTCACCCTTGAAAATCAGCTACAACGTGCCGACTCCCGAGGGCTTTCAAATTTTATGAAATGTCTGAATAGCTTTGCATTTTAAAAATTGCCAACGTGCAATTTATATGCGAAAAATGTATTCATGGAAGTATGTAGGTTTCACATAGAAATGAACCTTGTGAACTTCTTGTGCTGCACATGTTTGGAAATTTTTTGGTTCGCGTGGAAAGGATATGCTTCCGCACAAGTTCGACATCCTAATTGAATTCTTTCGGATTAAGAAGTAGGAAGAGCTTTTGCAATCTTTTGTTTACAAAACAAGCGTGAATTCTCTCTGATCGACTCATTCGATTCGTTCGCTGCTTAGTGCTCAAACGTATATTATTTCGATTAAAATATTCGTCCAATAAACATTGTTTTTTGTGCTTGTCTTTTGGCCGAAACTTGGAAAATATATATCTGAAGTAATTTGTGATTAAGTTGTTGTGACGCGTTGAGTTCGTTTTGTAACAAGCGGTTGTGTATCGGATTTCGGTTGAGCGGGGAAATCACGAGGTATAACACGAGAGTATCCTTGCTGGTCGAATACGAATCGCCTAAATAATTTCTATCGCTTCGCTACGTAACGAAGTACCTACGCTGCCGTATAAATCCATTTTGTGTAGAAATAGTGCATAAATGAACTGAGACGTTGACTGAAATATAAGTGTTAATTAATTTTGCGTGGTATAATAAACTGGGGAATATCGTAACGAGCTTTATTCTGGAGGCACAGAGCAGTTATTAAAACGTGAGTGGAATAAAGCGAAAATAATGAATAGAATTTGGGAATTTGGAGAAATAATTTTTGGATCATTTGGTTTAAATAGCTTTCATGTGAATTAGTGATAAGTATCTTATAGAGTAGTGAACAATGGTGTCAAGAATTTAATGCGGTTTTCATTTTGATGTTGATTTGGAATGCCTGCTAGCACCGCGGAGGATAATCTGTTTCGAAACATTTTTAGGTTAGAGTAAAACAAAAACCTTCATACCTGCATAAATACATTCGGACAGCTAAATTATGTGACATATGCTCTGCATTATTTTTTGTGTCCACTCAATCTTCTCAGACCATTGTGTTCGATCCGAAATTGTTTTAGTAATTTATGTTAAAATTATTCAAATATGTGGTTTAGAATAGTTAAGGCGGTAAATTTAAGTCTGAAAATTCGAACATTATGCACCAGCATAAATACATATAAGCGTCACCTACAAAATAATAATATATACCATAGCTATCGTGCTTGGCCATGCCTGGTTACATTGAGTTAAGGCGCCCATGCTTATGCTACCAGGATCAGTGATTTCAGTGCGGATGTTACATTTCAATAGTGTTTGTGAATAATAATAGTGTAAAAGGGTTTCATAAAGACCAGGTAGTAGTTGTGAAACAGAAAAGATTGTGTAATACTTCCAAACTATTCCAAAAGTTCTTTCTAAAATAGTCCCGGAATGTTATCAGTCATTGATTTTTTTAATTTTTAATTCCTAAATATTTAACCCTACAGGATTAAATGAAATTGAAGTGAACTATCTTGTAATTTTTAAGGTTAACTAAACTTTTTTCTTCTATGATAATGCCAAAGCTCAGCTCACATCTTAAAAACCCTTTCAAGAGAATGCTTAGCTATGGCTGTACGGAGACACATATGGGAGTAGACTTATTCCATTAGTCTTTAAGTGACACCTTTTTTCATATTTTCTGAAGCGCTAGTGCTATGCCTAGTTGCCACTAAAGCTGTTAATGTGGGACTTAATGAATGGAGCGCTAGTATTATGCCCAGTCACTGGCTGCTAAGACAGCACAAGACGGAAAAATACAACCATGAGCATGGTGGGATTCGAACCCGCAGGCAGTAGATCAAAAGTATACTTTCTAGTTAAAAGTATAATTTTTCAAGATCACTTGGGGGTCGGTAGCTTAGCTGGCTAACGCGTCAGTCCGAAGCAGCGACCTACTGGCCGCGGGTTCGAATCCCGCCGTGCCCATGGCTGTATTTGTTCGTCTTGTGTTGTCTTAACAGTCGGCGACTGGGCATAATAACAGCGCTCCATTAATTGCCACATTAAAGCTTTAGTAGCGACTAGGCATAACACTAGCGCTTTAGAAAATAAGAAATAGATGTGGCACTTAAAAGAATAATGGAATAATTGATATCGGCTTCTCCCATATGTGTCTCCCTACCGCCATCGCTAAGCATTCACTTCAAAGGGCAATCCCCTGAGCTTTGGCATTATCATAGAAAAAAAAAAATAGAATAACCCTTTGTTGTTTACTCGGGTTTTTGTGAAAACACCCTCCCTGGTGGATGATTTGGACTATATGGGTGTATTAGTGACGCATTCAATAATGCTTTAGGTTTATACTGATTTTGCAGTCGCTGTTGTGCTTCATCAATATTGAATGTGGTGTCCGAATCGCAAGTGACCAGAAACTATCTCGAAGACGTATTTAAAGTTCTATCTGAAGTTTCGTCTAATCTAATATCATTAACCATAGCACTACTTCGAGTATAGTTCTTTTGCAATGTAAAATTGCAAACGATTTTTTTCAATGTACAGATTTGGTGATCCGCTTTGCATCTCAAGCTATCAACCCATTTCCCTTCTTCTTTGTTTCAGTAACCTGATTGAATGATTGGCTTCTATCCATCTCTCCAAACCTTTTCTTTTGTAACGTATTCAGATTTGCCAAAAGAATTTGTCTCTGCCAATTATATTCTACTTTTCTAAAGCTAAAGAGTTATGGTACTTCTGGTCCTCTACTCTCCTGTTGATTTTCTATACTTTCAAATGGCCAAGAATTGAACACTGCGGAACTCCTGAAGTAGAATAAAATGGAGCAGCGAATTGACAGTTCTAACACAAATAGAACTGTCAATTCGCTGCTCCAAATTATTCTAGTTCAGGAGTTCTGCAATGTTCAATTCTTGGCCTTCTGTTATTCCTACTGTTTTCAAGTGACCTACCGCCCTATATATTGTCCGATTTCTCTACTTTTGCACACTATTGACCCCTTTTAGGGCAGTTTAAAGCCGACAAGCCACAACAAATGACTCCAGCAACCCGTCCGTGAAATCATTTTTATGTACGGGAGAAGCACTTGCAGAAATTGTTTGGCTACCTTTGTATCATCTTTTTTATTGCTCTGACTTGTCATCCTATGATTTCCATTTGTTTGTTCCATTGAAAGAAGCACTTGAGGTCATTCATTTTCAACATGATCTGGAGGTAGAGAATTTCTTGCACAATGGGATATATGACCAACCATATTCATTATATGTAGACGATAGAAACTAACCTCAAAGAATAAAATTAAAGTAGTGTATTTTTTCATCTAACAACAAAAAAACATTAAAAAATAAAGTCCCTTTTACATTTGATTACTACTCGTAATAATATACAGGTTTATTATGACTTCGTTTCATCACGTTAAATTTTGTTACCTAAAAATATTTAAAAGCTTTCATGAACTTATGCAGCAGCTCCTACACGTAAATGTTTCAATATTTCCAAAATCTATTCTTTCCAGCACACTTTTAAATATATTGAAATAAAAATCGAATAAAATTGTGTACCATAGTCTGCTGCTACAAAATATCCCAGACCATTTTAGTTCATTTATCCTAAAATAAACAAAGTGCGAGACACAATGTGCTTTTCAAATTTGTGTGTTTGTGCACGCATAGGTAATACTCATAATACAAACATGTATGTCCTTTAAGATCTTGGGTATTATATGGCACGAGTTTGATACATATCATGCTGAGCTACGCTGCGGGAAGCGACTCGAAAGCTACAAATGCTGAAAGTTCACTTAGTAAGTAAGGATTCTGAGCAAAATACATTCCTCTGAAAAATGGAAACGCGGTAGCATTTTATAAATAGATGTTTTGGATCATATTTTCAGATAGATATAAAGTAATTTTCCGAGTAAGGAATAAATAAATAACACCCGTGCAACAATTATTTGGAGTATATTTTAAAATTTAAATGCTACATTTGATTGTTTTTTGTTTAAGATGAATTTTTCAAAGCCTATTTTTGAGTTTCTTCTTGTTTTCGATATCAGTCTAGCTGCAATTATAATGAATAGGGTTGTGATCTTGGTTTTCGCAAACCGTTGTATATCAGTGAGTAATAGATCAACTTTTTTTCGAAAACTCAATAATCTGGAGATGCTGGCGTTAATTGGTAATGTTTTTGTTGATTATCCTCAACAACAAGTCAAATTTGCAATAGCATTTCAACTGATCATCTTCAGCTAATCGTTTTGATTTCATTACGACCGCATTCTCTGAAATAAAAGCTTTAATATCCCTCTTAGACCCTACAGCCAGCAAGGCTCCTGATGATATCCCATGTGTATTTGTTAAGTCTCTATCTTCATCTTTAAGTATTCCTCTTTCTATTTTATTTAATCTAAGCTTGTCCATTGGCGTTTTTCCTTCTATCTGGAAAGTTGCAAACGTTTTTCCGATCCTCAAATCGGGGAGTGTTGAAACTGTTTCCAATTACCGACCTATTTCCCTTCTTTCCTGTTTTCCGAAATTGCTCGAGCGAATCATTCACAACAGAGTATATGGCACCAATAACCATTTGCTCGCCAGAGAGCAACATGGATTTATTAAAGGCCGTTCCACGTCAACAAACTTGGTCGAATTTTTCAACTCCGTTGCTGGTTCGTTGGATGCTGGACAACAAGTTGACGTCATCTACTCGAATTTTGCTAAAGCATTTGACAAAGTAGACCATATTTTGTTGTTGGATAAGCTGCGCGATTTCGGCATATCTGGAATCCTTCATTCCTGGTTCCCCTCTTATATTGTCAACCGTACTTGTCGTGTTGTGTTAAATGGTTGCGTTTCTTCCCCTTTTCATCATACACCTGGTGTTCCCCAAGGGTCCATCCGCGGGCCGTTCCTATTCGTATTGTTCATCAATGATCTTCCCAGTCGTTTCAATTCCATTTCCCTCCTCTACGCGGATGACCTTAAGCTTTTACGTACTATTTCTTCTCATGAAGACTGCTTGCTTCTTCAATCAGACCTTACTGTTTTGAGTAATTGGTGTGCTGCTAGCCCTCTTTCCTTAAATATTCCTAAATGTGTAGTGATGTCCTATACTAACAAACCAATTTCTATTCACTTTAATTGTACCTTTTTTATTTTTTATACTTTTATTATTCACGTCTTTAGTACGTAGCATACTTGAATACTGCTCGCAAGTGTAGTCTACTCATTTTGTGTACTTGTCAGATGCAGTCGAGTCTGTCCAACGTAAGTTAACTCGTTGTCTTCTGTATTAGTCTAATCTCCCCTAATGAACGCCTAAAACTTTTAAACCTTTCCCCATTACAGGTCCGCAGATTGTTCCTTGATGAATGTTTCCTGTACAAAATTTATGTTGGCCTTTGTTCTATTAGTATTCCTGTTTCCGATTTTGTGCGGGTCTTTTGCGCGTATTGAAGTATTTTTTCATTCACCAATACTGAGAATACTAAGGAATCATAATAAGCATCATTTTGGTTCTTTTTCCGTACCTTTTCTTAGTTTTAAGATGCATATTCTTCAGACATTGAGAGAGCCTGTTCGTTTATAATTTTGCTTATGTTTCAATTTTCTTTTCTTATTTGTTATGATTATTTTATTCGTTTTCATTTTTTTTCATTACTCTATTATTAATATTGTTTTTCTGTTTCTATTTCTAACCCAACTTTATTGTTATATTTTCGTTACTTATCATAAATGGACTATTGAATTTTCGTGCATATACCTTTTTTCTTTTTGTTTTTATGTATATATATATTTCTTTTCCATTTTATAATTGGATGGATATCCGTAAAATGGGGTTTATAAACAAATAAATAAACTGCATTAAATGTTCATTAAATGCATTAAATGTTACTTCACCCCAATATTCCTTTTTAGTTGAATCAGACAATTTTTTTATTGCTTATTGTATATAATTTACAAATAGTTTAAGTCGTAACAATTATTATACTGCTTTTAATTTTTGTTATTACTTTCAAACTACTTTTTCCACAATCTTTTCCTTGCATAGTTAATGAAGATTTTACTTGACAGCGTTTGTAAAATAGAATTTTTTTCTTATTTATTTTCAGTTAAGCGTCCGTGGAATTATAAAAAGTCTAACAACTATCAAATTTCACAAGCTGTATGCTTCCTGAAAAAGAGCAATCAGAAAATATGTTGCTGAAATTACATTTTCGAGGTTCATTTTAATGGAAATAGTAAGTTCAAATATGGAACGTCTTGCAAAAATGTGGAAATCCAATGACATCACTTCAACTGAAAAATCGGTCATCAAATACACGGTAAGTAAATAACTATTTCAATGAATTTGATATGTATTTACTCCTAGTTCCTTTAGAAAAATAGCATTGCTTAATTTTTGCCGTAAATTGTAACGTCTAAATTTGGATTTCACTTGTGAATGTATTAGTTTAGTATGTTGATTGTTTTGATTATAAATTTAATTTTGTTTTTATTTTAAATTTTATTTCGTTAATTGGATTGAATTCTATATTTTTGGCTTATTCTTTTCCTTAAAATGGTTGTGCTAGATTGTATCCAAATGAAACTGTAATGCGTACCATCCTTTGGTACATTTATATCTTTTGAACTATGCTTTATTATTAAATGATGGTTTCATGGTTGACTTATAGCCTTTTTAGTTTGCTGGTATTTTCATTTATTAAATGGAAAATAATAATTTTTTCATGTTGCTTGTAGAAATAATTTTGCATGAACATATTTCGCTGAGACTTAGTCCTAGCCATCTAGTATGGGATGGATTTCACTGAAAGATCAGGCTAATGGAACTCATAATGCTGCACGATCATTTAAATGCATGCAGGGTTACCATCTTTCAACTTTGTAAGCACCTAAAGAGAAGTATCGATGGAAAAGAAGCGCTTTTCAATTGTTGGGAGTTTTTTATGGAGACTACATCGAAAATTTATTTTTTATTTTGATCTCCGGTAATTTTTTAAAAAGCTCTTACTGGTGAAGATTAGAAAATGGAGCGATTTTTAATAAATAATCACAGAATTGCTTTATAACTTTATGCTGCAGTGAGCATGATATATATTTCAAATATCACTCGTCTGAAAATCGAAAATGCTTGCTGGAGTTTTTGCTCGATATTTTTTTACGTTTGTAATTACCTATTTTAACTTAAACAGGTTCATGTACACATACCACGATTTTAAAACGGTTTTTTCTATCCCTAGTAAGGCGAATCTGCCAAACAATAAGTTTACTAAATTCGAACTTCTACCAAATACCGCACCGTGTGATAATTTTTCAAATGCCGTAAAGATTTGAAGAGCTTGTCTAAAATTGTCTCTATAACGTCGAGGAAGCACACCCCCTAAACCTATAGGAAAACGCTTTGTATCAGTAACTGTCGCAGCTTGTCTGTGAAGTTGGAATAAGTAAAAGAGATTTCAGAAACGAACATACTTCGTAATTCCTTATAAACTTCATAGTCATCCTCTAGACACATAAATATTTCTTAAAATGGGTCAAATTCGGTGTGATGCATGGAACGGATACTTTATATACTTACACAGGGAGCGAAATAGCTGAATAAAATAGAATGAAAGTTTATGGTAACAACGTTGACCCCAGATTTATTTATAACAAAAGACTCCCTTCAGCATGTCAAAGTCGAATTTCTTCAAGTTAAAATTTCAAACATTGGCAAAGATAGACTCATCGTCATTAATTTGAAAAATTAGATATTCAGCTGATGGTGCGTAGATTCATCGGGTAAAGGAGATGATCATCGTTTGAGTCTTGAATACAGGTGATCTGCTTTCGTCCGACCGAATGAACGGCCTAAATGAACGAGCTTTCACGCAGGCTGTAGGACGATGGAATATGTGTTTATTATTGTTAGAAAAGTCTGCCTTCGACTTGGGGCAAGTTAAAATCACTCATAAAAATGAGACGACGGCGAGCTCCATTATACGCTCCATTAAACTTTCAGTAAGATTTTTCGAATCTTCTGTGGTGTAAATGATAACTTTGAACTAATGGTTCCCGATTTTCGTTCAACAGGAAACAGGGCAGGAAACAGGGCCGGAGCAAACGTTTTTGCGTATTGGAGAATAAATTAACATTTCCTGAAACATCATTACTAGTTCTATCCTCAGTTAGGCAAGATATAGGCAGCACTGTAGGTTGTACTGCAATTCTAAGTGAGCGAGAATAAAGCCTGATTATTAGTAGGTCTGTTCTCTAATTCAGTTTTGTTTCCTAACTTACCCTTAATAAAAAAATGACGTCATTTTTCGGTTACGGAAAATTTTCCCTCTTGAAATGCTGGATTTACACTCTGCCCGAGATATGGCAAATCATGCCGCGCACAAGAGTGTAAATCGTCACCTCGTTTGTTTTGAGTGTTTGTCGAGAGTGTGAATGGTGTTTTTACCCGCACCTACCTATTTTATGACGGTTTCTGAGGGTTTATGAGGGTTAGCTCGAGGTCGCTCGAAATGTTATCGGTTTTACATATCAAATCAAAGGGATTTGAAAAAAGGTCTGGTGCTGGCTCCGATGACATTTACCAATCGATTTGGTTTGTCTACGAAATCATGGACAAGATGCATCATGCTGAATAAGATGCATGAATACGGAGGGGTACGAGGCACACTGTTGTAAACAAATTTCTCAACAGAGAAAATACTTTTTACCTATACCATATGCATATCAGTGCACTTAAACTTCACACCTTTCAAATTTTCTCAATACGAACAGGACGAGTTTTATGGCGTGCTGAGATAAAAAAAGGGTCTATCGCCTATATAAACAGATTTGAGTGAAGACTTTGAATACTCGTAAAATGCTTTGGGAAGTAATTTCCCAAGATCCACGACGAAACGTTCGCCATATGCGTAAACGAGGCATACGATTTTATCCGAACTTTTTCTTCTGGTTATTTTTTGCCATGTGGTCCCGGCTGTCAAGTAGTCCCATAGCCGCAGATATGAAAAAAATGGATACGAAATGGCTATCCGCGCACCCATATGTGAGTTAGCCTTTTTCAGTACACGCACAACGGTGTTTCTCACCAAAAATCCGCTCGATACACCCCTCTCTACCGCACCTAGCACCGAAAAACCCTAGTCTCCCTCTTATTTACGAGAAATGCCATGATATGCAGACTAGAGTAGGAACGCTAGCGATGCATGTGGAAAGGTAAAGAGAGTCAAGTTTACACGTGGTCAAAAGGGTAATCTCGAATTCACATGTAACTTCTCTGATCGTAGGGCAAGATCGCATAAAAGGCGCTTGCTTTGTATTCTGTATGCACACACAAAAAAGAGTGTAATGCATGTTCATATTGCGTCAGTATGTTGTATCTAGTATATATATGCATATAAACGTTATATCGATTGTAACCAAATTTTTTTATATTTGTTGAAAGTAGTTCACGTGTTCTGCGCCGCTTATGATGGTTCTATCAGCATTCGTAGCAAGAACTTATACTGATTCAGCAGCACCCTAATTATTTTACTCAGTTATAAGTCAAATAATAATAATGCTTCCAACCCTCATGACATTTGCAATCTTTTGCTATGGTTTTTTTCTTCTGTTTATACTATCCCATCGATTCCTGCTAGTGACTGCTTTTCCTTTATTTCCCTGCTAGTCTCTCCTCAGTCGTAACTAACTACTTAGAGGTTGAATTGCTTTTATCCTCACTTGACTCTAACTGTTCCCCGTGCTCGGATGGTATTCCCAATTTTTTCGTAAAAAATCTTGCGTTTTCCCTTTGTGTCCTTTTAGCCATCTTATTCGTCAGTCTCTGTGCTGGTAAATTTCCATCCTCTTGGAAGCTCTCTAACATTCTTCCCATTTCCAAATCGGGTGATAGGAACCTTGTTTCTAACTATCACCCCATCTCCATTCTTCCTTGCCTTTTCAAAATTTTGGAACGCCTTGTTTTCAATCTTATCTATCAGCGCAACAACATGGCTTTGTAAAAGGCCGGAGCACCTCTACGAACCTTGTTGAGTTTAGTCATGTAATTGCTTCTGCAATTGACAGCAACAATCAAGTTGATGTCATTTATACTGATTTTGCCAAAGCTTTTGACACTGTTAATCATTCGCTGCTTCTTGTCAAACTGAAGCATTATTATATTCGCGAACCTCTGCTTTCCTGGATCTCTTCCTTTTTAAGTGATCACACTTGTGTCGTCTCCCTCTTTGGCTTGTCGTCCACACCTTTCTCCTCTTCTTCTGGTGTTCCTCAAGGTTCCATCTTAGGACCTCTTTTGTTCAATATATTTATCAATGACCACCCCACGGTTTTTAAGTCTTCATGTCACCTATATGCAGGATGATTTGTATGCTCTCTCTGGTTGGTGTAACATGAACTGTTTGTCCCTTAATGTTTCCAAGTGTTTTTCTATGTCCTTTTCCCTTAAGCTTCACACTCATGTCTTTTCTTATGCTATTGATGGCACTATCCTCTCTTGTGTCGATCATTTCTCAGATCTTGGGGTCACATTTCATCGCAAACTGAAATTCGACGTTCATGTCCTTACTATCACTAGAAAAGCTTCTCAGATTGCTGGCTTCGTGGTTCGTTCCTGCCACAATTCATTTAGTATTTCTACTTGTGCCCACCTGTTCATTACCCTAGTCCGTTCTGCACTTGAATACTGCAGTCAAGTGTGGTGTCTTCGTTTCAAATAGTTCTCTGACGCTGTTAAACCAGTTCAGCGCAGGTTTACATGTACTTTACTTTTTGAATATAGTCTGCCGTATTTGCCCTATAGTTAACGTCTATCTCTTCTTAACATTCCTCTCCTTGAGCAGCGCAGAGTTTACTTGGATGAGAGTTTCCTTTTCAAAATCTGTCGCGGCTACCTATCTTCCTCATTAGCATTTTTCTTCATTGAGCGGGAATCCGTAAGGCCAATCAGGTGGTCCATTCTATTTGAAGTGCCATATGCTCGTACTGACACTTTCTTGTACTCTCCCGTTTCACGACTCTTACGCACTCACAATAGTCTTCAACTTGGTCCTCTTCCACAATCTATTGCCATTTTCAAAAATATGGTTCGAAGCAAATTTTTGATTCTAATTATTTTATTTTATTCTATTCTTGTTTATAATGGATTCTTTCTTTTCTTTTTTTACTCTACTTAATTTTAGTTTATTATTTAATACTTTAAGAATTTCTTGTATTTTTTTATATGTTTTGTATTTATATATTCTTATTTAGTTCTTGTCATATATTTTTTTTTTCACTGTATCCAATCTGTGATTGGGCAGTTTGCCTGTTGTGTTGAATACCCACCAAATAAACAAAACTACCTGGATTGTAGAACAACCAAGAAGCAACACAAGTAATCAAAAAACCGGCAGATCAAGCTTAAAAAATATTCAATATGATGAAGTTCATGGATTTCTTCCTCAATATAGCAAGACTTTAAGAGCTTTAATAACATAGCAATAGATTGCCACTTCATTCCTTTCATCACATAAATTTTTGCGAATTCTCAGAAGCACTATTTGGTTTATAATTTTAGTAATTTTATAATTTAACATTAAAATAAAGTGAAAAAAAAAACTATAAATAATCGAGCAGCTAAACAAAGTAAGTAAGATACTTCCTGCGCTGTCTGCTCAAATGCCAATCAACGGCTACTAACAAGTCGTAAAATTTGAGCTGGTAAACACACAAATACAATAGTACATGGAACTAAATTTGCCTTTGAATATGATGCGATAAAATATCGCTCATAAAGCAAACTATATCGCCCATCGATACTATGTGCAGCTACTCCAGACTCGAGCTGACGTGCTTTGGACGACTTAAAATTAGAGTTCAAATTCTTACCAAAATGGATAATTTTTACGAACCAATCTAAATAAGGTATGTAAATTCTAAGTGCCATGGGTGAAGTAACGAATAGTTTTATTTTATCCTGGATAAAGTAAAAAAAATCGGAAACGGCACAAGTAGTTATGAAATATGATGGATCTTAGCATACCTTCATAGCAAATTTATAGAATTTTGAAATATACAACAATGTTTTTTTGGTTTTCAGGTGTTAACCATCCAGCTTCCTAAGCACTAACATAAAACCGCTTTTGGAATAGACATAGAACGCTTATTGCATAGTGCTTACCTATTTGAAGTTTTGTGCCGGCTTTATTCATTAGCTCTTTTCATGATGCATATTTTCGGAGTAATTAAAGTGCAAATCTAAAATCTAAGTGCATTTGACTCTAAAAGATAAATGAAAACGTTTGAACAGAAGTGAATGAAAGTGTGCGATAATATATAAGCAGATATCAAAGAAAATAAATTTATTTATTTTTCGAATTTAGCATTATTGTCGGTATAAATGAAGCTTAAGATAGCAATTGACAATTTACCGTGTTGCCAATTATTGCTTTTTACGTTTAAAGTTTTAAAGATAGTTCAAATCAATTTCAAATACATATCATAGTCAAAGAGTTGAGATTAATAGAGAGTAAAGTTAAACTAAAAGATATAACCATGGAATGGCTTCTTGCAAATCCGCAGATCCACAGCACATTTTCGTCGCTGGGAGCTGTGATGGGTGACACTTATGTTGTCAGTCCGAATGCTTTGTGTAAGTAGATTTTTATTAATTATAAAATGGAGTGAATTATGAGGAGATAATATTTCAATGCGTGATGGTCCATACCAGTCCCAGCAATCAATCATTTATAATGAGATTTGAGGTTTATGTGGTTTTTCTCGACAAAATTTTTATTTTTAGAAAAAATTTAAAAAATATAAATGGAATTAATAGAATTGACGGTTTTTTTTTTAGTTTTTTTTAGTGTTACTTAACTTTAGTTGCCTACTTTGGCCAGTCTGCCTAAATTATTTAAATCGACTGGGTTATTAAAATCATTATAAATGGATCAAAACGCAAAATACATCTTTCTCTCTCTCTCTCTCTCTCGATTAAGTATGAGCCATTATCAAATGTTATTAATAAAAACAATTTACAGCCATACTAGAAGAAATCAATTGCAAGCTGACATGCGAAGATCAAACATTGCGAACATTTCGTCGTGCCATCGGTCTAGGTCAGAATGTGAAAACTGACATTGTCCCGTTGCTAGTTAATGCGAAGGATCCCAGCATTATAAATGCCGCCATTCGCATCCTAGTGAATTTGACAGTACCTGTTGAATGTCTGGTTTCAGTCGATGTAATGTACCGTACCGAGGTCGGACGACATACCATTTTCGAGTTGAATAAGCTTCTGATCACTAGCAAGGAAGCTTTTCTCGAACCAAAATGTACGAAAGCAATTATCGATTACATGAAATCCATACTGGAAAGTGATACCAAATTGACAATGAGTCAATGTGATAGTATTAATAACTGTTTGTTATTGTTGCGAAATATTTTACACATACCCGAGAACAATGTTGTGACACAGGGAAACCATAGCGGTAGCCGAACATTGATGCAAAACATTATTTTGTGGAACCTTTTTACGCAGAGTATTGATAAGCTGTTAATACATTTAATGTCGTGTTCGCAACGTTCTTGCTGGGGTGTGACAATGGTTCAGTTGATTGCAATCATGTATAAGGATCAACATGTCAGTACTTTGCAGAAATTGTTAAATACATGGGTCGAAGCATCGCTGTCGGAGAGCTCGGAAGATAACGAAAGTAATACATCGCCACCGAAGGAGGGAAGTGGTGATTCAAGTCCCATGCTTACTTCGGACCCTACATCAGATTCATCAGATAATGGTTAGTATTGGGTTCATAGCGGTATTGGATTCGTGCAAAAAATATGTTTTATGTTATTTGTTTCAACGATAGGTATTTTACAAATCCACCAAATTTCTTATGAACATACATAACTTGTATTGAAAGTATTTAAAGTATGAAAAGGTTATGGAGTGCGGTTCATGGTTCAAATCCAATCAGCAACTTAGCCACAAATAGGTACCAGATTCAAATCAAGAGTAAAGTGAGGCGTGGAACTGAACAGATCTCATTCATATAAATTGACTACAAATAAAGTTTCTAGCAAGAAATCTTCAGACACAAAATTCGTTTAACTTTATTTTGGCGGTCAGCAGAATGCAATTGGAATATTAGCAATGTCTGGATTAATCTTTGTTAAAACAGACGATTACTGACTATAGAAAACTGCTGTGTTCTGTTGATTCCACCTAGAGATGTTAAATTCGTAGGAGCAAGTTGTTCTATTTCATTCAGACTGAAAAAAACTATTCAAATGCAAATTTGATGGGGACTTCGAAGATACCATTCTCTAATCAAAATTGGCAACCCTTTAGTAGCTTAGATCGATTGACAGGTCTACTTGTTAAGGTATCAGTCCAAGGTTTCAATCTGTTGTCCGGGGGATTGAGTCCCGCCGTATGCTGATAGTTATATTTGTTCGTTTCGTGTTGTCTTAAAGATTGATAGCTGGGCATAATACCAAAAAATTCCAAAAAATTGTCACATCATAGCTTAATCCGAAACTGGGCATAAAACCAATGCTTGAGAAGTTAAAAAGGGTGGCATCTGATTGCAACGAATGGAAAAGATGTATCGGTTTCTTCCAGGATGATCACCGAAGCTTTGGCATTATCCTAAAAAATCTTACACAAACGGTACGTTCCCTAACTTGATTATTTACACGATGAGCCTTATATTTTTTCATGTTCAAACATGGCGTTCGTATTGCTGACGTCATAGCTTCCCTTCTTATTTACACTAAAAAAAATGTTGGCGATTTTTGGTACACCGTTTTTCAGGACTGTGAAGTCGGAGTCAAATCGCCGAATACTTTTTAAAGGAGTCAGAATCTTGAACCTAATATTCATCATCTACATTCAACTTTACAGGCTTGCTATTTTTAAGCATCAAATAGACAACACTGACTATATTCTATGCTGCTTGCATGAAAATGAATCAAACGGAGACGTCAATTTTGAATCTTCTGTTACAATCTTTTATCCGAATTATGTCCATTTACTTTTCTGGTGTTTGGAAAGTTTCGTAAAAATGATGGAACAGATCCATAAAATACTTCTTGTGTTGTATTGCCAGGGCGTACGAGTATGTTTTTGCGGGCGTAAGGGATACTGGTAGGATCCCAGCAAACCAAATGTATCGTAATTAATTCATAAAAGAGTCATATTTTACGAATGTTTTTGTCGTTAACGAGCTCGCAAATGAATCGAAAACGATTCATTGGTCCTACTAAAATGGCCATCCGAGAAGAATCATTTTTAACGATTTGTAAATGACTTAGAAAAAATGTGGTTTTAGCGAGTATATATCGACCAGCAAACTAGGGGAAGAATCTATGTAAAATCTGCTACTGAGCCGCATAGGCCATAGGGCACATACACATGGCTTGCATTATTTATTGCGTCGGTCATCCTAAGCATTGCTGCGTATCGTTTTACGAACTGGCTCGGTTTCGTTTGAGGGATATGTCTGTTGACTGTCGAGAAACTATCGTTTTTAGTGAACGCTCACTAAATTGTTTGCTGGGATGCTCATAAACTCAAAATTAAGTGTAAACGGCAATCTATTTTTCATGCTGCTTTTTGGTATGTAGTCTAGGGCCAGGATAACCATTGAAAACTCTAATGTGACCTAACTTTTACATTCTCTGACCTGAACTGCTGAGTTTCTCATTCCCATTCCAATGAACTGTTTTGACCAATGTTCCTGGCCCACGTACTACTTTCTAAATTACATCTCGATTAATTCGGACTGGTTTTGCAATAAATGTTCAAGAGTTGTCATACTACAAAATTACTTTGTCGCTTCTTGTTTCGCTCAAACGCAGCAATGGCACTTGATAGTGATCTTCTGTGATTGTTGATCACACTAAATAGAAAACATGAGTTTGGAACGATGGATATATGACTTTGTCTTTGATGTTGATGCATGGCCGGGATTACTACCCCGTTTTCTGCGTTTCAGGTAATCGTTGTGTAATTATTTTTCATCACTTATCACTATTCGATGCAAAAAAAACACTTCTTCTTCTATTAAGCAGTTGTGCATTCGTCAAAAAACACCCTTCGAAGTCTCTCAGTTTTAACTCATATGGTGCCTAAGTTCTTTTGAGCGTTTAGTACCTGTTGTGTGATCAGCTCCTAATGATTCTGTAAGCTCGTTTTGTGCCTGAAATAATCTTCATTCTTGTAGCTTCCAACTCTTCTTTTTCAAATTTGTTCGGTGCACCAGAGCATCTTTTATCTTCAACATCAAAATCATTATTTTAAAGGATTCAAACCATATTGTTTCTGTTAGAACACGATCGTTATAAGTATTCACAAGAATTCTATGTGATTCAGCTGCAGATGTTTTTTTTTTGTTGAAATGCCGAAAAATTCCTTACATCTAACTTTTCTTGGCACGAAATTCGACTTATTTAATGCTATGAAAAATATGCTGCTTACTTATCGGCAAAATAACATATAATGCCATTTCAAGCTGCAGTATTGCCCAGTACGAAAAACGGCTAAACTCGATTACGTGCGCCCCATAATCGTTAGACGATTTTGCCGATAAATGTCTGGCTAGTATGTTTGTGTTTTTATGGTTGTTTGTTTGATGAAAAATTGATGAAAAATGATTTGTTTCTTCTTTTCCAAAATCCCTCAACAGCGGCCATCACCTCGCTACCATCTTCAAATTTCTTGCACTTAAGGTGTTTCTTGACCCGATAAAAAAAGGTAAAAGTCACTGGGAGCTAGATCTGGTGAATAGGCCGGATGTTCAAGCAGTTCGAATCCTGTTTCTTGAATTGCAGCCATCGCAACTGCAGCCTTGTGAATCGGTGCATTGTCTCCGGATCGCAGTTTGCCGCGTCTTTTTTTCCTTAATAGCCTCCCGCAATCTTCTCATTTGGTCTACGTAGTAAGAGTCTAATGTAGCGAATCCATTTTCCAAATATTCCACCATAATAATTCGTTCAGCGTCCCAAGAACTGATGCAAAACCTTCTCTGCCGAACTTGACACTTCAAACTTTCTCGTCGTCGCTTCCAGGTCATCGATTGCAGTTTGGTTTCTGGATCAAAATGGTGGATCCAGGTCTCGTCCGTGGCTACGAAACGTGATAAAAAATTCTCCTGATCTGCCTGGAACTTTTCGAGATTCAGCCTCGAAATGTCGACTCGTTTCTCCTTTTGCTCGTCGGTTAACATTATCGGCACCTAACGCGCAGAGGCCTTCTTCATATGTAATTCGTCGGCAACGATTCTTCGAACAATATCATACGAGATTCCTTGCGACCTCAGATATATACCTGATGGTCACTCTTTGATCTGCCAACACGGCATCTTCGAATTTTTTCACGTTGTCTTCAGTGAGGGATATGTCCTTCGCGGTATCCATCTTCAGTGGATGTTCTTAGCTGCTTAAACTCCTTGGCCCAGCGTGCAACGGTGGAATATGGAGGGGCAAAGTCCTCTCGTGTTTCCACCGAGTCGCTGTCTATGTCTTTGGTAGATATTTTTTTCAAACAAAGGTACTTAATGACAGCTCTAATATCGTTTTTCTCCATTTTGATGTCCTCTCGTCGACTATTCGTATTCAAATGAATGTACCTCTCTGGAATCGTGGCCTTATTTATATGTCTTTTATGCTTACTTAGTGGGTATATGAGGAAGTAAAAAAATGTTTTTTTTAATTTTATGCGAATTGGAAATATGCGATTATCACTACTTTTGGATCAACCCTCGTGTGATAGCAAGATTAGCTGAGCATATCTTGACATACTGCTTTACCGAAGTAACACTTCTTCATATTGGCATCTTCCTCTCATGTCTCTTCCACCTGCCTTGCAAATACTAATTGACTACAGGACGTACAAAATGAACTGATAATTTTTCTGGAATTGATGGAACCATGAAATACAAGGAAGTTACTTGTTAGAGAATTTTAGGCAAATCTTTCATTTTAGCTTATAAAACACTGTAATTACATCACATCAAATCATTTCTCAAACATTTTGAAACGAGTTCATCCCATCATTCTTTTCTGTTAATTAATAATAGAGTAATATCAAGATTAAATTATGATTGATTCCGCTATATTTCACAGGATAAAAAATATATTTAAGAACCTGCTAATAATTTATATATCGTCCATGAAACGCTTTCTCTCTACTCAAGTTCCTCCAATTCTGATATTTAAGTTTGGCGCACTGAATTTGAAGGTTTGATATAGATAATAAGCCATCAAATATATTGTCGTGAAAATGCTGTAATTAAACAATAATCATATGTATTTGTCTATGTATCTATTTATCTATTTTGATAATGTCGTTTTCATTCTAGAGTTCACGTTTGAAAATAAAGCACTCTTTGTTGTAGGAAGCGGAAAACAAGAGGGTAGTGACGATCGTCGTATGGCAGCTCATAACAAAGAAACGGAAGCAACATTAAAGGAAGTTAGTCGTAAAGGACATGAATATCAAAATTCAGTAATGAGAGGAGTTCCTGCTAAACAACAAATGCTGTGTCATCAGAGCAGCAGCGAAGAAAATACGATGGGTCCTCCGAAACATCTGCTCTCACAAACAGGCGCGTCTTTACCACAAAGTGGACATGTAAGTTAATAACCAAAAAAAAAACTGATCTAAAACTTTATGCAGTCAAAAGTACGGAAAATCTGTAAGAATTTGGCATTTTCCACCTAAAATAGGAAAAGTTTCTTAAAAATATTTTTAAAGTAACTTTACAATACTTTTTGAAACTCTATTTAAATTATAAACAGGCAATTTGGATATTTAGTCCTTAGCCATTTTCCAGGCAATGACCTGATCCCATCACTAAAGAGCTTCTTGGGGGATTTTGACAAGCCTCTACGGAATCCAAATTGGTTCCATTTAGTAAGTTCTATATGCTATGAACGGAATAAATAATAGTCTGATGGTGCAATATGTGGACTACATGAAAGATGCATTAAAATTTCCCAGCCGAACTCCTGCAATTTTTGGCCAGTCATCAAATATATGTGTTGACTCGCATTGTCTTGATAAAATATCGCATATTTGCTTTGACCAATTCCCTTCGTTTCTGGCAAAAGCTGGCTTTAATCGGATTAGCTGCTGACAGCAGACATCAGAATCTTTAGTCTTACCATTTGGCAGAGTTGCATAATATGTTCGGGATTTACAGCTCCACTAGTCCCACATCCGTAAAACTTTTCTAGACGTTAGCGTCGGTATCAGACTGTCATGGGTATTTCTTTCTTTTCGTCAGAGTCTATAATTTTCCATTTAGCCCCCAACTCTTCTCATTAATTGATTTAATTGAATCTGAGGAAGGTTGGGATTTTTGGAGGAGGGTCAGCTGCTACGCTAGCAGCGTAACCCATTAAAAGCACATCTTCTGGTACCTGAACGTACAGGACACCATTATATGGAGCATTTCATAAGTTTGGCCCAAGAATGGACTTTTGGGCTGCTCCGAAAGTAATACTTTTGCGGACAGCTCCTTTTATTGTCTCATATATTAAATGACGATTTTTCAGAAAATCTTGGAATATGACTAACAGATAGTCTTCAACTTGAAAGTATGACACAAGAGCTTCTAGCTTATCTGTCCGCCTTACTGAACTAAAAACGTTCCGAACATCCACCGTCACTGGAATCACAACGGGTGTGGCCTGATGATCTACGCCCTCAATTACTTCATGGATGGCACTTATTGTTGAGCGGCCACTATAGAACTTTTGTTGATTTTTCAAAAAAAGGCCAGTCTATTGCTGCTTGTAGTCGTGGCTTCGGTAGCCGTTCAAGGAGTTTTTTTTTCCGCCGTTTCATGCATACAAAGAGGTCTGTAGGTCTGTACTTTGATGGTATGTCAGGGTCATTCTTTTCCTTTGGAAAACGCACCTCTTTCCTAAGTGGTCGAAAGACTAGTTATGAAAATTTCCAGAGTGCTGCTCCTCCAGAAATGATTCCAATTTTTTAAATATCTTTAACAAATTTAGTTTCTCTCTAACTTTGATTTTGATAGAACTTATTTAACAATTGCTACTTCTATTTTCAGCTCAATCAATTATCTCCAAAATCGCCACAAACACATATGCGACGACTGAGTTCGTCATCACTGCAATCACAATCGGCTCAGCACAGTTCTGGTAATTCTTGTCCACAAAAAACTGATCGTAAATCTTCACAGTCAGAACTCTCAGATTGTGGCTACGGAACTCAAGTAGAAAATCAAGAATCAATTTCGACGTCAAGTAATGACGATGATAGTCCACATCAAAAGCCTGTGCACCAGAAGCCACCGTGCAATCAAAAGCAAAGATATAACGCAAATAAAAAGATGAGAAGTGCAACACTGCAAGATAAGAAGGAATCAAGACGAAAAAAATTGGTGAAACGTAGCAAAAGTAATGTGTAAGTTGACAGGATTTGAAAAAATTTACGTCTAGGAATGAAACAATTATTTTTGTAATCTTCTCTCAGAATCAATATGAAAGGTATGGTGCAACACAACCCTACCGACGAGGATATATCACATATTTTAAAAGAATTCACTGTTGATTTCCTGCTGAAGGGCTATGGGTTCTTAGTACAAGAGTTACATGCACAACTACTGTCCGATTTCGTAAGCTAACATAATTTTTTTTGAAATTGTAAAATAATATAAATAATATTATTTAATTGCAGAAAGTTCAGATAGATACTTCGCACTTTTTCTGGCTTGTGACATATTTCCTGAAATTTGCAGCACAACTGGAACTTGATATGGAACATATTAACTTCGTTTTGTCCTTCAAAGTTGTAAGCTATTTAGCTTTCGAAGGAGTTAACATTTGTGAGCAGCTGGAATTGCACGCGCATCAAGAAGGAGGTGACCTAAAGCCATATTTGAGGAGAATGCATTTGGTAAATTTTAGGAAATATTTTCTCGAAAAAAGTTTCATTTGGCGTCATTCAGACAATAATCATAATGATTTCTTTATATGTAGGTGGTCACAGCAATAAGAGAATTCCTACAAGCTCTGGATACTTACAAAAAAGTAACACATCTCAGTACTGAAGATAGACAACGTTTACAAACGCTTCAATCACAAATAGGAGCAACTGAAGATTTAAGATGTCTTTTTGTATTGTTACTGCAAAGATACAATCCAGCAGTACACAGCAAGCAATATCTACAAGATCTGATAGTGACGAATCATTTACTTCTCTTGCATTTAGAAGGAGTGAATCAGTGCCCGGAAAACAAGGGAAATAATATTCATATGATGCAGCATGTATCACAGTAAGTTTAGTAAATTCTGTTTGTGAATATCGTTCCCATTAATTGATATACCTACAATGGTGTTGATTGATGTCCTTATATAGTTCTAATTTAAGTAGTGTATCGTTTTTGAATTTATTCTGACTTATTTAGTATCCTCGTTGCTTCCAGAATTCTTAAATTGCCAAAATTTTAATATTTCAACGAAAATTTTTTGAAACTGTGGCTTTTCATGGAAGCAATATTTTTTATGTTTTATTTTCCGTACCCTTTTTATGATAATTCCCAAGCTTAGAAGATAATCCTCTGAAGGTGATCCATTTTTTTGAAATCATATATATAATTATATATATTAAATAAGGTAAATTGATAACGGAAGGGAAGTTGTTAAAAAAATTAAGAAAGGTAAAGGACCAAAAATAGACGCTTGCAGAACGCCAAAAGATGAGCGGAATTGAGGGGAGCAAACACATACGATTACTAAAATAGGAAGAAAATCAGAAAAGGAGTGAATCGAAACAATCATATTCTTTGGTTATATTGCAACAACAACTTTATAGCAACAGCAAAACAACCATACTATAAGCAAGGCAGTATCAAAGGCTTTTGAAAAGTCTCTGTACAAATCAATCTTTTTGATTAAAGACAAAGACATGACAGTTTGTGTAAAGGATGAGGTTAGTGAAAGTAGATTAAACTTTCACAAGGCCATACTGCTCATGAGAGATGAGTGAATCCTGGAATACTTACATTTTAGAGTAGACAACAATGGAGATTTACCAAAACAAGGGAGAAGCGATATGGGACGATAATTTGAGACGAATGAAGCATTGTCACTTTTTAAAATTGCATAAATATGAAAAATTGTCCAGGCAGAAAGAATAACACTAAAGAATAGGCTAACATTAAAAAGGATAGATAAAGGGACGCACAGGAAAGATGACATGGACTCTGCATAAAAATTGCCACTAAGTAAATCCAAACTGAGTAATCAGTTTTCAAATTCAATCGGGGTTCCATGGATTACATAAAGTGAAGGACGATCAGAGAGGAGAAAGGAAAGTTATATAAAGGGAAAAAACTACTAAGGAAAGGGAAAAATAACTTTGCGAAAAATGAGGAAGAGAACATAAATAGGAAAGGTGCTATTTTTTTTATCAGTGAACGAATTTTTTACCAAAAAGTTTTAGTATCTTTAGTGGGAAGTTTTACACGTCAATGATATTTGGCAAAATGTCGGGATATTCAGATTAAGATAGTTCGCAATACACAAATTGTCTTGAGTGTACAGAGCTTTAAGCATCCCTCAAAATAATTGATTATTCTGAATATTTTAGGCAGTAAACATAATAGATAATTTGTGAAAATTAGCAACAACAGGGGACCAATGATCGATCCTTGTGGAACACCTCACGTAGGATAGAAGGGATCAGAACAGGAGTTCACAATAATAGCGTAAGTGTTTTCATAAGTGTAGGAACGAAACCAAGAGAACAGTGGACCATAGGAACCATATATGTCCAGTTTCAAGAGAGAATTCAGTGTAGAGTATCCAAATGTCTTGAATTATCTAACTGTCTTTGATCAACGATAGCAGTAGCAATAGTGTTGATGAAAGATAGCATGTTAATAAAGGGGGATTTACCTTTGACCAGTCCGTGTTGCTCGTTGGCGAGAGAAGTCTCGAATATAGAATAGATTCTATTATAGGCAACTCTCTCAAGAAGCTTCCTGAAGCAAAGTAGAAGCGATAATGGATGGTAATTGGAGATATATGTATGATATAGGGAAAATATTGGAAGTTGAGACGCTTAAAGATAGTGGACCAGTTGAGACGCTTAAAGATAGTGGGCAGGGGATGGACATCCTTAACCACCCTCTTTGCATGAGAGCATAGTTTTTTTTTTAACCCAAGTAGGTCATCATGCAATGCAGAATGTGTGAATTTGCCACGTGCAACATATTTTGTCCTGACGGCAGCGGTAGTTTCAGAGGTGAATCAAGGAGCATAGTTAGATTTTCTGGGATGACATGTGGAAGCGAAACGAGGAATTCGATTTTAGATGAAGACAAGACTTAACGTCATCCGAGCAACGAAGAAATGAATACCAGTTAATCTCTGTACGATTGATTTCGTTTGCCAAGCCGGTAAAGGTGGCTTTATGGAAATTGAAATGAGAGTAAGAAGAGGCTTCAGATTTAAAAGGAAGATTGAGAGAAAGTTCAAAACGTACCGAAGGGTGATGAGAATTAGGAGAAATGCAAACCAACTTAAGACGCTGAAATATTGCTTTAAAAAAATATCAAGTATATTTCCATTAACATTAGGCACAGAGTTTAATTGAAGGATGAAATGAAGGATGAAAAGGTCAGAGAAAAAATATTGCTAAAAATAATGATTGAAAATTGGATATTTTACTCGATAGAAGGCATACGAGAAAATATAATAGAAGATAAGGTCGATTCAAGCAGCGTTAGCGTTAAGCTGCAAAAGGGAAAAGAAGGACAATAGTATGTTTAAAAGCGATTTCCTAGATTTAGTTCAGTTTGTGGCTGGGTCCTATTCAATAGCAAGTTTATTGAGGTCACTGCAAACTAGTGCTTAGTTAAAAGGGGCGAAATATGAAGGTAAAAGATAATTCATTGAAAAGACTCAAAAACAGCGCAACCACTGCTAGAGGGCAACTAAGCCGAAAAGACTAATACTTGAATGTTAATGCAATATATAAAATATTAATAGAAATACAATCCGTCAAACATTCAACAGAAGTTGAAGACTAAAATATTACGGTGAATTATTGCATGTGAGGCATTTGCCATTTACTATATCAGATATATAAAAATTTGAAACTTCTCGAAATTGCTTCAATGCTGTCAATATCGATTTTCAGTCGAGCAGATAACGTCATCGAGGGCAAGACAAAAATTAAAAGAAATGAATGCAAGAAAATGTTTCATTTTTATTTCAGAATTTAGGTTGAAAAAGGTGTTTTCCTTTTCCTTTGAAAATTCAGATGAGGTCTTTTGATGAATTGAGTTTGGATACGATGACGCTGCTTGATAATGGATGTTGCTGACTCTTTAAGGGTCTGTGACTCCTCTGAGCTTGATTTGTTGATGCGCTCATTTGATACACTTCATTTTAAATTCGGTTGAACTACAAGTTTACAAATAAACGTTCTTGTTGCTGATCACTGATAATTGTTGAAATTATATATTAACTTTCCTTTCTATAACAAATGTTTCGTTTTGTATGCTTCTATAAGACCCCTTTCCCACCTTGCAAATATATTCTACATATAGTCTTTGCATTATATTTCTTAAAATAATATATTTCAACAGGTTTGCTACAGTCGACATTATGAATCATTATGGTATACTTTTGGAAAGTTTCCGTGATAATGGTGAATTCGTGAATGATTGTATATTTACAATGATGCATCATATTGGTGGTGATTTGGGACAATTAACAACTCTATTTCAACCGGTTATTTTAAAAACATTTTCATATATATGGGAAACAGAATATGAACTATGTGACGTAAGTCAAAATAGAAACGGTTTATTTTAGCGAAATAGTGTTTGACCAAAAAAAATTTGTTTTTTTTCCAGGACTGGTCTGACTTGATTGAATACGTAATTCATAAATTCATGAATACACCTCAGAAAAATCGACTGTCAATATCAAGTCAATCACTAACGGAAATGACTAAGGAATATAATTTGGAACATGCTGCTTGGTAGGTGTTGAACGACTTAAAAGAAACATTATAGTATGAAGTATTTGTTTGCTGGGGATAATTGACCTTCTCCAAATATTCGATAGTGACCAATACAAATTCGAGAATTTCTTTGTCTTTTTATTGATGTTTCAATCAGAAATATTTTGTATCTTAAAATATGTAAGCTCCATTTTAATTTATATTAATTTCTGTTAACTAAAGTTTTCTCAAGATTTAATTTCAAGCGAATCTTTGCGTACGTGTTTGTTTTATATCAACTCCATATTATTAGTAGTTTCCTTTAGAATGACCAAAATGAGTTGCAAATTTGATTTACTGCACTGTATATAGCAAGCTCTGCACAGCATTATGTATCTAAAAAGGTTTATATTTTGTCTTGCTATTACTATGTAGACACAGATTTATTTAATTGAAATTTGACTGCATTATCAAAATGTTACTTAGCTAAAATAATTTCATATAATTTTCTTTTCGAAGTTAAAACCAAATCAATATCTCCTACGTTTTGACTTAATTCTCTCTATTTCAGATATTAAGCATATTTCTGGTCATGTTGTTTAGAGTTTAGAGTTTCTTCTTTATATAATTTTTTCATCTCACAGTTAAACTTTCTCTTCTTGTTAAAGAAAATTACATATCAATTCTGCCAAAATCCGTTATGATGATATAAGCTTATGACGATTGATGATAAGCTTCTTTTTTTAATTTAGAAAAAATGTTTGATAGTTTCCTTGTTTTCATTTATTCATCAGCTGGGTGGTGGATGGACCTGGTAAATGGGTGCTTATTGTCTATCGCAGGCTTTTTGAAAGCAGATTACCTGCGATTTTCGTTAAATGGAATTTTTAGGGTTGTTTGGCTGGTACAACATACTCTAGCGTTAACCATGGGATATGTTTGGTTCGGTAGTACTGTTTGTTCTCAAAGAGGTAAAACGGTGTGAACTAGTGCAATGGGCATTTTTTGGCTGAAAAATTAACTGATTTATTCTCTACCTTAATCTTCAATATATATATTTCAACACATTTTGAGCAAAAGTCACATTTTTTTTGAAAATCTCCAGCAATTATAAAACAGAAAACTATTTTGAAATGATCTGATAATTTTTGTTTGAGAGGAGTGGTTAATACATTGTTTGATTGTTGCTAATTTTGTTTATTACTTGTGTACTCTATAGTATCTGGACTCAAGAAGAAATGGATACATTGTATTGGTATTATGTGCAAAGTAAGAAAACACACGATGCCATAGGGAAAATTGTGAAACTTTTCTGCGTTAATGGAAATAAACGGAAATCTCGAATATCAATTGTGCAACAATTATTGCAGCAGGTATGACAAACTTAATATTTAATTATAGTATTAATGTTTAATATTTAATTTTCATGATAAAATACATACGCGCAATGACAAAAACATTGTAATATTTGCAGTAACAATGAGTAGATTGTTGAATATTAGTTTCGACATAACACTAATTAATTTATATTTATTTTCAACCTAATTCGCTATTAGACATTAGTTTTGCTTAAATTTTTTCTACATAAGTCGATGCATATGACATATGTAGATGTAATCTGTCCTCTTTTCAATGTCTATCAGTCTGAAGATGGATACTGAAAAATATCGATATTATAACCGAGAGCTGGTTTCCCTCGAAATATCGATATCTGTCGAAAAATTGAAATATATCTACCTTCTCAAGGTTATAGCTAAGCTTATCAAATCTTATTATACTAACCATCACTGGGAAAAGGAGGAACAGCTCGTACATGAAATCTTTGTCAGTTATTGGACCTTTTGCAGAATCATTAATGAACCGAGAAAATCTTTAATTTTGACAATTTAAAATGTTAAACTATCCCTTTTCTATGTTCAGGAAAATTGTCGCTTGGCTGTTCAATGTACAGACCAATTGCATATAATTTTCTATTTCTGGAAATTCTCAATTTTTGCACTTACTTATTATAGTGTTACCTGCTACCAACTAACTCTTCGTGAAGCTGGTTTGCGATAAACTTATACCTATCATCGACCGTTTTCTAAATAAAAAAAATCGTAAGTAAAGATTTACACCCACCATTAACATGAATCTCATGTTTGACGTCCTCTGTGAAATGGCAAATGAAGCCAGATTCGTAAGACTTTCGACAGAATTGACCATAAACTTTTTAGCCTTCGTATAACTTTTTAACCTTACTTAACTGGCTGGAGGATTATCTTTCGAGTCTTATCTTAACTCTGATCGCTAAATTTTAAAGTTTCTCGCTTTTTTTGGAACACGGAAGGGCTGTCATATAGGTTGCTTGGTTTTTAATGTCTTCATTTCTGATATATCAGAGAAATTATTTGGTATACCCCATTTCTTCTATGCACATTAATTGAAAATTCAAAGTCACAAAACCCAATCTGATGCAATCTTCCCACAATTTAAGCTTCAATCTCTCTCTTCATCTTCTATTACGACCAAATACTATCCAGGGCTAATATATAGCTCGGTTTCATTTAGAGACGTACTCAAAAACTAAGCTAGCTACGAATTTTGTCGGCACTTTGACTCGCGTCCTCCGCGTGGGCAATTTTTTGAGCCCAACTCAACTCTCACCTTATCCTTGTCTTGTTACGCGGGTGTTTCGCACTGTACTGTTAGCTGTCACAGACTTTGGTATCTTTCGTTAGGACGCGTAGGTGTGCAAGGGTAGTCTAAGGGTGTCCATCTAGTCTACCGAATTTAAGAGAAGGGGTTGTTAATTCTAGCATAGAAAATTCTGTCCTGGAGAGTTGTACGAATGGATGTTGAATTTGGAATACGTGCAGTATGAAAATTATTCCTGCATGCCAGACTTTTACAAATTCCTTGGCCATGTCGAACATAACCGGATCCGTTGATTTTTTGTTTTTGAACCCTGTACGACCTGAATCTCTGTGGCCTGTTAAAGCTAAACAATTCTTTCCACTATATCAGTTAGCTGATCGAAAATAAGACGCTCAGCGATTATTCCTACGGATTTATAGGTTATAATTGCTGTCTTTTGGAGCTCTGGAAAATTCCTTGTCAAAAAAATGGCGTTTTTTATGTATATAATTAGGGTGTACATGTTGTCTCGTAGATGATTTAGTTAGATGTTATAAATTGTATATGATCCAGGTGATTTAGGTTTGTTAAGACCACTTTTTCAGGTTTTGATCAATTTGATGTTAGTTGATTCGATTTGAGAGTCTCCTATCAGCGTCGAGTCAATAATTCGATTTGCAGACTCAGAAATCTCCTCGATAATATTGTCATCTCAAGAATAGTTTTTGCTGCTCCAGCCCCTTTGCAAAGGAAGAATTTTATCCTGCTCCAGATTCCATGCTGTACAAGAAGTTACCCCCTCCTCGTTACGGAATTGATCCGGCAGTTCATGACGTTTGTAAGGTGGATTACTTCTATTCTAATTCTAGGATCATTCGTATTTTTAGCTCTTCTCTGAATTTCGTTCCTCCTTTTCAAGAGGTATTTCATGTATCAAGGAAGTCCGTTAGGGGCATGTTCATTTGTCGGAGTTTGTATCATATTGTCCTCTTTTATCTGCTTGACTTTGGTTGCCAGATTTTGTGTCGCTCTAGTTATATTGCTGGCAGTTTCTAGTGGTATTGTTTGTTCTCCATTACAACTCGGAAAGCTTGCCAGTTTATGGTGTTCTTCTTCCGAAAATCTTCGTCGTTATATGCATCTGCCATGTTGAATAGTATCGGCTTATAGTCGAATGGCAGTTAATCGACAACAGTTAGCCGAAGATTTTCATGGAAATTATTTGAAATTTTGTCTAGGACATGACTATCAGCTCAAAGTCTGCCAAGACTCGTCGGAAAGATGCAAGCCTGCACATTTCATACTTTCCATTTCGATTGCTTCTCATGCCTTCCTAGTTGTGTTGATACCCAACACTTTCATCGCCAAATAGATTGCTGTGATTTGGCCCGAAGTTGGTATTGCTAGCGCCATGTACGCTATAAACTCTAAAGAATCAGTGTGGACTTTGATGCCGGCCGTTTAGATTGTGTTGATTCTTTTTGGAGTGTCGTCAGTATTTCAGAGAGAGAGAAGAGAGAGAACAGAGAATTTGGTTGGAGCAGCCGATATGAATGCAGACTTTTTATCGAACATCATTACGGGCGATGAAACATGGTGCTTTCAGTATGACCCAACTACTAAAAGACAGTCGTCAGAGTGGCGGGCTCCTGAAGAGGGTCGTCCGACAAAAGTGCGCGCATGGAAATCAAAAGTGAAGACAATGCTCATCACATTTCTCGATGCGAAAGGAATCATTCACCGAGAATTTGTCCCCGCAGGTCAGACTGTAACAGGAGCATTCTATCCTGAAGTTTTAAAACGCCTGCTCGTAAGAATTCGTGGTGTCCGAAGAGAAATTTACAAAGCAGGTAACTGGTCTCTTCTCCACTATAATGAGCCAGCCTATTAATGAGATGAGATTAGATGAGATGATCCAGCCCATTAATGAGATCTTGTGCGTCAGTTTTTAGCGAAGCGAGGGGTCACAGTCCACGAAAACCTCTTTTGTTGCCAGACTGGGTTCCAGCAGACTTCTGGCCATTTCTAAAACTTAAAGCCGTTATCAATGGTTAGTTTTTTTAAGATGTGGAGACAATTCAGCAAAATCTGGCCGCGGTTCTTAACACACTTCGGCAAACGAATTTTTAAAAGCCTTTCAGGCATTCTACGACCCTTTCCGCGAGTGTTTGAAAAGAGGAAGGATGTATGCAGAAAATTAAATCGTCAAATTATTGAAGGACCTTAAGCGCTTTATTTCACAGCAGTCCCGGAACTTAATGAACAGACTGTTTATGTTTTAGGGCCTTGCATCATCTTCTCCATCATGCTTTGAAAGTTTAAAAATTATGTGGGTTATCAGGTCCTTGTGAGCTCTTATGGTATGTCTTGTACTTGAATACGCTTGCATAATATGGTGCTCAGGTTTTTACTTTTCGATTTGAGAAACTTCTAATACTCCAGTGATTCTCATTAGCTTCCACCTTTCGAATACAGACTAACCCTCCTGAATTTAATGCCTCTTTCATTTAAAATAACATTACGAAGCGCTAGTTTTCCCTATGACATCATAAGTGGTGGAGCCAATGTATAAGTTTTTTCAAATAAAATTACTTTTAATCGCTAACGGAGACGTGCTAGGCATACAACACATTTGATGAACTTATAAACAGAAGTTATAGAATATTTAATACCATAAGTAAATTCAATAATCTCTAAAACTACCTTTAAATAGAATTTATTAAAGGTCCTTACAACATCTAACCATCAACATCCTAACCAGCCCATAAATAAATCACAGAAGTTAAAATAAATTAAAAGTGATAAAAATTAGAAATGAGTGTTTTTAATAAACTTAAAGACACCATAAAATTCGTAATTTGTGTTTAAACTGAATTTTTTTTGCTTGGTTTCTATGAAACCTTGTTTGGCAAATAAACCAATAAAAATTGGTTTTAACTTGTTTTGCAATTGGTTTTGATTTTGAATACTAGTAAAATTTAAATCTGTAAAATATAAATTACCTTTTCTAATTGAATCAATTCCAGGACATTATTAATTTGCTGGAGTATGATGACCTTATGAAATTCGAAGATGCTGAATATCAAAGGAATATTTCAAGAACACCCACCCCATCAGTAAGCACAAAAGAATCTGGAATTGAAATAAGAGATTCACACATGAGCATTTGCAATCCAACTGATGATATTCAGGTAAGGCACAACTTTTGAATGATTTCGGTTTAAAAAACAGCAAAATATAGTTATCACTAATTTGTTTTAATTTGAACTATTTTTATCTAGCTTGCAAAAAATATTTTAATTTAAAGATCAAATTTTCCTTTAGAAGCTAGATATATTTTGATTTCTTGATGGATATCGATATTTCGAGGGTAATCTGCCCTTTTAATCTGCCGTCGCTAGACACTGAAGAAGCGGGCATATTACCTTCAAAAAATCGATATCTGTTAAGAAGATAAAAAATATCTAGCGTTCCAAGAAAAAATTGGTCTTTAAATTAAAATGTTTTTTTTTTTAAATTTATATGTTTTTATACAATTTAATTAAATTTTTAATTTATTTTGATTTTCACTATTGAGATTTTCACTTTCTTTTCGATAAATTTTTATTATTTTTATTAACTTCATTAAGTTTAGTTTTTACCAGTAACTTAGTTACCAACAACCAGTTTCAGAAATCTATACAACAATTTTTTCTGCCAATATTAAGGTAGTTACTAGCTAGTAATTAGCTGAGTGATTTCTGATAAATGCTGAGTTTTTACATTTTCATAACACTAAATAAATAATAAATAAGAAATTGTTTGTAAAATTAAAGTGTACTTTAGTTTTGAACTATCTTATAATTATTTTCATAGGTTTTAAAAAATCGACTATTGAAAGATGACAAGGAAAGTTCACTGGAATGGCTTCAAAAAGTTCTGATAGAATGCTGCCTCGTGAAATTGGTTCTTAATGGTGACATAAAAGATGCCGAGAACATCGTACTAGAACCAATACCTCACCATTGCATGCGTAAGCCAAACCTGAAAATTTTGATTTCGATATTTATTAATAATATAAACTGCCATTGCATTTTCAGTGAAGAAGAAATCCATTCCATTAGTGCCGTGGAACGCAGAGCAATCGGCAGTCCTCCTTTATCAACCGTTCGTCTTATTGCTACACAAACTTGGATTCCATTTACCGGCTGATGCTGGTAAATTATTTGTTCGCATTCCAGATTTCTGGACGGCCGACATTCTGTATAGTACAGCACAAAAACTTGGGCCAATTAATAAATGTGAGTTAGGTGAGGTAATCCTTTAAACTTATTATCACGTTGAAAGATACCCTTGTTTCTATTTCAAGCACTAATTAAATTCGATTTGAGTTTACTGAAGAATGGTACTGCCCAATTAGAAGATACGCTGCCAGTGGAAGAGGATTTCTCAAAGGAATGTTTCGCTGTACCGCGTACGAAAAGAGCTAATTCGATTATTCGGTAAGTTCAAATTTATGATATGAAAGCAAAAACAATTTCATGGTATGCGATGAGCTTTAAAAAAAAAGTGTAAAATATAAAAATATTCCAGAAGAGTTGTACAATCTGTTGTAGACTGAATTCATTTTATCTGTAGAATATTCCAAAAGATGATGATGACACAGTTTGTGGCCTGATTTAATTTTTAAAGCAAAGAAATGATCCAAAGGTGCTAAACTAAGACAAAAGGCTGAAATTTTCATCCTACTTTGTTCTTTATTAGCTTGATAGTCTTCCCTGCATAAGAACATGCTACCAGTGCTGTTCCCAAAATAGGGGTCACTGCAATAAGTAATCATCTGAATCTCTTGTTGTTAATAGTGACATTCTAGACGTTTCGGATGCTTTAATTAGCAATTCTACTCCGAAGAATTTCCCAATCAGTTTTAAGCTCCTATGACTTTGGAAAGCTCACGACTCTCTTGCAGCAATTTTTCGATCCGATTTATAACTCCATCAATAACGTTTGTGTATTTTCCCCTAAAATATGTTTATCAAAGCTGAAAACTAATCCGTGTCGCCAATGTTTCTCATTAATGAAAACCATTAATCACTGCGGGAAAACAACAAGTAATGCTAGTCGTTAACTTCTCTTGCGAATGTACTTTATACGAAATCTTGAATCTCAAACGTTTGCTATGATTCAATTTGTGTTCCTTGTAGTTCGTATAAGTTGTTCCCAGCGATCGCGACTATGTCGTGTCGATTAAATTGAAGCCTGATGAAAAAATCAGATTAAGTAACATGCAATATTTTTTTTTCTTCGCTTAATTACAGGTTTACACCCGATGGAGACTCCACACCGACCGTACCGAATTGGTTGCAAGTCGTAATGAGAAGTAAATGCATTACGGGTGATAGGTAAGTGAATTATACTCTTATTTCTCAAGTTTTTGTAAGAATTCGATTTCGAGTATTGATATTGAAGTGATGTTTTGGTCTAGGAGGTGTAAAATAGTGTGTCCAATATGTCTTTATTGAACTGTTAAAGTAAATAGTCTTACGTAAGATGAGTTGTAACTGAAGATGTGGTTTTAGACTGGCTACATCAAGATGAAAAAAATCATACAATGTTGATTTTGATTTGTGATATGATATAAGAATCTAATTTTGAAAATCTGATGATTGATTGGTGATACCATTTGTTTTTTATTTACCTATTTTTTTATTTATCTATTTAAGTTAATTAGTGCTCATGCAATAGCACTGTTTGACTTTCTGTTCATATTTTTGCTCTTTGGTTATTCATGAAAACTTAATCTGATATATATTTATTTTTTGTGTGTAATAATCATTCATAAAATTTCTCGGATAAGGATAATAAACCATATGTAGTACATAAAAAATAGTTACACTTTTTTCCATTGTTACTTGCCCAAAAATCGTTTGAGCCAATGCTTGAAAGAATCACGTAGCGAACGTAAAACTCAGTCTTGAAATTATGGTACAACAAATTAAGTAGAATACCCTTAAAGGGTCTAGAAATACAAAACAATCAAAACACACATACGTATGTGACCATACTCAAAGGGAGTCATCAATCAAGGGAGTCAACTATAGGCGTCGAGGGCTGCTAGTATTTTCTTTAAAAGCGACGCAGAAAGAAGCATAAGACGCGATTGCTGAGAATGCTCAAAATGAGTGATAATACTGTAAGGGTCAAAACATTAAAATGCAATAGTGTATTTGAGTCTGATGAACTGCGTAAAATAAATGTTGCAACTTATGGTGGTCTAAAAAAAATTACGATATTTCGAGTGTAAAATAAATTTCGTAACAACGAAATTAGTGGGCGTGACCCTGAAATGGGCATTATTATGTTGGGTTTGCTATAGCCTTATTACAAAAAGCTAGAATAAGCCCAACACTTTGTATACATTCGGAAGTTACTGATAATTTCTGCTATGATTTGATCTATAGCCTCCACTTTGACCTATGAAGACCCAAGGTAAGATAACTCTTACTTTAAAAATTTCTCGTGTTCAAATGAATCGCGGATCAAAATCAAAATAGTGCTAACAACACTGAAAATACGACCGGTTAGTTTCTTTGTGGAACTCCGTCTGGCAAATATTAACTGAAACTTGCAAGTTCCAATAAAACTGCATTCACTTAGCGATTTTGTAGGAAAATCAGGGTAGCAGAACATTGTTTCTATCAAGAAATATACTGTTGAGTTCGGACAAAGGACACAGGATAATGGTTGGAAAAAAATCGTACAATCAATGCAAGTCTAAATAACAACAAAGTCAGTTTTAAATAATAACAACAAAGTCGTAGCTCTAGCTAAAGAGCTGTATTTTAGGAACATATTTACACACGCAAAGGACGAAAATATATGCTGCATTAATCATTTCATTTGTAACGAAACTATACGCTAGTACAGTGGTAATTGAAGAGTTACGCCACCAACAATTCTCTCACAGTTCTAAGACCTTTCTAGGCAGAATTAATCGTATTTGTAGTGTAAATAACTGGCAGAAATAATGTGTCCGAAAAGGTAATATGAAACTGTTTTTCTTTAACTAACCGAAATCCTTTTGGTCATACATCCATTCCTCAAAAAACTCTCCTAGCATTTCCAATGTCATACATTCGGGTGATACAACTGCTTCCACTCCACTTGATGTTTGTGAACTTTTCGCTTCTTACTTTTCTTTTTTCTTCTCACAACAACGCCTTCCTCTTTCTTAGTATTTTTTTCCACGTCTTCTCTTGAATTGCATTCGATTCGGAAAAAATCTTTAGAAATTCAACTTCTGATGGACGCTATCGATGCCAATACTGGTAGTGGTTCCGTTGATATATCAAATATCCTTTCCATCTTGTTTGACATAAGTCTATCTTTTGGCTCTTCCCTTCTTTTTGGAAAATTGCCAATGTCTACCCAATACATAAAGCCGGTGATCGTACATGCATATAAAACTACCGTCCTATTTCCCTTCTTCCTTGTTTGAGCAAGATCATTGAGGAAGTGGTCTAGAAGAAAGTCTAGTCTTTTATCCCATCTACCCTACTCATGAGCAGTACGGTTTTGTAAAAGGCAAATCCACTTTAACCAATCTTCTTTCCCTCATACATATGGTCGCATCCGCTCTTGACAATCAAAAACATGACGACGTACTATATACTGACTTCACCAGACACTTTGACTCCAGTGACCATAACCACCTTCTCCAAAACCTGAAGAACGATGGCATAGCTCGTCGTCATCTTTCCTTATTTACCTCTTACATCTTTGGTCTTATTCGTATTGGAACTGTTAATTATTGTGCTTCCATTCCTTTTTATCGTGATCAGGTGCTCCACAAAGTTTTATCTTTGGTCTTCATTTTTTCTATTGTTCATAAACGATGTCTTTTATATGCTGACGAAGTTTCGACTGGTCGAGTCAGAAGACGCGACTTAGACTTGATACTTAAGACTTTATACTTCACATACTTGGTGCGCAGGCAATGCTCTCACTTTGAACATCGCGAAATGTCACAAAATGTATTTTACTTGTAATACGTCACCTCTGTTTTATACTGTTTCTGGTTAGTGTTGTTCATTTGTTGCTGGTTACTGTTTCTCTTAGTGTTGTTGATGAAGATTTTGATGTAATATTTGATACGAAGCTTAAATTCTATAAACATATCTTATATATCACTGGCAAGGCCTGTAAATTATCAGATTTCATAGTTAGATCTTCCAAAGCCTCCGTTAATATTTCTATCTGTGTACACTGCTTTCTTTCCTTTGATGAATTTCCTTGAATATTAGTGTCAAGTTTCATGTTTTCATTACCTCTAATTAAATAATGCGCTAGAGTCTGTTCAACGCAGATTTACTCGCACCTTGTTTTTAAATTTGAGCTTCTCTACCGTCCTTACAAGGATCATCTTTGGTTTCTACATCTACTTTTTCTCGAATTACGGAGACTTTTCCTGTTGAATCTGACCTCAGTAACATAGTCCGTTTTTCGTCCGCGTAGCAGCTCAAGGCAGGCTGACGATAGTATCATTTATAATGAAGTACATAGTTCCTGAATTTGGCTTACCAAAATTGAAAGAAGACTCTATCCACCAAAGTCACAGTACCGAATACTTAGAACTGAGAACAAAAATAAAGCAGAAAGAGTATGGAAAGCTTAAGGTGCAGTTTCCTGCTGCAAAAGAGCCAGAGAGGCGAGTTTTGGCTGACAACCTAACATTGTTGCATGGGTTCATACTGCGATGGCTGTGTCTATATTACAATATGGAGAGGCGTTTTGGGGACAGGGTGCTCTTGAGACTGCCTTCTAACTGATACTTGAAAAGATGCAAAGGCTGGCTAAAATTGTGGCTTTTATGGTAGTGCGGTTCCGCTTGAGTTGTATGAAAAATTACAAGCTATTTGTACCTTCATCGAAATGAGCTTCGATAGGTTAGAAAAATTTCCACGAACTTTGAATAGCTTTGAATAGCATACTGTCATGCCGTTTCATTAGGGGATCAACCTTTTATCATGGAAGATAATGGACGTTTTGCCAGATAAGTGGACACTTTTCCTTTTGTACATGAATTTTGCTTACAATTTGAGTGAATATGACATTAGATTAAAGCCCTAACCAAACATGAGTCTGCGAACAAAAGCTAGTTTCGATATCGACCGGTTTATGAGCAAAACGGCACTTTTTCACGTCTGCAAACACGAGAGAACTTGTGTGGCTCTCGAAAACAAACCGTACAAGATAACTTTGAGTGATTTGTGTGCTTTTGGATCATGGGTGAAAAATTTCACTTCGTCTTTAATCATGCGATCAAACCGATTTTTTAGAAAGCGGGAGTGAACTATAAGAGAGCGGATACATTGATTTGTACTTCCACTTCACTCCCACCCTCTAAAAAATCAGTTTGATAGCATTTACGCATGGAACCATGTCTGAAATCCTCTTTAGAGTTATTGAAGTCACTGATTTTAATTTAGTACAATTTGAAAAATCCGAGAAAAAAAACTAGCACGTTATGTATGTTTTCATGTTCTTCAACTTTCGCAATTTGGTTTTCGTAAAGTTTTAATAGTTTGTTATTCCTATGAATTTTATTCATTTCAGTTCGATATTTAAGAAACCGATTATCGACAAACTCAAAGCACATAATGCAAAGCACAACAGTATTTCTAAATTTTAACTAGTGCCTTTTCCTTCGCCTCGCATATGTATGCTCTTCAGGCGTTAATGTTTTTAGAGTTAACTTTTCTTTAAAAATCGAACATCTTTAGTATTCTCTGTAGTTTATAGTTTATAGATTAGAACAAAATTTGATCAAATTGGTAGCCTTATAATTGTTTTCAAGTGGTCAAGCCCACCATACTTTGCTTGAAATTGTGCATGAGCGAGACCGAACTGTTAAGCACTAATCCAATTTTATGTGTAAATTTGTTTTGAAATTGAATATTACGAATCATGTAACGTCATTTAATTTAAATTCCATTGGATACAAAACCCTTGAACATTATTTTCATTTTGAAAAATTAACTGCAAATATAATGTAATGTATTATAGATATCAGTTTCAGGCTCGTAAAAATTTCACAATAAAATAATAATTTATACAAATGAGCATTTTTTTTGCAAAGTAGAACACATTTGATTTAATCCAATCAAACAATTCATCCCAGTTAATATTAATACAAAATTGATTTAAATATTGAGTAATTACCATGATAAACAAAATCCATTTAAGAAAATAATCACCATTAAATCTTGTTAAAAGCAAGAAACAATACCTCCTACTTAATCATAGACTAGTCCAGACTTAACACCGCGAAAGGTTTTCCGAATTGATCTCATAGCAAAACAAAGTGCTGAAACAATATCAGCTAGTCAATCAAGTACTCCTCAATACTCGTACTCACCAGTAGTAGACTCGTGAAACTGCATTCAAAACAAATTTCGATATAATTGAAAGCCATCATCAATTATTTGTCGTTCGTACTGGGTATCATAAGTGCATGCAAAAATAATAATAATAATCGTACAAAATTAGAGACTAGATCACGAAATCGCTTTGCAAAAATTATCTAGCGTTTTTATTGTTTCTCGTCATAACAATTTACACCACAAAAAAAAGTACTTGTGAACATACTCAGGTTGCAGGAAAAAAAAGCACTGGAAAAAAATTATTCGAGCATGAAGAAAAGTTCAATGCTACTACGATTTTCATTGAGTAATTGAAAGGCGGACTTAATTGGAAATTAATCGTGAAAGTATGCTGCCAATCTTGATTATGATACAGATGATAAAGTGCAGTAATTTTTTTGCGGAATGTAATTGCACCGTAACCGATTGTCATTTCTTTCGTTACCTTTTAATAATTGTTTTGAAATCTTAGTAGATTGTATTTTGCATGATGAAAAAGTGTATTGACGTATGTACATGCAGAAAGGTTGATTGTCATCATTGAAATTTAGTTTACTGGAGATAATTGATTACTGACTATTGCAAGTGCGCATTTGATATCGAGGTCTCGTTGGTATCCGTCTATTAAATTGAAAATTCCAACTATACTTAAAATAAATCAAAACGAAGAAATGTGTGAAATGATCCGAATCGGCAATAAATTTAGTGAGCTAAGTGAACTGAAAATCCAATGTTCGATAATGACTTACATTGGTGGATGTAAGTCATGAGTTTTGTTTTTGATGATGAAATAATATTATTGTCCTGGCAACAAGCGAATTTTCTGTCAAAATTTTTTTTTTTTATTAACTCTGCAAACTGTGACAATATAGATTAGAATTAGATCTATCCCTTGAGTAATATTTGCCTTCATTATGCAAATATATATTGCGCAATCAAAGTATTTACATGTTTTCATATAAAACATATCCACGGTTTTATGTAAGCGCAAGCATTCTATAAACAAAAAATAAATAACATCAAAACAATCCCATGAAAATCGAAACCTCAAAAAATATTCCAATCACTAGGTTGAATTTTCATAAACAAGTGTACAGCAACAGTATACTCAGTAAATCACGTCAAGTGTAGATGTAATATCTGCATTGAATTGACGTCGATAAGTGCCACTAATTAAAATAAAAGCTGCACATACAATTTGCAAGAGAATTTCACACGGTTCGCTACTGTATGTTTTGACTGATTTATTTACATTTCGGTACTTAAGTTTGAGTACGTTATCTACCTAACGCAGATTGCGAGATTTACTTTAAAAGTTGGCTGGCTGGCTGGTAAAACATGCTGGCTGATTTGGAAATATGTAGAAGCGAATAAGTATTTAGATTGTTGAAATACAGGGTAATACTGAAACCTCGTTATATTTAAAGTTCTCGGGTAAAAAATCGTATGAAATCGTCGGGATCCCAAAGAGCTTAGTCAAATTAAAGAGACACATTTAAGATTCCCTCACATGATGCAGATCCAGAAGAGGAGACTTATTGAACCATTTTTCACTTGATAGATTGCTTCAAAATTACAACTTTAAATAAATTTGAAAAAATTGTTTACCTAACGCATTCTAATTGAAAAATTATAATGTAATAAATAAGGAATTTATAAAAAAAATTGCAAAATAATATGCACCTCTATAAGCCGAAATTGTTCTCCTATTGTAAATAAGCATAAAATTAGCTTCTCAACAGTATCCATGTAGCGAGATATTTTTTACAATGTCGAACAACTCAATTAAATCGTGAGATTCCTGCATTTTGTTGTATATATGCAGCCTACATTTTTAAAGTCATATGGCAATACTACTCATCGGATCTTTTATCTGTATTAGCTGCCTTTGACTGGCATTAGAGTGCGTCTAGCTTCGTGTTAAGTTCATAACAACGCACGCACTTTCATTTGTGTACTTTTATAAAAAGGTATATAATTAAATTGAAAGTTGTTTTAAGTCACTTTACACACACCTGCTGCAGACATACTACTCCAGTGGGATACTTTCTGAACTACCTTAAATTATATGAAATTATTCGAACAGTAATGGTTGCAATCGCTGCCGCATTTTATAATAATCACTTTTCCTGAAGGCGATTTTGTTGAACTTAGGAAAAGTGTGACTGGTTCAAATGTGCCGACTCAAATGCATGGATTTATTTATTTGAACGGCATATGAATTTAATCGGAACATTTTTTAATAGAAAAACTTGTTTGAGCTTTGAATTGCATTCGAACTTCTTTATTTTCTTTGTAAATAGTAAATAGTGAAAACTGGAGATTAGTTAGCAATAAAATTAGGTACTATAAACATTTTTTGTGTGAAGGTTTTAATTTTGAAGGCTTGGTTATCATCCACCCTGAAACTATTGGCAATGTCTCTGCTAACTAGGGCATGCAATCCCGAGATTTCGGGATCTCGGGATCCCGATACATTTCGGACATTTTCGGGATCCCGAATTTTTTATCGGGACTCCCGAGATTTCGGGATTGATGAAATTCAACCTATTTTGGGAATTAGAAAGCAGAGCTTAATACTAAAAAAAAATATTGTTTTATGAAAACGGAGGCGGAAGCCAGTTGTAATAATGAATTACAACTGGCGTATGATTACATGCTTAATATCCCACCAAAAAGTGTACCCGAAATATCTTTTTCAGCAGCTGGATATGTGTGCAGCAAAATCAGGTCTAGTTTAAATTTTGAAACTCTTGACGAATTATATTTGTTAAGAGCATCCTTTCAAAATGAATCAGCAGTTTGAACCAATCGATTTTATTACTTATCACTTGTTTCATTGAAAAGCAATATTATTTTGTAATTGATATGTAAACAACTAAAAAGAATAATGCATTTTTATTATATTATCGTAACATCCGTTATGCTGATTAAATTTCAATTCGTTTTTAACTAATTTTATAACTAACTATCATGACCAAATAAAGAGCTTTATGGGACAAAAAGATAAGAAGAAATTAGATCATAAGATTAATTTAGATGCAATTATAGATTAACATCTTACTTGCTAGTACCCATGTACACATGTGCATAAATTTAACACTATAATGAACTTAGCTTCCGGTTTTATGTGTATATAATTGAAATAAAGTTTTAATTGAGTACGAATAAGCCAATATATCAGTTCGAATTCCCCTAATATAGTTTTTTTATAAAATCCCGAAATCTCGGGATTATCTCGGGATCCCGAAAATTCTAATCCCGAATTTCGGGATCACCATTTCAATCTCGGGATTAATGCCCTACTGCTAACCAAATTTCGCCGTGCGTAGATTACGGAACCTTCTACAATCTAAAATATAGGTCTTTTTTGGAAATGTGTTTTTTTTTGTACTAACGAAAATTCTATTGTGTTTTGGTCAAAAAGTAGATACTAAATTAGATTCGGGTTCAGATGGCATTCCCAATACTACTTTGAAAGATTTTCCTTTTAACACTCTTTTCTGTTTTGTGTTAAACTTTTGATTTTTTTCTGATTGTTCCTCGGTTTTCCCCCCGCAAAATACGCACCTGTAACATTTACGTATAATAAATTACAAAAATACCATATGCAAGTAAATAATTCAAAACGTTAATTATCTTCTTTCAATCATCGCTTATTTTTCACAAAATCTTTGATTAGTCGAATCACTTAGTCACTAAATGAAATTTTTTAAACTTTCCGCATTATTTAAAAACTACATAGATAGCTTCACATTATCTAATGTTTTTCATTGCAAAAAGCTCTGGTGGGTTAATCGGTCGTCCCCCAAAAGAGTCATCTGCGTCCTTTGCTCTTTCCTGTATGTGTTATTTGATTGTTTTAAATCTTATCGACTTCACTCTACTATGTTGGGAATACTAAGATCTTGAAATCAGCATCCTATTTCCTTGGGAATCCTTCATGGAGCCGCTTTTTGGGTTGTGTGCATAAATGGATTCAAGCCATACGGCTTAAACAAAGATATACCGTGATCCTATCAGTCTTCTTTATCTTTTCTTATGTACTACGTGGATTGTTCTATAAGTAATTAGAAAGGCAAAGAAAACGTCTGGTTCTTCTGGCAAAAAGTTTTTTTATTGTTCAACACAGTCTCCAGAACTCAATACATTTCGTGCAACGGTTTACCATTTTTTTAATACCATCGGTAAAATACGATTTCTCCAGTTCTGCAAAATAGGCGTTTGTGTCAGTAATCACGTCCGCATTTGCCATGAATTTTTTTTCAGCATGCAATAATTTTCGAATTCGGGAACAAGAACTGGGGGCTTAATACGGTGCATGCAGCAACAATTCATAGTATAATTCATGAATTTTTGCCATCATCATCGGCGATCGTTTTTTTTAAGATAGGAAAACTGTTGCCATCACTTTTCCAGTCGATTGGACCATTTTCGCCTTCACCGGAGCTCTTCCACCCATTGTTTGATTTGAACGGTTGTTTCATTTCTGGCGTGCAGTGGTGAACTCAAGTTTCATCAACTGTGTCGTCGCGAAAATTCTCTTGAATTGCGCTTAAAGAGGATCTTAAAGTCAAATCCAGTTAAGTTTTGAATCTAATTGACGTTGGCTCTTTGATATGGAGGTTAGAAGCCGCCATATTGAAAAGAAATCGCAATCTATGCGTGTGTAAGCCAGACCGCCGAACAAATTTGTAGGGTTACACGAAATCTGAATTTTAAACCGGTTTAAATCTGAATTTCGTGTAGCCATACTATTTTATCAGGAGGCACAAAGAGAAACTTAGTACAAAACGGGTATTTGCAAATCATATTCATAAGCAAATCCCGTGCATGCACACAATCTGCGCACATATACATGGAAATTAGCCGTAAGCTCAGAAAATCGGGTATACTGCAAATCGCAATTTGGGATCTCGTTTAAAAAGGATCATAGTTATACTGGAGACAGACTACAATCGAATCTTGTTTTGCGAATCTCAGTGAGCTTTTACCCTAGTATGTCAAGCAAAGGAAAATTAAAGGCTCAATTGGTTATTCGCGTTATAAGATTCCATTGTTGCGAGACCCGCGGAGAATCAGATTCAGTGGTAGTCTGTCTCCAAAATTAGGACATTGATTTTTGAAAGAATATTCGGTCAGCCTGTCAGACTGGTCAGCCTGCTGATCATTTTCAGTTCAGTTAATATAATAGCCCCGCGCACTTTTTTAATATTTTCGTCTCTTCTGGAGCTCGAGGGAAGTTATGAATAAAGCATTCTTCCAGTGACGTTTCTTTGGTTTATTTTCATTCTTAGTGAATTACTTTTAAAAAGTATATCTGATGTCAATGATAAAATTCTTGACCTTACTTTGGCTAACCTTATCTTTTTATTAGTTTGTGACTGATCCTTGGGAAGTATTTTGCGATCTTCATCACCTGTCAATACTTCTGGATTTTTTTTTAAAACTTCTTCATGGAAACATCCTCTTCCTCACTTTTCAGTTTCTATTACTCTAAATTTTAAGGCGCGCTAAATGAATTCAATGACGTCGACAATACTGAATTTTAAGTTTTCATCTCTCATCTGTCGCTCACTTTACTTCTACATGTACTCCTACAAAGACTAAAGATGGTCTCTGGCTTACCTTTGAAATCGTGTCAGCTCTCAAGACAAAAAAATGTAGGGCGTAATAACTTTAAAAGTTCTTAAGAATTTCTTTTAAAAAAAAATTACTTGTGTTTAAAAAGCTAGTCTGGCTCCTGGTGTGTGGGGTCCTTGGCTATTCTTAAATAAAAGAATAAATGAAAATACAGTTATTCATAAATCCTGGTAGTGCAAAAGCACGGGATTCCCTTTGTTTTTGAAAAATTTCTGATTCTACTGAGGCTGATGAAAAACAAACAATATTGAGGATTAACGGCGGCTCTTCATTGGACGCAAAGGAAGCAGTGGCTCTCTTGCTACAATATACAGCCAGTATACTTTATATAATCTAACAGTGTATATTGAAATTGGAAACAAATTAATTGATTTCATGCAATTGATTTGGAATTAATTGATTTCATATAATATTCAGCGAGAGAAAAAAAATTGCAAAACATAAAACTCCTTTCATCTGATAGATGAAATGGTTTTATTTTCTAACGACATAAGCTTAAAATGTAACTTCAAGCAACTTGTATAGTCCGGGGAAATTTAACATGGTGCTTCGCAAAAATTAGGGGAAATCTGAATTTTGGTGTGGACCTTGCTGAACAAAAGGTCAAAAGTCCCGATTGATCAGAGTGCTGCGTTACTTTTTATACGGGGTCAAAGGTCACCAAAAGTGACCTTTCCTAAATATCTCAGTAACGGTCACGTCTTCAAAAAAACAATGTATGACGAATTTGTAGCTTTTTTATATAGCTTTTTCTTGTAACCATAAACGTTTTTGAGATATATTGATATAAACATTTGTAACTAACAATATCTTCTTTCTCAACGGCATGTTTATATTATCCGATTTTGATTACGACATGGAACCTTTGTGAGTTGGTTTTTCTATGTTTAAGAAGCCCTTAAAAAACGTGTAAACAAACTTATCTACCACACTCCAGGATAGGTGGAAAAGTGTGCTTCGAAGAGTTCCTTCTCCCCTTTGCCATACTACACATAGATTTAATGTGGTTTTCATAAACATCAATCGATAATAATATGCATTTCCATATTTATTTTAACAGTTAACCTCTAGACCGTTTTACATAACCCAATTTTGAAATGACAATCGACGTTAGACATAATTGGCTCATTATGAGTGACTTACCTTGCCAAACATCACTGATGCACAATAATAATTTTGCTAATGCATTCCTATTCATCATTCCATTGATTGATTCCTTCACTTTCTCCATTCGTCTAGACTCGAGAGCCAAGCGCTAGCTGCAACATCGACTGCTACTCCGCCCATGGACTCAGTGTCGTTGCTGATGGATCAACCGTCCACGTCGAAGCGACGCCAATCAAGAGGTCAAAACTGCAGTCCAAACGACGATGATGATGCAGTTATGCAATCAGCAGATAGTTGCGATGAAGCCGATCTGCGACAGAAGAAGGAGTGCCTTGAGAATAAGTACAAGACGATGATTGCAGAAGTTTACGAAAACGAAGATGCCAGGTAAGATATTTAATTCGTTTGAACTGAATTCATCAACAAAATAATTGATAATGTATAGTATACAAATGCAACATCTACATATATAATGTGTAGATAATATTCAGTCGCAACTTTGCTTTAAAAACTGCACATAAACCCAGAATTGTTGGTCTGCTGTTAACGAGCAGCTTGGCATTTTTCGTGAGTGAGGCTAAAGGTCCGTTGCATACATAAATTATTCCTGCGGATCGTTAAATTATTTCGCGTTTTTGGCAAAACCTTATGCATGCCAAAACTTTAAAATAAACTCAATTAAGTAAAATAGATCGAAAGTGTTGCAAGGCTGAAAATACTTTGTAATCTCTGTCCTCGTATCAGCACGGTCTTCAAAATAAGCCCGAGCCACATACGAGATCAGAAAACGTTTGGTGTGCTAACTGACGTTTTCAGGTCAATATTTTTTTTCGGAATCAGCTGCATTTATAGTCTGCATACTATTTGCGCCTATATTCGAGAGGGTTTAGATAGGAACCATGAACTGTGAATCACGTTGACCAAATCGATCATAAATATGTTTGATTTCTTTTGATTTTTTCGGCCACTCCAAAGTTTAGATAGCGAAAAGTGAATGTACTTTTAATTCTAACATATTAGTTCCGAGTTAATTATATGTGTCCGTTTGAATTTTCGCAGCTGAATTTATATCAAATCTTGCTGGTATTGTTACATTTTAGATCCAAATCTTTTGTCGGCCGGCCGATGACTTGTAATACCGATAATTATAACCCGTGCTAAATATTTGATTATTTCGCTAGCTAATGAGCTACGCCTGATTCTACGGTCAAGTCAAAGAGATTTGTACATTGAGATTATTCGCAAGTTTAAATTCGAATGATCATACGAGTGAATGAAAGTTTAATTGGATTGCACTCGAAACTGCCTGTTTATTTTTCGACAGCCGAGTCATGAAGTCTATTGAATTGGTTTCGTTGGCCATAATATAAAAGCATTCTAATAAATTTGTCGTGCGCCAGAGCTTATGGTGGAAACAGAAGTAAGGCTATCAAGCCTTAAGTTATCGTGGATAAAGGTAATAACGTGTTAGTGTTCAACATTTCATTGAGGTTTTATTTATTCGTAAATAGATTAGTTTAGGAATATTGCATAAACAATTCTTACATAGAATTATAGACTTTCGCAAAGAAACGTTCTTCCAAATTTTGAGATCATATGAATGCAAAACTTTAGGGTATCACTCTTTGATCAATAGAAAAATGCTACACTCTGAGTTTTTCTATAATTTCTTTAGTCCCATAGATTCGCAATGGTAGCATTTCAAACCTATTATTCGCTTTGCAAAATGACTGTAGATTATGAGTGTTATGTTAAATATCATATCATTTATTAAGTATTACTTGCATACTAATAAACTGTGTCCTACAAGGAATTCGGACTATTACTTATTTTGGTATTTCTAATAAAGGGTACTTTAATAAAAACATTTTATTTTCCTACTAGAAACATCTCAAAACAACATACGACTTCCTTAAATTATTGGAAGTTAATGAAACGTAAATGTTTGCAGATGGATTGGTAATCATCTGTACAATTTTGAGGCTATATGTATAGTCCTGGCTCGAATAAAACGATTCTGAATAAATCCGTTAAGGTAATTGAATTTACCAACAGTATAAGTCTATGCGGAAAATCATGCTTGATAAGGTGCCAGCTTTTCAATGCTTAGTTGCTTATAAACAAGTTGTTGCTTATAAACAGGTTATAAATATAAATACTATGAGCTGGACTTGGGCTATCGTAGTGTCAAGTAGCCTTATCTAACTTTTCTTCAAATTACGCACTTTCAAATTTACGCTTTCAGATTAAGATAAATTTTTAATATTAGCTACGTGAAATTTTGAACCATATATCGACTATTTCTGGCTTAGCTATGTGTTTTTGCACTGCATTTACTTAGAAAATATTTTGCTAGATCATTCTTTATCACAATTTCAAGTGTTGTTGATTTAAAATTGTGCATGGTAAAATGTTTTGAAAAAATTTCCGATCTAAGCCGGTTGATTTTTTGTGCCTACATCAATCCTCTGAATAACTATTGAGAGTTAAGATTATTAAGAATATTTTCTGCTACTATTTTTTCATGAAGTCCATTTTAAATGAAAAGAAATTTTGCAACACCTTGTAAAATTAGAAGATTTTTGATTAATTTTTTGTTCAAAATTTGCTATTGCAGGTGGCAAACAAATCTTCCAAATTCATTGGAAAATGGCGCTGTTATTGAATTGATGATGCATACTTAAGGGAAAGGGCATTCTACAAAATCCAAAATATGTCTGTGTGCTATGGGACTCATTATTGATTAAATTATTTTTATTTACATATTTTATTGAGCCGTTGTAAATGACCAAAAGTCTCCGAAGAATTGAAATTACCTGTACAAACAGTATTTTATCAAGAGATCAAAAACGTTGCATTAAGTCTACTAGAGTTTGCAATTTCAAGGATTCACTATTCACAACGATTCACTTTTCGTTTGAGACGATACCTATTCTAGCCGTTTGGGTTAAGATATTTTGATTGTTTTTTTGTTTTGTTTTTCTGTTGTCGAATGGCATTTTTTGCTGTCAGCTTTGATTGCTATGATGATAGTTTGAAGTGCAAACTAGGATCATTTGTGCCTATTATTATTACATTGCCTTCTCCATATTTTTTCCCCATATATACATAATACACCAACCCCTCTGCTAATATCGTACTCATAATATAGGCAAAGCAATCTAGGTGCACTATAGATATCGACTTTTTTAACACCAGACCAAGCCATTCGGTTGGGTTCCCGAACAAAAACCCCAAGTAGTAACCTTAATTTATGAACTCAAAAGCTATTATATTTGACACAACCGTTGTCTCAGCTCGCTTGAATTGTCAGAAGTTCTTCTGGGTGCCAAGCTCCAGAGCAACTGGCAATTGAATTGTCTTCCGAAAATGGCGGTTGCCTCTTTTAATCTGTGTTTGACTGACTTGTGAGAAAATATTACAGACAGTTTCAATCCCAATCTATTTCATACACTTTATCTAACTTGGTCAAATATTTATAGCGTCTTTGATAATTCCTGAATCAAGGGTGTCTCATATTCTTATGTCATAATTTACCTTTCATACTTTTTAAATTTCACACATTTTTTTATTTGTTGTATTATGTTGTATATTTATTATTTTATTTGTTGTGTGCCACTTTTCACGGCAGTGGGCAATATTCTCTATAAGACTAACGAAGCTCTTTAGGAACTATGGTTTGGAACGGGAAACATAACGCATCTCTGAATATGAGGGCTTAGTCAAAGTCGTGCATCGAAAGATTCAACGCTTCAAAACAAAGATTTAACGTATTCAAGACAAAACCAATTAGTTTTTTACATTTTAGAACTGAAACGACCTGGTTACACCCCAAAAATTCGTTTTCGACAACGGTGCTAATGTTGCAGCTGTGAAAATGTAACAGCAATTTAAATCACTGGTTACCATTCGAATGGTGTTACAAAATAACTAAAATTAATTCGGAGCCGAAAAGTTTAATTACCTCAAATCAATATTAATGGGATTTGCCGAGAAAAGGATGCCAGGCTACAATACCGAAAGCTGCTGCGACGGCACGATTTTTTTACTCCAAGACTAGTTTGGTACTTGAATAAGCAAGTGAAAAAAGACTGCTTTCAGTAATCTATGATAGTTGTTAAACATTATTATTTGGCGTACGCAATATCCGACTGCATTGGGTGTTCCACCAAGCAAATGTACAATGATGTTAAAACCGAATTTGCTCAAATGGTTACCATTCAACGCGGTACCGTACAGCAGCATTGTTATATTGGGGGTTTCCCCTCAAAATGGGGGACAAATATTGAGGACAATATTCTTGGGGTAACTACCCGAGCTTCCTAACCAGTGACACCTGTAGGACGTGTCAAGAGGCGGGGGTCTCAGAAACAATCCAGCAACTCCTGTATCACTGCTGGGCACTAGGGAAAACCAGCCTGCGCTGCTTCGGTTAGCCCTGGCTGATGGATCTGTATCAAGTGGCAGAGCATAAGCTGAAGGACATCCTTCAGTTCGTGAAAAAAATCTGGGGCCTTCGATGGCCGTTTGGGCTGAACTTTCTTTCTCGTTGTTCATTTATCTGGTATTACTATGGACCAATAGGTCTATGTATGTCCTTGAGCCAGCCAGTACAACCTAACCAACCTAGCAACCCGAAGAAATTAACAACCTGATTAAAATATGACATTTGAATCAAGAAATAAATAACACAACACCAAATGTTACATCTAATCAAATGCTAATTAATAATTTCTCGAAGGTGAATGGCGCTGGCTTAATGCCATGTAGGTTATACTAGATCCCAGTTAGAACACAATACTCATCCAACATTATCGACTACGATATGGCTCCGGCTCTCTTTTCTTTTACTATAAACTGTACATTTCCATACACACGTGTAGATAGAAGGATACAACTTCAATCTCAGCTTTTCGCTTTGCATTGGCACCAGCTATAGCCGCAGGCACTACAGTTACCATTGCTTGTTTTATCTTTTGTCCTTTGGTTTTATGCTTTCAAAATATTTTCATACTTTTTAATGTTGTGCTTTTAAATTTAAGTTATAAGAGCTAAATTACACTTTTCTGCCGAAACAGTACAATTAGTTTAGTTCGATATGTTCAATTTGTTCGATCTGACGATAGACGGGTGCTGGTAAACAAGAGAAATGCTAACCCTTCTGCGCAAACTTGAAGGCGGAACCAACGCATTTCCACTCACTTATGTCGTAAAGGCTGACAAAAGAGTAGTTTCATTTATGTCAGCTCAGTTTTTCTTGGGCTATCGTGAGGTTCAGCATGAAAGCACTACCGAAATTCCTGAAAACACATCAGACGGTAGCTGCGTTTTTTACGCCTTTATCAACAACTGGTGAGGGTAGGTGGCATTGAAAACAACAACAATCCTGTTTTTTCGCCGCACATAAAGTTTAAACTTCGAAATTTCGTGGAAATCGATTCCGATGCACACAAACGATGAGCTTGTAATAATCCTGGAAGTTCCGAAAAATACAGCGAGTTTTTTTACCTTATTGCGAATAGTTTGGGATTCCCGATGCATGGAAGGTTAAAAAATACACAAAACTGTGTCATATTACTCTTTGGATGATGCTCCATTCATCATGATGATGCTCCATTGGAATGAGAAAGTCAGCGGTGAATACGGTATAAAGAATTGGTAGAGTGACAAAACCTTGTAGCACTCCTTATGTCACCGGCTCTATGAGTGAATCTGCTCCGTAAACGCTCATATAGTATTGTCTGTTGGTAAGAAAGTTTACGGTGAGTCTTTTTACCCCTCCCGGGGATCCAAATTTGATCAGCTTAAATAGAACGCCTTCGTGCCAGACAGAATCGAAAGCCTTCTTGAAACCAAACTGGTATTCGGGAACAACTTGCGTGACCATCCATATTTTCCATATTTGCTCAAAAATTTTCCCCAAATTAGGAAGCAGAGAGATAGGACGCAAGTTGTTGGCCTTCTTATCAATCTTGGCCACTTTCGATGAATGCGGAAAGTAACCATTGTTCAGGGCATTGGTAATTACAATGAGCATAGAGAAAGGTAGATGTCTAATAATGACATTAGACATTCCATCATACCCAAAAAAAAAACTTCTTGCTTTTTATACCGCGCAGTTGTTGCACCAAGTATCCACTATCGACAAAGTGGAACAGGTCATTTGCAGCTTGCTGATCATCCGAAGGATTTTCGGATGTAGATGACTACGACGACCAGTACTGCATTTATATGTATATCCTTGAAACTTAACTAATTTGCCGGCCAAGAGGATGTAGACAGTTTGATGATGCCATCAGTTTATATTATTCGCTATTTTTCCACTTAAGATCAGATCATGTTGGTGCATTCACCTAAGCTGTTGCATTTACCCACAGTAATTTTTTCCCTAAGTTAATGCTATTAAAGCATCAACGCTAATTCAGCAGATATTTGTCTAATTCGTGTTTGAATTTCATAAAACTGTCTGTCTATGAGTTGTCAGTTACGCAACTGCTACAGAGGTAGGAGTCACACCAATCACTTCAAACAATTTCCCTCAAATTCCCTCTCTATTTTGAAGCTATGAGCTTTTACTCAAATGGTTTTTATTATAACGGGAGGGTTTCTGTTGTTGTTTTCAGTGCTACTAAGATAACTAAAACTTAATAGGGATGCAATAAATATTATTCTGCGCTATAAGTTTTTTATGTACTATGTGCAAATAAAACATAAGCGCTGAATTCAGTTGAATTCTCTCGTCGTCAGCAAAAGCATAAAGGTTTTTTTTTCATTATTTCCCTCGATAACAGTTAGAAAATGTACAAAAATCACACTATTGGCTTTAAACCTTCCTAAACTTCTTGAGAAATGCATAAATCTTCTATAGATAAGATTTCTGCAATGAATTTACAAAATAAAGGGCTCTCAAAATGAGCCAAATTTTCAGCTCTTGAAGCATATGAACGTAGTGAAGTACGTACAGCCGACTGTCAGAAGGTAGGGTAAAATTTAAAGCATTAGTTTTTCTCATCTTGATTTCCCCATGTTATATCTTTCCCAGGCTATGCCTGTAGGTGGGTTGATGTTGTCTGGGGATAAATTTATGAGGGGAGTTTCTGGCATATTGGAGTGTAGACATGAAACAAGTGTTTCTTGTAAGCGAGTTTATTGTGTACGGCAACTACTGTACATATGCTCAAAAAGCTAAAACAAAAAAGGGTCTGATTAACTGCCTCTCAAAATAATGTCACATTTGGGTTCATGCAACATGCGAGTAAGAATCCTTGAATCATACATAGTTGGTTATATTGGAATGATACATACCGCAATTCCGACATACATTTTGTGGTAATATAAAAATATAGTACAGTACAGTAACCGCAAGACTATTTTATCATTTTCTGACGTGTAATTTATTGAGACATTCATCATATTAAAAATCACTGTCGAAGCGCAAACTGCAAGCTTAGATTATGATAGTTATTTCCACATAGCATGCAAAATTATCAAAATTAATCCCAGTAGAGGGTCGGTCGAACTTTTATAATCGAAATGCTCCGGGCAGTATTTATATAACTATTATAATTGATGCGTTTTCCATCCCAATATAAATCCAACAGCGATAACGACTCACCGATCGATTTATATCACATAAAACAATAACTTATAGATACTCATTAAAATCAACCTTGTTACGTCCGAACATTGTGCGCTCCAGGCACAAATTCATTCTCTCCAACAATGCATTTCCATTATTGCAAGTGACGGTGGTCGTCACATCTTTTGCCAACAGGTCGGTTATTCAACCGTTTATCACCGTCAACTTCACTCCAGTAGTCGGCGTAACAATGACCGATACCGTCTGGATACTCAGATACTCGTGTCGTAGATACTAAGATACAATCTGTTGTTATATAACTGCGAAAGTACTACGGTCAACAATAATTGAGTTGAAGTTCATTAACAAGCTACTTATTAGCAGGTGATATGCTGTGCCTGCACAGTACGTCGAAAAGATAGCCTCGACCACTGCGTCGCCGTCGACAGTTTGCACTCTGCAACAGATCGCTTACTGCTATGTTACCAATGTTCATTTCAATTTGCAAATAGCTATTTGAACGCTGTTTAGATGTAGGATTTGATGGGATTTTTTTTATATAAAATACAATACGGGGCTAATTTCATTCAAAATGTTTCTTTTCTCTTTGCAGCAATTGCGAAACGGCATCGGTTGCTTCAGATCTGACGCGAATGTACGTTAGCGATGAGGACGATAAGGCGAGCATTGTAACACATCTACTATAATAAGAGTAAATTATGTTATAACTTTTCATATTTTTGGCTGGATTTTTCTGATTGATCAAACATATATATATATATATATATATATATATATATATATATATATATATATATATATATATATATATATATATATATATATATTTTAGAAATAATGTCAAGTGCAAATAATACAACTGAAATTAGTACAAGAAACAATCTGCTTTGAATATATACATAAAGTATCGTTGATATTGTTTTGGGATCCGACATTTTCATACACTACTCTTACTTTTAGAATGTTGCGGGAAAAGTTAAGTTAATAAAAAGAGCTTAAAAGTTCAGTTTGCTTTCACAGAATCACACCGAAAATCTGCTTGTTTCTCATCAGGTATGCATTTTTAATACATCAGATTTTATTCATTTCTATTGAAGTGCTATTAATTTTTTTTCGAATAGCGTAGAACATTATTTAAGGGTAATTTCGCATTGCTGATAAAATCAAAAAATCACAAGCTATTTCCCGTATGCAGTTGCTTTTCTTTGCTCTAGCTAGATACAATTCATGTAGCCATGTATGTATGCAACTCTATAATGTATGTACATACTGATATGTATACATGAAAAAAACAATAAACCGCATTAACACTTGAAACTCTGCTGTTACTTATCTACTAAAGGGTATTGCAAGTGATCTCATTAAGGAAACGAATGTATTGCTTATTGAAACAATCACCTGCAGTGATATTTCGAATGCCGATCTATGCGGCAACCTGCAATAGACGAACTACATAAGTTCATTTGTCATTTCGGTTCCATTGAATGTCAATCACTTTTGAACTAGATCCTTACCATTGAAGTAGCTTTTCGGAAGGTAACAAAACTGCATTTTCTTAGCCTAGTTTACTCCAATTGAAACTATGTAGGGAATTGATTCTGATGCAATTAAGTGCCCATTTCAAACCAATGATGCAAACGATAAATATAGCTGCTTGAATTTAAAGTTACTTTTATAGAATGTCTGTTGTTTGCTTGTTATTTAAGGAAGAATGTTTGGTAAAGTATGAAAAAATATCTTTTGGTAGCTCTGGAATATATATATTTTTTTAAAAATAATTATAAACACACAGTTTAGTGCGCATAAAACTATTTTCTATAGAAAATATTCCAATCAAATAAATAGCAAGAAATGCAGTAATATCATATTTGTGATTAACAAAGAAATTTCATATGTTTGATCCTAATTTTAAAACTTTTCGAAATTCTTTTGGGAATATTATAAATTTTTATTGTTTCGAAAATAAGACAAAATAGAAGATGATTTGAGTTAAAATGGAAAATTAAGATTGAATAAAAAACTTATCTGCTTCTTCTTTCAATAAATTAAAGTGTAGTAGTGTTTTAGGTAGGTGCATTTGACAGCTATCTCCCCCGTACAGACTCTCGAAAAGGCTCATTTAGGAGCAAATATGACTTGCTTAGCGCACAACCATTATTGAGTGGATCGCCACATCGAATCTTTGACTACCGAATCGTCAATACCACCGAAGCTACTTTGGTTAGGTTTGCGAAGAAGTATGAGCCAAAGTTCTGTTCCGTCCTCCTAGCAGGAGCTAGGCATTCGCACAAGAGGAGAAAACTATTTCTTGTTCCTTCTCTTGTCTATAGCTCCGACATAAGCCGGTGTGAGGGACATCATATGCCTGCCAATAGACAGTGTGCAGTTAAGACAGGTACCGCAATGCGAAGGGATCCTGTTCATAGTTCAAGTAATTTCCTAGTGCGACCAATACCGAAAGTTTTAAAGAACTGTCTTACGATCGCACAAATAGTTTCTTCGATCTAAGAGTTTATAGCGTCCTTTAAGTGTTTTTGCCTGATGGCGAATTTCGCTGAAGCCATCTGCGTGCCGATCAGGAAAATGGAAGAATCATCCTGCGAAAGTGTACCAACCTTTGCAAGTTCGTCCGCTTTGCAGATTTCCTTAAAGTAAAACAGTTGCACCCCCGAATGCTTCGAGGTGTAATCTCCAACAAGCGACTATATAGCGGCCTTGCTGTCCGTAAAAAATGCAAATATTCAGTACGAATACCATGATTACATAAGAGCCAATGCGTCATTTTGATAATCACCATCACCTCCGCTTGATAGTCACTGCAGTGACCCAGTAAGACTTCAAATTTAGATATATTATGGATAATATCCTGTAAACGCATTGTGCAAACGATGTGTTTAAAAAAAAAAACAGATTCGATATCGTTTGACAAATATAAAAATCCTTCATTCCAATTCATAAAAATAAACTTTTTTGCTTATATGACAAGCAATTGACACAAAGCTATTTACGTTTTCAACCGGCTCTTTGATAAACGCTGACCTTTAGTTAACGAAAAAGCTGGGGGCCAATATCTAGCCACAAATATCAGTTCGAGATCCGGTTCAGGCCTCTGTCAAAAACCCTATACTGTACCGGAGGTAACCCTTAGATCTGAAGGTTTTGTTTTAATTAATCCTTCCAATGCAAGCGTGGACTCTTCTACCCTCGCCTGACAATCAAATCTGCTGTAAAAGGGTTTCCAAGCAGGCTGGTTTTCGCTCATACACACTAGATGATCAGCCCATCGGACTGAGCACCTAGTTTGTCTTTGTCAAAATATCTGCTTCCAAGTAAGTTTTGTGCAGCTACTACTTCTTTATTCTTTTTAAAACGGGGCTAGAATGCTCTTTGCTGAGCACATATGTATTGGATCCATATATGAGTACTTGCAAGATAATAATCTCCCAGAATAGTAGTTTTGAAGAAGTGGTCGAACGGGATATCTTTTTCCCTTCCATATTGGTATTCTTTGCTATTTTTGACCCAATGTAGCAAAAGCAATGCACTACCTCACATGCCTGCTCTAATATCCTGATGTTTGACCAAACTCTAGATGTTCTTATAGCAGACGATATTATCATGAGCTTCGTCTTTCTTTCATATACATATGTAGAGCATCAGATTTTGTGTTATCCGCTCGATATGAATGAAAGATTCTAATACACCTAATTATTCCGATGATGCAATTTTCATCTTGAGCTTAGTACTCTCTTCGATTTCACGTGAAATTTTATATGATTTTTTATGTTTCAGCGAAAAATAAGCTCGAAAATAAGCAGAAGTTATACTCAGTTCTTCACTTTAAAAATGCAGATGACATTGACACATAATCATTTCACGCCAATTTAGTATGTGCAGTTCATTCTTTCGAGCTAAAAAGTGATATTTGGTGTTTGAGTTTGAAAATTGAATTGTGCAAATGACTTTCTAGTAAGAAAATCGATCGAAAATTCAATTTCCTGACATTTTTTCCGTCAGAAATGAGCAATGTCTCTGCATTTTTCTGTTATCAAACATTTCGCTCGAAAGAATGACCAGATAATGGAGACATTTTACAAATTTAGCTTCACGATTAAGTCAGTACCAGCGTTAAGGGTGAAAATTTGATCAATTTTTGATTTGTCTGGAATATACTGTTTGATGCTAGCTTTACCATACGGGATGATCCATTCTTGTAGGAGAGGGAAGTAGAGTAACTTATAGGAGGTACTTAGCTTTGTTATATTCTGCACGTTTTGACAGCTCTTCTATTAGGTATATAATTTCCGGGCATTTTCTATAGTTTAGTGAATTGCTTAGTGTAGCGTGGGCTGTTTATATTTAATCGCCTTTCACCTAATCAACCTTTGACTCCCAATTTTCTTTGGTATTCAGTCGATTTCTTCAGCTCTTCCAAACTTGGTGGTCTTCTTTTTGCATTGATAAAGCCTTCAATTCACTGAAGTGAACTTTTAAGCACTCCCGAATGCCTCTGGAACTTCTCTTTTAAGCTTAAATTTCACGTCAAATTTGTTTCGGGGAAAATTTAGCTTCTAATTTAGCTTTAAGCTGCGTTAGTAGTTGAAATGCAAATGGCAATGGCAAAATGCCTCCTTGAGTTCACGTTAATTTAGTATGAGCAGCTCATTCTTTCAAGCTAAAAAGTGGTACTTGATGCCAATAAGCTCTTGAATTTGAAAAATGTCTTATCAACAACAAAATCGATTGAAAATTGAAATAATTGACATTTTATCGGTCGATAATCTGCAGAGTCTTCACTTATCTTCAGTCAATACCAACCAACCTTCAAGATAAATCATAGGAGCTACCTATGGGAGGTATTTTTTTTGGGCATAATATGCTACTAGTACGAAAAATCCACTCTACCAAATATTATATGAATGAATAAGATGTCGTGATTTATGGCAAATTTGGGCTCTCTCGTACTTAACTTTGTCAATATGGCTTCTGGCCAATTATGGTATTAACACAGAAACAAAAAAAAATGTTTGATGGAGGACACTGAAATTTCCTATATATTACTGTTTATTCACATGTCCCAAAACGATTGTACACGTCCCAAAAATATCAACACTCTTTGGGTCCCTACAGTAACTAGAAATAGCATATATATTCAGAAATCATACAGATTTTATTGTTAAGGGCGAAAAATTGGACACAAAGAGGCACTTGAGTTTTTTTTTCAACATACAGGCTTAGTTCTTTTTTAGTTTTTCTGAATTTACATACAACGATTGCATCTATTTTTGCCATATAGAAGGATTGCCCACAATATTCAATATTTGCTGGTACTTTTGCCTTTCCTGCCTTTGTGATACTCTTTCCAACCTTTCTGATACCATTTAGTACACTTTTGGCCCGAATTATAAAAGCGAATTATATGATCTGCGTGACCATCGTTTGTGTCTTTCCATCTAGCTTTTAATATGCATGTATCACACTCAGCCATTTCAAACTATTTTTCCTTTGAAATGAAGGAATATTCTTTCGTGTTGAAGAATGCTGCTCGAAATTCGAAAATATCCAAGAGAAAGGGGGAATTAAAAAAACAACAATTGACTTGAAATAACAAATCAGTCTTGTTTTTGAGCAACAGTCAACACACGTGGTACTTACCACGCGCACCGATTTCACATTTTCGGATGAGGTTGTAAAAAGTTGAACACAAAAAGTAGAACGCTGCCCACTATATCATTCAATTTTAATTTTCGATCTCCAGCCCCGTGAAGACTCATTTTGTTGACGTTTGGGTTTACTTTTGACAGAAGGCTGTCTTAAACGTCAAAAAAACGTGGTTCACATTTTCTGCTCCTATAGCCAAACTAAGCATATTTTGATTGTTTTATTTGATGAGGCAGAGTTGCCATAATATTTTGATTCGGAAGCTTCTCATTTATTTTTTATGCAGATTTTCCTCTTAAATAATAAGGTTTAATAAGGATACGCATTTTTTTTGCTCCATTACTTTACAAAACATTGAAGTGTTGCCCTTTCGACAGCTGTAAAACACAAGCTACTTGACAATTGCTCAGGAAACTTGAAATGTGATCTACTGAAGGAGGTCAGTTGTCAAAAAACACTTTTTAATCACCCTGGTGCTTAAGCAAATACCTGAAGCGTTTACAAAATTCCACACATCATATTTCATTGCTAACGCACGCAGATACGAACTATAATTTTTTTTTTATACCGTTTCCATGAATCTGCAGTAACAAATCACTAGTGTATTGAAAACTTTTGTTAACATGTATCCCAAAATAAACATGAACGAGTCTTTCTCACTTTTTCGCCCATCGTAAATTTAAAAAATAGCATAATATAAAAAATTAAACTGCAGCAAATACAAAGTACACAAATTGAAAAACAAAGCCTAACCCATATGAAAACTATCGAGAGTTAAGATTTATTCTAAGCTATTGTAACTTACAGCCTTTAAATGTCTAACGAAAATTAAAATTGTACAAAAAAAACTAACACAATTGGCTGCGCTAATATTAAATTTGTGTTCTTACTAATTAAATTCAAATTAAACTCGTGAACATTTATACACTTAAAAAACACTTTGTTAGAAACTAAGTAAATTATATTAGATTGGTTCTTAAGTGCATGCAATGAAATAAGCAAAAATAAAAGAAATTTAAATTTGAAGTAAAGTTTACGTAGATTGTTCAAACCAAAAATAAAACAATTGCCAAATTGCTTATTGCAATGAAAACTAGAAGTAAAATAGAAAAAAGTATATAGATACATTAAAGAGAGAAAATTATATGTTACTATAGTGATTGTTGGATATTGATATTAATTTTTGAATACAAACCAATTTTTCATTGCTTTTCCGTGATTCTAGAATTTTTTCAGTTTCATATAGGAACTGATTGCTATGAGCATTAGTAATAAAGTGATAGTAATAAAGATTATTTTGTGCGTTTTAATTATTTTTTAAGTATGGCGTAAACGATGGTATTTTAATTAAAAACGAATATTGTTCTCAGATTCAGGTAAGTAAGTTTCTGGTAAGTTTCTGTCGTTTCAATGACTCATTATCGTCGATTAAAACGATTTTTCCATTTTATGGGAGCGGAAGTTTTTGATTTAGGGCCAAAAAGGTAATATATATTATTATTCAAAATTGAATTCGAAGAAATCAATCGATTTTGGGTCGAAAAAGCTAACGAAAAAGGTCTCCATCCTCACCAAATCGTTTCATGACCAGTTGCAAACGCGATCACGCTCCGAGTCTAACAGAAAGTCTCGCTCCTAATCACATAGCCGAAATTACACAAAAAAAAAATATATCTGCTACTTTCATAAAAAATTTGGCAATAAAGCGCATAAATGCGTTTCTCCATGCACCTGCAAGGCTGGTTCACCTAAAAAACAAAGTCGCTGTTATCTTCAGACGGTAAGACAAGGGGCTTATCACCCAGCCATCGTCTTATTATTCAAGACAAACTATCTAAGCGACATTACCTTGTGGACACTGGCGCAAATATTTCAGTGCTTCCTGCACCTACAACCGGAAGACTTCCACTTTCTGGTATTCGACTTGCCGCGGCAAATCAGTCGACCATAAACACCTATGGGCAAAAGGTGATCAAGGTGGAACTAGGGCTCCGTTGTGAGCTCTCATGTGACTTTATCATTGCCGATGACTGTAGACCCATTTTAGGCGCAGACTTCTTTTACTACTAAGGGTAAGTCGTAGCCTTGGCAAACGCTATCTTTGTGGATCTTTTAACTTCGCTTCCTACTAAAGACACGTACACTTTTTACAATCTTCCGAAGATTTGGGCTATTGAGCAATCATCTGATCCACGGATACAAACTTCGAAAGTACAAAGCCGTCACGGTCAACATAGGGTTCTCACAACCCTGTAAATACAAGTTTAGACACCACATCTTGAACACAGGCCCTCCAATAGTGTCAAGATCATGTCGAATAGCACCTGTTAAACTCGCGGCTAAGAAAGAATTCGATTTCCTGCTAGAGCGAGGTATATACCACCCTTCAGACAGAAGCTGGTCCTCTCCACTTCACATGGTTTGTAAGATTAATGGGAAATGGCGGGATAAATATCCGATCTCCATTATTCAAGACTTCTGTCATGAACTACATGACAAAGTTAACTTCTTCACCATAGACCTGACTATGACCTACCATAAAATTCTAGTCGAGCCAAGCGATATTCTTCACCATCTCCACACCTTTTCGACCCTTTGAATTCACCCGAATGACTTTTGGACTGTGTAATGCGGCACAATCGTTCACTTAAAACAAAAATTTGAGGATGATGGTCTCATAATTAAATTGGAGAAATGCCATTTCCTTAGACCTTCAGTTAAATTTTTAGATCATGAGGTTTCGTCGAAAGGTATTAAGCCCTCCGCAGATCGGGTTGATATCTAAACTCCCCAAGATCGTTAAAGACCTAGGGAAATTTTTGGGGATGGTCAATTTTGGGGTTCGTTTCTTTCTTCTTCACACAGCTGAGATGCAGCAACCACTCAACGCTTATCTTTGCGGCTCAAAGAAAGATGGTGCCATAATAATCGACTAGTCAACTAAAGATAGCACAGCGTTCTAACAACTCAACACTGGCTTAACAGAAGCCACACTATTATCCTTTCCGGACTCAAACGCCGAGCTTGGTGTATTCGTAGATGCATCCGATACCGCTAATGGGGGTGCCCTGCAGCAAAAATATCAAGGCTCTTGGGAGCTCCATGTCTTTCACTCGGCCAAACTAAGCGACGCACAAAGAAAATGTAGTGCATATGACCGTGAGCTCGTAGCGGCTTACCATGGCATTCGTTACTTCAGATACTTTTTGGAGGACCAGAGGTTCACACTATAGACCGACAACAAACCACTGACTTTTGCTTTCAATCTGGTTGCAACAACATTGTTGCCGACACACTTTCTCGTCTTGAAGAAATAATTCTTTTCAGTACTCTCGACTTTGCCGCAATAGCCTCGTCGCAAAAATCGGATACAGAGCTTTAGAAGATTCTAAAGGACAACAAGTGTTTTTGTCAGATTAAAAAATTACAGAGACTGTTGTTTTCATAGCTAGATTATTGCTGTTTGATTCAAAAGATTCTATTGAAGTAAACTCTGTTGTTTACGAGAATAGCTTGAACATCAATATAGATAGAATACATTCAAGTATGTGATAAAATTTGTCAACACAGTCGTCAGATGTGAGTTCCGATAAAATGATAAAATGCCACGCTAATAAACCCATACCAATGCATTGATATTTAGAACAAAGAGTGTTAGACGTTTTACCGGAACTAGGCTTATTCCTGAGTATTTAAATCATAAAATAAAACACGGAGGAGGCTCTGTAATGGTGAGGATGTTTTTTCTGGGCAGAACCTGGACCCATTGTTAGAATTGAAGGCAACGTGCATATGTTTCAGTAGAAAGAAATTTTGAAAAGTTACATGTTGCTATATGCAGGAGAGGAAATGCCACTTTGTTGGAGGTTTCAGCAGGATCACGATCCAAAGCATACTTTAAAATTTGTTTCAAACACATACTTGAAAATCTGTTGGACATAGTCCAGAGGCAGATTAGAAAATCTGTGGGATATAGTCTCTAACTGCAGGCATTTATTTGAAGTAATGCAATCTGAAAAAAAACCAGCTCTACTGAGCAAAGGATTTTTGTTTTTGTTAAATTTCCTGAGCCATAATGCAGTGGTTTTAGTTTTTTCCAGACAATTTTTATTATTATCATTATTGGTAACTCCTGCAATATTCGGCATTTATTGTAATATTATTTTGTCGTTACACAGAAGGATGTAAGAAGATAAATTTGAATGAATTTTATTTTAAAACGAAACATACAATTCCTTTTTTTTTCTTAAAAAAACTATCTACTTTTAGAAATTTTAAATTGCAATCGCATTTTCGTATATCGGCTCTAAAGCTATTCTAAGCAGAGAATATTTGATGCGAGTATGATCATTTTGCGGACTAAGCCTCCGATACCAATATCAAGTGGAATTGTTTTTGTGAGATGATCAATAATTGAAAATTAACTAAATTTTGATCATCTCACAAAAACAATTCCATTATCTACTTTCGTTCTGTTTTATTAGTTTTTTCTAGCACTGTGCTGACTTCAGTTAAATTAAAATTTAAAAGAAATATCACATGATAATTTAGCTCTTTCTTTTTCTGTCTCCAGTTGTTCCGTACAGTTGCAAAACTTGACGTAGATTTCTAACGTTTATGAAAATTGTTTCTGTACCATAAATATCATTTGCATTATAAATATCATGGGCCATAAATATTATCTCAAAATAAAATTGTCCGATTGCAGAAACTGGAGAAAAATTTCAAAAAGTTCTAGGTATTTGGGTAAAAACCATGTGCGAAACTCCAACGAGCATGGAATGATTGTATGTGGAACAAGCTGTTGGTTAAATAGCGCTTAGTCGAGTCATTATAGGTCCAAAGATTGGATTCTAATGCGTTTCAATCTCAAAACTTCCAGCTGCGTGCAGTCGTTAGAAATTGCAAAATATGTTTCACCTCCTTAATAAATGTATCCATTCGGTTGAGGAGACTGATCAATTTAACAAAGTCTGCAATCAGATCAATCATACCTTTCATACCTAGTGAGTGTCCAAATTTCAATTTATGCATATCGAACAGGATTACGATTTATGTAATGCAATTCTTGCACTCGAACCGGTATCTCATGTGTGCAAAATTCATTTTTGAAATATAGCCCATCCACTCACGTTTCGAAACACGTTTAGGTCGACTCATGCGTTATAATCAAAATAATGTGCTGCACGCAACAATTGACATAATATAACGACTCGAACATATCGTTGATCGATGATAAATGAAAATCGAGCAGGCTCAATGACACACGTTCAATATTTAAATGAACTCGTTCTTGTATCTCTAGATACGAAGATACGCACTTGAGATAGATAGACGCATACAACTCAGACTAAGCGAACCAGATCGCGAAAATCCTGCCGATCGCGTCGTTTAGCATTGATTTCATGAATTTGAACGCATGATAAAACACCTGTCTGCTATCGGAACTGCATGACTTTAATCTGCTATGCTTGCGAGCCGGTCGGCCGGAATAGTTGACCGATCGTCCGATCGGTTTTTATCTTGCTGACACAGACGCAACGCCTTTCTTTGCGCTGAAGTAAATCACAAAACTAGATTCCATCTTGTCTTCCTTGAATGTGGGAAACTCCACGGTGCTTATGATATAATAATAGTTGTATATTTTTATGCATTTCAATTGAATCACAAGAGATCTTCCAGTCTATCCATTGTGTACGAGTGCATGAACTGACTTGCAATGCACAGTGATGGATTGGGTTTGCAGATATTTTGTTGTTTTGTTTTATTTCATGTTAAATGATCTCATATATTTTTGGAGAACTAAAAAAAAATTTTTTTCGTATAGCAAATGTCGCAAACTCAAATTCACTTGCACCAGAAAATTGATCCATTTTAAACTAAAAAAGTATTTAGATATCATCCATCTATAGGAGAAAATTATTATCAATATTTATACATTTCGAAATATCAAATTTCAATTCAATATCCCTATTATCCATCACTGTAGTTCCTACGAAACTATTGACATTTCTGTCGCAGTAGAAAGTTGTGATCGAAGCAGTTAGTCATCGACCTAAAAACTATATATGTATGTACTTACTTCGAGTAATTGAGATTGTTGGCAAAGAAAGTCACTACCTGCCCACTTATTAAGTGCACGGGTTGCGTAAGGCTAGGATCACTTGTGAATTAAATTATTATTATAATTGCACACATTGCAAGCTCGTAGGCTTGAGAATTATTTCATTCCACATTTTACGTGTGAGTATTGGCACTTTGCGATTTTCAGTGGTTGCGGACATCGGGTTCCAGCCAAACAGATAAACTGAGACGGTCCAACATTTAGTGTTGGTACAGGCATACATTAGTTCAGGATTGACTCGTTGAGTGAGATTGTTAAAGTGTTTAAAGTGAATTGGAGCAGTGAAATATTTCGGCATATACAGTGGTGGACAAAAGTTTTCACACATTGCCGTTTTTTACCGAAAACAAGTATTAAAACAAAGCCAAAAGAAAATATTGATTTCATTATTTTAGGAAAACAATTATTCATCCTTAAGCTATTAAGTCCCTAAGAAATAAAATAAATAAATTAATACCCTATTCTGGAAATCAACGAAATATTTTAAAGTACTCGTTTTTGTCCGGACAAAAGTTTTCACACACTAAGTTTAAAAAGATTTCCTACATCAAGTAAGTTGTAATACTGGCAAGGCTCATGTTTGTAATATAACCGGAAAGTCTCGTAAAATATTTGACAGGAGGCAAATAGTGATCGTTGCTGAAAAACAGAAGGAAACTTCTAAAGAAAAACGTAAAATTATTTTGAATTTATTAAATAAAATAAATCTCATGGAGAAATTAGAAATATAATGGGTAGAAGTCGCTTTACAAATGGCAGTATTGTAAAACATTACAAAAACGACGCAGAATTTGAAAATTCTCCACGAAAAGGACGCCCGCGAATTCTAGTAACGAAGCAAGAAGCGCAGGTTGGTTAAATAAAATTCGTTTCGGCTTATAAATCCTGTTAATGAATTACAATTACAAAATACAGGTTGTAAGAATTACTAAGAAACAACCCAAGACAACATCATCAGAGGTGGCAGCTCAAGTTAGAGTCAATTTTAAAAAAGATGTTCACCCCGAAACCATACGCAGAGTCATTCATCGCAATGGATATAATGCACGGGTACCTAGAAGAAAGCCTCTAATTAGTAAAACTAATAAAAAACGAGGTTGCAATTCGCGAAAGACTTTATAAATAAGCCTGAAGGGTTCTGGAATAATGCATTATTCTCCGACGAGAGTAAATATAATATATTTCGGTGTGCTGGTAGAACCCTGGTAGGGAGAAAACTCAAAACAAAGTTAAATGCAAAGAACATTACAATTATAGTAAAACATGGTGGTGGAGGAGTTATGCTTTGAGGCTGTATAGCTGCTTCAGGTATTGGCGAGCTTGTATTCATTGAGCAAATAATGGATCAAAAATTTTACTTAAATATTCTAAAGGTAAATTTGAAAAAGAGTGCCGAAAAGTTGGACTTAGATGCTCAATGTTAATTCCAGCATGACAACGATCCGAAACATACGGCTCATAATGTTAAAATGTGGGTTGCTTATAATCCTGCTCATACTTTACCGACTCCCCCACATTCACCGGACCTCAATCCAATTGAGCATGTGTGGGAAGAATTAGAACGACGCTTGCAGAAAGATACAATTTCTAACAAGACACATTTAAAAGAAGTGTTCCAATAAGAATGGCAAAAATTGACGGCTGATCATACAAAAAAAGCTGGTACTGTCGATGCCTAGAAAATTAAAAGAGCTCATTAAACAGAAAGGACTTCCAAACGAAATATTCAAATAAAAAAAATGACTGTAATTAATACAATACCATAAGCTGTGTGAAAACTTTTGTCCAGGCAAAAACGTGTAATTTAAAATATTTTGTTGTTTTCCAGAACAAGGTATTATTTTCGTAATTTTATATTTAAGGCATTTAATAATTTAAGGATGAATAATTGTTTTCCCCAAGTAATGAAATAAATATTTTCTTTTGACTTTATTTTAATACTTATTTTCGCTAACAAATGGCTATGTGTGAAAACTTTTGTCCACCACTGTATGTATGTATGATATTATGTTGCCCAGTGCTGCCAACTTTTTTCTAGCCATTGGAGCTAGAATCTAGGAAGAGTATAACTAAAAATAGCTAAAATGTTACCATAGAAGCTAAAAATCGTAGCTAACTTCACAAATAATAAAAAAAATTATTGGACTAAATTGGAGCTTACGTTTATAAATCATATGGTTGAAATATAATTTGTGTACTGCGGGTAATATGTCATCCATTAATTTAATACTATTCACTGTTAACCGCAACTCATGCTTGCAATTGAAATATTTTATGATGGTTTCACAACAATATTTTAATAACATATCTATGAAATTTTCTTGAAACTGGTGTAATGGATCGAAATCTATAAAATCATTTTCATGCTCTACAGAAGCTTCTAAAGTGCCAATTTGATCAGTTCTTCTTGAGGGAACTCAAAATTTTTACATCATTTTTCCAACCCTTTCAATCCATATTTAATAGTAAGTATTAAGTGTAAAGTTTTAGGTTCAGTGTATCCCTGTGTTTAGCTTTCACAATCGAAAATTGACTAAAAATATGTTCCGCTTCCACATTGGACCAAGGAACGACTAATAACTTAACGGCAATTGAATAAAGATATACAAATGGGTTGATATTCGCTGCGTCTCTGCGTCTCTATCATTGTAAAGCTCCAGCCAAAATTTAACATTATCAGCTTGCTCTCTCCAACTAACAATCGATAATGGAGATATACACGTCTTATTCATGAATAATATCATTGGTATGATTATTGAAGCAAAACATAAGTGGGACTTTTCCAATGCTTTGACACGAGTGTTTGTTGGAAACTGAAGGATTTATTTCACAAATGCACTCACTATATTTAACCCACTCACATAAGTACTGGTGACACATACAAGTTGTATAAATACCGCAGAATTCGGCGACACCGTGCAAACGACAGAAGAAACCTATTTCCGAAACCATAATTGAAATCTTTGACCTCAGAAGTCTCACAGAACAGAGTGAAATAATACGAAAGGGTGAAATCGAGGATGACAGAATCACGCTATTTCCAGAGGTAAGCTCTGGTACAGCTGGACGAAGAAAGAGCTCAAAAGGTAGCTAGTGCTGGGCAAATTAGAATTAGCTTTGTGTAAGCTAGGATATGGGGTATGAAGTTACAAAAAAGGCTTGCAAAACTCGAGACCGTACAAGCGCGGCCAGACTAGCACCTCGCGAAAAGATGTACTGTCAAACTATTTTCACCAAAAACGGTTAAGTTCAATCGCATTCTGGGCTCAGGAGCCTGCAAAGTTTCGAGTGAAAAGTTTGAAGAGCAAAGAAAGAAGCTGCAAAAGTGAGATTTTTTCAAAGGAATATGCAAAAGGATCTCACTGCTGATGAATTCCTCCGCAGCTATTGTATGCATATAGAGCCCAAATCGCAATGACCAGTGAAACATATCGAAGAAGAAATCCAGCGATATGGCATACTCGTACAGACTCTTTGGAAACTTTGGGATGTTGTAATTGCAGAGACTTTGAACAATTGATCACAGATACTCGGAGAGCCCGAGATGATTGTAGGGTCCAGATTATGGATATATTTGATGAAAAACCGAGATATCAACTTTTTTAGTTGGAGATAAAAAAAAATTTGCATGAAAATGTGAGCACCAGAATACACTTTTTGACACCTTACTGGCTGGTGTCTTCATTGCGATTTTTATCCTGCAAACAACAATACAGTCAGCATTAAAAAACATCAATTTAAAAAAAATAAGCATCAATTCAACACAGTCGAAAACTATAAAATGAACATTTTTAGAATGCCCGTAAAAATATCGTATCAGTTGAATTCGTACCATGTCTCGTTTCAAGAAAATTTCAGGCATCAAAAATCAATTGTCTGTGTATTTAATAGCTCATTGATGGGGTACTTTATTGCGGTTTTAGTTTTCATGTGTGTCTTATCAGTGTTACCTTTTCGCACTATTTTTTTTCCTATTGCTGTTATTTCTATTCTACCTCATTTCTAGCTTCTTCCCGCAAGATTTATGTTTGCGCGATCCAATACGCATTCACAGGATACATTGATATAAGGAATTTAAAACTATGGAACTGTGTTCAAAAATACTGGCTTTTAGCCTACAGCTTCTTCAAACACATACTATATGTTAGATTTTAATGAAATTTCCACAGTAAATGGATCTTAGTGAAAGTTGATAGAATTTTGGTTTGAAAATTAGGTTGGGGCAGCCAACTGTGATAATTTTTTTCTAGAAAGGGATGCTACTTTTAAATTATCAAATTATAATGGAAGTCTAGATAATTATATTAAATTTTTCGTGACATTAAACACCACACGTATAATTTGAAAAGATTTTGAAAATTTCGCGGGTGGTAGCCCTAAAAGTTTTTTTACCCGTATAACTTCTAACACAGGCATTGAATCAAAACCAAATTTACAGAGTGAAATGACCTCGACGTGAAGCAGATTTAATATGCTTTTGGCTGCGATGTCAGCAAAGGAATGCCAGAATCAAACATGTTTATTATTTTTATACTAACAGATGCACCCGAAAAAAACATCTACGATGAAAATAAGTAAAATATGTTTTAGTTTTCAGTTTTTAAAATTTTCAAATGATAGTTTCAAAAATCTTCCCTTTCCTATATCTTTCGATGCAGTCATTCGACTAAATCGAAATTCACAGGATATATGGTCCTTGACGTGAAGCAGTTGTGATAATTTCAATTATGCGTTGCAAGAACTGAGCATTTTCTTCGTTTTTGGACTAGGAGATGCTGCCATCAAATTTGCATTTGATTAGCATCTTATAATAAAAATTAATTTATATTCTTAAATTTTGAAACTTACGATAGCGGTAACTATGAAAGTTTTTGGATCAAAGTGGTAGATGGCCTTCGATGGAGGTTATTATTATTTTACAGCCTATTCATAAATACTTTTGATGCATGCAAGTAGCACGATTTAAAATTCAGGTCTCGCTCATTTTCTGACAAGAAGCCGAAGCTTAAATGTTTGATGACAACCATGAATATATTTATTTGATGTCCCAAGTGTTTTTGTAGAGTTTAACTATGATAAACACTTTTATGATTAAGAGCTCATTCAATATTCCCAATGCATTTATTTTACTTCAATATACTATGAATATACTATGATTTTGTCATATTTTACACCCATATTTGATTGAATGCCAGAATATATACATACATAATGAATATAAATAATACACGACAAAATAAAGCTCTTGATCCAAAACCATCAAAACTATATGAATGCATTATTGCGAGTTTTACTTAAACCAGCCATAAAGTAAGGTCGTAAATGTCAAATCAATCCAAAGTAAATGGATATCACGCAATAATCTAGATGTCTAGTTACCAACGAACGGCAGTTATGGAAGCTGAAGTGGCCTAAAAGACGTCGGGAAAATCGAAAATCTAAGCTCTTCGTATCAGTCTATCATCTATTCACTTCGAATGACTCAATTGACCTCTTTTCGTTTATAAAAGGTTTTCTGAGATCTTTACGAAAACTCTGCCGGGATTTAGTACCTAAGTACGAACATAGTAGTTTTGTTAGTTTTGAATATTGGCGATTGTCATATGCATGACACGTACCAAATTCTTATCATCGAAAGAATGATTTACAGACATAAATGCTGTCAGTGAGCTGCACAAACATCGACTGCACGTAAGAAATGATTTCAATAACCCTTGACTTCGAACAGTAAATTATGTTATACTGTATTAGATCGTGCTCGATTGTTTTGTGTGCTTACCTCGAATGGTTTTTAATGATAAAGATGTTGATACTTTTAGTTATAGGCAGAGATTTTTCCATGAGTTTGAATTTGTGGCTCAACATAATATTTTCTTATGATTCCGTGTCTTCGTTTCTTGTTTGTATCGATCTGTTTAGCGAGCCCTGAGCCCTTCAAATCTTGGTGGCAAGATGAATGTAAGTTACATTAAGGGGACATAGCACCTTCAGATTTTTAAAAATCGATTTTTTTTTTTTGATTGAATATGTTAGAATAAAGCTTTGAAAACATGATTTGAATAATATAAAATTGAAATATTAAAAAAAAAAACCTTTGTGACCATATATAGCGAAGCGCACCAAGGTTATTTTTTTCTATGATTTTCGTTCACTTCGCTATACCGCTACATCAACTTAGGCCAAAGTGCAGAGAAAGATAAGTGAGTCCACTCTTTCAAAAAAAGCAAAACAAAAGTTAGCCTTGGCAAAAAAAAACAAAAAAAAAATAGCTGAAGAAGATACTTCTAAAAAAAAGTGTTGAAACTCCAAAAAAGGTCCGAAAAAAGTTCAACTGACACTAAAATTAATGAAAAATTTATCAACATACTATGGCCTAGCCATACGACGAAATTTCAATTCGGTTGAAAACATGCGCAAGGAAATTTGAGCAGCATATTCCCAAAAAAATTCAACTGCTGAGAACGCTCAACACTCTTATTGTCCTGTTGGAGAAAAGGCTTGGTGTAACTGGCGCAAGGCGGAGGCAGCTGGTGGTATAGTTTTAAAAAATTTCAAGCATCCTCCACCTTTAGATGTTGAGGCACAAGAAATTTTTAGCCTATTTATGAAGACTTATCATCAGAAGATTTATTGAAGCACAGAATAATAACGAAAGCTATAATTCTTGTCTTTGGTATTTGGCTCCCAAACATACTTTTTGTGGAAAAAATATCATAAATATGGCTGGAAATATTTCTACATGTACATTCAATAAAGGATTTATGGCTATCTTGAAAATAATGCGAATCAAGGGAATTAAAATTGACCAACGTGCGCTGGAACATGCAGAAAATAGGGATGTTGCAAGATTCAACCAGGTGGAAAAACACTTGACCGAGGTATCTAAAGAGGCCAGAACTGCTCGAGGGGATCATAAATCTTTGGAAGAGGAGGAGTATGAGCAAGAGGAAAGTATATTGTATGGTTCAGGCAACGCAGATTAAATTTCGGTAAGATATTACAAAAAATATTGAATTTTAACTTTAAACGCGATTTTCTCAAAACAACCTTTTTCTAGTTGATTAAGAAAAATGTTTTTATCCAATCGTTCTTAACACGTTAATCTGCACATGTCAATGCTCAGAATAAACTACGGATGAAAAAAACGGCATTAAATTTTTTAAGTTATTTTCGAAAAAACGCCGCCATTTTGTTATTTTTCAACCAAATTTTTTTATTTTAGTTCATTCCAAGGCCGCTGTGATGCTGATAAAAACACCGTTTTTGTTTTTCTTCTGGGACTTTTTTGAGGGCAGTTATCGTGCAAGCCAGGTTTTTTAGTGTTTTTTTTAAAAAAAAAAAATTCTAGCTGACGACAGGGGGCCACAAAAAAATTTTAACAATTTTTTTTATGCAGTATAAGGTAAATAAAGTATATGTACAAAGTTTCGTTAAGATTTGTCCTTTTATTCAATTCAAAATTAACCTTTGAAAAAAACAATTTTTTTTCAAATTTAAAAGTGCTATGTCCCCTTAAGCATCAAATTTTATACTTCGCAGATAGCAGTTAATATTGTTTTTCTCCCCCGCAGTCTAACTATACAGTTTGTAAGAAAAAGCTTAACCCTAGAACGGTACGGTAAATTTTTGGATGATTTTAGGTAAATGTTTTTACTAAAAAGAAGGCAACAATAGTTTATGTACATTTTTTATTTTATCATTAAACATAAAAAGATTATATAGCTTCTAGCCTCAGGGCAGTCAGAATGGCCAACTGGCTGATGCGCGACGAAATATATACCGCATGTAAGTAAAAATTACTCATGGTTACCATTCTAAAGTTAAGAGATCAATGCGAATGTTCGCTCTTCAATTCAGTCTTATCTTTACACATTACTACCACTTTAGTTTTAAAACACAGAAATATTTTTTTTTTTCACAAATCAAAATTTTAATTTGAATTGATCGTTTTACATATTTTTTTTCAATACACGCGCAGTTTTACTACATAATTTTTTACATCGAAACATGTAACGCAATTATACATTTGTTTTATTGCTACTAAAATCGTTTATACGATTTAATTTCAAAATGCAATCTAAAATTGATAGATGAACTTTTTTAAGAAACATCTGAATAATACTCCAAATCTCATTATGAACCATTAAACATTCGACGCACTTATCGGAGTTCAACGTTTCGCGACCTTGTCATTGTGATCAAATAAATAGGCGTGGATATACAATCCAATAAAAATTCAATTTTCTCTAATTTGAACTGTAATTTCTTTCATTTGATCTAACCATATACCATTTTTTTAGTATGTTTGTTTTGAATATTTGCTCAACCATCTAAATGATTTTGCTTGGCAAGCACACGAAGGTATTGTTTTGCAACAAAGTTGAAGAAGATGTTGTTTGATTAGTATTCGATTGAAACTTTGTTTTTGCATCATTTCAAATTAGGCCTGAGCATAATTGTACACTGAAGATTTCGATGTAATCTATCCAAAGACAGGCTTTTGAGTTAACTAATAATAAGAAATAAAATCTGCTATCGAAATTAAAACATTAATTCATATCAACATACTAATTCACTTATGAAAAATTTATTAGCTCATTTTGAATAGAAATAATTAAATTTTGTGAACACCTGTCTTTTTTGCATAAAGTTCGGGATTTAAACATTCAGTTATTACAACAAAGTTGTGTTCAGGTATGAATTATATGGAAAGCAAATGCATTATTAAATGGAAAGAAATGAGGTTCAGATGTTTGTAGAAAGAAACAAGTCTTCAAATTACGCCATGCATATGTGTATGCACATATTTGATTGCAAATTTTAAGCTTCGACCCATGTAGTTAAATTATTAACCCATGTAGTTGAGTTATTGACCTATGTAGTTAAATTACTAAATCAAACAAGCAATGAAACTTGTTTACAATTTGACAGGTAAAAAGTATATGCTGTTACCGAACTGGTTGATTATATCTTTACATATTTCATTTATTGAGTTGAGTAAAAGCCCAGATCTACAAAACTGGTAAACACAGAAAAAGAATATAATGTCTCAAAATAAACAAAGTTAGACGCAAAAGACGTATTGGGAATGCTGCGGATTCTATTTCATATATACTTTTTAATTACCGTTAGGACCACAAGAGCGTGTACGCTGTAAACAAAAAAAGGGGTTTTCACTACCTGGAAAGTGTTGACGCCATTTGATTGGATAAGGCTTCTCTAAAGCGCTTTAGAGATTACAGTTCAAATGCATTGTGATTTTCAGAGAAATCGGAGTTAATCAAAATGAGGGCTGCGTACACCAAGAGATTTGAAACTGTGTTTTTATGTCTGATCCCTAAAGAGCCAGAAATGTCAATAACAGCTGCAGCACGATACCTTAGAAAGTCGAACCAGTTCGTCCGCAAGTTGATTAAACGGTATAATTAGACAAAAATTGTAGAGACTTGAAAACAGCGGCGGATTTAACGTATTAGCCTCCCTCGGCTTGAAAAAAATTGCTGCCCTTGCTCTGCATGTAAAATTACAGTTACAATAAAAAGAACCTGAAAAGATCTAAAAGAACCCACAAAGTACCTGAAAGAAATCTATAAAATACCGAAAGGACCTATAAAGAACTAAAGAAGTACCTAAAAGGACCCAAAAATCTTATAAAAGTCGCCTTAAGTTTGGGAAAAATTCCCACCTTTATCTTACATGTAAAATAGTAAATAGTAAGTGTTTGCTTAATGTTTATCGTCTATACAACTACTCGTCTGGCTTTCAGCATGGCAAAAGTGTCGATTATAGAATCATAATTGATCGTTCGCAGTAAGTCAGACTCAATTCCAAGTACACTTTTTAAAGATTATCTCATTTAAATGTTGACCGCGACTACGCCGTAAATGGTCCATATTGAGGGTCCAATTTTGGACGATGCGTTCCAGCATAGCGCCCGGTATCTCCAAAGCGTCGATTGAAGCTGGCTTATCACTGAAGACCAGAGACTTCGTGTAACCCCAAAGAAAATAATCTAAAGGTGTGATATCACACGATCTAGGCGTCTAGTTGAAACCAAAGTTCACCGATACCACGCGCTTCAATTTCAGGTAGCAAGAGCGGTCGCCATTGACGGTTACGTTCTGACCGGACTCATTTTGAAAGAAATATGGACCGATGATTCTGACGGCCCATAAACCACACCAAACTGTGCATTTCTGTGGCTGTAGTAGTAGCTGTTGAAGCTCTTCAGGTTGTACATCAGCTCAAAAGCGGTAATTCTGCTTATCGACGTATCCTTTGAGTCAAAAGTGCGCTTCATCACTGAACAGAATTTCACGATAAAACAACGGATTTTCATTGAGCTGATTCAGAGCCAATTCACCAAAAACACGTCGCAAACCTAAGCCGCCTGGCTTCAATTCTTGCATGAGTTGGACTTTGTATGTCTTAAACCAAGATCTTTACGCCAAGTTGTTGCATACGACAAACCAAGCTGTTGAGAACGACGCCAAATCGATTCGTCACGATCTTCAGCCACACTCTCAGCTACAGCCGCTATATTCTCTTCACTATGTGCTGAATGTGGTCTAATCGGTCGAGTATCATCCAATAAAGTATGCTGGGTTTCAAATTTAGGGATGGTATTGGCTATAGCTGCTTTAAGAGCTCGAAAGACATTTCTCACAGAACGCTGATTTTCGTAATACAGCTGATAAATTTGGATACGTTGTTGCGATGTAAGTCTTTCCATGATGATTTGTCAAGCAATACTGAATAAAAATTACATTACAGTTTGACAGGAGCCACGCGTGATCTGTCAAAAAAAGGATATTGAAAATCAAACTTCATAATGAATCACCCTGTACTTCTTCGCCAGTCTAACCGAATTAGCTTCGGTGGATTTACAGAGGATCAGCTAGTTTATCCCAGACTCCGGGTACCTCTCCACTCAACAATAGTTGTGATATCAGAATGAGTCCTTATATGCCCTACGTGGCCTTCTCCGGCCTATGTTTGGAAGAGCAGCCACGAAATCGATCTATCTGTTGAAACGAATATACCGAAAATGCCTGGAGCTGTTAACTCATTACTAATACCATAGTAAAGAGCGTATAAAATCTGTTTTACGTTGAGTCTCTGTGTCTCTTATATTCCGTTTCGATTCAATAAATCCGTAGAAAGTCAGAGGGGTAGAAAGTTTAAAGAATTACTACCGCTTTAGCTTTATAAATTTTTGATATCGAAACATTTCATGTTTAGTTTCACTACAACATTATTTTTACAAAATTTAATTTTAGTATTTCTTAGTACCGACAGCTTTATCTGGTTTTTTCAGCCAACATTCCACCAAATTTGGATAAAACTAAGGATTATATACTGTATGAATTTTGTTTTGGTTTAATGAATGCATCGAAGGGGTTGGCGAAGAAAATTTTCTTTTTGCTGATCAATTTTCCAAGAAGACACCAGGGTTGCTAGAAATTTTTTGTAAATTCGCCCAGTTGGTGGCAATTCATAGCCCAAAATCGCGGAGTTGGGCATATTTGTAGTCCAAAATCGCATTTGCACATCAGTTGGTTTAATTTTTACTTAAAATCATGATAAATTACACTGAACAATACAATATGCTCATTTATTCAAATTCGTAAGGCACTCGTCGCTAGAAACATACTTAAAAAACTAAATTATATTACTTACTCATCAGAAAACAATATCATTATTATAGATATTTGAATTAAGCTTCTTTACTAATTTCTCAGAGATGGGAAAGTAATTACAACATCATTGGCGTGTAAGTGCAACCGTATACGCATTAAAGCAGAGAGTGCTTTTAGATTTAATTTGTTTCTAGGTTTCTTTTTGAAGTATTTTCTAAAAAATTGTTGGCGAAAACATGTATACTTTTCTGAAAATGAATAAATGAGACGGCATTCTTTTGATTCATTCTTTCAAAGTCAAGCGGCAAAATAAGAAACAATTATTTTTGAGGGTTTCGGCTTTGAGCTGAGAAAAATTGCAATACAACAGTTCTCTTTGTAGTTGTAATTTTGGTGGGGAAAAAAGCAAATCGGCAAAAGTTTGATCACATGAGTCTTATTTTTAGCACTTTGTAGTTAAAAATAAAAAAAAAAGTAGTCTGAGGAATGGATATTTGTTTTCTTTTTTGAAATGAAGCCAATGTAAAATATAGCCCAAAGTAGCAAGTGACTCGCCCAAATAATATGTCGCAAACTGATAGAAAAGATAGCCCAATTGATAGCCCACCAATGTCACAGAGCTGCCATTATGTTCATTAAACTTTGTCCAGACCCGGTTTAGTCAAGACCAATGCATCCTGTGAATGATGATCACAATAATCTGATGATCTGTTCATGAAATTTCGCGAACACAAATTCCGGGTGCTAAAAATAAGTAGTTTCGTGAAGGTAGTTACACTTCTGCGATAATAATTCTTAAAATTTTCTATCCGACTGCAGCGTAAAGGCTTAAAATTTACAAATCGGCATTTTTATCTAAAAAGAAAAACTTTTTCAGGGAACTCGAAGAATTTCTTTTTACATGTTTGCCGTAGCTGGAGGTTAACCTCCACGCTCATCAAAAAACACACAAGCGTTTTTGTTATGCCTTCTGATTTGTCCTGTAAATTTTTTTTATTGATCTGATGAGTCAGTGAGAGGTTATTACAATTCGAAAATTTTCATTTTTTTTTCTAGCACCTACATGGGATTAAAAAAATATCCAAAATGTCCTTACTACGCTAAAACAAAACTAGTTTTAATTTTTTATGATTTTTTTCCGAATATCGCAGATACATATATAGGGATAACTACATATTCACTCCTATTTTAAAAAATTACCTACAACTTATATGCAGCAATATCTCCTGAAAATTTCAGCTCGATCAGATTATCCGATCCGGACAAAAACCCAATGAATTTATTGTTGATATATGTATGTATGTATTAAAATGTGAGTTTTTAGGCATTGTATAGGCTTTTTTTCGAAAAACAATAAAAATCTAATGCTTGCGGATTTCCGATCGTTAAAAGATTTCCCTGTTTTTTTCGTTTCGTCCTTGAAATAGCAGCAAGTTGAAAATAGCACTACTGTTGGTGAATATTTTGCCAATCATCCAACGAGATGTGCCTGCACATATTGCATTCGAGTATCTTATGGTGGATACCTTGATACAGAATCTAATTAAGAATATCAATCCAGCTACATAAGGCAGCTCATTTTTGGCTTAGTATGAACTTCACGTAGCGTTGCCATTTCGAAGCGACCATTCAACTCACTTCCAAATTCGATTTTGTTTGCAAGCGCAAAAAAATTTCAAGTGAATAGGAAACGATTTTCGAGACTCACCCACTGCTTTGGACTGCTGATTCAATTAATGCAATCACGCCTTTATTCTGTCGTCGTGACGACATCGAAAATGCAAAGCACTTTTAGGTTTGCCGGCCAAAATATATGCATCACAAAAAATGCTTTCACTCTTTCGGACGAAGCCCCGACATTCAAGAGTCATAAGTAATTGATATTTCATGCTCGCCGCCGGCTTACAAAGCTTAATGACCAAAAACGGTTTTGGATCAACGACAACAAGTAACCTATTGGTGTCATTTAACCGATTTGCCAGAGTAACATTTAACGCTCTTTGGGACTACCGCGCGGAAGATAGATTTACCAATGAGTCAGATGCAATAACAGTGCCGCCATCAAGCAGCCGCCACCTTCCAACCGAAATGACTTGAATGAGAAGTTTTGAAGAAAACTGCCATGCCGTGAAACAAAAAAATAAACAAGCAACAAACCAATCCAACATCCAAGTCTACGAAGTCAACCATAGATAGGCTGCGAATTCGGTGATCTTCCAGTTGCTTTTATAAATGCACTGTGAATGATCGAGACAAGGTTCAGTTGGAATTCGTAACTCGTTCACAACCGGTGATCCAATAAACTAACTTCCATCTAAGTTCAGTTTCGGAGTTTCGTTGCAACGGTCGTTTTTTTCGTGTAAATCGGCGCAATGATTTCGGTATGTTTTATTGTAAACAATTGCTAGAATATTATCGATTTGGGCTTGAAAAGACATAATTTTTTTTTTTTTAAATAAATGTAGTTAAAAAGTTTAAAGCATTCGAGCAACTAGTATCGAATGCAATATCTTTGAATTGATTTGGGATTACTGAAATGGATTATCTTATCTATTGGCTACACACTTGGATTATAAATTTGCCATCGTCCCCTAGTTAACCATAATTGTATCAAATATACTGAGCATGTGATTAAAAAAGTGATTGAAATATATATTGGAAGTTATTGCTTTAGTATGTAACCTTAGATCCTGATTGATTAGGAGAAATGCATGTGCCTGTGAAAAAAATAAATATTATTTTCCTTTAAAGTGATTTGACTATTTCATTAATACTGAGCGTTGGAGGTGAAGTATCTATATGTGACCAGAGGACAGTGAATGTGCATAATTAATTCGTGACACAAACGGCATTGCTTTCAAATGCATTCTGATTTGCGATCTTGCAATTTGATTATTGAAATTATTTTACACGTTTGCATTGTCCTTAGTAATGTTTTAACCACTCGCTTTGGACATGTGTGAACGAACGAAAATATTTTTCTATTTATGACTTCATTTGACGTGTCTTTCTGCATATGCCGCTTTTATGATTTTAATTGGTAATATTAGTACAGTCCCACACGGGGCGCCAGAACGAAAAAAGCCAATTAGTATCCGTAGATGCTATTATTAAATTATTCCCGAGTGCAATCAACTTAATGTAATATAGCACAATGCAATTTATTGTAACCTTGTCATATCCTGATGAGAACATGATTTGATTCTAAATAGTACCCAAATTGATCTGCATATTCAGCCGGGTAGACATTTATCAGTATTTTGACATAAATTGACTATCCGTAAGTTCATTGGAAGTAAGAAGCTCAATTTTAGTCAATCTAGGCGTCAATATATAATTATAGAGATAGTCACAATAGTTCTCATCAATCTGTTTGTGAACAGTTTTTCGTTTCAAGTTCGTAAGTTATTGCAATCAAAAAGCTTACCCGCTAAAAATTTTGTTTCGAGTATTTATAAGTATTGACAAATTGAAGATGCAGTGAAGTTGACCCATTAAATATTTCCGGACATAGGAGAGTGAAATTTATGGAACTTTTCGGTGGGTTTTTTTACTGCTGCGAATCTACATTTGAAAAAATATGTTTTTCTATTCAGTTTAAGATCTTTCATCCACAAATTATATTTCTTTGTTATATCTTATCTAATCTAAAGTTTTGGAATCAACACAGTAACTGAAAAAGCAAGTAAACCATCAACACACAAACTACATACCAAGAACAATTCATTTACATATCTATTATTGAAATGAAAGACCTTCGATGTATTCCAAAATAAATTTAATTATTGAAAATAGCTAGCTATTTGAAAATCTTTTTACACAATGCACACTGCAATTCAAAAGCTCTCTTACCGCGCAACATCTGTACAACTACCATTTGAATGGCAGTAAACTATTTTTAAAAGATGGGTAGCAGATTATGCGTTGTCTTGAATCATTTACAATGAAATTATTTCAAATGAAATTAGCGTGAAAATTATATGAACGTAACAAAAAAAGATTCATATTCAATTTGCAGATACTTAGCTCAATAGATGAAATGCGTTTGCTCAATTGCAAACGAATGGGGTATCTCATTTATATGCTGTTTAAAAAATCATATTGCATTTTTTATTATGTTTAAGGCATTGCGATTCAATCCCGCAACGTTAATTTTCAAAACTTTAGGCATATGAGAATCAGCTATGACCTAGACTTCCCACGTGCCGTGTGATACAACGTGTTCTTCCCCCCGACCACTTGGATATTGATAGAATTTCTGGAGGAGTAGATTCCAGGATCCCTGAATCGCCTCTTTCAAATACCGAATAAAATCAAACAAGCAGATCAATCGCCATTTGCAATTGCTTTTCGCTTCTTTGATTGGAGGTTTGAGATTTCCAAAAACCAAGAGATTTTAACACAGTCATATAAAGTTGTCTAGGATATCATCGTATTCTTGGCATGGCATGCATTTCTTTCGCACAATTCCAATTACACTACAACCATGAGTTGTACTCAGTCTACCTAGAAACAGATATAATTACAAAGATAAAGCTCAGTAGACTTCGGTGGGCTGAACACCTAGCTCGAATGTGCGAAGAGGATCCCGCTGGACCTAGCGTTGGAGACCTAGCCTGTGCTGGAGGGATGGCGTTGACGAGGACGCTCGGAGTTTAGGGACCGATGGAACAATTTGTTGACGGAGGCCAAGACCGGACCCCGGTTGTAGCGCTGATGATGATGATGGTGATGACATACTCCTCATCGTCACACTAATTGCTTAGAGCGAATCAGCGACGTAATATGGTCATCTTAAAATCCGTAGTACGTCAATAGACAATCACTCTACAATATTTAGATTTTGCAAAGGTGTTAAAGTTAAATGAACGTTACAGTCAAAAATGTTTATATGAAGAGAGAAATAGAAAATTATGCAGCACTTTTTTAGTACTAGGAATCAAATTACTGTTTATAGCTCACAGCAAATTTATGCCATAACAACCCTTGTTGGGTCCAGGAGTTGAAGCTGGTAGAGAGTTTCATTCACAAATTTACAATCAGAGTGAATATGTGTGTGGAGTGATTACTTCCACGACTCACTTTACCCTTAATTAACTCAGGTACCTATCCAGAGCCAGGTGAACTCAAAACTTGGTACACGGTCTTCCGTCCGTATCCGGATTCAAACTAGGGACCCCACACACTAAAAGCCAGTGTTCTACACACTTTACTACTCGAAATTAAGTTGACATAGCCAACAGAAATTCGTCGTTGTTGGACGAACACTTATTTTAATAAAAAAGATGTTCCAAAAGCTTATTGCAACAGCAAAGCAAGAAACATAATTTTTTGAATATGATACATGAACGTATGGTACCAGCTTTGAGAATCACGAAAATATTATTAATTTCATATGAACAAAGAAGCACCTAAGATAATTAACAATGGACCATATTGACAGGATGAGAAGGATTACACCAATATAGTGGAAAGATTGTCCAGACCCTAACTAAAATTAGACTTATGAGCAATCAAGACTTCACGTACAAACCAATCAACAAAAAAGTGGGTGAGGTATAGTAGATATATAAAGATAAACAATTAGATGGAGTTTCATCAAAACAATAAGATAACAAAATATCGTTACCAATACACTTGGAATCCGTGACTGAGCAAACAGTTATAAGGTAATGAAACCATAAAGATATTTATTGTTTGGAATTAAAATTAAAGCTTCAGTTTCCAACAACGAATCAAACATTGCTTGTTTGATTAACATTGTGGTATCAGAGTAAAAGTTACTGGAGTTTCACAGCAGGCTGTATCAAAATGTACTCTTTTTTCGAAGAGGATAAGTACCTATGGTATAATAAAAGGACGAATGAAAACAAAGATTTAGTATCAAAAGAAAAAAAATTACCCAAAGACTTTGGTTTTGAAGACCTTTTGTCATCACCTAAAAAAAATTGGAAATCTTCGATAGAACTGAAATTTTTTCGCGATAATAGTAAATAACTAGTCAAATTGAAAATCAAAGGAGGTCGGTAGCTTAGCTGGCTAACGCGTCAGTCCGAAGCAACGATCTACTACCCGCGGATTCGAGTCCCGCCGTGCCCATGGCTGTATTTGTTTGTCTTGTGTTGTCTTAACAGTATTGTCCGGTACGTATTTTAACGCTTTCAATTCAATCGGTGTTTACTTGCAAAATAAATCTCTATTTTCTGTACTCAAACATCTGCACATATCTCGGATAATGTTTCCTTTTCCAACGATCATCCAGAAGTTCAATCATTGATGAACTGTCACGTTAAAAGCAATCCCAATGTATAGACGAGATCTCTTACCTCTTTCGTGTGTGTTTCTCTATCCATACTTTTGAGCTGTAGTCAAACCTTTGCAAAATTTCATCGAAATGACAATCTGTTCAATCAACTAGTCTACTGACTTTGCAAGCATTTCAAATTTCCGTCTGGTTTTCCTCTTTACCTTGCTTTGGTGAAGGTTTCGAGCCAACTGAGTGTAACTAGCTATGCCCCTTTACCCAGCTTATTCTAGCGCAAGAACAGCAAGATTTTGCCAAAGATAAGTTTACTCTGATAAGTTCATTTTCAAACAAGCGATGTCGTGTACGCTAATTTTCCCAAAACATTTGTCTATGTTCGTCACATACTTGTGCTTTCAAAGCTAAAAGATTCGCTTCTTTCTTGGCTTTTTTTCATATGTTTATTGAATAGTAATAAATGTTCCCAAAGTTTTAATGTTCACATACCTCGAGCTCCGCAAGGATATTTTCTTGGTATCCTTCTGTTGTTACTAATGTTCGATTTAGTTCGAATTAGTATTAAAATCACTTTGGTCAAAAATTCATATTTCTATATGTATTTATATATATATATATATATATATATATATATATATATATATATATATATATATATATATATATATATATATATATATATATATATATATATATATATATATATATATATATATATATATATATATATATATATATATATATATATATATATAAATCTCAAAACAGCGACAAAAAATTTCAGTGAAAAAATCTCAGGACCGCGCCATCCGATTGAACTGAAATTTTCAGGATACATTGGTGTGTATGCAGAATAGTGCCAGATTTCACAAAAAGTTGATAATCTTTAACCCTTGAACCTTTAGCCCTTTAATCTTTAAACCGGCGGCCATTTTAGTGATATTTTAAATATACTCGTACCTATTTTTCTATCAATAAATAACTTTCGCAAAAATAAAGTTTATGGAATGAATTTCCAGCGTGTTTTTAATGTGAATATGGTAATATTTTTGAAATTTTTAACCTTATGTGTGCGCTAGGCGCCTAAAATGAGATTGGGAAACTTTGAAGATTTTTGAATTGCGATAACTTTTGACCAGATTATCAGATCATTATGAACTTGATAGGAAATATTGATATTGTTAAGATGTATACTCGTTTAGTTTTTTATGAACGTGCTGGCAACATTGCAGCTACGGCAGGCATTGAAAGTGAAAACCTTCAAACCATCGACTCTAATGAAAAAATTTCGTCTTTAACAGTGAAAACCAACTCATATAGAAATTTTATGCTTTGTCTATACAACCAAAGCAAAACTTCTGAAATTTCACATCGGACAAGAACGGTAAATCTCCTCCAATTTACCTATATTTTAAGCATCAAAAAATTCTGTTCACGAGAACTCACGACCCAATTATTAGATATGTATTAGTATATGTATTGGTATTCAGTAGGACCAGTTATATCTATTGGTATTCAGCAGGACCAGGTATGATAGAAGCGATTTGGGAATGCGGGCAATTCTGTGCCCGCATAAAAATTATAAAGAAAAAAAAAACTGCTTTTTGCCCTATGAATTCTGGTTTAGTTACCGGATTAAGAACCTTACTTAACCGAATAGCTGAACCTTACTTTAAGCCGTGTTTGGTATAAATTTGATTGAAAAATTTGGTTGGCGCTGTCAGCTATGGTAATTTTGGTGTCTTGGGTTTTGAAAATTCGCTCAGGAAAAGAAAGCTTTTTGCCCTATAATTTCCAGTGCAGTTCATGTGATAAATGGAACTTAATATAGGCATTATTCAGAAAGAATCTGGTTAAAAAACCATGATAGGGTTGCCAGCTATTGTTGGTTTTGTATTTATTTGCAAAAAACGGTAATGATCTTGTAGTGACAATAAATAACAAATATTAAGTTTTTGAAAAAATGAAAGCTTTTGCGACTGGTAACCCTAAAACTTTAGCGACTGGTAACCCTAAATTAACCCTAATTAAATATGCACTCAAAGTCTGCACGATTTTTTTATTGTTCATCGAACATTAGTATTTCTAGCGGTTCAGGTGCGCTAGAGTTTTTTTTGTCGATAAAGTCGTCTTTCCTTTTATGCGCGGATAACTTGAAGATGTCCAGATTGATTGATTCTCTTTGAGGATTGCAAACCTGGTACATTGAAAACCTGGTACTCTACCAACTCCCTCATATTTTTTATTTTCTTCACTCAAACAAAAACTCACTATTATCTTTCTGACTCCTTTTTTATGCAGTTGGCAGACTCAATTATGCGTTGTCTCTGACTCTAGAGTCAAATTTGACCAGCACATCATGTACATAATTCTCTCAATATCATGGTTCTCTGGTTTTTACTTTCATGATTCTCTAGTTTTATACTTTTCTATTGTTCGTTTGTGATATCCTGGATACTAGTGATGGGCTCAAAAACGGCAAACAGTTTGGGAAAAACAAATTGGCTACAACCAACGAATAAACAGTTCCTCAAAACAGCGACAAACAATTCTCCTAAACAGTTTCTCAATGGCAAACTGTTTCTCAGCGGCAAACGGTTTGGCGGAGAGAAACAGTTTGACAGTGACAGTATTTAGTAGATAAAAACAGTTTGGCAGCGGAAAATTGTTTTGCAACAGAAAGCAGTTTGGCGATTAGCAGCTTACTTTATTTGACTAGATTAATATAATTTCTAGGAAAACATATTTTAACTCTGAAATCTTTATTAGATATGGCAAGATATATTTTTGTTTGGAAATACACCAAGTAAAACTCGAGCCTTTGCATATATACAGCCTCTCTGTGTAGGACATGCAATTCTTTAAAATTTTCAAAAACAATCGTAGTATTGACTTGATTTTCAAACAAAATAAGGAAGTAACCAACAACATTTTCTTCACTTTTCATCACAAATTTCATAAGACCTGTCCGTTACCGATTAAAATCTTCATTGCAGTAAATTTTCTAAAATTTAAAATCACTTCACGAACGATCACTTAAAATTTATCAGCCAATTAATCAGTATTTTGACACTTGCATCTGCTTCAACTCCGTAAATATTTTACTCATCAAATATCCAATTTAATACGTCCAAAACGTTGTATGAATTATTCATAATTAACTTCACTTATGCCTACGGGTAATTTATGCATGTTGCCCCATGCGACAAAGATCAGATTCACACAATTTAAATTCAAAAGATTGACTAAATATTTTGGATTGTTAAATTTTCGGACATTTATTGATAACGTGATCAGTCAAATCGAATTTATTGTGTTTTAATTTTATTTTACCGAATTGAAAATGCCTGAGCGGTTTACTAATTTTATAATGATTGATGGGTTTGGTCGCCGGTAAGGTCAAACACTTCTTTTGTGTGAGGGAAAAAGTGCCTGATCGCTTTCAACCTCTAAATACCGAAAAGTTGCATTGACGTTGAAGAATTGTTAGCGCGGCACAATAAATACGCCCTTGGCAAATCAAGATTGACTTTGAATGAGTTTCAAATCCATGATGCCATTAATAAATTGGCATTTTGTTGACGATATAATCGTTGAACGAACTAAATCCACTTATGATATTTAAATATCCAGTCCCTATATGCCCTAATTTCCTCAATACCTTTTTACAATATTTTAATTTTTAACGCGAAAATGAAAGTCCCGGCTTCAAAACGGTCCGATTTATTTCCATTTGCTTACTCCCACACAAACAAAAACATACTGAGAATCACAAGCTCAAAGCTAAGAGGTTCCAGTGGTGCAATTTGAAAATTTATCGATGCTTTTGCTAAATCTACGACTGCTTAATTTTCACAACGCACTAAAATGGCAAATGCATATATTAGCATTAAAGTATGGACTGCTTGCAAAACGCAGCACGCATATCTGCATCCGAATAGTGTGTTTTAGACATTTTAAGACCATATGTAAAATTGAAAGCAGGCATATTAGTTGATATGCATGTAAATTGGACTAGTGTGGAAATGCAAGAGTTGTAATTTATCATGTTTGCAATTTCGTACAAGCAGACCCCCTTTAAGGTGTTTTAAATTGCATATCGTCATAATCATGAGGTATCCAAAATCTTCCCGCTGAAATAAATGGAACTATGCTATCGAGGGTGAAAAATTAATAAGCGCTCTGCGGGACTGTTTTAATGCACTGAAACCTAAAAACATATCATGCTGAAATGGATGAAATAGTTCCAATCTTGCTATTAATACTGAAACAGTACAATGGATAGACAAAAAGTATTATTTCTGACGATTTGAAAAGTATAAAAATCTCTTGGAAATTGAATGTATGCATTATGGCTGACCAGTGGTGCCATATCAGGGATTTTAACCCTAGATTTAGGGATATTTTAAAGACTTTAGGGAACAAACAGGGGGAAAAAATATTCAGGGTTTTGTTTAGGGTATTCTGAAATTCGATAATGCATTTTTCCGGAACAGATATTTCGATAAATAATAATTTCGAAATACGTCATGTCCACCTTTTTCTGATATAAGAAAATATCATACCAATATAATCATACCAATAAGCGGATATGGGTGATACTGTTTCAAAATTGATATTTCTACCTTACCGATTGACGACATAGGCCGCGATTGCCGTACCCTATATCTCTGTCTATTCAGCTGAGTGACTGATTCACTTTTTCGTAGGTACTATCAGCAATACGTTGTCGTCAAATCCATGATGGGGTCATTTAACCGCCCTCGCTCTGTCATTGTTTGATGTGTATTGCATTTAACACGGGGATATCCAGAAATATCGGAATAAGTCATATTCCTTTCTCCGAGCTCGCATATTAATTAATCAACCGATGAAATCTGCCCATGGTACTGTCTAACTGTCTCTCGCGTCTCTGTCGATAATAAACCTTTCGGGACTAATTTTTGCTAAGTGGAAAAAATTAGTCCCAAAAGATTAGGATTAAAGAAGGAAAGTTTCACCTCACCTTAAAAAAGTTTGCTTCATGTGACGAAATTCTTACCCATATAAAAATTTATATTTAAATAACCTGGTTTTCGAGAATCCCGATAAATTTCCCGGAAATGACGTCACTATGGCTACTTAGGGTATTTTCAGGGATAAATAGGAATTGTTTAGGGGTAAGCCGCAGCGCCTATCTGGCAGCACTGTGGCTGACGCTATCGGAGGAGACGCTGGATGCGCCGGATGGATGGCGTTGACCAGGACACGTCGAGCTTAGGGGTGCCTAACTGGATGATTTCGGCAATGAGGAGATGAAATGTCATTCGAATTCATGTGTACAATTTTTTTTGCGTAGAAATTGTTGAAAATGGCGCAGAAACACTTTGTACAACTCATATTTTCCTTTATTGTCCAATTTTCGCTATTTTAGAACAAAATTCGAATAACATTTCATTGAAATCCATTCTCCCTCACATGGATGGGATTCAGTACGTTCTGAGAACAATTCAGCCGGGAAAAAATGCACAATAGTTACTGATTTATACTAGATTAACGCTAAATTCAGGAGCTTTCAACTGTCAGAAGCCGAAACAAATGTATGATTAATCACGAAGATTTGTGGTCGATTTGGTCTCAAATCGATCAGCTGATCGAAATCACGTGATTTAGTCTCAGTGCGAACAGACTATAAATCTATTTAGATCATACTGCGAGTCTTTTCAGTTGCAAAATAGAGGATGACTCCAGAATGAAACCTACATCATTAATAAATAAGACGAACAATAAAGTGCCCAGATTACTACCTTGTGAAACACGAACCGTGGTTCTAATTTCAAATGGCAAGGCACCACGAAAAGGTATACGCCAAGCCGTTTCAGAAACAAGTTCGGGAATTGAAAAGAATGAAGCTTGGGTAGAGTGATCAACCTTATCAAAGACTTTCGTCAAGTCTGAGTTTGCACAATCAGTTTGGAAGCTATCGTCAGTGGAATTAATTATTCACTTGATGAGAATGTTTTACAAGATTGGTAGTGGCAGAACGACCTTGCACAAAATCGTGTAATAAAAGGCTACAATATCGGTGATTATGATTTCCTTTCTTGAATACAGGAGTGGGGAGTTAAGAATATTTTGAAAACATAAGGGGGACCCTACACGATCAATATGGATCGTGATATTTGGATCGTGATACTCAAGTAAATATTGATGGAATAACACAGATGCCTACACGTTCAATTGGATCACATGTCAGTATGCCTGATAATCTCGTTTGGTGTAGACGTTTGCGAATAAATGTTTGCAAAATGAGTGATACAAACAAAACAAAAGCATGCGTGGCAATTAAATAAGCAATCGCTTTAAAAAAGATGGTAACACAAAAGCAATGGATGAAAGTTTATTTTTGTTGGTCAAGATACGCCATCATAGAGAAACTGAAGACTTCAAAAACTAATTTAGAACGCCTGAGGAATGTTTCTATCATTTACTCTATATCCCGAGGTAGGACACAACAATGCGAAACTGTATATCAGCTAAAGAAAAACTAGCTTTGATAATACAGTATTTGGCGTCTGGAAGATCTTTCCAAAATCTTTCCAATAAAATCCCCACAGTCGATTAGCCACGCTATAATGCATACTTCCACTGCAATAATACATGCGCTAGGAACCTACATAACGGTAAAAAAAAACCATTCTTTTGTATTAATTACACTTTATTTATTATTTTTACACATACAGATTCTTATCCAAAATCATCCTGTATATTAATTCCTGTATTTTAATTTAATTCAAATTGTTTTTATTAAATGGCGGAGCTTTCTTTCAAATAATTAGCTGAGAAGGAGAACCGGTAAAAAAAAAGAGTCCAAAGAGTCCGAGCAACAATCACTATGTGAAAATTCTGGAAGCTTCACATTAACATCAGTGTTCTCAAAAGATTTGATGACCTGTTGGGAATCGATGATGATATTGTGGCGTTTAAGGGGTTACCCCCACTTGTAACTTTGAAGTTTTTCGTTTTTTTTTTGTTGCATTTTTTTTAAGTATAACTATCTAAGAATACGTCCTTCAAATCTCAAGTCGATCCAAACATAATTAACCGAGATATGAGCGTTGAAAGAGAAGAAACTGTTGCTTATACAACCGTTACTTATACTTATAAACGCGTTTTTCTCGAAATGACATCTTTGAAGTCGGTGACCAAAATTACTCGAAAACTACTGAACCGATCTTTTTGAAACTTAGCAGGCTTATTTAACACATAAAAATGTAGTGTTTGATCGTTCGATGTTTTTTTTTAATAAAAAATGGCCGTTTTATAGCCAAAAGACGACCATTTTTTTAAGTGAAAATCGAAATATTAACTTTGACTGTCCGCCATTTTGTGAAAAATGGATATTGTTTTAAATCCTTCGATCAGACACTAGTTTATACTGTTATTTAACTAAGTCCATCGCTATTTTTTGCTTCAGATGATCCACTTCGACACAATTTTGGTCACCGCAAAAGGTGAAAATTAAAATTCCATTGTTTTGACGGCCATTTGTAATTAAATCATGTAATATTTTTCAATAAAAAAATTACTGAAAGGTGTTCAAAGTACGTACTTTAAGAAAATATAACAGTCGTTTTAAAACATTTCGTAGTTTTGTCAAAATAAATTCATGAAAATGACCTATTTTATTGCGCTACAAGTGGGGGTAACCCCTTAAAATATCTTCCTCCATTGCCAATTAACTGAATACTGACGAAAATGTATTCACCGGTTGACTACACGTTCAATATTTATCGCAATCTAACTACATTGATTGATGGATTTCAAAATATCCGGATATTTTCGCGATTCGTATCGTGATCCATCAATACAGCACCCTACACGGTCAATACTTTGTATCGCGATCCAAATATCACAATCCATATTGATCGTGTAGGGTCCCTCTAAGACAGTGAAGGCAGTAGTGATGATAACTACATTTTAATTGTTTTAATTGTGTACCAATTTTTTCCTAGCTTGTAAAAAAATATTTTAATAGAAAAACCGATTTTTCCTTTCGAAGCTAGATGTAGTTATTTTTGTGACAAATATCGATATTTCGAGGGTAATCTGAAGAGGGCAGATTACCGTCAAAATATCGATATTTGTCACAAAAATAACTATATCTAGCTTCGAAAGGAAAAATCGGTTTTTCTATTAAAATACATTTTAAAACCGAATTAAGTATGGCGTCTGTAATAGGTGTTAGATTATAGTCAAGTTTATTTACCAATGCGATAACAGTGTCTTCGTTTATTTTGAGTTTTTCAAGTAAAGAGAAGAGAGAGTGCTGAAACTAAACAAGTTTTCACAATAAGATTTACGGAAAACAAAAGCAAATAAATTACTAATATCGACGGGATCATCAACGTCTCAGTCGTCAAATTTAAATATGAGTGGATACCCATTGTTATATGTCTTAGAATTAAGAGAATTCCAAAATCCTTTAGGTTGAAAATTAATTTTAGCTGTTGCGTGCCATATAACACAATTATGCAAATGAAGCTTTATTAGATGGAGATATTTCAATGTAGAATGATCTTGGCGGTCAAGCTCTAAACATGGTGCAAAACTGGTTGCAGGGTTTAGTTTTGAAATTTTTAACCCCCCGCGGTCACTAAGGATCACATTGATCCATTGCCAATTCCATTCTTGTTGATTTGATGTTTTTGTTTTTTCGCCATTTTGAAAATTTAATACAAATATTTTTCCATGATATTCTCATTTAGAAAGGTTCAAACTAATATCCTGAATTATTATGGAAAATGATACAGGCAACATGGCAATCGCTTAAACATCTTTCATTAAACATCATCACCCGTGTGACCTACACGTTATTTTTAGAATGTGGGCTTCGCAGGGTTAAAATTGCAAAAACAGTGGAAATATCAAAGGAAAACAAATTTTGATCAATTGTTCAGGAGAAATTCTCTAAAAAAAGCTGAACCAGCGAATGTAGAAATAAAATGTAACTTTATGTAGATTACGTTCATGCAGCACAGAAGACCAATCGTTTGCAAAGTTTGCAAAGAAGTCACGTAATTGACCGACATTACAATTTATTACAATAGATGATAAGTTGTTACCAGACTTGGAATCGAAAATAATCTTGAGTTCCCGATGATGAATGGTATTGCGATGAAAGATGATGTGAACGGTTACACTAAAAAAGAAGATATACCGTCGGGGATGCTATTGGATTGAAACCAATCAAGGAGTAAAATTTCGTTTGCGAAGTTAATGTCGTGTTGTCCGCTGATCGAGGTAGAGTTCGGAACATTATAGGTGCCATCCACTAAGAGCCACCAGTTGACTCTAGGCAGGTTGAAGTCACCCATATCTTCGTGGTTGTTGGCACTATAACACATGACCTGCATGGTATTTATTTGAGACTTCGTGTTTTTTATGGAAGGTTAGAAGAACATCATCTTTTACAAGAGGGTTAGTAAAATCGCCATGCCTATTTCGGATAAAACTTCACCATTGTGTAAAAAATTTCAGAAAATTTCACTCAAAGCCACGTTAACAATACCAGTAACATTTTCAAAAATAATTTATTAAAGTTCAAAAATAATTTATCAACGACCGCATTTCACTGACGTTGGTGTAGAGTATTGAAATCAGTTTTTTATTAATCTTTCTAATTCATGAAGCACGGAGTTCAGGGTCCAGAAATTGCTGTTGTCGATGAAACTAAAGCAACAGTTTGGAGCTATAGTTTTTATTTTAATAACTGATATACAGTCCTTGAGGATAAAATCTTTTGTACGCAGAAGTATTTTCTCCACAGTTTTCTTTACTTAGTCTGGGGGAAGTATTATAAGCAAGTTTGGATGAAAAAAAAATTTCAACTGAATATATTAAAATAATGTTGATTGGAGCTAGCATTTAAGGATTTGAGTAAGTTTTTTTTTAGATTCCATCAAAGTATACATCCGGTCACTCCGAATGCCATTCAGAATCGTTGATCAGGTTCCATTCTCGTTTCATGCAGTATGTACTGCGTTTAGTCATTTACGTCATGTTTTAAACTGTCTTCCGTACAACTTCCGTACATTATGCAGACTTTACTCTCTACTTCTCTATTACATAGGTCAGGATATACTCACAGGTTGATTTTTTTCTGTCTGTGAAATATATTCTTGGACCTACTAAGCCTGCGCCCGTTTTATGAGATTGCTATTTGGCATTCTACCATTTAGTCGATGCTTCGTATTCAACATCAAACTAGTCCATCCATTCTTTGCGACTACTATCTAAGATGAAGTCAGCAGTACTAATCGCAGTATTCTTAGAGCATGTAAATTTTTAAGCTTCTTGATTAAGCTCTTTGAGGGTGAGTCCTAACGCAACACCATAAATTTCATTGGTATCCTAGTACCGCAGCTCAGCCATATTGGCTACCTGGTTCGAATGCAAGGCAGTCTGCCCTCAGAAAAGCATTCTAATAATAATTACATTTTGTTGCGCATCTATCGAGAGCTGTTTAGGGTGGGTAGCATTGAGAACAACCGCTATTGGGGCATGATTGTTATTGTTTTCAATGCTACCTATCCTAACCAGCTCTCAATAGAGTCGCAAAAAACTCGCCTATTATAGCGATCCTGGTCTATATTGGCACTTCGGCATTTGTGGCTTTAAATCCTCTTTAGGGAAGAGAAGGTACATTTTGCGCCTGGGTGCTACAAACCCTGCTCCTACTACTCCACATTTGCGCTCTTTTATGCAATGGATTAGGCCATACTCCAATTTGTTCCTCGATCGAATATTGACCTTGAGCCATCTCTGGAAGGTTGCAATAGTTTTTATGTAATCCCTCCTGAAGTTCAATATTTTCATTACAAGCGACATGAACTCCAAGAAAATGAGGTGGCTTTTTAGGTTTCATGATTCATATCTGTAAATCTGTTTTAAGCTGTGACCCTTAAGCCACTTTCTCTTGAATCTTAAAATGTAACGGTTCAACGTTTAGAAGGGCATCCATGTCAGTCATTGAAGTGGAACATCGCGCCCTTTAGAGTTTATCGAACCTGCTAAAAGCAGTTTTTTGTGTGATTTTCGTCCATCTCACTGCCGTTTGATATAGTATGATACGTCCCACCATTTCTTTGTGTGAGTAAAATGTCTTTCATGGGGATAGCCCTCAATCGCATGCAAGGATTTGCTTTGTTACCCAAAGTATCTTAGTAATTAAATAGATTAAGCTCAAAGATGTATTTCACAATTTAACATCATCGATTAAATCGACATTTTTTTAAAAATGTCTCAAGCTGTTCGTAAATCACCAGAAAACTATTTCAAGCGTATATTATTATAATTTAATTAATTGTCTGCCAAGATACTACTTTGTAATCTTTTGCTCGGTTCACCGTCCAAAGTTTAATGTACAACAGTTTCATATTCAAGGTATTTTCTGTATTTAGGCATATATTTCGTGGAATTAGCCAAAAAATTACGACCAATAGATTTATTCACTGAAACTCTACTTTAAGAAAATGCAATTACCATAAGCAGCGACTAGTTGTGCATTAAATTCCGTTGAAAATCGGAATTTACGCTTTATAGATACGAGTACATACACATATCCATAACATCAAGCAGATAATAAATCACATCTGGATCATGTGGAATTGATTCGATACGAAGTGCAAATCTTATTCGGAAATGATTTGAAATAATGCACGATTTGTTACCAATTTTGGCTCGTCACTAGAGATGGGCAAAAGCGCTCATAGCTCACCACTCACCACTCACTTTTACAGTGCAGCGCCTGAAAAAAGCAAAGCATAGTTTGCGAACGAAAGCTCTCGTTTGACTAAACTTAGTGAAATGTGCAGCCAAAAGTATACTGAGAGTACGGCGCAACACTGTAAAAAAGAGTCATGAGTGGTGAGCTAAGAGCTATTTTGCCCATCTCTACTCGTCACATAGTTCGTTGCTGCATAAATGAAAGTGTTTCGTCGAAATTGCAATAAATTACCTGTGTGTGTGAATAATTTTGCAAAAATTTACTTTGAAATTGATAAATTATTGCAGCGAATTTCATCATGTGTTGTTTTCTAGTGCGTAAATTCAATTTCGGATTAAAATTCGGTTTGAAGCAAATATAAAGTTTACTCGATTTCGGTTACAAGCGGAATTCGAATAAATGCACATATATATCTATGTACACGGAATTTTAATTGTTTTCCTCTAAGGTGTGCAATAAACTTTCAAGGATCTGCCACCTTATGACCCGAATTGTATGTGGAATTAATTGAAATTTCGTGATCGCAGCTTTAAGTGTATAGATAACAAAGCACTCGTCTTTTGTTTCCAACAATCGTTCGCATTCTTTGCACGAATGACACGCAAGCAATACATTCGTTTGTTCGTTTGTTTCAAATAATAAATAAAACATCGAATGCATGTGTTGATATTAAATCTCAGCTGAATGCATAAGTCAGGTGAATTGATTCGAATTCAGATAGTTCACCAAAGAACTGATAAATCAAACTGATTCCGAATATAAAAGTGAAAGGATAGCGTTCATGGTCGTTGCTCCTTTCGTATGTTTAAGGTGAAGTTGGCTGTTATCATATCAAAATCTTATTAAAGGTGAATACCGTATCGTTCAGCATAAGTAACTGATGCGAATATGAGTGTTCTTTCAATTGTAAAGAAGTCTTGCAAGTTTTTCTAGTCGAAGTATTCTGTTACATTGTTTATAAACATGTGTACGTACATATGTATGTCTACTCCCAAACAAAAAAAAAATGCAATCACACATGATAGAAAATATAAACTTCCAAATGCAGAAAATTGCTTTATAGGCTTCTTTCGAATGACCTTCTTGCGAATTTCGTGCAGACCTTCAATCAGTTGCAATTCATAATATATGAATCTTTTGTGCTAAGCGAAAGAAGGTTCAAGTTTATTACTTCCGATTGCTCTTGAATTTATGGAAGAAAAAAAATGTTTCTGGCAAATGGATCTGCTGGTAAACTGGGATAGATAAAAATGGCTTCATATATTATTTCGAATCAATTAAATAATTCTATTTTATGCGATCAGGTTTAGTTGTGCAATATATTATTCACGAAGCGTATAATAATGATGTTGGTTGTTGGCATATAAACACTTTATTCAGAAGACAGATATTCACTTTGCATTTTGGGAGAATAATAGTAATATAGGCACTTTTTTATTGCCGAAAATGAAATTATTAGCACTAAAGTTAAATAAAAGTTCATATTAATTTGTAAATTGAAGCTGCCATAAGGAGTACGGGTGCTAACATACAATGATTAATTGCTGAGAATAAATAAACACCGAGAAAATTTCAGGAAACCAATGCGACAAAATAGTATGGCCACCAGATATCAAAACCTTTTATATTAATGACCTAGTTAAATAAGCTATGACAGAATAAACTATACACCAAATAAGCTTGGTTTAATGAATAAATGTAGCTTATCAGCACCGTATGTTAAAAATGATTAACAATTATTGCAGTATACGATAGAAAAACATCTTCAATTCATAGCTAAATAGAATATATGCACACTTATATAAAAAAAACATCTACTCCCCTATCCGGTCCACCCTGAAGTTACCACTTCCCAAGACCCACGAGATACTGGCTTTTCTTTGCAAGCGTTAAATACCAAATTAATTATATTCAGTAGAATTAAATTACACATAACATATCATTTATTAATAATGTTTAATCTGTCTAAAATCATTTTAAGCAATGTTTACTTTTACTTTCTATTACTCTTCAATAGGAGAAAATTCATTTGAATATTCGAAATAAAAATGTATCGAAACAAAAGCAATGTTGGTAAACTTAACGTAAAAACGAATACACTATTCAATTTGAAACGTATATTACGATATGAAGCTGAATATGATGCATAGATTAACAACTCAGATATGGTTAATCAATAACGTTTTATTCAAACTTAATTAATTTTTAATTCGGCAAAGCATTTCATAATACATTTACCAGAGCAACAAAAACTCACCTAGCATACTAGCAGCGGCATTTGATTGAAAATCAGCTTTGCATAATAAAAACATTATTAAAGTGCAGTCACCTATACAGCTCTGTAGGTTGTTTTCTACACCAGATAAAAACCAGAATTTTTTCATATGCAACTTAACTGACATTATATCAACTCACCTAATTGAAATCACTCGACACCGTTTTTTTTTTTGAGAAAATTCAATCGTGTTTTTTTATTGTGGATATAAAATTCAAATCAATTTATTTTATTTGTTTTGCATTACTAATTGATATATATATATCACATGGGTTCATTTCACCAGACATAAATTAAATTTTCGTATAAAAACTCTATGCTTGGTATAATGTCACTAATAAATGGCAAAAAGGCAGGTCAACTACTACCACTCTCGTCTCAGATGTTCTTTGTGGCATCGAAAAAGTGCATCAAATTGATACCATCCACACAGAATTCAGTAAAGCCTTTGACCGTGTAGATCATGATATTCTTCATCTTAAATAACAGACGTTTATTATTTCGGGTCCTCCGTTAAATTGCTTAGATTCCTGCCTTCGAAAATGAACTCATTACGTGAAATTTTAGGGCGTTTTATCCAAAACAATTGAAGTCTCATCCAGTGTTCCACAAGAAAGAGCTCCTGCTGAAATTTGACCAAGAAGCAAAAAAATAGCCTGGCGAAAACGAAAATCATGACGAAAAAAAAGATAGCCCTTAGTATGCAAGATATAGCTTTTGACGATTAAAATGATCTTAAAAAATTTTTTGACTTCGAAAACACCAAACGGGAAACTTCAGGCTACCCTCGTCGTCGTCGTAGCACTACAGCCCCTCTCGGGCCTTGGCTTCTCGTAGGTGACGCCTCCAGTTGTCTCGGTCCAATGACCGCGTCCTCCAATTTCGAAATCCGAGCAGCTTTGCGCAGTCTTCGTCGACAGAGTCAGACCAGCGTTTTCTGGGTTTTCCCACTGGTCTTCGACCCTCGGCCTTTCCGTCGAATACCTTCTTAGGTACTCGATGCTCGTCCATTCGTTGCACGTGACCAGCCCATTGCAGCTTCCGCAGTTTCACCATTGTAGCAACCTCCGGCTCGTCAAAAACCTCGTACAACTCGTGGTTGTATCTTATCCGCCATTGGCCGCACTCTTGCTTAGCTCCAATTATACGCCTGAGGACTCGTCGTTCGAAGGTGTTCAACATATTTGCGGATGCTTGGGTAAGGGTCCAAGTTTCACATCCGTAGCACAACACAGGTCTGATGATTGATTTGTAGACTTGGAGCTTCGTCTTCCTGTGTATGCAGCTGGTCTTCAGTAGGGCCAGAACGGAGTAGAGAGTTTTATTAGCGAGCTGTATTCTCCGTTTAATTTCGTCAGTTTCACTGCCTTTCGTTGTCAATTTCGAGCCTAAGTACCTACAAGAGCCTACATTGAAGTAAAAAAAAACCTTGCTAGTCAGATCCTCACGAATTTTGTGATCTGGGCACTCAATATTTGCAAGAAGTATATATGTTCATGTACACGTCTAAAGTTCTGTTCTCTCAAACATTCCCACCAAATATCGTTTGTGACATGTATTTAACTAGAGAGTTTTCAGGTGCTCCCTCCTAGTTTCATACTCGAATGTATGTAGCCGGTTATCTTTCAATAGATCACATTCTTGCGGGGGGTTCCCCTTCCTTCTAGAAATCTTCCCATCTAACTCCGATTTTTAAATGTGATGATAGACGGTCAATTGCAACTACAGCGGTATTGCAATACTATTGGCATTACCTAAACTGTTTGAAAAAATGATCTGTAATAAACTTACAATTCCATTAGAACTGGAAGCTTATTACAGGCAATTTTCTTGAATGAACAACACATGCTCTTAGAAAAGGCGGGTTAACTACTACCAACATCGTGACTCTCGTCGCAGATGTTCTTTATAGCATGGAAAAGGGCATTAAATTCATATAATTTATACAGACTTCAGGAAAGCCTTCGATTGTGTTGATCATGACATTCTTCTACTTCAATTATAGAGATTTAGCATCTCAGGATTCCTGTTAAATTGATTAGACTCTTTGAAATAGAGCTCAACACGTTGAATTTCACATTGAACATTTATGTATCGGATCCTTCTGAAATTTTATCAGACATTTCTCAACTTTTCTATGCAAACGATCTAAAAATGTACCTCAGAATTGAGATTACCAATATAAATTTTGATAACCGCCTAAATAGTGTGTCGTTAAATAATGTTATCAGTGGCATAGACTTTGGGGTTATTTTGCTTAATTTACCATACAAAGTTTGATTCAAAATGTGGTTGCTCTACATTGTGCTACTGAGTCTGTGTCAGGTTTTCCAAAACCGATATATTTGGTTTTTGAAGGATTAACGTAAATCGATGTTCCACGAATAAATCATTTATTAAATTAATACAAATACCTTGGTTTGCTGGACTAAAAACTTGCTCACACCCTGAGTTTTTGAACAACAGGACTATGTAGTCTGCGAAGGCTACCAAATGACATCTGGATTCGATTTGGATAGATACGACTGGAAGATCGATAGCCCTTTGTTCGTTATGCCTACTTGTTCTAATTTTTTGCAAAGTAGCTTATGGTGCGCCGTATCAAAAGCTTTTTCTCAGATCAAGAAAATTGGCAACCCAGGACTAGCCTATGTAAGGACAAAGGTGGAAGTATTATCAGCGACACCGAAAGTATTAACAAACGATGGGCGTCCTACTTCGAAGAGCTTCTGAATTCACCATCAAAGATCCTGGCAGCAGAAGCTGAACTCCATGATGATACCGTGAATCAACCCCCAACAATAGAAAAAGTTAATCTAGCCTTGCGATCACTGAAAAAGAACAAAGCGCCGGGCGCTGACGAGATACCAGCTGAGCTACTGAAGTCTGGTGGGGCGGGTTTATTAAGTGCGCTACATTAACTACTGCTGCGAATATGGGAGACTGAAATGATCCCAGACGATTGGCGCAGAAGTTTCATCTGTCCCATTCAAAAAAAGGGAGATAAACTGCGGTGTGAGAATTACAGTGGCATCTCCTTAGTCTGCACGGACTACAAAATTTTGTCCAATCGACCAGCTCTTCACGGTCGAGTTAATTTTACCAAAGTGCTGGGAATACAACGTCGACGTATACCAAATTTTGTTGACTTTAAACAAGCATATCGAGGCGCACTATATAATATCATGCTGCAATTGGTATACCGGCCAAATTAGTGGGACTCATAGAGATAACGATGACCAAATCCGTCTCGCAGGTCCGAATCCAGAACAGATTGACAGATCCTTTCGAAACTTTAATTGACCTGAAGTAGGGCGATGGAATAGCGCCCACGATCTTCAACCTGACACTAGAGCACCAGCGGCACGCTACTCTTTGAGTCGACACAATTGGCAGCGTACGCGGATGACATTAACATCATGGCTCGAAAACTGACCGATGAAGAAGAACCACTGTTTAGACTTGATATCGCAGCAAAGGAAGTTGGACTACGAATCAACAAAGACAAAACAAAAGTTATGATGCAATCTAGGACAAGGACGCCAGCGCACTCGACCATCAACGTAGGGGACCTTGGCATCAGATTCGTGAGCAACTTCGCTTTCCTGGGTAGCAACCTATGGCATGACACCAACGAAACTGACGAAATCAAGTGACGGATACAATAAGCAAATAAGGCTTTCTTCGAAGTATGTACACAGAATCGAAGTATGTACACAGAAAGACTAAGCTCCGCGTTTATAAAACTACCAAAACACCTGTACTGTGTTATGGCTGCGAAACATGGACCCTAACCCAAGCCTCCGAAAATATGATTGACACATTCGAACGGAAAATTCTACGGTGGATTTTCGAGGCTGTTCGCGACCAAGATGGATGGCTCATTCGGTACAACAGTGAGTTGTGCGAACTGTATCATAAGCTGGAAGTCTCCAAAATCGTCAAACTACAACGTCTAAAATGGTCAGGGCATGTACAACGCATGGATGACGATGGCATGCCGAAATGTGTTATGAACGGAAGACGAGTCAACGGAGCGAGACTACGGGGAAGAGCAAGAGCTCGTTGGGAAAGCTCAGTATATGCACACGCGGAGCAACTACTGGAGTTCCAAGACTGGAGGACGCAGTCATGTGACCGAGATAATTGGAGGAGAACGATCCAGGCGGCCAAGGCCCGACGTCGGGCTGTTGTGCCACGATGATGATGAAATGTACTTGGAGATATCGTAATCGGCATCTGAAGTGCTGGAGGCGCTCTAAAAGCCGTGTTGATTTTGGGCCAATATATTATTTCCGCTAAAATATTACTTATAACATTTTTCGAATGATTTCGCCAGGATCGAGAATCCAGTAACTGTATATCACCTTTTTTCTGCAAAAGAATAACTACGAGTATATCATGTTTTAATCTGATAGAAAAAACACCACCATGGTTACTGTTAAATACATGAACAAGAGGAGGTACAATATTATTGTTTTTAAAAGTTTGGAAGTGTAGCTACCCAAACCCAGAGCTTTTGTCACAGTTAAGATTGATAATGTGCAAATAATGTGAAAACAGTTATTGGAAACAGGTTCAAAGATGCGGAGACGTTGAAGTAGTTATTTGATAAACCAGTGATATTATCAGTATCTGATAGATTTAGAAGCCTCATTACATAATTCTTTACCAACAGAAATGAAGTACCTGCTCATTCCGTTCCAAGATGGATATGTATGAAAAACAAAGTCTGAACATGAAACAATAATGTGCAACATTCGTGCATTCATTACGAATTCACTCAACCTGGCAACCAGAAGCAAAATAATCAAAAATGAACAGATAAATGAATGATACGTGATCCTACCGGAGCCCAGTCAGTCCCCACTTCTTTAAATACATAGATCGTACAATAAACATAGTCTTAACAAAATTCCGGTGTTTTTTACAAAGATAAAGCACTCAACATGCATATCTAGCTATATGTAATCAGTAATTTTTCTTTGTTTTTAATTTGAGTTATTTCGCGCCTAGTATTTCTTTTACATCATGATGTGTTTCCTTTAGCTTTTTGTGACTATGAAGAATACGATTAATTTTCAAGAAGTAGTAGGAAAATTTAGCAATTTTTATTATGGCTTTAAGTTTATTCTTATAAGTCTTACATTGGTTTTTCAGTGCGTTATTGAGGGGTTACTTTTTAATTTTTCGGGCTAAATTGTCCCTATGCCTGATTGAGGTTATTATGCCTGTTATTATCCAAGATTTTAATTGCTTGAATTTAGAGTTTGAACTTTTAGCTAGTATAAGGTAGGAAGAATTTCAAATTACGCCATCCAATATTTCAGATAATAAATCGGTAAAAAAAACAAATCTGTGATTCGTTCACCGTCATAAGTATTAAACAATTTAGTCCAGTCAAAAGAATTTATATTTTCTAAAAATAATGCGGTAGTTAATTTTGCAATTTACTCTGCTTTGAGGATAGTCAGTAGAGTCCTTTGATTTTGCGGAGAGCATATGTATAGTATATTTGCTGAAATACTATAGTAATCGGATATAGATGAATCGTTAAATGCACGGGAATTTTTGAAGTATTTCTTAGAGTTCTAAAAAATATGATCTTATATAATACATTATGTTTTATTTAAGCTAACCGCATGAGTTGTCCTCTCTAAAAATCATCTAAACCCTTAACTTGCAAGAATATCAAGATATTCTCATCTTGCTGATATTGATTTCTCCTTTGTAACGTCATCTCCCCGAAATTTAAGTTGCAATTTATAAACCAACAGCTCATCAAAATGCATGCGAAATTGCACTTGTTTTGATCACATGTTGAGTGAATCTGGGATAATTCAACTAATCGCAATCACAATTTTGATCCATTCACCTACATTTTAAGCCAAATATTACCGCATTTTCATATGATGCAACGTTTGTTTATTTTGGCAGTTTTTTTTCCATCGGTCGTAGTAAACAAATAAGATTGTGTGATCGCATTAAATTTTGGATAGAATGGCGCAGTAGCGCCATGCATGTACATTGTTTGAAGCAATGATGCTTTAATGGGTTTATAGATGCACAAATTATCTACCTACTTGCTTTGGAAAATTATGCGTGAGAAATATTTATGCTTCGCGGATGTGGCGAAAGATGGGAAGCGTTAAATGAAAGTAATTTGTAAGTTGAATTTGGGGTGAATAAACTGATGAGCTGCAATTTTTTGATTTAAATGTTGTTTTTCGTTCGACTGGAGCTACATATTCCCCGAAATGATTTCAGCTCCGATTGATATGCATCATTTCCCATAAATCGAACAATATTTATAGGAACTGCGATTATCAAGCTTAAAATTTTGAAAATAAATGAATCTACAAAGAATCTTCATCTCCTGTAATTACTGCTTAGGTACCAGCCTCTGTTTACCAAACTTATCTAACTTTTATTACTCTTTACAATGACCAATTTGCACAATATCATCATTTAACCATGCTAATATCTTAAGTAAAATCTCAGTTTCGGTTACGCTATTGAGTTATTCTAGAAATACTCATTACCGTTTGCATCTGTGCTGCAAACAAGATCAAAATAAGTTTCAAGGTGAAATGGCCACACATTCATACCGACTGCATCAACTAATGTATTTCGAGTTATTGCAATTTGCATAAAGCTTCATTTCGGTCAGTCAATTACCGACAATTGGCCATTAACAAATAGTTAAACTGCAGCAATGATATGCATTGACCTTTACGGCAAGCTGTTGAGCATTGGTTAATGGTTTTGATTTATCTGCTCTATGACCTATATATAATTTCGCATTTGTGAAGTGTCATTCAACTTGGAGGTAGATACTGCTAATATGGCGAAACACTCGAATCAACAGTGCAAGCAATCGAGAATTGGAGAAAAAAGTATAGAATCAATAGATATTTGTAAGACAAAATAACACTTGTGCTATATGTTTTTCGAAAGATTTCGCGAATGACCTTCCTGCCTATTTTTGGAAAAACAATGGGCTCGTCGTATTGTTTGCAAGGTTCATAGCAATTTACCGGCTTAATGTTTACCAACTGTAGTGCTGACATAATACAAATTGATGTGACTTCTTGAGTTGAACTCAATGCAATTACATATTATTATTTTCATATTTATCTTACGCAGATCATCATCGCCTCACAAATGTAATGAGCAGCATTTGAAATAATGATTTACGTCTATGAAAAATGTGTGCTTGGAATTTGTCATTATTTGGATGCTGATTATTAAACTGACATTTTCACAACGAATAAGAAAGACGGAAAATGTAAATTGATATTCAAATTGAGATTTTCACTCAAAATGATAACTATTTACTGAGAGAAATTGAACAATTTATTAAAAAAATTTTGCAACATACATTTCTATTCTCTGAAAATAAGCGATGTAGACGCATCGCAATGTGAGCTTAGTGTTCACCATAAACTCATGAGACCAATTATTGCTGATTTTCGAAGAAAATTAGTATTGGACTATATGATATATATAAATATATATATATATATATATATATATATATATATATATATATATATATATATATATATATATATATATATATATATATGTATATAAATATATATATATAAATATATATATATATATATATATATATATATATATATATATATATATATAGATATATAATATATATATATATATATATATATATATATATATATATATATATGTATATATATATATATATATATATATATATAAGAAAAAGATTAAGGGAGATAATCTCCAGAGTACGCGATCCGATTGAGCTAGATACCAACTTTCATAGATGTATATGAGGACTAGTGAAGTGATTAATAAAAATTGAGATATCTCTAATCATTTGGCGGCGGGCATTTTAGTGAATTTTCAGTTACTCCTATATTTCTATGCCGAGTACATTTCCGTTAAAGCTAAGAACTGGAAGTGAAAAATTACCATGCTTTATTATTGTCCATGATAAAATATTGGAAATTATGATCACTATGTGGACGCTGAGCGCCTTAGAGTAGGCAAGGATTTTTTCGAATTTCGATTTGTCATAGCTTTTGACCGAAATATGGGATCATCGTGAAAAATCATTGTGAAATTCTCAGCGCATTATTCTTGATTAAAACTATACACACATGGACTTTTAAAAATGTGCGGGCAACCCTGAAGCGAAAACTTACCATGATCATCGACAAACCTGAAAAATGTTTGCTCTTTGAAAAAAAATTCAAATCATTGACCCTCCTGAAAAATTATAGCTTTTTGAAAAAAATTCAAATTATTGATGTCTTAGCCTTTGTCCATTATGTCAAACTGAAATTTAAAAATTTCATGTAGCACAAGAAGACTAAACTATCACCAATTAAGGTTTAGCACTTGTTATGAATTGTTTGATATTAATAAGATAATTTTAAATTTGTTGATATTAATGTCGATTTCATTAGAATAGATTTGATGATATTTTGACCAATTCAGAGTAAGAGAGCTTATTGACCGTGACTCTCTCAGAGCACAAAGATTCCACCACTCATCAAACATGCTGCTTCCTTCTTTACCAGCATTTTTCACCTGATTATGCCTTATCTCCCTTCCACCGGCTATTGAAGCAATTGTAAAAACATTGAAACCATTATCTAGGTCCTCGGATGGTCCTCTAAGAATTTTTTTTAAAAAGAAGCAATGAGTTTCTGAGCCTACTTCTATCAATCATGTTTAACAAAAAAAAAGTCATTCTGAACACGTGTTACTTGCTTCCTGGAAAGTAGCTTCTATACACCCAATATACCTAAATATGAATATTGAGCTGCCAATTACTGTCCGATATCATTTCTTGGAGCTTTCTGCAAAGTCTTGGAGTAATATATTTATGCTATCATTGCCAACGAATATGGCAACTTAATTTGTAGTTAGCACCGTGGATTCCGCAAGGGTCACTTTACGTTCACAAATATAGTTTACTTCACAAATTACGTTACACTTGATGAGTGGTTTAAAATATACATCATATAAATATACTGACTTTTCACAAGCATTCGATAATATGGCCGTAACATTCACGTTTCGAAATTAGACGAACTTGGATTTTCTTCTTCTATTATACTATCTTTATGATCGATCTTCTTGTGTTCGATACAAATCCTGCCTAACAACTCCATTTAAACCCCAAAACTGAACTTCCACAAGAATCTATTTTGGATCCTCTTCTTTTCTTATTTTCTGTGAATGATCTACAGGCATTTCTTCATGCGAATTCTTTTTTTATGCCGATGACCTTAAATGTTTTGCAACAGTAAGACCCATCGTCGGCTGCAGTCTCCTTCAATTTAATTAAGAATTGGTATCAAGCAAAAAAGCTTGTGGTAAATATTTAAAAATCCCGTGCTCTGGTTTTTTTCTTCCAAAAAAACGAATCTGTTGGTTAATAGGTATTTAATAAATGGCCACTTGCTACATTCCCCTTGCATACTTAAGAGATTTTTGAATCACTTTGACAGCAAACTAAGATTTAATTTACATATATTTAATATCGTCGATCGTGGCTATAAAATGTCCGGCTTCGTTTGCAGATCCTCTCATTCGTTCGCCACCTTTCAGCCCTCTCTTCTTTTGTTCAAATCTTTTGTTAGACCATTATTATAGTACACAGCTAGTGTCAGGTTTCCACAATAAGAATGTGATCGTAAAGCAAATCCAACTGTATAAATATCATTATTCTTATTTGAGATACTTGACTTTCAGCCGTTGCTTACTCGCCTTATTTTCCTTGATTCACTCTCGACTTTGCCAAGGCTACGATCGATTTTAACTTTCAAACTAGCTTCCAGTAGCAAAATTATCAAAATGTAATTGGAATTATCTGTAAGCTGATTATGAAATTAAATAAACTGAAGCAAATCATATTGCAACTGGAACCAATAATCAAGCGATTTGATCACTCTGAACATTTTAGAGGCATCAGCAAACAGAATACAAGGAGAATGGATGAAGAAAAGTTTATTGATAAATACCATGAAAAACAATGGACCAAGTATCGAGCCCTGACGAACTCTAGAAAAAAGACCAGAATTGGGAAGAGGTACAGAATTCACATATACAGCATAGCTTCGACCAGAAACATAGGATGACGAGAAGCCTGTGGTCAACAGAGTCGAGAGACTTTGCAAAATCTATCTATAACACATCAATTTGTTTCTGTTTCTCTGAGAGTAGGTCAACTAAATGAGTGAAGGCTTGGGGGTTAGAGGTGGAAGATCTATCTTCCATATACCCATTCTATTCACAAGTAAGAAAAGAATAAAATATAAGAAATAGCCTAATGTAAACTACTCTTTTGAGAACTTTACTCAAGCAAAAAAAAGAGGGAAATAAGACGGTGATTTTAAATCTAACCTGGGCTACTGGATTTATGAATGAGAGATATATGAGCAGATTTTCAATATGACGAAAAGGAAGAAACTTCGGTTGAAAATTATACCGAGGTAATTACCCCGAGACGATGAAAGTGGTTTAGACTACAAGTTTGGGATATCATCAAGACCACAACCGACATTAAACTATCGGAGACCGTGACGGGTATTCCATCCTTTGGCATCGCTTCGAGCCGTTTTTAGTATATGCGTTTAACTTTGAGAATATTTATCGGATTCGCATGACATTTTCTGTTGTATATTTAAGGATATGTTTATTACGAAAATGAACTAATATTTTTTGAACATACTGACTGCTTATAAATCATTAAGAAACAAAGAATCCAGAATCAGACCTCGTTGGAGAAGTCTAGTACGGAGTTTCACCAAATATTTTTGAAAAATAGTTATATAATAGGGAGAGCACTTGACTTCTTTGTTGATACTTTCAAGAGCGTAAGCGTGCACATTCACTTATGGTCGTATGAATCACAACTTCACAAACTGAAATATGCTCCTCCACTTAACTCAACAAATCATTGAATTTATTATGCAGATATGAATCGAATTAGCATGATTCCGGTCAAGAGCTCTGATACACTTCACACTAAACCTTAGCAAAACCGCTTCATTAGAACATTTTTCTTCATTAATTTATTTTCAGTTGATGTATGTATGTTTTCAATGCATGATTTTTCATTTCCATGATTGTCACGAATTCGAAACGTGCTGAATTGGAAACAAATAAATTAAATTATTGAATAAAAAATTCAAAAACTAGAAATGCATTTACGCAAGCACAGGTGAAGACAATTGAAAAATAAAATTCACATCAAAACTATGTAATCAACTATAGTTTTAACATTTCAAACTAAATTCCCAAACGAAAAAAAAATATTGCAGTCACTTTGGAAGTAAATCAACGAATATTTTTATGCGCAGATTCCGAAACATCCATTTGTAATTGTTACCAAAACGAAACACTATTTTAAACAAACGACTTACCAAATACAAATGAAGCATTTACAAAACGAAGCATTTCGTGGGAGAAACACTCTATCCAAGTATCATAAAATTTCTCATCTTATCTTACTGCCATTACTAATTCATCAGTGGGGCTTATACTTCCGATTGCAATATTCATAATTTGCACATTGTTTACCATTCGGCCTGCATCGGATAACATGCGAATTATGTTCCTCAACTTTGCATTTAAATTTTGTTTTGAAGTATCATCAAGCAGATGTAAATTATAAGGTTGAGATCTGGTCTAGCAAATACCAGAACACATAAATCGTGATATGCCAGCAGCCATCTATTGCAATTGGTTTATTATTGAATGGAATCGATTAGCTTGGCCTAAGCAGCGATAATCCATGTTAACCCGTATTAAGTGGAGTCAAGTGTTTAGTTCAGTAGTTTTGAAGCTTTAGGTTATTTCTTGATATTCTGGAGATATATGATATCATTTTTTCAGAAGCTAATAATTAAGACACTCTTTACTTAAATTCATTAAGATTCTAATAAGATATAGTCAAGCGACTTAGAAAATTTAGTTTAATTAGTAAACAAATCTGCTTTCCTTAGAATTAGAATTTTTAGGGAATCTAGTTTTTCAGCTTACAAAACGCAGGGTTAAAGTCGTTGCATCATTGCCACTGATTATCTGAATGAAATCTCTTAGGCAGATGTTCTATTCAAGCTCACTCAAATTCGTTTTAATACGAACACTAGAAGGTTTTCATAATGTGCTGAAGTTGTTGGTCCAGACTTAAGCTATTCAAGCACATGAACCGCTTTAATTAGAAAAAGTTAATGCAAATCAAGTACAATGAGCATGAAACGAGCGTACGAAATATGTAGTGAGTAACCTGTTATTATTGTCAGCTCTTCGAAGTCACGTTCAATTAGGTAAATATCAAAACATGTCAAAAACGTGACTAGGATTTTATGTAACCGATGTATATACATATGTTTCAATGGGAAAAAGCGAGAGTTTTTTTTAGGATTTATGACACACTTCGATTTATTTATGAGAGTTGTTTTGATTAAAACAGTGCCTGTTGACATGTCGAGTGCATTGACTAAAATTGCGGGTGTAACTGGTTACGATCAAACTGGTCTAGCTAACTACAGATCTTTGAGATTTCGGTCATTCGAAATCGAATTTGGAGTGAAAAAGTAAGTCGAATAGTTCTATTTATGGTGTGATTATTCAAATGTATGTCTTATGATTTTAATAGATTGGACAGAATCGGAGAAATGGTTTCGAATTGAGGGTAATGTCCAGTATAATGTGCAGTGTTGGATAACAAGGTCTATATATGGACGCATGATATTTTAATGATCGATGAGCCAATTAGACAATCAGACATTTGAATATATTATCAAATAAAAAAAATATTTATATGTTTGGAAAAAGTGACTCAGTTTGGTGGTGTAATAAAAGTGAATTGACGATACTAAAATTTAGGATTTATATTCACTGTCACCGGCTACTACTTAAATTTTTATGGCTTATTTGTTTTATACAGTTTGACCATATAATGTTAATGGTCCTGATTAAATAAAATGACTGATACGTATCTAACTGCTTCTAATTCTCAACCATATTCATAAAAACCCCATATTTCTACGAAAGAACGTGACGTCTATTAACACGTGCGTGGACTATATTGTAGTCATTTATTTACCAATCAAGATCACATGATGAATGATCAAAATATGAAATTAAATCAGGGTCAAACATAACAAAAACAAAATTAAGTAAGTAAAACTAATAATTTGAAGTCAAAATAAGAGAAAATAGATGAGTAAACGTACAAAATAATTCGAATATGATGGAAAGAGAGCACGTAGGAAGGACAGGTACACGGCAGTTGCTACTGACAAGTTCCAAAATAGCTTTAACAGTATCTCAAGAAATGGTTATATCATTAGAAAAAATTGTAAGAGCTTCACTTAAAGATCGATAGGATGATGAAACCCTGGCTGAGCTACAGACATTTTGAAATTCATCCGTGAAAAAGTAGCGGATTGCTTGAGGTGAAGAAGACACTGATTTTTTGAGTTAGTCGGTTGTTTTCCGTTTCATATTCACAAAGTCAAAAATAATTTTAGTACTTTTAACTATATTCTCGCCGGTAATTTTAATGGATTTATCAGACACTTCATGAGACTTCACATGCAATTAGTCGGCCAATATTTTGCTTTTTTTTTTCATAGGGTGGCTAAAGTGGACTTTATTTTAAATTAATTTTTAGAATTTATTTCTGAGGTTTCTCAGACTTCTGTGAGGCCAAGGCTCAGAAAATTTATCCTTTCGCTTCAGTTTAGGGGTATATTTGTGTCATACACTATTCTATGGATACCCCAAAAATAAGAGCGCAATTGTGTAGGCTATTAGAGAAAAGACTCCCTACGTCATTAGTCTAACTAACTTCAACTTTGTAGCAAACGTTTGGAAATATAACATCTACAGTCAAATCATTACCATATAAAGTACTCTCAAAGTAAAAAATCAGAAAAATCAATAAACCACTAACAGAGTAATTATCGGTTTCATCTTGAACAAAACATAAATTTCCAGGAGTGTAATTTGAACCACTGCGCTTCGATATGCCATAGAACAAGCTATCTATAAAATATTAATCGATACAAACAGAAGTGTTGTCGAATGATATTCGGACGATTTGATGTTGGAACAATTTAAGCGGGATTGATCAACAAGTTTGCTTAAGAAAGTGTTGCTAACTTTAAATACTTGCTTTTGTCTGAGCAATGTCGTCATGATGATGATGATGATGATGATAGCCTGGAGTGGGTCCAGAGGGACCCTAGCACTGCGACCTCCTGGGTCTATTGTGCCTCCTCTGCGCTATGTCCTATAGGATGTCCAGGCTTCTAATGAACCTGGATATGTTCCTTGACGGGACATTGGTGATGTCCCTGATGGAAGGAAGAGGAGAGCCAAGTAGCTCGAATCTTCTTCTCGCTAGTGCTGGACAGACTGTGAGCAGATGTTCTACACACTCTGCCGTTTCCCCACAGTATCTGCAACGGTCGTCCTGCTCCTCACCTATCCTGTGGAGGTACTTTTTGCATGGAAGTTGTCCTGTCAATGCTCCGCATAGGGCTCTTATGCCACTTTTGCAGAGAGCCACTGCTTCTTTTGCTCTTTTATTATCGAAGTCAAGGTATTTTTTTGAGTGTTTCAAACCCTCAATATTAATTAAGCCAGTAGTCTTCGATCTTTTTCTTGCTCCATGTTTTAATTTCCTTTTCCGTATCTGCCTTTGTAAAACCCCAGTACGAAGAAGGACCTATGAAGGGCATTTTCGCTCCTTCTTTGGCTCTGGTACCAGCTTCCTCGTTTCCGCGGTGCCCCTCATGGCCGGGGATTCATATCAACTCGAGGCTGTTCTGTGCCTCCATTTCATTTAGGGCCTCTTTCACCTCTAGGAGAATAGCCGAATTTATTTGGTCGCGATTTATAGCCATGAGAACCGCTTGACTATCCAATAGGATCTTAATTCTGACCCTTTTAGTGTTCCTTATCTTTATTGTTTGTGAGTCTCTTAGTATGGCAGATAGTTCTGCTTGATAGATCGTGGCCTCTTTTGGGAGAGGGAAATGCATTTTGCACTTGGGACCTACGATCCCTGCTCCTACTCCACAATCCATCTTTGAACCATCAGTATACCACATTTGCGCTCCTTTGTACGAGGGAGGTGGTCCATCCTTCCATTTGTCCCTTGATGGAATTGTGACCTTGACTGAACTTCTTCTCGAATGCTGCCTCAGTTTTTATTTGGTCGCTGAGATTTAACATTTGCATTATGGGCCTTTAAGGTCCCCTGATTTATACCTGTAGGCCTGTTGTAGGCTAACGGCTTATTTCGCTGCTTCCTCCTGAATTTTGAGGTGTAGCGGTTCAAGGTTTAGAAAGGCCTCCGCTCCTGCTGTTGGGGTGGAGCTCATTGCTCCTGTAATCAGCAGGCAGGCCATCCTTTGAAGCTTGTTGAGCCTATTAATAGCAATTTTTTGTATGGTTTTCTTCCACCACACTGCAGCTCCATATAGGAGGAGAGGTCTCACCATTTGTTTGTATGTCCATAGAGTCTGCCATCATAGTCACGGTCGTTTCGAAACGACTATCAAGGATCTCGTCATTGATATGAAAACGGTTTACCCACGTTCATCGAAATGGCATAATTTGGCATCATGATAGAATTTCCGAAACACTTGAAAAATCCGAAAACCATGAGAAAAAATAATTTTTAGGAATGACTTTTCACGTGATTACGGGTTTTGCACAATAAATATGTGAGCATTTTTTATCTGAAACTGTGTTTGGGAGAGTTGTAACAGACGGATAATTATGTATATGCTATAATTTGGAAATTACTATTATACTACTATGGCATATAAACACATAAAGTTTGTTGTTGCTGACAGAACGAATTGACGCTAAGTTGGCATCGTTGAAATTTGACGTTTTTTTCCTAAGATGTATTAAAGAAAATTATGGCATATGAGTTGGAATTCAGCTTCTAGCTTATTCAAATTCAATAGCAATGTTGTAGAACTTGTAATTAATGATTAAATTAGTGTAAAAGTGGCATCGAACTAGGAGATTTCACGGCCTTCACCACTTCTTGGGCATCCTACTCTAGGAGCATAGCACCTTTTTTTTTGTTTTGCCTCGTATGATAATTTCAAAAAAACAAAAAAAAAATTAAAAAAACTTCTCTCAACTGATAAATTGCTACAACATATGAGGCATATTATGCATTTCAGTCAGGCTTTTGGTACCTCGTCATGTTCCCATACGGGCCACGTGAGTATGCCATCGACTTCTGGAGATTTCTCGGGTTTCTGCCGATTAATGGCTTTTTATACTTTTTTCATGGTTGGTAGTAGCAGCAAAAGGTCTTGTTCTTGAATTTGTGGAGCCTCCCATTCTTCGGTAAAACGATCGTTAAGAAATTTAAGTTAAAAAAGTTAACTTCGATCGCTCTAAAATGCTTTCAGGATTGATGATCAATCTTTCCTCTACGTTCTAACAGTATCAATAGTGGAACGTATCACTTCATACTCTTATACATTGGTTGTGAATGTATACGAGTGAGTGAACTAACTTCAATCCCCACACCCAACAACTCTAATAATTTACTTTGCAACATTTGACTGTAACACATTCGTTCACTATTCAAAAATTTAAAATATCACAGTTCACGTTACTTGCTGCTGATAGCAATTGTGTCATAGAATTTTCGCATTCTGTTGAAATTTTCGCACGATGTCGGATGCCAAATTTCGAGAGATTCGTGCACTCAGAAAAATTTCATCACTTAAAATTTTTTAGAATCAAATTTAAATCAAAAGTTGAAACACTTTTAAACAAAAAACGAATCTTATATGAATTAAATAATCCCCCACATTCAATAAAAATGATTCCAGTTTATTATAAAAATGTTATTTTCATATCAAAATTTTCATCATTGGATGAAAAAACAAAACATTAAAACAAACAAGACACACTTTGATACAGCGTTATTCAAATGAGGTCTGATTATTTGAATTAAAAAAACGTATATAACGCCAAATCAAAAATTTTCAAATATGATTTGGCGCCATATACGTTTCTTTTTAATTCAAATAATCTGACCTCATTTCAATAACGCTGTATCAAAGTGTGTCTTGTTTGTTTTAATGTTTTATTTTTCATTCAATGATGAAAATTTTAATATGATTATAATAAAGTGGAATTCAAATAAGATGCGTTTTTTATTTAAAAGTGTTTCAACTTTTGATTTAAATTTGATTCTGTTAAATGAAATTTTTCTGAGTGTGGGATTATTATAAACTCACTTATTACTAGAGTAGTCAGTTAATCGAAAGTTTTATTACGATCTTAGAGAAAAAAAATGTTGACTATATGTATCGATAGTAAGGATTCTGTATATCCTTATAATGTTGATTGTAAATTGTATTTACTTTGAAAACAAAAATATATTACAAAAAAAAACTAATATTAAACGATGCCTTAAAATAGACAACTGTCTTAGATTGATTTAAGTTTTATGAAAAACGAAATTTTTTCGGCGAACTTAAGAAGAACTCTACAATTTGGATCATTTGCACGCATCAGATGTATATACATGACAAAATTTGGACTGGAAAACAACCTGAGTCAGAAATAATCATATCTGCGTCGAATTAGAGTCGATCAGAAGCCAGATTAATTTTTATGGTTCATTTGTCGCACCAGAAATCTACAAATGAAAATCGAAAAATTCACAATTGAAATGAAATCCAATGCACATAAATTATATGAAATATTTTATACTACACAGCCCCAGTTTGTTGACTGAAACATTGATTTAACGTGTTCTGCTTTTAAACCGACAATATCCTCTTAAACGGTCTATTTTGTCTAGCAGTTTCTGGAAATTAATCATATTACTCTGATTCATCTTAGTTTATAAGTATTTTGAATTGACAGCAATAACTTTTGAGAAATATGCATGAAACGTCCAAACTTCATTCCTCATACATGTTCAATTCGGCTCACCAGAAAAAAAAGCCCAGTAATATATTGCTCATATCTTTACGACTATATCGTGTTATTAGCTGTCTATCGATCTGTCTACTAGAATCGAGACCAAATTTAATGTCGCGTTTAACTCCTATGCAAATTGCGGATTCGAGCTTCTATTCGTAGACATTGAGCCTGTTAGGCCTAAATAACTAGATGCCACTCTCAGTCGCCAACTCTTATGTCACTTTCATTTTTATGCATTTCAACTTTATGCAGGCAATTCAACTTGCCTCAGGGTTATTTCTGATACGCATACGATATGCATACGCAAAGCAGGTTATGTGCTAATGTCGTAGGACTACTACTAAAGGGTGCCTGCAATTGTAGGCTTCAGTTCACGCAATCACTTTTGCAAGTCAAATGGCAATCGGGGCATTTTTCAATTCGCAAAACTGGAACTTGATCAGAGATTTATGGTTAGACATATTGGCATCATGCTGCATTGCACTACGACCGTACACATAAGTGAAATTTAATTACCCTTTATGGCAATTAAAAGCAACTGTTGGGATTTCTGTGATATGCCGACTGCAACTGTAGCCGGTGAAGTTAATTATGGGGCTGTTAGACGATTGGACATGAGCTAATAATTTCCGATAGAAAACCGTATGATTATTTGTTAATTGGCGATTTGAATTAATATAACTTATCACTTTAGTCAAACTGAACTGGAGATAGATGGCTTGGTTTAGTTAATGGTTTAGTTATAATTGAAAGTGGTTGTAAAGCTTAGGGAGATAGATTTTTTTAGGTTCATTTGACGAAGTAATCACATGTTCAAATAATATTACGTGTCTTTAAAACACAGTATACATATTCAATACAACTAATTTTGCTCTTAATTTTCTTTTCAGGTGCGGCAACTACTATCCGTCTTTCTTTTACTTACAGTCACCTCAGCACTAGCTGATTCCGGTTATATTTATCAGTCCGGTACATTACCGACGGCTCTCTATGATTCACCAAGTGTCGGACCATCTCTGTCACCAACACCGACCCCGCAAGTGATAGTCTCATCAGCGCAGCCAAGAATTGTAAATTCCCACGACAAGCCAGACACCAATATTCGATTCTTTACATCTCTGAACCTATCACCTATCGACCACAATTACCTGCAGGAATCAGAGGCGACATACGTTGTCAACGGTCGTATTTTGAAACAGTATTTAGTGGAAGAACAGCTTGATGATGTCCTTCCGCCCAACAACTTTGGGGTGAATCCTCTGCTGTTTACTGATTTCGACAATCTTTACAGCAAGTATAGTCAGCTGAACCAGGACTTTTTCCGGATACGTGTCAGTCAGGGGCCGTCATCGCTCATTCGGCCGGTAACAAACAACCATGGACCGGTTGCATTAGGATCAGGAGGTTTGGGTTACATTCGACAACCGAACGGCGGTGTGTTCATCGGTTCGGGATCTTTAGGGTACATAAGTAACCAGCAACGCGTGAATGATGTAAACGACGCCCGGCGACCCAAAGGCAATACTCCTACTCCAACAAACTTCGGAGACGGCGATCCAGCGCCACTTTTCTAGATTGTATATACCAAGTTGAAATTGTATCCTATTTATTTTGTATAGATAATTAGACTCATGTTGATTACCAATAAATTTTTAGATTGTAATGATGTTGTCTTTCAACGATTTTTAGCTTATGTAAATTAGTTAAGCTGGTAGCTTTTTCATTGCAGACACCATTGGTAAGTTGAAGAGCTTTTTATCTGTTTGAATGAAAAGTTGAATACTACTAATAAAGAAGTCTGTGCTCTTCCGAAAATATCTGAGCAAGAGCAACCCTCGACTTCTTCGATGCCATCAATATCTTTTTTTTTCTATGATAATGTCAAAGCTCAGGGGATTGCTCTTTGAAGCGAATGCTTAGCGATGGCGATAGGGAGGCATCTATGGTAGAAGCCGATATCAATTATTCCATTATTCTTTTAAGTGCCACATTTATTTCTTATTTGCTAAAGCGCTAGTTATGCCTAGTGTTATGCTGGTGTTATAGCTACTAAAGCTTTGATGTGGCACTTAATTAATGGAGCGCTGGTATTATGCCCAGTAGCCGACTGTTAAGACAACAGAAGACGAACAAATACAGCCATGGGCACGGCGGGATTCGAGCCCGCGGGCAGTAGATAGCTGCTTCGGACTGACGCGTTAGCCAGCTCAACCCCAGAACAATCTGCGCCTGTTCCTTCGAACAATGATGCCTCTCCTACTAGTGCCTCTTCAGTAGCGACGCAGAATCGTGTTCTTCTATCTAAACCACCTAATCATCTACTCTCGTCAGTGAAATTATATAAACTCCCAGCATCAAAATATCACTGAACTTAACTCATCATCTGGTCCAGGATTGCAGTATTCTGAACTATCAGTAAGGCAGACGTCTTCGCAGCCCACAGTCGAGCAAATGGCTATGCCGGATTCCACCAGCGAAGTCTTTCTTTGCAGTTAATGCTCAACCATTCGTTCCGTCATTAACGGTAATAAAACCTCCATTGCAAGTTTTTGAGTCATGACTGGCCTACAGAGTGTCAGGACATTTTATCGTATGTTGCGGCTAGGCTAGAGTGTGTTCTTTCTCTTCTTACATGCAAAAAACTCGCGAAGGATAGCTTCGACAACCAAAAAACCGTCTCATACCAGATTACTATTTATCCTAGCTTCGACAAAATCCTCCGGAATGATTTTTGGCCACCTGGCAATTTAATAAAGGAGTTTATTCCGATACCTCTAATGATCAGTCGCTTTAACAAATCGCCGGAATTTCGTAGTTAATAAATTCAATCAAATCTACGTATACTACCAAAGTGCTAAATATGTCAGTTCTCATGTATTATTGTTCCTGTTACTCTTACTCCCTCCAAAATTGTCGTTGTTGCTGTTTATGGAACTACAAATTATTCACAACTACCACTCCAACCTAATCTCCCGTTTTACTCTTTCCAGCCGTCTTCGTAGCTTTAAGGACGCATACTTACTCCAGCTATGATGTGGCGCCTGATATCAATGCTAAGGATGCAGCTCGCGCTAGATTTTGAATTAAAAGTATTTATGATGACCTTATCAAACTACGTTCTGCTGCCAAAATTTTCCTCAAGCAGGATATCCCAATTAAGATGCAAGCATCGAGTCTTCTAATCGATCTAATCACCAAAACCTCTTCCCTAAAAAATTTCCATTGTTTCCCTCATTTCATGTTCCTTGATATTACCACTACTTTTAATACAGGAGAAATTTGAGATCTTTTTGCAATAAACTTTTCTTCCTCCTGTTCCCAACGCAATCCAATCTCACTTTGCGAAGTTCCCCATGCTGCTTCGTCTTCGCTCTCTTTCTTTCACACCAATCCTCTGGAAATTGAATCCTGACTCAAGTGTCTTGATGTCAATGTCGGGTGTGGATCTGATCGTCCTTGTGTGTTCCTTTGTCTATTTTATTTAACCTCAGCTTGTTCTCCGGCTCCTTCCTAATCAGTTGGAAATCTGGTTATATTTCATCATCATCAGCCATCGGACCTGATCGCGAGGCGATGTCATCCAATTGGGCACCCCTAAACTCCGAGCGTCCTGATCAACATCATCCCTCCAGCGCAAACAAGGTCTCCACGCTGTTTTCTGCCGAAAAGGGGTTTCCGAACAGGATCCTCTTCGCTCATTTGAGCTAGGTGTCCTGCTCACCGGAGTTTACCGAGCTTTATCTTCGTAATTATATCTGCTTCTAGGTGGATAGCATACAACTCATGGTTCCGTAATCGCTCTTCTTCACGTAAGGGGCCAACGATTCTCCGCAAGACTTTCTTCTCGAACGCGACTGAGAGGTCAGAGTGCCTTTTGCTGAGCACCTAAGTCTCGGATCCATACGTGAGTACTGGCAGGCCCATGGTCTTGTACAGGAGGAGCTTTGATATTCGGGTTAGATTTCGGGGTTTGAAGAGGCTTGAGAGACTATTAGGTTATCACAATACAGCGATTTGCCGCAGTGCTTTGCGGCAAACTGCAGTCAGAAAATTAGAATGCACTGTTTTGTATGGTAATACCCACAATGCCTGCGGCCGAATTTGCAGCAGCGGTAGAATTTGCCAAATTTCTAATTTTGCCGCACCGCTAGCGGTGATACCAACCGTAGGTTGGTATCATCACTAGGTTCAATTAAGTCTACTTGAATTAGATTGAATGGTCTGGTGGAATAGACAAGCGATGGCTGATATGTATTGTGATAAGCCAACCTAATCCTCGTACAACAGGATTTAGCAATACAAAAGAAAAAAAAATGAATTTGGTTGGTGCCTTGGTTGCATTGACAGCGACTGCGGCATTCACGCGTCCTCCTGCGACGCCGCTGCGACAATGCCGCTGTTTTGTGTTTACAGCATATAGTAGGCTTTGTTGGATTGGAGCAGCCGCCCGCGTATTGCTTCGTCCATGTTGTTATCGGCTGCTACGATTGACCCAAAGTAGTTGAAAGATGGCACTACTTCAGATTCATGCTCAACTACCCTAAAGGTTTGACTAACTCTAGGTTATATTTCACCCATCTAATAAACTGACGACCAAAGCTACTTCGCCAACTATCGTTCCATTTCCGTCTTTCCTTGCTTTGGTAAAGTAATTGAAAGAGTTGTTTACAACAGGCTGCTTCCTCTCCTCTAACCTGTTCTTGATACCGAGCAATATGGTTTCATAAAGGTAAATCTCTCACCCCTAATCTTGTAGCCTTAACAAACCTGATTGTTGTTGCTTTAGACCAAAAGAAACAAGTAGATGCGGTAGATACAGACTTTTCAAAAGCTTTTGATCCTGTTGATTGCAGAGTTCTATTTGCTAAGTTTGAAAGCTATGGGATGTTTGGTCTTCTTTTGATTTATTTTTTTTTCTATGTTTCCGGAGCTCATCAGGGATCGATTCTTGGTCCATTATTATTCCTAGTATTAATCAATCTCCCTTCCATTTGCTTGCTGATGACTTCCAGGTGTTCAGAGTAATTGAATCTATCTATGCGCCAGATGGTCTGAAAATTCATTTGCTCTGAACGTATCCAGTTGTCATCAAATGTCGTATACGTATAAAATGTATCTCTTGACATATTCGTACTAACTGTGTGGATCTTCTATTACAGCTGTTGGCAATTTAAAGGATGTTGATGTGTTCTTTAATCCACAGCTCAAATTTGACCGGCATCTTGCACATATAACTGCCAAGGCCTCTCGTTTGTCCGATTTTAACCTAAAGGCGCATTTAGACTCCCCCGAGACATAACAAGCACGAGAGTGTGAATGGTTTTTTCAGCGGCCTCTACCGATTTTATGAGAGTTTCCGAGGGTTTATGCGGGTCTCGTCTTAGCTCGAGGCCGCTCGAAATTTCATCAGTTTTACGTATCCAGTCAATGGGATTTGAAGAAAGGTCTGGTGCTGGCTCCGTTGATATTTACAAATCCTACTTACATCACATGCATATCTGCGCACTTAAACTTCACACCCTTCAAATCTTCTCAATGCGGGCAGGAAGAGTTTTATGGCGTACGGGGATAAAAAAAAAGGGTCTATCACTTAAATAAACGGGTTTTAAGTGTAGACTTTCAATACTCGTCTAATGTTTTGAGAAGTTATTTCATAAGTGCCTTGACAAAACGTTCGCCATATGTGTAATCGGGGCATGAGAAGTTTCGTTTTTTTTACTTGCCTCTCTACCTATCTCTATTTGTTTTTTTTTTCACTTTTTCGTAGCATCCTTAATATTGTTGTCTTGCGTCGTCTCTCCACCAAAGAGGTAATACTCATTTATGGTTTTGATATATACCCAGTGTGCCACATTCGGCATTCTTTCAGAAAATTGAATCGAATTCAGAAAAAACTTTCGGATTCTCAAACTTATTCGTTACGAATTCTTTAAGACCAGTATATGGAAAACGTTACAAAAATGCTTTAAGTGCTCAAACTTCCCCTCTTTAGCTCTTGAAAAGCTTCCGTACAATGGTTCATTTTTTTCAAGATTCATTGCGAATTCTTTGGGAAATCCTTGTGAATTTTTTGTGAATTCTTTGCGAATTCTTTACGCATTTTTTGAAGATTGTTTTGCAGGTTTCAAATACTGCTTTGAGAATGCTTCCAATACTTTTTGAATAAATTCTAATAACATATATTCAATAAAATACTTATAATTTTCAATTCCAATACTAATTTTTTTTTATTTGTTATTTCATATTATTGATTTTAAATAACAAATTTTTTCGTCAATTTGTTAAGCTTGTCTTTGCTGCTATAACCTTTTTTAAAAAAAACCTTCGAGCTCGTCCCGTCTTCTTGAAGGAAATCTTCGCACGGGATCTTCTGCATACAAAGGGAGAAGTTACTAGAGAATAAAAAAATTAAGTAACATTTCAAACCCTTAAAAAAAGACACTGTTAACACATCAAATAACACAATTTCAAAAAAAACTTTGTAGGTACGTGCACTTATGCATGAAAAACGGCTATACGACTAAAGTACTGTTTTAATACATAATTTAATAGAGGAAACATTAACGGCATTAGGTTCGGAATTTGTTGTAAATTCCAACTTATTTCACAACAAACTCTTAACAATTTCCCTATCACATATTCGTTCGCACTTTATTTGGAATTTGTTCGAACTCAGTGAAATATTCGCAACGAGTTCCGATTGATTTTAAATTTGTTTCTTCTAAACTTCAGAAGACATTCTTAAAAAATATTGAAATGTTTATCATAAAATAATCAACAGTAATACCCCAGTCAAAAGTTTTATTTATTTCAAGAGCTTTTTATGTTTCTATCTCTCTAGCTCAGTTTCATTGTTGCTTAAATTCAACAACCCTGATTGTGGGTATAGTGATCGTCTGTGAAATAAGACTTCCGACGAGTGTTCCTTGACCAGTGCTTGCTTTCCAAGCTACTCCACTATCCCATGTTATCCGATCTTGGCCATAAGCTGGGCTTACGTAATGTCAATCGAGCAGATGGATATTTGTTAATGTTTTTTCTGCCCTTCGCGCGAACTAAGGCTTACTCTAACTCATTGTTAGTGAGTATCCCCAGGGAACACAGCTTGGTCCTTTTTCAGTAACGTTCTCTCAATTTAAATCTTATATCAAAGATTCTATTCTAAAAGTTTCTTTTCATGCTTGATTATTTTTATTATTATTTAACTTTATTCTATCTTATATGTTATGTATTCGTTTAATTCGTTGAGGTTTGAAAAATGTACTATACTTTGTCAGTCAGTGCCTAATCTGCATAATGCGAAAGCTTCACTACCTAAATCTTGTCTTCAACCCGTAAATTATCTCCATTCATCTGTTTACTCTCTTCAAATAAATCTATTATCTATCTATTAAAACCTTGACTAATCTCATATCACTTCTTTTTAGGTAACTATCTTCCCAACTGATAAGATACGGTTTTACCTCATTAGACAAAATACAAAATCCAAAAGTTCGCGGAAAGTGTGCAACAGAATTTTAATCAGTGGCTTCCCCAAAAATAAGTAGAGGATTAATCAGACCGCTTCAAGCTTTCCGATCTGTTATAGAACGTTCGAAAATCATATCAAACTAATTTCGTATCAGCCGATACAAACCCGGTACAAATTTAATGAATGAATACTCCCGAACACTCCAAACTTCAATAATATTTTGAGGGCCGTGTGATTTTACGAACGTTACGCTGAATGTAATCAAAAAATTGTCATCTTTTCATTAGTCTTTCGTGGAAATTTTGCGAGCTCGCTAACGAATATAGAAAATATACAATCACCTGGATTATTTAGTAGTGCGTTAACTGAAATTGTCTTATTTTCTGGGATTGTGTACGTTATTTCCGTTAAATCATGTCAGTGTTTATGCCCATAGTTATATTAAATATTTCGAGAATTAAATATGATAGTGCATGAGAGGAATGTACAACCGAAGTAAAGTTTTTTTACATTGTCAAATGGAAAAGTGCATACCTACGTTAGTGCAATATAATAAAACACTAAAATAATCAAGTTTTAACAAATATCTTATAAGATCGTCTGCCATGCACTGATTCTGAAAGTGAACGAAATACTTTTGATTGCATTGAGTGAAAGCCAGCTACATAATTCATATAAACTGAAAGCTTTTAGCTGATAACAAAAAAAACGCTTCGAATAGCGTGTTTGTGCAATTGAATTATTGAAGGTTCTAAGAACTGATGAGTAATCTATGGAATAATACGCAATTCGCAGATAGTGATTTTTAAATCAGATATCTCGTAAGTTAGCGCTTATTGGGAAAATGACATTTTTAGATTAAATTTATTTGGATTGAAGAAGCTTTTCACACTTTCAATCGTTCTACAGGGCGGTATAGTAGTGAAAACAATTTGTAGTCTTTAATTCCATAATATGTAAATATGTTATCAAACAACAGTAAGTTTCGAGATCATACAGTGGTGGAAATTTACATAAAAACAACATGAAGTATCGTAAAAATTTGATGTTGCATTATTATTGGCAGCACCGTAAGTTTTTTTTTGCTTATTTAGATCATCTATGAGACTCTTACCAAGAATTCCGTTATGGCCTTTTGTTTCTCTGATATCATTGTCTATATCCACATTTAACTTTGAATTAGCATACCGGTCGAATAATTATGAGCGGTAGTATATGAAAGAAGACGTATGTTTTACTCATTTTCTTCTTTTGTCAGTTTTGAACCAAAATTTAGTCTTTATTTCTCTGGTATTGACTATATTTTCTCCCGCCACAATAGTAATTTGTGAATGGAAACGAATAAGCGAGACCTTGGGAAGCGAGATCATTCAAAGATTGCATACTTTATTTACATCCTGGGCAATATGGACAAGCTGGCGAAACGTCAGGTCCGGATTTTCGCACATACACATAGTCACAAAATTGAAGGCACAAGCAATAAATATGAAAACTCTTAATCGTATATAAACTAATTTCACTTTATTATCACATTTTTTTTTATTTTTTATTAAATTCAAGACTAAAAATACAAAAATGAATAAAAAAATTAATTAAATTCAATTTTTTAAAGAATTAAGTAACAAAAGAAAAAATTAACTAAAAATTCAAGGCACAAAATTAAAGGCACAAGCTTCAAAATCACTAGAAAAATATAAAATAATTTATTATTAGTAGTTAGTTGGATATCCGTTGGCTTTGATTACTGCTGCTAGTCTTCTAGGCATACTTTCCGCTACGTTTTTTGTTATGGTTGGGCTAATATTTTGCCATTCCCTTGCTATTATTGACTTCAGCTCGGATTTATTCGCAATTGAAAATTTCCGGATTTGTTGCTCAAGTACTGACCACAAATGTTCAATTGGGTTAAGGTCTTGGGACTGAGGTGGAGTTTTTAATTGTTTTGGCGTATTATAAAGCAACCACATCTTTACAATATGTGCGTTGTGCTTTGGATCATTATCTTGTTGAAACCAAAACACATCCGATAATCCTAATTTAATAGCACTTGGTTTTAAATTCCTTTTCAGGATACCGAGGTATTTAAATATGTCCATAGTGGTCTCAATAAATTCCAGGTTGCCGACTCCTCCTGCATATATGCAGCCCCAAACCATCACATTACCTCCTCCATGTTTTACGGTTCCGTACAAATTTTCTTTCTTTAGCTCGGTATTCGCTTTCCTCCAAACTATTTGTCTGCCATCAGAGCCAAATAGGTGGAACTTACTTTCATCACTGAATATTATGTTTTTCCAGAAATCTGGACCCTCATTTACGAAAGTTTTCTCAAACTCTAACCGTTTTTTTTCTATTTGCTTCTGAAATAAATGGCTTCTTACGGGCTATTCTTCCATTTAAACCGTGGTTTGGCAATGTTCTTCTAATAGTTTCCTTGGATATTGGTTTTTGGATCATATGAGAAACTCCAGCCCTCAAATTATTAATCGGCTTCTTTGGACATTTTTCTATTTCCCGTTGAATGTATTCCTCATCTTTAACTGAGAGTTATACTTTTTCGCCTGCGTTCCGTTTTATTAATATAAGTTCCGTCATTTTTCCATTTGTTAACTACAGTTCTTACTGAATAAAATGATCTCCCAACTATTTTTTTTACTTCTCGATATGTTTTACCTTCACAAACAAGCTTAATATTAATTTTTCTTTCCGCAACTGTGGTTTTTTTCTCTGTTTATCCATTTCAACTTTTTTTTATTTATTTATGTGCAAATACTTATTATTTTTTTTGAAAAACAACACACTTAACTCAACTAGTCACTAACATTCACCTAAAACTCAATATTTGTTAAGAACAAAAAGTAATTGCATCATCAAATTCTACGAAATATCTTGTTAGATGCACGTGTGCCTTCAATTTTGTGTAGCTCGCAAGTGGTACAGTTGACATCAAAATAGCAAACTTTGTGATAGATTCGATTTTTTTTGTATTAATTTGGTGTACATGTATAAAGAAGATTACGCACTAACAGAATAAAATGCCGATTCGATAAATTTACTACAATTGTAGTAACATTGCATAATATTTTGGCATTTATATAGATTGTGCCTTCAATTTTGTGACTATGTGTATTTCCGATTTTGTACTGACGTAATTTATGTAGTGTTTGAAACTCAGCCTGTTGTCGGAATTGACTCGAATGTACTTTATCTATGACGTCAAATTGATGGCCTAAGATCTAACTCTAACTTGCATAAACTCGACTTGCTACCAACTAGTAATTTTTGTTCAGCGAGGTTTAGATGAGCTATCCCAAGCATTGCTTTACCTATCACTCATATGTTCGATTTCATTTTTTTGTTTTGCTACGCACTTTTGACAGTGCACTCAAATGGCAATGCGAGTCTTAAAACTTCTTCGTATTTGATGTTCCATAAGAGCGGACCAAGAACCAATTTTCTATCACCATTACTCTTCTTCGATCGTGGCTAAACTTATGTTGTCGGATGCACTTGTCAATGGTGGAAAAACCTTGATGTGATGTATTTAGAATGTTGTATTTGTGTTGTATTCAATTTTTTCGAAACTATCCTTCAATCAGAGCCCCACGAATTGATATCATTTTCGTCATATATACGGTTCATGCGCTCTTTGCAGGATTTTTTGTGGTTCTTATGAAAAGTGGCAGATATTTTTGGCTTCATTGAGAAGTTCATCGAATCCGGTTTTTACCCTTGGTCGCAGTACTTTCCGCCGAGCTTTTAAGCAATTCGATCGTATTGAGCGAATGTTTTGATTCCACCAATAAATGGGTTTACCTCATTTGTATACTATACGCGCAGAGATCGCTTGTCATTGGCTCTGCGAGTTTTCTCATTTGGAGTTTAAGCACACCACACAAGCGATAATTTATTAGTCGATCTATATGCTTTTCCGCTTAGTCAGAGATTTTCCTACACCCCCCTAACAGAGAAGTTACATAGCCAAAGAAAGAATCCAAGAGGAGGAGATGTTGATGAAATGTCGCCTCATCGACAAGATCATGGCAACAGCATCTCAGGCTCAAAAGAATAAATCACGATAGGTAAAAGATGGTCTTTTGTTAACTTCAGGAAGCTCTCGAAGTGATCGAGGTATGTAGGAGAAACTGGAAAAAGGCCGAGCTGGAAAGGGGCCAAAAACAAGATATACCCAAAGAGCGTGAAAACAAAGAGCCCTAATATCCACGTACCGGAACAGTAGAAAGTCGTAGGACGAAGCCGAAAATTGGAGGACGCAAAAGCGATGAAGCTAATTAAGGATTGGCGAATAAGAATGCCAAATTAAGGAGGCGACTCGAGGCGAGGCACTGCCACATGTGTATGAGCTAAGATCACACGAAAAAGAATTGTAAAGGACTAGATCGAAGTAGCTACTGTTGAAAATGTGGTCAAACTGACCATCTCGCACAAATGGACTGCTGCGCCATTCTGCTTGTTGTGTAATGAGAAGGCAAAACCAAGAGAAGCAAATCAGGAGCGTGTAAGGCTTTCAAAGAAGCACTTGAAGCGCAGAAGAAGAAGATTCGCAGATGAGGATTCTCCAAGTAAACACACAAAGGTGTCGTACGGCAGAAGATTTGTTCAAGCAGCTGGTATGCGAATCCAGAGCCCAAATTTCAACGATTAGTGAGCCATATCGAAGGAGAAATTCAAAAATTTGAAATACAGACGGTTCAGGCTATGCGTTGCAGAAGCTCGCAGGATCCGAGTGGATCAGCAGGGTTCGAGCGATGGATATGTTTGAATTTTGTCAGCTGCTATTTTTCGCCAAACGACCAAATTAGGGAATTTCGCAGGAAAATGGAAGAGACTCTACGAGACGGCCGGGTGCATTAGTATTGGCTGGCGACTGCAGCGCGAGAGCTTTGGAGTGGGGGAATGGATTAAACATGGCTGTACCAAATAGCGGCTCAACGCCTACGTATCACAGACCGGGGTTCGAAGAGTCTATACCTGACATAACTTTCGTTTCAGAGGCTTTGTCAGCGCTGACGAAGGACTGTAGGGTGATGGAAGAGTACTCTGGAAGTGATCACAACTACATCAGCTTCTGGCTATCAGAGGAAAACCAAAACTCACAAAGTTCCAGTCGAATAATACTTGGTTGAAATACTTCCAAGTTAGATAGGAGGTAGCTCTTGGAGTCACTCGACGATAGCTTTGCTGGGAAGGGCAGCGCAAATCGAGTAACTACGAACTTTACTACGAAGGAAATCAAGCGAGCATGCGACGCCTTAATGCCACGTCGGAGAGAACCTCTTGAGAAGTAACAGGCTTATTGGTGGTCCGAAGAGATAGCAGAACTGAGATAAAGAATTCTAGCGTGCAGGCGTAAGGCTCTGCGATCTATTGGTAGAGCAGAACCATCCCAAGCCGCCGCAGAACACAAAAATGCGAAAAGAGTTATCAAGGCGAAGAAAAAGCAAATGTAGCGAGCACTTTGCGATGAAGTGAACTGGGACCCATGGGAGAGCGCTAGAAACTAGTTTCTGGTAGATTTGATCAAACAGGTCCTGTCCCACAATTGGAGGCGGAAACGCTGAAGTACATCGTGGACTCAGTGTTTCCAACGCATCACGCGAGAACAGAAAACGCTCTCATGGTCCGTCAGTAAAATATTCCTTTGTTCACTCTGGAGGAACTTCGTAGTGCAGCTCTCAAAATGAAAAACCACAAGGCCCCTGACCCCGACAGCAATCTAGCGGAAATGCTGAAAGCTGTGATGGAGGACCTACCGTCAGCAATGCTGCCAATGTACAACGCGTGTTTGTGTCTGAAAAGAAACACGGCTTGCTTTGATTCCGAACCGCCGTGCTTTCATAAACCTTTTATCCGAGATTTTTTTACAATTATGAGTTAACATCGGATTTGCAAACTCTATTACATCATCCTACAAAATACGGAAAGCCTATCTTTTGTGGAAGTATGTTAAAATCAATAGTGAAAAATGCCCTTTCCATATATCTGCAGATTGCAAACACAAAACACAAATCATTGAATGTCTCTGAAGTTACCAAAATGTAAATAGAAGGTTTATGCTAAAGGCGGCAGTATGTTTCAAGTCAAGTAAAAAAGTAATAGGAATATTCGCAGAAGCAATATTTGTATCCAAAATTGTATGCGCATGTATTTTTGTTTTTCATGTCAGTTATATTGCCAACAAAATCGCAGAGTTACGATAATAGCTTTACAATTTGGTTAATATAAGTATTCTTTTAGTTTAAAATAGCAATGTTGATTGTTCTTTTGTTAGCAAAATTTTTTTTAAATAATGCACCAAGCAATGAAAATATCAAAAAAAAAAATTTCTAACTTTTGTGAAACTTATTCATGATGTAGCTTGATGCCGCAAAACACTTAAAATTCTGCTAATATTACCAGACCAAAAGGAAAATGTTATATTTCAATCAGGTAATGCTAACGAAAACCTGGAACGAAAAAGCAGCTTTCCAGTGTCAAACATGTGCCAACATATGGAAGTTTTCTCAGCTATTTTTGTTTATGTTTTTGACATGTAAAGATAACAATGTGGGCGAACGTTATCGCTTAGATAAGTTGTGTTGAGTTTAATTACCTTTCGATTGTGTATAGTAGATTTATAAGAAAGATACTTGAGGCAATAGTACACAAATCGCGTTGCAAACATTAAACATTCATAGGAGAGGTATCATCGAGGTAATATGAATATGAATATAAAATAAATTTCTTATGATTAAATGCACTTTCTATAAAAACGAGATATAAATAGACTTTTGAATACTTTCTGTAAAGAATAAATGTATTGTGTGAAATGAATACATGGTTTGGAATGTATGTCATCGGCGTGTAGTATCAGCTTGAACTTGACATTTATTTTAATAAAAATATTTATTTATTCACATTAAATACCATTTATTATTATTTCTGCTACTTATAGTCGATCATACAAAACAAAATGCGAGCATATACATATGTATTTGAATTGTGTCATGAAAATGTCTGCAGTGAGAATAAGTAGAATGCATTAGAAGTTTATGTAATGATTTTGTCAGCATCAACTGTATTCAAGAAATACTAAAACTCACGTTTAGTAATATTGTTTAGTATATTCAAGTATCTAAATATTATGTATGAATATTTAGATACTTGTATGGCCTCAAAAATCAGTTTTGCAAGAACTTTGTAGCACCTAATCGCTCACAGATTGTAAAAATGATAAGTTATTTGTCATTTCGTAGCTACAATATGAAAAACAGACGATTTAATATAAAAAAATATATGAACATCGAAACCATCGATAGTAGTGTTTTTTGCAAGATTTTAAACTAAATTTCCTATACACATTTACTTAAAAATGAATGCGGTTCTTAGCTCATACTAAATGTAATATTTTATTGTTTTTCAGAAAATCTGATCCAACGCATCTTCAACTTTTCTAATGAAATGACAGCTTCAGCCTAAAAAAAAACAATATGATAACCGATAACTGAAAAAATATGACCACCAGCTATAGCACCTTTACTCTTGAAGATTTAAAGGAAACGAATTTTTCATTCGACTGTGATAGTTGTGGCATAAAATATGCAAGCCTCAAACACCTCTACCAGCATCGGAAATACCATAAGGAATCTATTATAGGAATCAACTGGAAGTACGAGTACTGTCCATTTAACGATCTCGACCAAGAAACCCAAAATGTACTGAATCGGCTTGAAAAAGCTTACGTGACCACACGCATTCCGAGCGCCAGTGTCGGTCGAAACAAGAAATCTCAACATTTTCGGTTTGAATGTCGCAGTTGTGAAAAAGAATTTACCACCAAAAGTAGCCTAAAACGACACCTTTTTGTCCACAAGGATGGAAAGAAATTTACTTGCGAGCATTGCCAAAGGAAATTCACATTTGCACACTATCTCAAAGAGCATATAAAAATTCACACAACGGTTGGACCGAAACCGTTCAAATGCGAAAAATGTCCTAAATCATTTTTCAATAAACGAAGTGTGAAATATCACATGGAACATCATGCCAACGCTGGCGAGAGATCGTTTCAATGTGAGGTTTGCCCGAAAAACTTTAGTAACAAATATCAGTTGAAATACCATTCGCAGACACATGAACTAGGACGCCAATACAAATGCGATTATTGCCCAAAGCGGTTTAACTACAAAGGAAATTTGAAGTATCACCTGGGAACACATAGTGTAGAAAATAGACCTTATACATGCGAATTTTGCGACAAACAATTTACAAATAAATATTACGTTACAAAGCATATCAAGGCTCACACGATCAATGACTCAGAAAAATTCAAATGCGACAAATGCCCAAAAACCTATAAGAATAAACAGGGCCTGAAGAACCACACCGAAGCTCATGACGCGGAAACTAGTGCAAACATTGCAGAGCAAACAAATGATGCAGGCGTCAAAACTAAACCTCTAAAGTGTGATATGTGCCCGAAAAGTTTTGCGAATAAATATAGTCTAAAATATCACAAAGAAGTGCATACCGGTGCAATCAATTACTCGTGTGAGCAATGTGGAAAGAAATTTACTAGAGAGTTTATTCTACGCAGACATGTGAAGACGCATCAGAATAGCTTAGAGAAACCATTCAATTGTGATGTATGCCAAAAACGATTTTCTAATCAGCAAAACTTAAGGTCGCACGTTCTATTGCATGACAAAGACAGGCCATATCCTTGCAATCAATGTGATAAGCAATTTATCCGGCAGACTCATTTGAATCGACATTTGCAGATTCATGGCAAGTAGAAGTCAATTGCAATTTTCAGTTCACACAATAATACGCAGAGTTATTTTATATAAGAGTTTATCATGTATCTATGTCATTTTTTTAGAATTTTGAAAATTGCTTTAAGTTGATCAAATCATTTGTTTTCGTTTAAACTGAATAATAGAATCGACGAAATATTTTAAACTTATGTTAAGTTTAGTGTCAATAAAATTATTTTTGCAAAAAACGTTGGTTTATTGAATATTTTTGATGCAAGGTATTCAAAAGTATTTGAACGACCGCTGGGCTAAGCAGTCGGTGGTATTCGATTGCGGGTGTCGGCTAGCAATAGCCCAAAGAAACAGGGGCACCGTAAAGTAAAAGAGGAGCTAAACATATTTCCGGGTAAATATAAAGGGATGAGAACGCAAGAACCTGGAGTCCTAGCCCGAAACACAAAAAGGAAGCGGAAGGCCGGAAGAAAGAAAAGTGGCCGAGGCTCCCAAAGCCTCCCCCTCTATCTCGCTGGCAGATCCTCCTCAGATATTACAGAGGAACTGTTGCGAAATATGGAAGAACATGAACGGTGTAGGTAGCAAACACATGAGGTTCTTCGTTGGAACTGGCATGCCCCAGGTAAAGCCAGCCAAGAGGCACTTCTAACAAAGTTACCAGGGACCAACATGAAAAGGTTCAGACCCGAAGATCGCACTCCATAGGGAGCTCCATAACATCTTCAAATCATCCTCAACATATCATCAATAGGTGTTTATAATAGAGCCATGCAAGATGTAACAACGGCAGCCATGGCCAAGAAGATAAAGTGCAAAATATTCTGGAGGAAACGATGCTGACGGAGTTAGAGGGAGGCGGTGTTGCTTACTTTCCCATAATCACCTACGCAGTAAGCTGCGTGTCTTTTCGTTGCAGGGACAAATCAACGTAGAGTGGATAAGGGCAGAGGCCTTAAGGGGGGCGATACATGTAAAATTTTCAAAAATTCTAGATTCTTTTTTTGCATAAATAGTTAAATTAACACCTAAAAAATATGTTTGTAAAGTTTCAGAATTAAATTTGCATTTATCGATTAAAAATTCATTTAAGTGCTCCGCCTCAACTCGACGCTCGAGCGCTATTGAATCTATACTGGAGCGCTCGACCCTCGCTAGTGAGTCGAGAAAATCGCCGCAGCTCTTTGACAACTAAAAAAGCTCGTCAAGCATGTCCAGAAGAGCTGAGAAAAATAGCGAGTTCTATGAACGTACTGAAGGACTTCTGTATGGGCCTGAAATCGCTGATTAGTTAGTAAGTCGCTGTAATCATAGAGTTTCTGTGTGTCAAAACTACGCGTTTTTCTCGAAATTACTTTTTTAAATTGGCGGGCAAGATAACTCAAAAAGTTCATAACCGATTCTTATGAAACTTGGCACACGTTTTCTCTATGGTATAAGCTTCTAGCTGAACCTCAAAAATGTCAAAAAAATTTCAGAATTTAGCATTTTTGACCCAAAAACTGTCAACAAAAAGGGTCAAAGATCTTACTTTTTGTTTATGAGGCGTGCTAATTCACGATTTTTTTTGACATTTTTTTTTCTCGGTCCAACTAGAAGATACATGTTTAATAAACACACTCCAACCCATTTTTCCGATTTCAAATTGCTGTAACTGATGCTAAATATCCCGCCGATTATTGCTTTCAGGAGATTAGTTACTACGACGGCCATTTTGAAAAAAAATTAAATAAAATCAGATTCTTGTATTTTGATATGTAATAAATAAACATGATCACTTTCAAAACGATTCATTTATTCTTTCTATTTGAAATAAGCCTCTGAAAAACGGTCTAAATTCAGGCGTTTGCATGTATCACCGGCCTTAAAGATTAGACCACGAGAAAGGACCAATTCATAGGCTACAGAGTCTATGACCCATATTGGCTATTTTCCTAATACAGCGGACCGGGTAACAAAAAAGATTCTGTCAAACACCAAAATAAGAACCCCAACGTCAAACCATAGAGAGTTATTTTCAGAGAATACAAAGGCAAGTGCGCTATACTACATTCCGCGAAATAATTCTAACAGCACGAAAGCTTTTAGTAGTAAATGATATATTTTTAGTCATTTTTAATGTTTCAATCAAAATTTTATTACTTTACATAATTGTGCTTTCAATAACCTTATATTAAAAAACTAACAACCTTTCTCTTAATTTTTATAATAATAAAAACTGAAAGCAAGAACGAAATAATTATAAAGGCACTTAATAATTTTATTGTTTTTTTTAGTAACTATTTATTACGTAAGCTTAGTAAGAAGCATGACCGTCATTATTGTTAATAACCTCTTTTAAACGCCTTGGCATTGAATTTATTAAGGACAGCTGGTTCCAGGATCAATGTTTTTCCACTCCTTGTTGATTGAATCTCTTAGCTCCCTTACGCTTGCGTATTGGCGCCCATGGTGAAAAACTTCAGCTGATAAGATAGACCACCGATTCTCGATTGGATTAAGGTCCGGACTAAGTGAGGGCCAGTCGACAATCAGGATGCCACGGAACCTCAGAAAGTCTTTAGTTATTATCGAGCGATGGATCACCGCATTATCTTGCTGAAAAATGAGCTCTGTGCCAGCGATCTTCCCTCCCGAGTCAATAAGCACTTCATCTAATAAATTAATCTAGTATTCCGAGTCCATTTTTATCGAAACGAAGCAAATATGTGTGTTACCCCCATACGATAGCCCTGCCCAAATCATGAGTAACCCTCACCGAAATTTCGACACCGACGATTTTCTTTCGCAGAACTTTTATTCCGCCAGTATTTATGTGAACCGTCTGGGCCATCTAAAGTAAACTTTTTTTTGTTATCAAAACCGGCACTTTTAGGCAAATCGCAGTCTAGCCAATTTATGTCCTTTCGTAAGTGGAGATTTCCCAAATATTTTTTCACATGTGAGGTCCAAACGTTTAGCAATTCCACGATTAGACATGCCTTGCTCGTGATAAGCTTTAATTTTACCCTTTTCTACTTCACTTCTAAAATATGTCAATAAATAATATTTTCAACTGCAATAAAACGTGTATTATGCATTCAAAAATCGATTACTCGCGCGTTATTGTTTTCGGATCACTTAAACAAAAATTGATTGACTAAAAACAAATATTATCGACGTGCCTTTACATTTATTTCGTATTAATTAACAGTACTGACAAAGGTAATTCTATTTTTCAATGGAAACAATGAATATCAATACGTGTTTATCTATCAGATAGTTAAAGCACGTTGCAACGCAGTAATACATTATGTTAATAACATTGCATACTTCGTTTTTTTTTTTCCATAGAAATGAAGGAAACGTAGGTGCCTTTATAAATATCTCGCAAAATGTAGTCATTCCAGAGAACCAGGCATCAGTCACCAGAATAAACGACAAAGACGGCAACTTTAGCTTCCAGTTTGGACAGGTAAAGTTAACCGTCAAAAAGTCAGGCGAAAATGTATCAGAATCGGTGGTCACTCCAGTCACCACTATGGAGTGTAGAGTATCCGATATGGAGACAACTACAGGTCGTAGCTGTTCCAGCTAATGGGAAACAAGAAAGGTGTCTGCAAATGAACCTGCTTCATGGCAAAGCTGCATCGGCGGAAGTAAGCAGCAGTTTTACCTTAGGCACACATTATGTAGGGATTTTTACGTACGCTACATATTCTTCTTTGTTTACCCAGGACGCTTGATTTAGCTCTATATACATGGACCTTGGGCAAACAAAAAAGAATATAAGGCCGATAGGGGAAAAATTCCGAGAGGGGCGATATTCATTAGATTAAACATTAACTTTATTCTAACCTTAGACTAAACTTACAGGAACACAGAGTCAGATAGATTACAGGTCCACATTGAAGGAAGAATAGTAAAGGCGATTTTTTGTTTCAGTCTACTTCCTAGATAATAAGGACCAGGTCCCAATTAACAAAATCAAAGGAGTCGTGGACCGCTATAGAAAGGAGAGCAAAAAGCTGATAATTAGCTGTGATTCCAACCTAAGAAGTGATTCACTTTTAGAATTTCTCGTTACTGTCAAATTAGCTAGGCGCTATTAGTTGTAGCTCAGGGGCAAGATCCTGACGTTTCTGACAGTTAACAAGTAAGAGGCCCACAAATTACACAGTACCGCTCAACGATAAGCTCATGCAAGAATTACACACCACCGCATAGCGATGAATTCAGGCATGAATTACATAGTACCGCTCAGCGATGAATTTATGCATGAATTACACATCACTACTCAGCGATGAGCTCCTGCATGTATTGCATATTACCGCTCATTGATGAATTTATGCATGACTCACGCATGAATTACAAAATAACACTCAGCGATAAATTCATGCTTGAATCACGCATGAATTACATACAACCGCTCAACGATGAATTTATGCATGAATTACACATTATTGATTGTCCCCGATGTTCACTTACAAAAATGTTAAGCGCCACCAAAATCAACTACATCTGAGTCCCTTTATAAAAGTAAATGGTGTACATTAAACTTGACAGTTCACAATGTTACGATTACACAAATATCTTGTTATGAAGGGCATGAAAGTATTTTAAAGGGTGATCAAATTGGCAAGTAAAAACTTTGCGCTGTTCCTTATACCAACAAACTAGTTGTCTGGGAAACACAATGAAAAAAAAATATTAGATAACGCAGCACCGAGTTCAATATAGAAAAAGTTGCTTGTTATTGGCTGATAAGGTTATTCTGGACTCAAATACTAGCACCTGAAAATTAGTGTCACACATATTACAGTGAGTTTTATTTTGGCCTCTCATTTTTGTTCTGCTGCCCAAAATGTACACGGTTTCTTTAAAGCGATCATTTCTTCAAGCAATTTTCCAGAAATATTTGGTTAAAAACCGTAAGCAACACGGCACATTCCGTCACTTAGCATGCCTCATTTTCTCGAGCATGAGAAAAATAATTCACATCTAGCTCCTATTTAAATTAAAAGTTAAGATAGTATTTTTCTAGATATGCTTACCATTTTCTGAAACAAAAAAAACTAAGCACTATCATAAATATTTCAACTGTTTGTATAAGCTGGTATGCTTTCCAGAGGCTGGCATTGAACCTATCCAGAAGCACATGGTACAATAAAAAAAAACGTCTGTATTACATACTTTGCCAAACGAGCAAGCTTTTGCAAATTACTTAGACAACCTGCTATAAATATCTGACTACTGCATCATAAAAGTCATTTGTCTAATAACAACGTTATTACCACGTTACCGCTTACTCATCTACCTCTGCGTGTAAAATTATCTTAGAACCAAATATTCAATGTCGTTCTTATCGCATTTTCCGAAAAGAATTATAACTGACCGTCAAAAAAAATCCCAAGACCTACAGTAAACACGCACTATATCTAAAGCCCATCCAATCTACCTTAAAAAAATATCGAGATAACAATAGCCCAAGATTACTGAAAGGTCATAAAAATCAAATTTTACGGAGCCCTGGAGATTATGGAGGCACCCGCGCACACTTCACCCCATTGGCTCGCATATATTTGCCCACAATCAATGAAATGAATGATTTGATAAGTACGGAGCATTGCGAAATATTGAACGATAAATTTCGATTTCATTAAAATTGGGTCGAATCAGATGCAGAGGATTAACACCTCGAATTCGCAAAGAAAACCGCAAGCCAGCGAGCGAGCGCGCACAGTAGCCATGACCCAAAGGAAACCTCGCAACTATACTGCAGAGGATAAGATAAATTTCCACTATATAAAGAAGCATTTCCGATGATATCTTCACAGTTCACAATTGCAAAAAATTACGACAAGTTCTTTTCATTACATTATTACTATAGACGACGCAAAGATGCTTCATCTCAGCTGTCTGCTACTGCTGCTCGTTGGCTCATCATTTAGTGCCGGTAATGTTCCTGAAGTTTTATTTGCATTGGCTTACGTACTTTATTTTACACCTGAGCGGATCATTCAGAAGACCCAGCTCCCAATTGGATACGAGTAAACTAAAAAGTGCAAACAAGATAAATTATCGGCGTTTTTTGTATTTCCTTTTTACCCTCGGATTTATTACGGAGATACTAGTTCTGATTATCGCATAACTGATAAACAAATTTATTTGTTGCCTTGCAGTTCTTCAGGAGCCGCGGAATTTGCTGTCCATGTTGGATGGAAGAATCGTTGGCGGTGTGAAAGTAAATATCACTGATGCCCCCCATCAGGTTTCTTTAAACACCCATGCATTTGGACATTTCTGCGGAGGATCAATCATCGGAGATAAATGGGTTCTAACAGCTGCGCATTGCACTGATAATTACAAGTAAGTTAAGCAAAAACTTTTTGTATAGGAGGCGTTTTCAATTTTTTTTTTCAATTCTGCGAATCAAAACAAAATTTGTATATTCCTCCTTTCAGGAATCAAGCCATTCCTCTACTACGAGTTCGTGTCGGCTCGACGAGACGACGAACAGGAGGCGAGCTTATTCACGTCAAAAAAATTCACCAGCATCCGAAATTCTCAATGAGAACGGTCGACTATGATTTTTCAGTCCTTGAGCTTGTTCGAGAGATCAAATTCGATGAAAACAAGAGTCCTATTGAGCTCCCCGAAAAAGATCAACCAGTTGTAGAGGGAACCATTTGCACCATTACTGGCTGGGGTCACACGAAAAATAACGTGGAAAACAATAATTTGTTGCGGGGAACAAAAGTGCCAGTGTTCAATCATCAGAAGTGCGTCGAGGCGTACAAAGGATTGGGAGTTATTACTGAACGTATGTTCTGCGCTGGTTACGCTAAAGGTGGACGAGATGCTTGCCAGGGAGATTCGGGCGGCCCACTCGTTGCCAACAATAAGTTGATTGGTATCATCTCGTGGGGCTACGGATGTGCTAAGCCTGACTATCCAGGTGTTTATTCAAATATTGCCTCGGTACGAGACTGGATCAAAGAGAAGAGTGGCATTTAAAGGAAGCAGCGGACACAAATAGTTAGGTTTAAATTGGGCTTGTTAGATATATTTATTGGTTGTTATTTATTTCTCTCTTTTTGTAATAAAACTGATTTTCTAATTCAACTTGTTTATTTTCATTCATTATTTCTTAGTATTTTTAATTCAATGTTCATTCGATTAATGACTTCGGTTTTCTGCTAAGAATATTTGAATTTTCCATTTTATCTACAGATAAAATTAATATTTAAAGTTAAAATTCTCTTTATTTTATGTACTTCAAAATTTATATTCCTCTTTAAAATAGAGTCTTTAACAGTATACAGCTGATCGTCTCCAAGAACATGCGAAAGTCTTAAACAGACATTGTGTTTGGTCATGAGCAAAGGCGTAGTGCCCTCAAATGTCCGCTAAATATTAGCCTGGGTAATACCGTCGTGGCTTGGTGGCTTGAATGGATCAAAAGAATAAACGGCTCATCTTAAGTGTGCGCTAAAAATTGCTGGATCCGAATTGGCATTTTTGTATGATTCTAACGGCAATTTTTGATATGTTTCCTCACTACTAGAAAGTAAGTGTCCAACAGCACCTTAAACGTCTCGCAGCTGATTTAGTCCAACTTCCATCGGATCTTTGTATGCAACTCGGAACAGTGAGCTTTGAAACACAAAATTTTTCAGAGGCGACTGGCTCCATTCGTACCTTCGATATTTTCACGCATAGATTTCCATGAAACTCTTTTCGTCTGATGCATAGCATTTTTGAAGGACGTCAATTTTATCTTGAAGTTCGACCAATCATTGACCCTTTTTGACAAGATTAAACTCCTTCCTGCATTCACCTCCAAGAGACGCAACCTCAATATTCCACCACTGGGGTTTAAATTTCTCCATGGATCTAGTTCTCGCAGCAGCCTTGTTGAATACAACAATAAGAAATTTCACTACCTCATTCAGATCTTCCAGATTGGTGACCGCCGAAACATGGTCCAGTTCAGTGTAGAAAGCTAATCAGAATTTATTCCAATCAGTTATTTCCCTGTTCCTTCCATATGTTGCAAACAAAGTGAATGTGAGGTACATGTGGTATGAAAGTGAATACTCCTGTAAAATATTTCAACTCGCGAGAAGGTACACAGAGTACTCGCTGTTGAAGGTCCTAATCGTAGGCTCATTGACAATATTTACAAAGGTAAGATTACTAGACGGGATGAATTCATGTAATGATACACCTCCAGCGTTGGTGTCTGAGCTGCCCCATAGCTCATTATGTACGTTCTCGGTCTGCATCTATTATTGGCGACACCTGCCAAGAATTTGCGACTGCTGTTACCTCCTTAATAGGAGGTAGCAAGTCATCATTGTGTAGACCCACCAATGAAGCGACCCAAAACGACTTCGGCTTCGCGTCGACCGCAATTGTCATTGAAGTTTGAAAGGACTATAATATTTAAAGACATCTTAATGAAGAGGCACACTCTTCATTTACCCAAAGATTCGGGTGACACAAGTCTGTATTCGTCAATGAGTAATCTACAGACCCGGTCCTTACCGTCCCATGATCCTTGGATTAGAGCTATCTCCTTCGCTTGTTTGGACAAATGAAGGAGAAGAACAGCTGAACTGAAGTGATGTAGGTTAATTTGAAGAGCCCTCACCGTCATCGATTACGGTGCTGTCTAGATCCTCGTAAGATACGATCGCCATCTGCTCCTCTTCACTCGATTGGAACACCAGGACATCAAGACAACCACCAAGCCCAGAGTTTGTGACAGCACTCGCTTCATCGTCTGATGCAGTTATCCCTGAACAAGTCTGAGGTTTTTCCACAGCCTTATCTCCTGTTTTCGTAGAAATTGAATCATTCGTTGTGGAGATATTCAATTTAACTCTGTATACATTCAAATGTATAAAGTCTAGCCCCTTGCCAATTTCGTAGCCACGATCCTTTAACTTAGGTGGGGATTACTTATTTGATGATAATTAAGGGCTGACCTTGGTCACCTTCCAGTCACTTACAGGTACGTCACAATTTCTCAATTTTATGAACTCCAAAATATCCTCAGGTAAGGGGATCTATGATTAGATTTCGGCTTGCTCGGAGTTTTGTATTTTAGCACCACTTCCCATTTAGCGTCAAGCCAAATCTCACCCTGTTCGTTTACCGCTAGCCTGTAAAAGTCCGTAGAGCGATGATCCCGACTGGCTATTAGTTCAACTCGGCCTTGATGCCACACGGCTTTACTTAATTAAGGGGAGAGCCAGATCAGAAGTCTACATTATGTTTCAACAAGGAAGGAATGAATGAATAAAATTTACTCAAATTTTGGGAACATTTTATACATGCGATCAAAACCCAATCTTCTTCTTTTTCTAAGCATTTGCTATGAAAGTATGAAACATATAAGTCGACGCCCATCGAAGGTCGCTAACCGAAAATAATATAACCGATAGTTTATTATTTTTTTATGGTTTATATTACTTAAGCTAGATTAAGAAAATGCAAAAAAAAACTTCAAATAAGATATTATTTTAAATTCAAAAAATTCAATTCGGTTGAAGTCAGTCAAGTCAGTGACAGCAGTGGTCCCGATATTATAGCCAACATATTCGCAAAATCTCTTTCATCCTTGTTATGTGTCCCTTTAAGCATACTTTTAACCTATGTCTTTCACTTGGTGTTTTTCCTTCATACTAGAAATCAACCAATGTTTTCCCGATACTAAAGACGGGTGACATTGGAAACGTCTCCTGATACCGCCCCATATCCCATTCCACCTTTCCTGTAAACTGTTAGAACAAATTGTACACGATCAAGTCTACCGTGCTTTGTATCGTAAATTTTCAATTCTACAATACGATTCTATCAAGAGTCGCTCCTCGTTCACTAATTAGTCGACTTTGTGTCCTCTGCTCTTAACAATGGTCATCAATTTGATGTATTTGATGATTTGTCCAAAGCTTTCAACAAGGTCGGCCATTAATAAATTGTTGAGCACTCATTCCGACCAGGACTACGCTGATTTTTCTCGTTTACGTGCTGCTGCCAAGAATCAAAAAAGGCTTGCCATGCACTACTATCTTTCGCATATTGAATCTTCAGTGCTTTCGAATGACCATAAAAACTTCTGATCATTCTTTCGCTCCTTAAAATCCTCCTCTACTATACCTGACTCCTGACATTTAATAATAGGCGTGTTTTTTTGCTCATCTATCCAGCAGAGAACAGAGTATACGCATTGGAAACAACAACACTCCTGTACCAATGAATTCACTACTACAGAAATTATATTCCTCATTGGTAGCTCACGTGCTGAACTATAGAATGTGCTGATAGAAAAAAGAAAAGCTCATGAGAAATTGTCTTTTTTGCAGTGAGGTGGCTTTGGTTTTTTCAAGGTTATGTTGAATGTTTTGGTAATTAGGAAATTAGACAAAGCCCTAATAATGTGTAGAAAGTTAAAAGAGGTAATTTTCTGTTAGTTCTTTTTGTATTTTCTATCGATTGTGGTAGTTTATACTCGTTATTTTCTCCTTTTATTTTCAGCTGTTTTGTGCTACCACAGCGAATACAGCAACCTATGTCAGTCCTAGCGAATGCACTGCTGTTTTGTACTAGATCGTTGTTTTTGCGACATAGTTCTATTCTGTTCTGTATCGGAGCAAAAAAACGCAGCTAATATCACAGCTGTTCATCCTCAGAATGTTTGTGATCTCTTCGCACTGTTTTTCTCTTCTGTATACTCTTACTCAATGATTCCCTCTTCTTATAGCGTTTCTTTTGATTTCCCTCCTTATTTCTGTTCACTCTCGACTAATCCTCTTGAAGTTGAATCCCTTATATCGTCTGTTGATTCTAATTAATCTCCTGGCCCTGATGGTATTCCTAATTTTTTTTGTGAAAAATCCTGCATCTTCCTTATATCAATTTTATTTAATATAAGTTCCCTATCAATTTTATTTAATATAAGTCTTTGTTCTGGTAAATTTCCTTCCTCCTGGAAGCTGGCAAGCATTTTCCTTATTTTCAAGTCTGGTGATCGCAACGTCGCCTCAAATTATCGCCCTATTTCTATCCTTCCCTATTTTTCCAAAATCATTGAATGTTTCGTGTTTAAAAAAAATGTATCACTCTCTTAAGTATGCTTTCGTACCTCAGCAACATGGTCTTGTTAAAGGTCGGTCCACATCTACGAATTTCATTGAATTTTCTCATGCAGTGGCCTCGGCGTTAGATCGGAACTCTCAAGTTAATGCTATATATACAGATTTCTCTAAGGCATTTGACTCTGTCAATCTTGAGCTTCTTCTACTCAAATTAAACCACTATGGTATCTGTGAGCCTTTACTTTCTTGGATATCTTCGTTCTTAATTAACAGCACCTATTTTGTCTCCCTCTCCGGCGTGTCGTCCTCACCGTTTTCGCCCTCTTCTGGTATACGTCAAGGATCTATATTAGGACCGCTATTATTCAATCTCTTCATCAACGATCTTCCTAATGTTTTATCGTCATCTTGTTTGCTTTATGCAGATGATTTAAAATTATTTCGGGTAATCAAAAGCTCAGATAATCATCTACTTCTTCAGGGTGATTTGAACTTTCTTACTGCTTGGTGTAACTCTAACTGTCTATCGTTAAATGTTTCCAAGTGTTTTGCCATGTCTTATTCTCTGAAGTCCCAGACTTATGCCTTTCCTTACTTAATATGTTATTGTCTCTGTGGAATATTTTACTGATCTGGGGGTAACCTTTTAACGTAAACTTAAATTTAATATCCATGTTCGTACCATTACTAATAGTGCCTCGCAAATTGCTGGCCTTGCTATACGTTCCTGCCACAATTCTGTTAGCATTTTTACATGTGTTAAGATATTTGTTACCCTAGTTCGTTCCAAAATTGAATAATGTACTCAAGTCTGGTCTCCTCGTTTCACATATCTTTCCGATGCCGTTGAATCTGTTCAGTGGAGGTTCACTCGCACCCTACTCTTTAAATATAATCTTCCCTACATGCCTTATGATGAACGCTTATCGCTCCTTAATCTCCCTCTTCTAGCAAAGCGCAGAGTTTACCTGGAAGTATGCTTTCTGTTCGAAATTTGCCGTGGCTATCTGACTTCATCTATAGCGTCCATGATTAATGTATGACAGTGTGAGAGGCAAATTAGGTCCTCCGTTGTCTTTAATGTACCATTTGCACGTACATATACTTACATTCATTCTCCTGTTTTACGTTTATTACGTACCCATAATGACTTCCAAATTGGTCCTCTTCCTCACTCTATAGCCACCTTTAAAAGTAGTATTCGTAACTCAATATTCAGAAATAAAGTGAGGCATGGAATTGATGATTCCACATTCGTATAAATTGATTATGAATAAAGTATCTAACAATTTCAACCAAATATATCTTTGCTAGCTTTCAAATAAAGTAGATTATTTTTATTTTTTTAATTTCTCTACAAGGGAATGTTTGTGGTATTATCACGGGCTCTTTTAGAATGCTGGCAAATTTGGCTACATTCACTAAAAATACAAATTAAAAATTGTTAAGCTTTCCATAGATAGTTCAAATTCAAAATGTGTGTTCACAATAAGTTTCAAATGAATACGACTGTTTTTTTTTACAGAAATAAATTCCACAAGTGTCTTTAGCACAAACTTTTTAATCCGACGCGCAGTATCAAACAAATATTTACTTATGCTCGTAATACTTACATTAACAATAATTGCAATAAAACGAACTAATCTACGTGTCTCCCTAATTTAGATATATATACTCACATTGTGCGACATTCCCTAAGAACTGAGTGACAATCGAGATCAATGTTATCAAGAAAATGATTAATTTTATAAAGCATGCTCACGAGTAGGTGATAGCTCTTGAGCAGTAGACGGAGATTACTGGTGAAGCTACTTATTCCATAGATTTTCCACTGAAGCGACTTAATGAAATAGTTTCGAAATAATTAGGTTAAATTGGAGTTATAGAAAATGACCTTCAATTAAAGCTAAATTGTCGATTCACCTAAGTACCCTGTAGAGAGGATAAGATAACAAGCCCATTGAGGGTGCAGTATATAAGTTCGATTTCGAACAATGCTGGCAAGTTCAATTTTGTATTCCGTAGTAAGAATAGTTCCAGTTAAAATGTTAAAATATTTAAGTTTTCTACTGCTGCTTGGTGTTGTTTTTGGTGGTGGTGAGTAATTTTTGGTGCAATAGAGGAAAAGGGAGGCTTCAAGCGTTTTCTGTGATTAAGTTGGACGTAGTGAATTTTCGATTGAAATTACCATATTATTTTTAACGGTTGTGAGACATCTTCAGGAAAATAAATATTTTCTCTTCAATTTTTGCCGCAAACTGGATCTTTTGCATTCACAAATATTCCTTTTGTTTTACTTCAACCCTTTCTTCAAGACAAGAAAAGAAAAAAGTATAATATTTAAGTAAACCACTTTAATTCTTCCAACAGTAGACCAAGTTATCCCACGCCCCAGACTAGATGGACGTATAGTCGGTGGCTACAAAATGAACATAACTGATGCGCCGCACCAAATATCGCTCCAGGCATCATTTGGACACATTTGTGGTGGATCTATAATCAGCAAAAATTGGGTGCTTACTGCAGCTCATTGTACTAAGTAAGTCTGCATTGCAAAAAAATTGTTGAATTTTTGGACAATTCACTTTGATTAATTTTACATCTTTTCAAACAGCGGTCAAATGCCTACAAGACTCCAAATTCGCGTTGGATCATCTGAATCGTTCACTGGCGGCGAAATAATCAATGTCAAGAAAATCGTTCAGCACCAAAAATTCAACTATGCCAATATCGACTGGGACTATTCGCTATTGGAATTACAGAAGGAGATTCAGTTCGGTGATACGAAAAAAGCCATTAAGCTGCCAGAAGTAAACGAATCCACAATGGACGGGACCCTTTGCACTGTCACTGGCTGGGGTAATACGCAAAACGACAAGGAAAGTAATAAGTGGCTGCGAGGTGCTGAGGTGCCAATAGTGAACCAGCAACTTTGTGCTGAGAACTACAAGACATTCGGAGGCGTTACTGATCGAATGATTTGTGCTGGGTTTAGCGAAGGCGGAAAAGATGCTTGCCAAGGTGATTCTGGCGGTCCTCTCGTTCGCAATGACGTTCTTATTGGAATAGTGTCGTGGGGGTATGGTTGCGCCAAGCCGGACTATCCGGGAGTTTATTCAAGAGTTGCTTATGTTCGTGATTGGATCAAGGAGAATACCGGTGTGTGATATGTTCGATTACTATCATTATTAATATGTTTTATAGTTTGTATTCTTACTTCTTAAATAAATGATTTTATATTCAGTATATATTTTGATTGTTTTTTAGATTAACAAATCATTTTTTTGCTACTTTCGAAACAAATTTCAAAATATTAAGAGAAATATTTTTCGCGGCGTTCAAATCAATTTGGTTCAATCAAACTTTAATCAAAAAACCATAGCAATAAACATAACTCTGTGTCAGAATACTTTACAGCAAGCACAACGAAAAAAGTATTGAAAGAAGCTGCGGAAATTCACGTATTAGATCATGGATAAAAAAATCATAATACAGTAAAACCAGTGAAGTTGACCACCTCCACAAGCTGACCAACTGGCTAATTTGACCAGTTTTTCATAGTTCAATTCGTTCCCAATACAAATACACCCTTATAAGCTGACCACCTGTCAAACTTGTAACTTGACCGTTAAGTCTGTAAAACGTCACATTACATTCCACCTTTCTAAGTTGACCACTTTGGTTTTTCTATGAAAAATCTGTCTGGCTAGTGAAATGAAAATAAATATATATATTTTGGCCACCGTGACATAGTGAAAATTTACTTTTTTTCAAGTTTGGCTTTGCATTCTAGGTTGGTAGAAAATTATTTGTAGTGAAATGTATTTATGTTTAAGGTTTTTTTCCCCGGAAAATGACACAAAAACGAATGCGGACGAAGTAAATTTACAACCAATTATTTCAGTCTTGCCTTAAATCATTCGAGATTATTTATTAACTCCAAATGAATTTCATTCTTTCGATGACAATCTTATTGAAGAAATTTTAGAAGATGTTATGAAGATTCGAACCGACGAAGAAGAGGAAACTGCCGATCATGAAATAGTTAGTTCGGTGATACCAGTACCTAGCGCTAAGCAGGCCATTGAATTGACTTACTCTCTCATAAGATACGCCGGAGCTCATCAGCCAAGTTTAATTGAAACAGTGTTTGAGTTAAGAGGCAAAGCAAATAAGTTTAATGATATCTTTGGCGGTAATAAATAATGTAATATAATTCTTTAGGCGCATTGTTTTGTTTCTTTTCATAAATCTCCAAGTTATTTTTTTGTTATGCAAATGCTCTATGAAAAGTCAGTAGTGTTTAATGAAAAACAAGCACCCCTCTTTAAACTGACCACCTGCGTATCTTGACTGACATCAACCCGAACCGTAAGTGGTCGACATACAGAGGTTTCACTGTATTAGCTTGTAATAGACTATCTGTCCTCCAAGTATGTGAGCAATAGCTAAAAAGTGAATCCATTCGGTTATTCTACCATCCGGTTATTCAAATACTTACGGACGAAACAAGGAGATCGTATAAAACAGTAGCCTAACCGAAAAAATATAAAAAAAAACTCGTAAAAAACTGATAAAGATGTGATTATCTATAGCTCTTCAGGAAATTCCGTGGTTTAAACACTGAGACAAAAGTAGTAGAAGCCAATTCTCACTCGCGTTTATTACGTCTCCCTAGAATGCTCAATGATCTTAAGTTTAATCCACTCTCATAATTATTTTTGCATTAAAAACGTATTAGCTTGAATAAAAATAAAAAAATAATAACCTTAGTCATAGACGCGCCATAGGGGGGGCCAGAGGGGGCCGGGACCCCCCCAGACCCTAGGTTGGCCCCTCCCAGAAAAATAAATATTTCCAGGTGCAGACACTTAAGTTTTCGCCTCTTTGGATTTTGTGGTTACAGCAACAAATGTGTAGTGCAGTATTGTAAGCCTATAACAAAAGAGTTACTTATATTATAAGTTACTTATATTAAGTTACTTATAAGAGTTACTACTTATAACAAAGATACTGTGTTATTTGCAATATTAATTTAGATGTCATGGGTCATGGGACGGAAATATTTAATTTCGACAAGATGTACGTTAAGAAACAAAAGGAAAGCGCCTCGCCAATCATCCTTTTTTTTATTAAGATTATCTGTTCATTCCTAATAGGCAATATACAGGTATTTAGACAAGAATACTTTATAAACTGGCGTTTTATGCAATTATGTTTTTCACAAAACATAGTCTGAGTAAGTAGGCAATAAAATAAATAATGTAGAATACAATTTAGAAAATAATAATGGCATCCTCGCCACTTTTATGCTATCTATTCAAGACAATGTTGTTTGTAGCTCCGCTTACTTTTTCTTGACATAAAGCAAAACAAACACATTCTCATTCCATATTTGAGAGCATGTTTCTTTGACTTTTGCGTATGATAAGGTGTTCTTATTAGATTTGAGTCAAAACGTCCATACTGAATAGCTTGGAAAGTCCAATATTGGTGCTGTAAACCTTTTGACACCACCACAACAAAGCCTATACCAAATTTGTATCCCGTTAAAATAACTTATCCTATAACTTTGGTTTTGATCCATTGAAAGCGTTGGAAGTTATGAGAAAAAAGGGTGTTTGGAGTTACCTTCGGCAAATGTGTTAAAATTTATAAAATTGAAATATTTTCGGCTTATTTTCAATACGAAATCATTATTATATGAAAATTTAATAAAACCGATTTGCAGGGCAAAAATGAATCAAATCGTTTATGCTGGCAGCATGGACCTAACATAACCAAAACTCTGACCTAATTGGTTTACAATATGTATGATTTTCATTATAATTTGGATTAGTTAAAAAGGGTTTTTTAAAGTTAAAAGGCATAGCACTTCAATTTCACCGAGCGTTTTTTCTTGGTAACACAACCGCCACATGGTTTCTATTATATTCATTAAACTTTTGTCAGACCTATATCTACTCAAGACCAATATATACTGTGAATTTTACCCGTTCTCGAGATACCGCAAACGCAAATTCCAGGTGCTAAAAATATAAATAATGCTAAAAATATAAATAGTAAAATACAAATAATAAAAAATAAATAATAAAAATATAAATAATAAATAATTGTTCAATGAAGAGGCAGTTGGTCTAAATACAAGGCGAAAGAAGTTTAAGCTCGACTCGTTTGTCAATGAGATTTCACAATTGCAAATATGTGATCAATAGCTATGGGACTATAAAAGAGGCTTTAGAAAAAAAAATGAATGAAGCAAAATACAACGACTCAGTTTATGCATTGGGGATCTTTCATTCAATCAGTAATCCTAAGTTTGTGGTAAATCTTTTTATCTTTCACTATGTTCTTTCTATAACGAACATGTTAAGCACATATTTTCAAAATAAAAATGCAACTCTTTGGGATGGGATGGATCTTGTGAATGGAACAGTTAAAACACTACTAAGTGAGCGAGAAAACTTGTATGTGGTTTGGGAAAAAATTAAATTATTCGCAGAGAAGCATTGTCTGGAAATCGCATTTCCCAGAGGATCATGAAAACGAAAAACAGCAGAAAGCATTAGTTTGAAAGGTTTTGCTGTATCATCTAGCCTCGGACACGCAGTTAGGGCTACAAAGATATCCCTGCAAACCAAATGCCTCGAAAACAGTAAGTTACAGCACTCTTCATCTTAGCAAATTATTTATGCTTTTTCAAGGTTTTTTAGGTAGCAAAAATGTTAAACAAGAGATCGATTTATAAGCTTATAAGCTTAATATATCCAAAAATTGTACCATCAAAATATCAACATTTGTTGGGGAATTGAAATATATTTAGCTTCTAAACGAAAAAATAGTCTTATATTTCGAAATATTTTCATTCGATTCCCATATCCATAATTCATACTGGCGGTTATGGATAATTTATGTGTAGTTCATACATACCATTCACATTACATGCATATGGTAGTAGCCATACGTATTGACAGACACGAAGTACTCGTATATTTGATAATGCATTGCAATAGCAAATAACAAAAAATCAATTAACAAACATATAATGTATTAGTAAATTATATAAGTTCTATGAACAGTACGTGTACCTTACGGAAGACAAAATCATCACATGTTTTGAACCTTTCGGCCCCTGGCCCCAGCCAGATTTTAAGCCACGGCACGCCTATGACCTTAGTATGAATTTTAATTGATTTTCGAAGAAAATTAGTTTACAAATTTTGCCATTAAATTATCATTAGAAGAAATTGAGAGAAAAAAAGTACGAGACCGAGTGTTTAGAATTATACGAAGCATATTATAGTTACATCTTAAATATTGAACTTGCAAACACTAAAGAAGACGGTACATAGCCTCCGAAATATTAACATCTCTTAAAAAATTGAAGATTATCTAGCTAATGGTCTCCAAAATAAGAAGTTTGACTTTGGAAGCTAAGAAAATTTGAATCTTTTCATGGTATTTATTTTTTTCATGTATTTTTTTTTTGTTAAATACATTGTGCTTTCTATTGCTTTGATGTAAATTGTTCATTTTTCATTACTTTATTTTTTATTTATAAATATACAGGAAGATTAAAGTCACAGTATTTTAGGGCATAGCACGTTATTCATCAAGGTCAGTTGATGAAAAAATTGCCCACATATCATCTCTAGGTTATCCCCTAACGAGTTACAGCCCTTTAACGAATTTTCCATTTCGAATGTATCCTAGTGTAAAAAATGAATTCTTTTAACTTTTAAACTATTCAGTGGATTCTAATTTTTTTTAAATTTCATTTGAAGGGTACCACAATTACTTTTGTTTGCAAATAATTCTTGGAATCGTTAATAATGGATATTTTAAAATTTGTCATTATGTATTAAGAGTCCAAAGAACTAACCCATTTATCTTTGAAGTTTATTTCTGTAGAATGAAATTTTATTTACTTTTAATGCTTTTTATGTCCACTTTTGTCCGCAAATTTTCTTATCCCAGTTCCTGCAATCATGCAGGAAGCGAGGTACTTCTGTCATTATTTGCATTCAAGGAGACTCAAAATGTAATCATCACCGTGCAGAGGAAGGCTTCTCGAACCTTACCACAATACTCAACAATAACTTAAATAAAATAAGAAAACAAATTCTTTGCAACGGTACAATTTATTAAGTAAACTACTAATCACAACAATTGTTGAGTGACCTCCTCCTTTTTCAATACAACCCTAGTCTGCGATCTAGTGATGCTCTTACTCGTCTAAAATTATAGCTATTATTTTTTATAAAGCGTAGGCAAACTGAATCTTGCTTTAGAAGTCTTGTTTAGAATTCACAACAGAACCATAGACCGCACCTTTTAAGTAGTCCCATAAATAAACTGACGATTTAAGTACACGAAACCACGGAGGCCGAAGACATGAGCCTCTACGACTTATCCATCGTCCATTCAATTCTTCGTCCAAGTAAGTTCTCACTCCTTGAGAATAATGTGGTGATGCACCATAGTGCATAAAGTACACATCTCTTTTCAAAGAGAGAGGGATATTACCATCCAACATATGTCCTAGTTGAGTTTTCAAAAATGAAAGGTTTTTAGTACGATTCACTAGTGGGACTTCGAAGAGACGAAGCATATGATTGTAAACTATCCCGCACCAAACATTTATTTCAAAGCTACTTTGATGATGCTCTTCTAGTATGGCATGTACATTTCCTAAATCCCAGATGTGCAAATTATGTGAACTAAAACCACCTCTAAAAAATTTGGCTTCATCGGCAAATAGCACTTTTGCATTATTTCTGGCCTCTGCGGACGCATCAAACGGCAAAGTTTAAGTTGCCGTGCAGTTTCTCCAACTTATAATGCTTGTGCTATTGTATCCATACAGAGTGAAGATGACTTTCATGAAGAGTACGCTGAGCCCTCAATTCTTTGCACTCTTCTCTTGGTGCTGGTGTTTGGGTCTGGATTTTCCATCTGCAATAGTTCTTCTTCTACGTCATAATGTTTTCGGGATGTTCCTTGATCCAAACTATTAGAAGTTAATGTCCTACGTTCCTTTGAGTGCTTGTCTACTCGTCCATTCTCATTAGTTCTGTAGTGAGGGACTCTCATATTGGGAAATCATTTTTGATATAGCCGTCTGACTAACTCACCATCTCTTTGAGCTTTCCCATAAATCAAATAAATATCAGCACTTGGACAAAATTTATTAAAGCAATGAGTTATATGGAGTTTAAACTAAGGAGTTTATACTATGAGTACATACACTTTCCTAGCTCAGATGACTCAGATGATAATATTTTTGGTCTCCTTGAATACACATAATAGAAAATCTATTGCAGATAGCGGGATGAAATTTTTTGTAGAAAAAAGTTTATATCTAAAGCAAATAAAATTGCAATTACGAAGAAACAAATTTCTAAGATAGCTGGATAAATTTTATGGAATTTTATTGCAAAAGCTAAATTTCGGAATATCCGTTAGTAATTTTTCTAAGATTTATTTACAAACATTCCATTTGAAAGGTAGTTGTGATACTTTTTTAACTGAAACAAAAATATTGGAACCACCAGCGCTGTTCCAAAGTTAAAAGCATTCGTTTTCACCAGAAATTTTTAATTGGATATAGCTTATTAGGGGGGCATCAGCTCTCATTAATAGATCACGTGCTATACCCCAAGGCACCTTGATCTGAATTACACTGCATATTTGAGCATAGATCTCGTACCAATTTTACTTATTTTCTATTTTATTACAAGTTTTTGCTTTCGCTCTAAATTATGTATGTATAGTGGTAATACGTTGACACAGACTTTCACGATTCAATGGAAGCCCGATAAGATGCAAAATCAAAATCTACTGAAACGCGTTTTATTCCGTTTCGAGATTGAAATTAGTAGATACTTCATTTCAAAATGTAAGAGCTTGATATGTATGAAAGCAAAATCATTATGATCACAGCCAACAGAGCTCAAACCCAGGTAAACTTACAGCCCCAATTGTTCTTTAGATGTATCAATAGTTGGATTCAAATAACTCTGATCGTACTAGATGACTTGCCTTAACTTATCCATACTCAAGTTATGAATCAAGCTATGAATATGGAAATAATAATGCAATCTACTATACATTTATCAGTACTTCATTTTTTGTAGTTTTAGTATTTATAAAATAATGTACTAGAATATATAATTTATTTTTGAAGCACTCTTATCTTGTACAATTTTTCTGAATATAAACGGACAGTTAAGGGGTTATTCTGTAAACACGATATCAATCTGGACTGAGTACAAAATATATCGGCATAATTTTTCACTTACCTTATTCCAAATCTCATTTATTCGAATTGTTATATTTTTTGCTTATATTCCCAACGTAGTATTTATAAATTTATAAATATTTATAAATTTTCATCACAATTTACATCCATAAGTGCATTTTTTCTGCAACTGGAACGCTCTATTTTCGTTAAAAAAGAATAGGGAAAAAGAGGCATATAAGTTTATGCAAATGATAGGTCGCTTTTTGGGAATATATCAAATTACCTTCTATTATAGCGTCGCAGAACCGCTTGAATGTTGTATTTGTTATTCATTTTAAAGTTCCTGGTCACATAAAATCCTTCGCTATCGTTTAGTGTCAAACCAAACCGATTTCTTTTCTGAAAATTTAATATTTTTAGAGATCAAAAACATAAGATTAAGAAAGTCTTACATATTTATCATCGGTAAGATATTTTTGTGGAATCTTCTGTGGTTTAAATTTCAATTTAGGATTGAAGCAGATCAGTAACTTCATTTATCGTTTTTTTTTTCTTCAACAGAAAACTTCAAACTATCCATTATACTTGACTGCTTAAAAGTTTAGCTGCACTCATCAATATAATCAAATAGGCTGCAATCACAAACAAAACATCATATAATATAATTAAGGTCAAATGAAACTTTCAGTCAAAACAAACTTTTTTTAATACTAAAGGGCTTCGTAAGATAGCTCAATAAAACATACATTCTTATACAAAACATTCTGAAACTGCCCACGTCAGATTCATTTATTTCGTTTTATAGTTGAACTTTTTCGTTATTGAACTTATCCTACGATTTATCCGATACATTTATTGTTTACTTTTGTTACTTTATTTTGTTTTTTTGAGCGCTGACTGCAGGTTGAATTAGCCAGCTAGGAAGTACATGCCATATACATACATACACAAGCTAAACTTCCCACGCCAACCTTGCAGATCATATAACTTATTTCTCTTACCTAGGCTACATACATACCTTATATTTTGTAAGCATATAACTTATTCGCTCAATTTTGTCGGACTCCTATTGCCATACTTAATATGATATCTGCGTTTTTGTGCCGTTTGCATTATCCTTATTCTCCAACTCCTTATTTTGTGAATTCGCTTTTGCGAACAAAGGAATGTTTTCGATACGATGTTGTGCAAATTGCTTTTTTTTTAGAAAACATGTGCCAAGCAAACAGCCTAGATCTAAAGATGAACAAGTCGTATGCATTGAATTATCGCCATCACGTCACTTTTAGAGTTTGTTACATCCGACGAATTCCTCCTTGGCTCTCGAAATTTTTTCATATCCTCAACTTTCTAGGTGTGGTGGTTTCCGAAGTAGATAAAGTTTTGTAGACATTTGTTGCCCGCCAATTTACCAATCTAAAGTCTAGAACAGTGCTGCCAGACAGGCACTGCGGCTTACCCCCAGACAATTCCTATTTATCCCTAAAATTACCCTAAATAGCCATAGTGACGTCATTTCCGGGAAATTTTTCGGTATTCTCAAAAACCAGGCTATTTAAATGTAAATTTTTATATGTGTAAGATTGCCGTTACAAGAAGCAAACTTTTTTAAGATGAATTGAAACTTTCCCCCACTCATCCCAATCTTTCGAGACTAATATTTTCCTGGGTGCGTTAAATTTTCACTCAGAGAGAGATAGTTAGACAGTATCATTGGAGGCCGACGCATGCGACCAATCACAAAACCGCATTCTGTAATCAATTGACGTCATATTTCTCACTCACTTTTCGAAGTATAAATGACCGTCTTTTTACATCGGTCATTTCCATTTTAAGGCTGGTACTGAGTTCGAGTTCACGTGAAATTTTGACATGTTTCCATTATCTGGTCATTCTTTCGAGCGAAAATTTTGACAACGGAGAAAAGCAGAGACACTGCTCATTCTTGACGGATAAAATGTCAAGAATTTCACTTTTCGATCGATTTTCTTATTGGAAAGTCATTTGCACGGCTCAATTTTCAAATTGAAACACTAAATGTCACTTTTTCGCTCGAAAGAATGAACTGCACAAACTAAAGCATAGTACTGAGTTCGATTTCACGCGAAATTTTCATACAAAATTTCGCGCGAAATCTGTTTCGGCGAAAATTTCGCTTGAAAATAAGCAAGTTTGGTACTGTGTTCTTCGCATGAAAAGTTGCTTTGAAGTTGCTTTCGCTTCGAAAACATAGATGGCACTGAAACATGTCGCGAATCATTTCACGCCAATTTAGTTTGTGCAGTTCATTCTTTCGAGCGGAAAAGTGACATTTGGTGTTTCAATTTGAAAATGGAGCAGTGAAAATGTCTTTCCAATAAGAAAATCAATCGAAAAGTGAAATTCATGACATTTTATCCGTCAGAAATGAGCATTGTCTCTGCTTTTCTCAATTGTCAAAATTTTCGCTCGAAAGAATGAACAGATAATTGGGAAATGTCAAAGTTTCACGTGAACTCGAACTCAGTACCAGCCTTAAATTGGCGTGAAATGATTGACAACATGTTTCAGTGCCATCTATGTTTTCAAAGCGAAAGCAACTTCAAAGCAACTTTCCATGCTAAGAACACAGTACCAAACTTGCTTATTTTCAAGCTAAATTTTCGCCGAAACAGATTTCACGTGAAATTTTGTATGAAAATTTCACGTGAAATCGAACTCAGTACTATGCTTAAGGTAGAAATATCAATTTGGAAACAGCATCACCAATATCCGCTTATTGGAATGATTGAATATTTACATTTTATATTTTGTTATAGCAGAACAAGATAGACATGACATATTTCGAGATTATTATTCATTGAAAAATTCCGAAAAAATGCATTATCAAATTTCAGAATGCCCTAAACCAAACCCAGAATATTTTTTTCACTGTTTATCCCCTGAAGTTTTTAAAATACCCCTAAATCTAGGGTTAAATTCCCTAATATGGCAGCACTGACTCGAAGGAATACAAAATTATAAAATGCCGATATTGGTACTAGATGTCACTGTTCCTAGATTCAAAAGTTTGCATCGCGATCAAAATTTTAAAATTAAAGCGCTGATTCTTTCTGATTTCTACTGTTTCTCCCATAACAGTAACACCTATCACTTTGAAATGAATTTCTAACTATGCAACGATCAAACGTTAAATTTGACAGGTTGGAATCTGCTCGTATGATTGAAGCAGGATCGAAGATGGCGTTCCATTTGTGAATTACTTGTTTAGTGCCAAGTACTTGGACGTACTAATTAGTAAAAATGGAGCACGGTAATTATCCGCATCGAAAAACGAACCACACTACTTGCAAAGCTTCAAAATGACATTCAATGCCATCTCTTACCATTTAGGATTCCAACATTTCTCTCAGCACGTGGAAAAAGACAGTTTGGTTGGATTGGTCAGGAAAAGTACTTTCATCCCGCCACCTGCTTTTGCGATCGGACTTCTAAAAATTTACTGCTTAACTCGACTACCTGTTCCCCCTAGCCGGTAGATGATTTTACCGACAGATGTCTGGCTGGTATGTTTGCACTTTTGTGTGTTATTTTTAGGAAATGTTTTGTGCTTGTTTCTTCAGTGTATTATCTTGTATGTTTTTCTTCAATTTTTGGCCTCTGCTATCACCTTTTTGGCCGCTGATGATAGAATTTTTCAGCTGGAGACCATCACGTCGAGTTTTGGCCTTACCGTTATTCTTAATGTTACCGTTCACACCGATCAATTCAGTTCTGTGAGCACTTTGAGAATTGAAACAAATTTCTGAATTTTGACAGCATCTAGCAGTACAAATGAGCAAAGTCATTGCAGGACTGGCGTAAAATATTTGAAAATTTAGATGTAAATGAAGACGAGCGACAGGAAAACGTGAACAAGTTAAGCGTAAATTATACACGGAGATCTGGTCGTCGACTTGGTTACAGATATGCGATATCTGCGACCAAATTCATTGTCTGTGGGCTAATCTCAGATCTAGTTTATTCGTAAATATCGCAAGTCTGCAACCAAGTCGGCAACCAGATCTCCGTGTCTGTGGGCCGTTTTACTCTCCGCCTTCTACAAATTCGAATTGAATTAAGTGATGTAAGAGGTCTAATTGCAACAAACCGCTATCAGCAAAAGATCGGGTAAATTCTTGCTAGAGCAAAACTTTCTCCTGACCGATAAATGACGTCTTTTCTTTGATTGAGGGAAAGTATTTTGGGTAAATTTTTGCACACGCGAGGGCACAAATTTACCTGAAACTGAGTAAGGAAACATACTTAATGTACATGGGTATATTTAGAAGCCTTTTTGTGTAAATTACCTAATTTAGGGAAGCTCCACACCTACCTCTTCATATAAACATTCAAATAAAAAAATCCATTTCAACAAAAAATGAAACTATGTTTATTTTTGTTGTTTCGAACGACAATACTTTTCAGTATCTCACAAATCAAATATTTAATATCACTCAACCACATAGACCAATTGTGATCCTAAAAGGACACTTTTCCCGTTTGTCTTAAATGTAATCTCCCGCTTGTCGGTATTGATATCAAACAATCCTTCTTCAAGAAGAATCTTATCGGCTTTGAAGTCATTGAACTTGGGAAGCTTTCGTGGACCAAGGATTGGATCTTCATACCGCCATATTTTTAAAGCTGTTGTGTCTGAAAAGTAACATAAAAAAGTGGAAACTGATTAAACTCATATTACGATTGAATTAAAATAAATCTTTTAAAGTAGTATATCTGCTAATTTTCATAAGATGAAATACACGTAGTTTCACGATTAATTTGCAATACAAAATCATATCAATTTAAATCATATACTTGAAACATAGTCTATTTAATTTTCTTTACCATTGACGAGGGTACAGCTTAGATTTAAACTTTCATATTCAAGTTATATGACTCTTACCTTTTAGACCGATTGCTTTCGCTACTTTTTCTAGAAGACTTTTCGAAGTCTCCCCTTCCGAAATAACTGTGTTGACAGAAAACAAACCGGATCGTTCGATTGGATTGTGCAAAACTACCGGCACGTTAGGTAAGACTATAAAACTTATGAAAGGTGCTCCGGGTCGCACTTCTTCTTTTGTTTTTTCCGGAGCTGATGGATCATCGGTGTATTTAACATTGAGACTTTCCAGCTGGAAAAATCAGTTAACATTATTACTAAGCCAATTAAAAAGCACAAAATGTTAATACTTACATCTAATGTATTCTTTAAATATTCAAGATTATTGACCAGAACCTCCCTTTCGTCAAAGTCCAGTGTTTTCGCCATTGCTGCTTTACCCTTGCCATTCGGCGCTTCAACCTTTTCACGAATCATCTGAGCAAAGGGCATGACACGCTTCATATACTTCTTCAGAATGTCTTTCTTCCCCAGCTCAACGGAAATGGTCTTGTTATCCGGCAAACCCTTATTTTTCTCGTATAATTCAAACATCGTGTCAAGGACACAGCATTGCCAGGCAGGATACGTCTTTGCAACCCAAATTATGGCACCACTTGGCTTCTGGCTAGGATCAGCTGCTTTTTCTTTGCCACCTTTTCCTCTGATTTGCAGGAGATTTTTAAGGTTGAGCCGGAACAAGTGAGCAGCCTCCATTAAGTACTCAGAGCATAGAATATCGATTTCATTTATTGCTCCGATTTCAGGCCACGTAGCCGTGACAATGCTTTTCTTGTTTCCCAGGAGCTCCCAAACGTGTTCGGACACATGTGGACAAATCGGCGACAGAAGCAAAGCTTGTCTTCTGATGAAATCAAACACTAAGTCTACATGCATACCTTCGGGTCCACACAGCTCGCGATATTTGTCCCGAGCTAGCTGCATTTCAAAGAAACCCGTTCGTAGTGCTTCCTTGAACAACATTTTTTTATAGTTTTCATCGGTTTGTTTCGTTTTCAAATTCATCTCGCTAATGAACACTTTATCGTTGAACGTATTTGGCTCACTTTTTCGCAATAACGTTTTCGACGCTATCATTTCCTTCACCCATTCAATAAAAGTGTACAGTCTTAGAATTCCTGCATCTGCCGTGCTAACTACGAAATTGGCATCCTCAACGCTATCACCTGAATCCGCTAGACAAAGACGCATTCCGTCCGCACTGAATTTATCTATTGCCTCGTAAAGAGTCAAGAAATTTCCGTCTGATTTTGACATTTTGGCTGAGTTAAGGAGAAGATGTCCGTTCGCCCTGATGCCTTGAGGCCATTTTGATGGATCATCAGGCCATATCGCGCAATGATTATAAATGAAGAACGTGAGATGGTTTTGAACGAGATCTTTACCGGAAACACGCAGGTCAACTGGATACCAGTACTCAAACTCGCGACGCATGAGATCTAAATGTTCCTTTTTGATTTTAGTCGATTTTGGATACGGAGTTCCTTTGAAGAATATGTAGCCCCAGATGGCGTCAGTCATGTCCTGGAATATGATTTGCGATTTAGTTTTAATATCAAAGACTAAGGCTTACGTTTTGAATATCGAGTTTACGAATATTTATATACGTACCTTCGCTGTAATTCCGAGCGGACTTGGCTTCTCTCCTTTGAAGGATCCGCCTTGTAATAAGTGAACTACAGTATAAAAAGCCATGTAAATTGTTGAGTCCGAAAGCGATTCGATTAACCACTGTTCATCCCACGGTAGTTTCGTTCCTAAGCCATAAGTCCGCGAGCAAGCGTATTCATGAAGCCAATTCAGGCAGCTCTCGAAATTATTCCGTACTTCATCATGGTACAATTCCATTGATTTCAAAGCTTTAAAAGCTTGTGCTTGCCAATTTTCCTCCCCATAATTTAAATACCATTGATTGCAGAGTGCCACAACACATACATCTCCCGATCTCGAAATAATTGTCTTTTCTGGCTCATAATAAACTTCAGCCTCATTTTGAGCAACGAGTTTCTTCTGTAGATCTTTTTTCACATCCTGCACTTTCTTGCCGGCGAACTCACCAACTAACAGGACGCCATCGTAGAAACCTTTCAGATACACTAGCTCTTTGGCTTCCGCCAGTTTGTCTTTATCATTCTGGCTTTGAATTTTAAGCTTTTCGTAAACTGTCACAGCGCTTAAATTGCCGAGACTTGGAACTTCTATAATAGGGACCGGGCTGAAGGGGAGAACCATTTCATCTTTGATTCCGTACTTTTCCCGGAATGCCTCCTTCTTCTGGAGATCAACAAGAGCTGCATAGTCGTCGGGAGAGTCAGAGGGCACCGATGTCACAACACCTGTACCTTTGTCTTCCCGAATCGACAGCATTGGCAGTGTGTAGATGGTTTTGTGTGATGTGAGCGGTGCATAAAGAGGCAAACCGAGGAGCTGCTGGCCAGTGAATTCTGCCACGACATCAACTTTTCCTTCGACTTTAGTGAATCCTTGGTAGGACATATTGCGCGCTGCTCGGTTTGTGCAGATCCAGACTTCGTTGTTCTTAGTCGTTTGAAAGGCGATGTATTTTATGTCCGGATGAAGCCAGCAGTTCGTTTGGCCGTACATTGTTTCCGGCCGAAGAGTTGCAGCAACCAGGAATATTTGCGACTTCACAGATCTGCGATGAATATTATATTAGAGGAGCAAATGATTATTTTGAGGATTCGATAATTACTTTAATTGGCTGGGAACTTGAAGGAACCTCATTTTGATTAAGGTATACTCTTGTGGACCCACACCTTCGCCAGTTGATCGGTCGTGGTCCATGCAAGGCTGCCCATCTTTTGGCGAGTAAATCGTGTAACGTTTGCCATACATAATTTTTCCACGGTTCTTTAAGTGATTAAACTGCCATCGGACAAACGAATCAAAGAAAGGATTCGCATCCGTTGTAATAAAAGTTCTTCGCCAATCAGCCTAAAACAGAACAAATTGGCACAGGTCAGTTAATATCAACTTTTAGAGTTGGGCATATGCTTACGTGTAGACCAAATCGTTTAAGATCAGAAACGGCAAGCGGTGGAAAATATCCAAGCCAATATTCCTCATCAGCAAACTTCTTGATTTCGTCGTCGCTGAGCCCAAGACTTTGCATAATCTGCCATTGATACTTCGCCGAGCCCGTTTTCGCAACGGCTTTGCTCTTCTTACCTTTACTTTTGTCTTGCGGTACGATGTCTTTTACTTCTTCTTCGACTTTCTCTGCTTCCTCGGCCGGAAACTGAGGTGGACAGCCATACATCTCGATTTCACGCTTTAACTTGTCGGCGCAAGCTTTGATTGGCATGCCGGTACAATGAAAACCAAATGGAAAAAGTACTTTTTTGCCTTTCAAGCGATTGTAACGAATGGCGAACTAAATATTTATTAGTTGAGTTATATTATGTACAAATGCTAAACAATTACTTACTTCCGCTTTCGACAACGAGAACGTATGACCGAGATGAAGTCGGCCGTTCATATACGGAAATGGAAAGGTGACGAAGAATTTTTCGTCGGGTGATTTTTTCGGTTGAACCGGAGCGACATTTTCGTAGATTTTTTCTGCTTCCCATCGCGATTGAACTTGTTCTTCGATACGTTGCAGATATTCTACCTTGAATGTTCCCTTTCTTTCGATATTGGCCTGAAATTATAGGAAGTTTGAGATTACGTTTTATATGTTTAGTCAGTGAGGAAATTATTTAAAATTATATTTGAATTGAATCGAAGTATTATTATTAATAATGACAGAATTTGTAATTGCTGTCAAGCTTTCAAAGCAGTGAAATGCCGTAGAAAAGGCTTCCGATATCTAGATAGTTAACAATAGAGCAAAGACTCCGAAGAGTGATACACTTTTCTAATCTTAAAACGGCATGTCATCTAGTGTCTTTTTCGCACTTAATTGTTCATATCCAAAACGGGTTTTTTTCGCTGATGTTTATCTTTGAAGTAACTGGCAGCAAAAAATTTTCGTACGAAAGTAACTTGAAGCTAGTCATGAGTTGCTCCACTTATTTGCGGATCAGCTGCACCTGCTCTGAATCTGAGACCGGATTATTTATTTATTTATTTATTTAAACTAAACAAGGTAACTAAACAATAACAAATTTAAACTGTTTTCCTTTAGTAAAATTACAATAATATTTCTAAATGTCAGCAGACTTTATTGTCTGGTTGTTAACTCAATATGGAAGCTATGAGGAAAGTGAAATAATTTGGATTAAGAATTTAAAGCAGTGTATAATTTTTTTTTGAATATAAGTTTAGAGATAGAAGAGGAATAGTAGTTCGAATAATTGTTAAATATTTTGCAGCATCTATTTATCGGCTCTCTGTCTCCATAGATAGTGTGATGTTGATGCTCATTGAGGAGACGTGTGTGCTTAGTTTGTCTTACAGGATTATTGAAAGTGATTTTATTACGAATATATTCTATGTTAACCAAACCCCTAATGACATCAAAGACGAAGCATGAGCATAATACCGCTCTCCTTGAAGAAAGTGTCGCCAGATTTAAGATATTAAGTCTGTAACTATTAGTTGGAAGACTTTCGAAATCATGTGGATTATAGAGTTCTCTCAAGGCAAAAAGCGCGAACTGCTTTTGGACAGATTCCAGTTTATTGCTATGAATGTCGAATAAAAGATTCCAGACGATGCAAGCGTATTCGAGTAGAAGGCGAACTAAACACATAAACAAAAACCTTGTAACCCATACGTTCTTGAATTCTTTCGCACGTCTGTTAATGAATCCTAGCTGCTTGCTACCTCTTGCAAGAACTTTGTCATACTGAAGATTGAAACGCAGCTTTTTATCCAAGACGACACCGAGATCCACGACACTATCATCATTTTTCAGGAGCTGATTATTCAGGTGATATTCGAAATTAAGAGTAGAAGTCTTGCGGGGAAAACTTATGACATGGCATTTTTCAACGTTAAGAGTAAATTTATTCTGCTCACACCATTGCACCAGTGACTGAAGTTTCAGCTGAAGAAAATTTGCATCTGATTTTAATGAATAGGGTGATATATTTTCAGATCATCTGCATAAAAAAGGTGCGGAATGTCGGATAACACCTCCGAGAGATCAGAAACAAAAACATTGAACAGAAGCGGCCGTAGATAGCTGCCTTGAGGTACTCCAGATGAGACGGTAATTTTTTTTGGAAAGACGGCCTTGGAATTTAACATGTTGCGTTCGATCTCGAAGGTAACAATTCAACCAGTTGTTGCTCGTTTAGGAGAGGATCAATAACGATTGTTAGTTTGTCACAAACAATTTTTTCTAACAGCTTAGGGATAGCTGACAAAATGACGATGCCTCTATAATTTTCTACTGAGCGTTTATCACCACTTTTAAGAATCGGCGTGATATGGACTGATTTCCAGAAACGCGGAAATGTACCGCATGACAGCGATTTATTGCAACTCATATACAGGGGTGGTATGATCGTTTCTGCACACTTAACTAGGAAGCTTGGAGGTAATAGGTCAGGTCAAGAGCCCTTTCTCATATCAAGTTCTCTCACGGCCCTTAAAATGTCTTCGCGAGTTTATCAGCGATGGGCGACTGGCAGATTTCAGAAAGTGGCGATGTGGTAGATGATCCTTTGACCGGACAAAAAACTTATTGAAAATGGTTGGCAAACATATAGTATATTTTTTGTAGATCAGAAGAAACTGAGTTTAGACACAAGAAACTAGGTGCCAAGTACAAACTACTCACTCGTTTGAACCTACTACTACCATTGAACTAGTTCAACTGCACCGCATATTAATAGTGAGTAGGATCTACTCTCAGTCATATCGAAGAATTTACCTTGCCATCAACGAGACCGACTCAGGCAGGCTTCGGTGCAAAGTGATCTGGAGTGCCAAAAAAGTTCAAAATTCAAAACATTGTATTCTTTTCTGAATAATTTGAAATAAGGCTTTCAATATAGAAAGTATTTCAAAGCAAAGAGCTAGCAGGTTTGTTACCTAAGCTACGTTTGAGTGTATTTATATATATGGAAGTGAGAGCAGTCGTATAATCGCGCCAGCGTAAAAAATATGCTCAGTTAAATGTGATCATCAATTCCAGTTCAAATACTACATTCACTATTTCCATATGGAAAATGTTTCTGGAGGTTTGTGTAATGAGGTTCCGTTGTTATTTGTTTGTCAATCATACATATTGGAAGTCACTTTGTAGTGTAGTGTCAAACTATTTTTCCGCAAGAATCCATGTCGGTTTCAAATTACACATAAAGGTAACCGTGTCTTGATCCGTAAAATCAAAGAAACAGCTGCTACTTTCTGCTATTCTCGCCGTAATTCATTTGCTTGTGTGGTCGCGAAAATAGATAAGGAGATAATGAAATTCCGCAACACAGCAATTCAAAAAGAGTTCTAACATGAATTAGAGTTAAAAGTTGAATTTCCAAAACAAGGATTTGTTAATGCCACGTTATTTTGTTTAAACTTGCAAAATAAAGTGGATTCAGAGTCGATATTGAAAACTTGAGGAAATACAACAAAAGCGAACTGTTATCCGCGGTATATGATGTCCACAGCTTTACAGAAAATGCTCATTCACCACAGTTTAGTAATAGAGTGGGCCCCATTGCTGTTTGGTAAATTATTTCAAGGTGGTCAACAGTCAAGAAATATATACATTAGAGCATTTCGTGTAAGGCTTGCTAAAAATTTTTGCGAAGAGCCGAATATGCAAATTATTTTTCAGCGACTCTTTATATCTTTGGATGCAATTATCACAAGTCTTGGTAATATTCAGCCGATAGAGAGTAGAAGCCATTCAACTTTGCCTCCTACAGTTCCTGAAAGTATCAATTTCATAAAAAATTGTGACGAATCTTGGAAATCGGAGACGAATACGGATTCTGATTAGTTTTTATTTTATACTTTAAAATATCACTAGTTTGTATGTCTATATATACACTGTGCATGAATCGTAAAATAAGTTAGGTTAAAAAGTGCAATAAATGAGTTAATAGCATTGATATAATAATGTAGAGGATATGCGAATAACATATACATATACTGTACGTGATTGCTGCCAGAAATGTTTGTATGAATCGTTCATGGGTTGATGCTAACAATTTCTACAGCCATTTTCTTTGGATCGGTGATTTTTTTGACTATCAACTAGTTTAGACCCATCATTATATTCAGTACAGATAATTAACTTGGAATTATTTTCAATTAGTAGCAACAAAATTAATTTTAAATGAATTTGCATATAAATCTGTCTGAATACTTCCTTTTTGGACTCAGCCATTTTGAAAATTGAAATCCTGACTTTTAATTCGGAATCAGAGTTTACTAATTTAGACCCAAATGCGAATTTTCTTTGAATTTTGACCAGCTTTTGAGCCGCCACATAGTCGGTTTATTTGGTCCAATTTTTGTTTACTATGTGCCGCGGCTTGTGAATTGTGATTAATTGTGAGAACATGGAATTTTCGTTGTGTCCGGGAATGTTTTACAGATAATATATTATGTTCGCATTATGTTCGCATCGCAATATGTTCGCATTTTTGTGATTCTGTTGTTTTTTTAAAACTGGATGAGAAAAAATGACTACGACACTGTGGTTTGGAACAAGATAACCTGTGTATTTTCAAATTACGGAGTAGGAACACCTAGTGCAATATATGAACATGAGTGTGTTTTCAAATTTTTGCTCTCAATGATCGACATATTTATAAGTTTGTGATCTAACTTTGGCCAATCATCGTCACTATATGAGATTCGAACTGGTAAATGTGTGTTGTATTATCATCTGATCTATCACGGTCTTAGACTTTGAAATTATTCTTATTTTTATGTTTTTATCAGTCCATAGTCCAGTCTAGGGTCCATTGTTGAACCCTATAATATCAGAATAGGCTGTCTTTAGAGTTGGTGAGATCAAAATTTCACTATAATAATTGTTCTTGTCTGACACTAATCGAATATGATTTTTTTTTATAAATAAAGCCGCGATTTCATAAAGTTCTGACTTACTGAAGCAAATGTAAGCATCACATCTGTCCTGCTTCTTTTTTTTTACATATATTTTAACATACAACGGGCCTCTCTTGTGCCTATGTGTGTCGATCGTCAGGGCTCTGTAGATCGGCAGCCATTTCAACCTTTAACATAAACAATGATGGGTAATTTTGAGTTCAGCGTTTACAATTATCAACAATCCACAAGAAATCTACAGTTCACGCGAAGACGTGATTTTTTTGTTACCATTTTGTTTTGTTTTTTTTTTTAGCTTTTGTGATATTTTTGCAATGTTAGGCCCTAGGGAGTTAGAGCTTGGTCTGTTGCTCCAGTAGCTATTTGAATTCAAATTATGTTTGAAACAATTCATATTTGATTTTAACAAAAGCTCAATTCTTATTTTCATAGCAACGATTATCACGTTTCCTATTCTTAGGCATTTTCGATAAATAAATGATTAAATAATAAACTTCTTTGGAAAGTAATTATGAATTATTATCCTGATTTCAATATATTTATCAGAATTCTAAGTCCAACTACAATGGTCTCACTATCCATACTTCTATTGTCGGGATAAATTGACTACAAGTTAAAACTACTTAAATAATGTACATACGTAATGATTGTTTGCATGCATATATTTAGAGACTCACAAATAATAAAGATAAGTAATACTAAGAGTGTCAGAATTAAGATCTTATCACATATTTAAGCGGCTTCCAGCGCTATCAATCGCGATCAAATAAATTCAGCTATACTCTTGGAGTACTGACAGGCCACATTCCCTGCAAAAAATATCACCGTAGAATAGATAAGGAGCGGTAGGACTGCTGCAGATACTGTGGAGAAACGACAGTGTGTAGAACATCTTCTCACACTCTGTCCAGCGCTAGCGAGGTGAAGATTAGAGCTCCTTGGCTCTGCTCCTCACCAGGGACATAACAAATATCCCAGGAACATAACCAGGTTCATAAGCCTGGACATCCTACAGGACATAACGCGGAGGAGGCACAATCGACCCAGGAGGTCGCAGTGCTAGCTAGGGGTCTTCTGGATCCACTCCAGGCTATCAATCAAAATATGTATATGTATATCACTTGGTTTATAATTTCTATATGGGCAAAGCTTTTAGGATATTACGAACTGATCATAATTATCCAAAGTCAATGCGCTTCGTTTAATTCAGTGGTACTAACTACAACTTTTAGAATTAGTCATTCATAAATAACTAATTCATAAACAAACAATAGGATTGTTCTCAAGTCCAAGGCTTTGCATCAACAAAAGTAATCGCCTATCATTGTCGATCCGAAATAAATCTTTGTAAGAAACAAATATGTACAACTGGGCACTTTTTATATAGAAGAATCCAATAGGGATTTTTAGTACGAAAACATTCGAATGTTGGCAAAGTAATTGCATCATTTCATTTGTTTTTAAAAGTGGAAAGATATTGTCTACATTGACATTCTTACCATTATTGCCCTTTTAACTCTTTTAATTGGAAATAAATAAGAAACTACTTGTATATCACTAAGTTCACTAAAACATAACACTTCGATGAAAAACCGAAAACGCGGCAGGCAACGTGGTCCGGTCCAGTGAGATAGTAGAAATGGAGTGGACATGCCCATAAGATTTACATTGAAGGGGATGGTAGTAATTTTTTCGCTACTCATTGTCAAATCCAAGCATTTCCCCTCAATTTTCCGCCATTTCGACCTCATTGTCAAACTGACAAGTACGGTGAAACAAGTGAGTTGTGCAGTAATTTTGTGCGCGCCAAAATAAAAGTGACCTTTGTGAATTTCCGAATTAAGGATTCAAGGTAAAAATGTTTGAGATATGTGAAGATGTGAATAGTGATCGTATATTTGTGTATTTTTTTGCAGTGACAGACAGAGAAAAAGGCAGAAAGTGAAAATGAAGTGCGTTGTGCCAAGTTGCGAAAATCGAAGGCAGTGCAAGCCTTCCGGGATTTCTTTTCACAAGTAAGTGATCAATATAAGGTTTAAGCTTAAAATCAATCATTGGTATCGTCTTCTCCTGTTAAAAGTAATAATTTTTCAATATTTCTAAATTTGTCAACAATTTGGTGGTCGCCATGACACATTGTGCTCTTTCGTATCAAAGGCGTTGCAAATGTTGAGAACTTTGGGGCAAGATGATATAAAACTAACTTTGCCGTCAATATCTTTTAGATTTCCGAAAAACGAGCTCCAGCAATGCGTGTGGAAAAGCGCCTTGGGTTTGCCGGAACTGCATCTAAGTAAAAAAACTGTGATTTGTTCGGAGCATTTTAAAACCGAGTGCTTCATTCGACTAGGTAACCGGACAACTCTCACTACTAATGCAGTTCCTATCGCGGTTGAAGGGAATTCACGCGTAAGTAATTATAACGTTTTCCTTGAGCTTAAATTTGATTTATAAAATTGCCACTTTCAGAACATTGAAACAAGAAGAAACTCAGCTGCTGAGCTATCGGGTGCTCGTATGGAGAGCTCGGTAAGTTTTTGTTTGGATATATATTTATTATTTTTGTTTGGATATATATTCAGATTCTTTTATCGGCACGCTAGCAGCCGAATACAAATCCGCATACTAATTGTATAGCCGAATATGATATTCATCTATACGACTCTTTGCTGGCCGAATACAAATTCGTCCTGCTTGACTTCCCATTGCTTTGGTCCAATATCGACGCACGAGGGTAAATCATTTGAAACACAAGTGGTCTGATAAAATCCCAAAAAGCGATTGCCAATCAAGCTCTTATATATATCATATTCTTCTATATGATTGATTCAGTGAAAATCACTGACCAGTCACATGGTGTATACATTCGTGCGGGTTTTGTATTTTCATTCATAATGTTTGTACTTCATAAATTCCAAATGCATCAATTAGTGCCGCAAAATCTTTCATTTGAAAGACAAAATTATTCATTTAGAAACAACATATATTTCAATTCCTCGACATACATCCATATTTCATTTTTTTGAACGATTTCAAGAACTTACTTATCTTTGCCTACAAACATTGGACTTTCACGTAAAATACTTTGTTTTAAAAGGTAGAACAATCCAAGCAAGTTAATCTAATCATTAATCCAATAAGTGCAAACTTATACAAGCTATTGAAATTGAGTTTTTCAAGCTAAACTCAAGCATTTGCAAAGTATGCTCGAATTCACTTTGTCCGCCAATAACAGTGTATTGTTTAATTTCAACAGGCTTCTCCTATCAACGACCCTACGCGAGGTGCAGCAGACATTAGTTTTGAGTTTTCTTCAGTAAGTAAAATTTAAATCATTTCAATTCGTATATATATATTTATATGTGTATATATATATATATATATATATATATATATATATGTATATATATACATATATATATATATATATATATATATATATATATATATATATATATATATATATATATATATATTTATATATATAAATATATATATGTATATATATATATATATATATATATATATATATATATATATATATATATATATATATATATATATATATTTAGCATTTGTAAAGTATGGTTGAATTCATATTGTCCGCAAATAACAGTGTTTTATTTCATTTTCACAGGCTTATCCTATCAACGACCCTGTGTCAGGATGCGTGTGTCGCTAGCTCGTGCATTGTACATGGAACCCACTTTGCTCATGCTGGATGAACCTACTAATCACTTGGATTTGAACGCTGTAATTTGGCTTGATAAGTATGTTTTTGCAGAAGAAGAAAATCATTAAACTAATTGTTTATACCAATTTAGCTACTTGCAAGGCTGGAAAAAAACTTTACTCATCGTTTCTCACGATCAAAGTTTCTTGGATAATGTTTGTAACGAAATCATTCATTTAGATACCAAGAAATTATACTACTACAAAGGAAACTACTCCATGTTTAAAAAAATGTATGTACAAAAACGGAAAGAAATGATTAAGGAGTATGAAAAACAAGAGAAGAGACTGAAAGAATTGAAGGCTCATGGGCAATCGAAAAAAGCGGCGGTAAGTGGACGCTTCCAAGTAACAGTGTTTTTCGTCCCGAATATATGAAATCTACTTTAAAGGGATGTTTATATTATAACTTGCAATCACTTATTCCTATTTTAGGAAAAGAAACAAAAGGAAACTCTTACGCGAAAACTGGAGAAAAACAAGGGTAAGGCAACGAAGAATGAAGAGGATGAAGGTCCAACAGAGCTACTGGCTCGACCAAAGGAATACATCGTGAAATTCCGGTTTCCAGAACCATCGCAATTGCAACCTCCGATCTTGGGCTTACACGGTAAGGCATCTACAGCAGACACAAAATTAAACCCTCCCACAAACACTACTTTACAGGTGCTTACTTCAATTTTCCGGGTCAACCGTCTCTATTCATCAATTGCGAATTTGGTATCGACTTGAGCAGTCGCGTGGCTATTGTTGGCCCCAACGGTGTTGGGAAATCAACGTTTTTGAAGCTGCTTGTTGGAGATTTGGAGCCGGTTAAAGGTGAAGTTAGGAAAAATCATCGTTTGAGAATTGGGCGTTTCGACCAGCATTCCGGTGAGCATTTGACTGCGGAAGAGACTCCTGCCGAGTACCTGCAGCGGCTATTCGATTTGCAGCACGAGAAGGCACGGAAGGCTCTTGGATCGTTCGGTCTGGCCAGTCATGCTCATATAATCAAAATGAAGGATTTGTCTGGTGGACAAAAAGCAAGAGTAGCGCTGGCCGAGCTGTGTCGGAGTGGACCAGATGTGTTAATTCTGGTAAGCAATCCGACATCTTGAAAAAACTTTTCTTCTGACATTATGTTCCTTCCCAGGACGAACCTACAAATAATTTAGATATTGAATCAATTGACGCCTTAGAAGAAGCTATAAACGAATACGAAGGCGGTGTAGTGATCGTTTCTCACGATGAACGATTAATTCGCGAAACAAACTGTTCGCTATACGTAATCGAAGACCAAACTATTAACGAGGTAAGGAAAACCGCCATCAACACTTTAAGCGAAACTGACGAAATTTATTTTGATATTCAGATCGATGGCGATTTCGACGATTATCGCAAGGAAGTTTTAGATAGCCTGGGTGAGGTAGTGAACAATCCAAGTGTTGTTGCCAATGCTGCGGTTCTGCAATAATTTCGACTCTCAATTGATTTAGTAGAACAATAAATAAAAATTTCCATAAAATCGGGATAGCTGTACAGAAGCAAGATATAATTAAAATATGTTAAAGTTTTTGTATTTTTGATCCATTGTTTCCAAATTGAAAAATAAATTATTAATTTATTTTATGTCTGTGATTGGGGCACATAGGAGTGTTCGGTCAGAGCTTTTTTTTTTTTTGGAATGTCGGTGTTCTGCCGCCAAAGCGCAGTTTCGCCGAAGTATCCTTCGAGTCGACATAGCTACCAACTCGGCACTTACCTGAAATCAAGTTGCTATATCGATACAAGCGTCCCTAATGTTTCCGATTTCGCGATCGAGCACCACGAGGATTCACCACAGAGTATTACTTGCATTTTATCAACAGCATACGTGGCTGGTGACGATCGTTTAAATTCCATGAAAGCGTACTGAAGGGATGTTTAATATGCCTGACATTTGGTCCGAATTACAATACATAAGACACTATGATCTATAGCATGAAAAGTGAAGATGAGCTTAGGGAGTGATAGTACATTACTCATGTCAGGATGGCATTCCAATTCGTTCTGAGAAAATGCTGGATTTGGAGATGTCATGGAGATATCCCTGAGAAGAGTGAGATATAAGGAAATGAAAACAGCTGCAAAAAATAGTGTAAAAATGGAGTCGCTCAGGAAACAATTCATAAAAATTTTGTGGATTTTTTAAAATTCTTTTTGATATATTTTTTTATGTTTCACATTCACTAAGGACTACTTAAACTATTATTTCGTATTTCCTATTCGTTCCGACATTACATTGCGCTTGTCCCTGCCTTTGGGCCATGGACATTATTCGGTCAATCAACATTGTGCTCCAATTACAAGAGGAAGACTCAAGCAGAAACAATTGTTGAGTTAAGAATCATTTAATACTAGGTCGCTGACGAAATAAATTAAAGTAAAAACCTCTATAGTAAAATTACTGGACTAATTCTAAACCGTTAATATATTTTATGCTTTTCGTTTGAACGAATATTTCTACTCGTCAGATCTAGGAGTTTTTGAAATGGTCGGGCTGTGCCGCCAAAACGTAGTTGGCCAGATTCTTTTTTCCCGCCAAAACCACCCCGAGTCTACGTGGTTTCCAACCTTTCATCAACCTGAAAGCAAACTAATATTAGCAATGCCAACACTTGTTTTGTTTTCGAACCTTTCTCGTTCAGACTCCACGATAATTCGAGATTCATCAAAGAACATTTCCTGCATTTCTTCTACAGTGTACTTATATATATACATATATTTAGCATTTGCAAAGTATGGTTGAATTCATATTGTCCGCAAATAACAGTGTTTTATTTCATTTTCACAGGCTTATCCTATCAACGACCCTGTGTCAGGCGCCGCAGACATCAGTTTTGAGCCTGCTGCAGTAAGTAATATTTTGATACATTTTGATATTCACATTTGATATTCACAAAAAAATTTCCATGTATGGTACAATTGAGTGTTTTGCAGATATGAATAGTATTGTTTTGCATATATGTAAGTATTTGCATATATGTATACAATGACTCCACTTTCCTGCGATACACTATTACCTGCACTATATTTGCTTTGCCATATAATATTTGAAGCAACGATTGTATTTCTTCATGGAAATCTAAGCTAAAATAAGTTGCTGCAATTAAAATATACCAATCGAATTTTTAAATAGACAGTAAATATTTCGAAATGCCGCGCCTTTTCCTATGCCCCCACAAGAAAATGAAAAATAGAAATCTCATACGTCTTTGGTTTGCCCATTCGCAATCGGTCGCGCGGGCTATTGGTGGAAAGTTATACCGTCCGTGTCCAGGGGCTGGTCCGGTCTTCCGAAAGCAAGATTCTAATTTGACAGATACATATGTCAGTTGAAATGTCATTTCGCTGATTTTCCAATATTCCAATATATGTAGTACCTAATGAGCTGGCGGACAGAGGGCGAAACATTCTGCCGATCCGTATTGAAATACTTCAATGGAGGAAATAAATGTAAATAATAACAGCTGATCACAGCTGACTTTCTTGAAAGTGACACTTCTCTGTCAATAAGTGAATTTGTAAACGTTTTCGAAAGTGCTCCTGCTTCTATTCGTGGATATACATACCACGGGTTTATTTGATTTTAAAAATAAGCGTGTAAAAGGTAATTGAAGAGACAAAATGTCGTACATGCTACCGCATTTGCACAATGGCTGGCAAGTCGACCAGGCAATACTCTCAGAAGAAGATCGTGTTGTGGTAAGTCGTTTAAGTATTCGATACTCTTCGTCATTAAAAACAATATTTTAGATCAACTAAACAATACATTATCTCCGAATTAATTATCAGAAAATGTAGGAAATTATATCTGAAAACATATATTTCCACTGTATTTCCTCTCGTTGACATCCCTTTTTACTGAAAATAGTTTCGTTTATAATAGTACCAGCAATCGGAAGTCAGTATTTATTAATCTGAAATAATAACATGTAGGTTTATAATTATATACCTAGCTTCGTTTTTTTTCAATAAAGTGACCTTGTTAATTAGTGCGCTCATTATTTTGTATCATAAGTAATCATGCATCGGATTCAAATATTCGGAAACCTTTGCTCTTAATTGCTAGAGGTGCATGGTAATTTGATGATCCGCGCCTGTTACACTAAACATTCACTAGTTTTCCTATTCCAAATTGTTTTTGTGAAATTACTGCTTTTGTAATACATTGCTGACCTTTGATATGTTATTACTTCGTCTCTACACCCTCTTGACACATATTAGTGTTTTCCTATACCTTAGAATCTTCAATACCTTAACTACCTTACTAACGGCGGCATAGCTACGATTCAGAATGTATTTTATGATCGATTTCCTTCTTAAATTGTCTTATATTTCAAGTTAGATTCTGTTTAGATGGTAATTTCAATATTTTGTGCTATCCCTTACATATTATTTGAAATATTCCAAAGAACTTTTTATATCTGAGTATGCCAAAAAGTTCTATGCACTATGCAGTGTATGGCGTAGCAAATTCTTTAGAAATCTGTATGCAGAACCCACTCCTTGGCATAATTAAAACTTAGCCGTCAAAAACATTAATAGGCTTTTTATTTTTTCATCTTTGAGCGATATTACATTTCTAATCATTCTGTATATAATCTAGAGATATAGGGTTATCCATTTCATGCTTGAAAAAGTATACTTAAGAAAAACACGTAAAATATTCGGGAAGTGATATCATTTTTATTTTATTGTAAAGATTGATCCTTAAGTGAAACACAATATCGTTCAAATGTCCTCCACAGGATTGCTTACAGGACTCAATCCTTTTGAGTTAATTTTCAATGACTTTCCGGCACATTTTGGGCAATATCTCGGCCATGACTTAACGAATATTGGCTTTCAGTTTTTCCAGAGTTTGGGGATTGTTTGCACGATCTTTCGTGTACCCTGACAGAAAAAAATCCAGAAGGCTCGTGTTACGTGACTTGTGGTCCCATCATGCTGAAAGCACATATCGTCAAGATAATAGTCTTCGATTTCCGTCCAAAAGTAATCGGTTAACATGCGGCCATAGCGCTCAGAATTGACGGTGATGGCTCGTTATTGATCGTCCTCAAAAAATACGGCCCAATCACGCCACCAAATCATAATGTGGACCACAATGTGACTTTTCCGAATGTAGTGGCCTCTTTACACTCATTTAAGGTTTTTAGTCTCATATTCTACAGCCGCTTATTAACGTATTCACAAAGCGAGAAATGGGCCTCATCACTGAAGAAATTTTTTTTCGAAGAATATATATTCTAAAATGACGTATTCTAAAATAAACTCCAAACGGCCTGAATCCATTTGGCTTGAATCCTTTTGGTTTAAGTCCAATTTAGCTCGCCACTCACGATAGAGCCTCGATTCAGTCAGTCCCTTCCATTTTCTGTTATTAATTTCGAAAAAAACAAAGATCAACTTGAAGAAAAAATTATTTTTAATCTATTAATGAATCGAAAGCATATGGCGGAGTTCTTTGCAATTGCAGCTTGCATCTACATAAAGAAACGAAAACTAAAAACGAAGTGGCAAAAAGGATACCTTGCCAAATGGAAACAAATGAGGAAAAAAAATTTGGTATTAGAACTCACACGTGAGCCCTCTGATTGGCAAACTTATTTAAGAATGGATGAAACGACATATAATACGCTGCTACAGTTGGTCACCCCATTAATCAAATGAAAGTATAGGAATATGAGGCAAGCTGAACAATTACGTTTGTGTCTTTGGGTTCGTCAGATTAAAAACCACATTTGCACAATACGAAAAAACTCTTTATTTCCCGTACCTATTCTCACTAAATTATTGATTTACAACTACTTCAACCGTACAATTATTTCGAACTGCCGTAACAAAAATCACGTCAACCGTCTTGGTTTTTTTTTTCATGAACTCTAAGTTTGGTTAGAAAGTTGCTGATGTCGAAAGTTACCAGTTTTTACCATGAAATTGACCTGAAATGCTAACGCACTGAAAGTTAGTTATTTTTGAAAAATTGAATTCAATTAGTTTTAACAATATTAACAAAAGTAATTTTATTCGTTGTGATCGAACACAAGCTGTCACTCCTTACGAAAGATTGGCCGCTAGTTTTCGGTACTTCCAGAACAAAATCATGGCCACCACTACCCATTATGCTGAATTTTCCGATTAAATAAAATAATCACAGGAATAGTCAATGAGCTTGTCATAGGTCAGCGTGTGAAGCAAGACTGCCACGTTGTTTGGACTGAGGTTTTAACACACACGAGCAGTCCATTTTATGGATTGTCAAAACTCAGCCTACTATTTCCCAACACACGGTCAAGCCAAAAAAATTGCCCGTTGGCCTGAGTCCATGGACTTTGGATTGATTGGAAATCCAATTTGGTCCCTTCAGTCTATGAGTCCTTCCGAGTTCTTTCACACGCAGTGAGATTTTTTTGAATTGATTGGAAATCCAATTTGGTTCCATCAGTTCATGAGTCCTTACGAGTTCTCTCATACATTGTGAGATTTTGGCCTGGCCTCAGGCCATTTGGACTGATGAACTGGTCGTGAATGGGGGCCTTCGATCTCTATTCTAAAACAGCAAAACTTCAACTAAATAAATGACAGCGTGGTAGACGTGTTTCTTTGACAGATGCCGGTAGGCAGGGTTTTACTTCCTCAACTACTAAATGGATAACCCTATATTTATAATACAAAATGCTTTCATTTCAATTTGGAGACACAAAATTACAGCCCTGTATTATCCCTATTGTATGCGAGATTTCATATGCCAAATAAAAAAAAAAGAGTTAGCAAAGGTGATCCTGCGAAATAGTCCAGTATATGTGTGACCTAGTGGACAGTAAAAACTGTCAAAACGATTTTGCATAGTTTAAATTTCACAAGTCCTTCTAACTATAACCTCCTTAAAATTAACCTAAACATATCACACTCAATTTTATGTCTCCAGGTAATCCGTTTCGGTCACGATTGGGACCCAGCTTGCATGAAAATGGATGAAGTACTCTATAGTATAGCAGAAAAAGTGAAAAATTTTGCCGTAATATATCTTGTCGATATCACAGAAGTACCCGATTTCAATAAAATGTACGAATTGTACGATCCGTGTACAGTAATGTTCTTCTTTCGTAACAAACACATTATGATAGATTTGGGAACGGGTAACAATAACAAAATCAACTGGCCGCTAGAAGATAAACAAGAAATGATTGATATTGTAGAGACAGTGTATCGGGGTGCACGTAAGGGACGTGGTTTAGTCGTATCACCAAAAGATTACTCAACAAAATATAGATATTAAGTAAGATTATTGTGATTTATTTTGGAAACTTCTGTGGAACTCTAAGTAAATAAAATTGTAATTAAATTAGAACCCAATTTTTTTATAATATAGGTTTTTTACGCAAGAAGTGGTCAGTTTGAATTCCTAGCCGACAAATATTTTTCACATACCGTCTTTATTAGTTTATTAATTAAAACTACTCGAAATATAATGTTTAACCTTCCTTTGAAACCAAATAAAGATGAAATATTTTCGCTACTTTCCGGCAAATTATTGTACAGGGAAATCGCTGACAATGATAAATTAGAACTCAATTCGTCTTCATGGAAGGTAGCCTAAGGTTATGGGAATTATGCAACTAAGCTTCTCCTTGATCATTCTCAATGATATAGAAACTTTTTTTTCTAAACTAGCTCCCATATAGCCCTTATTTTCTCCAGAATAATAATTTGCGTAATGGACATAGTTTCAATCATGGCTGAAAGCTGATTGGTATAGTATGTGTCCTTACACTTAGATGGATTACTTTGATTACCGTACTAAGCATGCTACTCAACATATTGATACTTGGGCAAGCTGAGCAAATGGAAGTATAGAAAATGAAATGCTAATGCGAGATATAACTGCGCTTAAGAGAACCAATAATAGAGCGAATTCTAGAGTTAATACTGAAATGATGTCCTAATCAGGAAAGTGTTTATCCTCTATCAACAGACCTAGATATTTAATTTTTTCAACTCTTTGTATGTTGGCTATTTATAGAAATAGCTAATGATGCTACGTTTCTAGTATTTTTCTAAAAAACCAAGTAGTGTGTTTTGATAACATTAATTTTTAATTTGGTATCTAGTGCTTTTTGTTACCTAGTACTTTTGTAAAGCTCTTCGCTCTAACTTATCTGCATCTCGGCTGGAATTTATTTTAAAAAACATTACATTATTTTTTTAACGCTACGCTTATCCGTAAACTGAGTACAGATTTAGCAATAGTGCAAGCAATTTTTTATATTCATACCTCTAGTGCTAAGTAAGAGGAAGTAGGAAGAAATCGCCAAGCTACGACGAATCGCTTGGGCGTCCAAAAATTAATAGACGCGTTTTTTTGCTCTCCCTTATCCATAACAGAACAATGCTAACCAGTGCAGACGCATTGGAAACAACAACTCTTCCTGTTATAGAAAGGGGGAGTTGTTGTTGTTCCCAATGCGTCTGCAGTGGATAGCATTGTTCTGTTATAGATAGGGGGAGCAAAAAAACACGCCTGATGTTTTAATATTTGGATCTGGTCCCAGGCTTTGGTTTAAAGCAGATATTTACTTGTTTAGTTCATCACTAGTCAATTATTTTTCAAGAGTAAATAGTACTACGAATGGAATTCCTTCTTTAGTGGTCGCCACAGAATACCGATCGCCCATTTTTCTACCCAGATAGTTAAGATAGTTTATAGCTGTGTTTAATGAGCTGCTATAGGTTGAGATATCTCAGAAAAATTTGTTTAGTGAGCAATTCCGAAGTTGTTCTTGCCCGAAGTTGTTCTGATTTTCATGAGCTTGCTCTAATTTGAACTAGAGCAATTTAGAGCACGATTTCTGCTCTAGCTTTTTTTTAGAGCAAATTAGGGCAAGCAACCAGCTATTTGTGAAATAGTGGCGGCTACGCCATAAGACTACGTGAGCACGTGAACCCCCGAGAATTTATGATCTAAAAACTCAAAATGATAACAATCAGGTATAAATAAATTTCTTTTTACATACCTTTTGTAAAAACAAATTACTTGTTGTGTAAATACGTATTGCATAATATTTGTTGTTGGCAATCAAATCGACTTTTCTCCTGCTTTCTGGAAAAAATGGGGACTCAAGCTGTGTTAGTTTTGGTGTATCCGATCTTTCATACATCGCTCTGAATGTTTAGCCGCTTAGGAAAGGTTAATATTGGACAGCATCTCGATAATGCCTATCGTTTGAGTGTTAGCTAGTTAGGCTAGTTAGCTCACATATAGCCAAGCGGCTATTAAATCCCTTGCTGGTCCTTGTAGAGTTTCCATTATTGTTGCTGAATGCCGTGCATCTCTTAGGGAGATGTCGAGACACTCGATTGTTCAATTGATTTGGGTACCTGGACATAGGGGTTTTCAGGGCAACTGTGATGCCGATGAGCTAGCAAGGCTTGGAACCTTGTTAGCGGAGGTCTGTTGCTCCCTCTCAAAAGGTATACCGATGACATCGATCAAACTGGTCATCAGGCAAAAATATCTCGAGGATGCTAGGAGGTCCTGGGCAGATGAATCATCTTGTGCAATAGCAAGGCAGTCCTTGGTATCCATGCATGCGTATCGCCCCAGGCAGCTTTTAGGCTTAACTCGAAGCGCTCTACGCTGCACTGTAGGAGTTCTTACGGGCCACTGCCTCATAGAACGGCATGCACAGCGATTGGGAGTGCAGTTTCACGATTTATGTCGGAGTTGTGGCTCTGAAGATGAGGAGGAGTCCGTCCTCTACCTCTTGGGTCAGTGCCCGGCGTTGGCAAGGAGAAGGTTGGCGGCAATTGGTGCTCCCATTCTCTCAAACCTAACCGAGTTGTCCCTGGTCAATTTAAAGGGGATAACGCGATTTGTCAAGGGAAGCAGATGATTTCCCGAGTTCAGTGAGTAGGAGAGAGTCACAAATTATTGTGGCATCACAACGGGCCTCTCTTGTGCCTCTGTGTGTCGGTCATCAGACCTCTGTGGACCGGCAGCCGCTTTAACCTACCCTAACCTGAGATGCTCTGTTATATTTTCGGAGTCAACAAACACATTTGTTCACTGTCGGGTTTTGTAAGACCTTTCTAATTTACAACCAAAACTTGATAAAACATAGTACAAAAATCTGATACCTTTTCGATCTTCATCAATGCAAGAAAACATGATAAATTGCTTTTTGTAATAATTAGTATCCATTTTTATTTCTCATTCACATAATTTCAACGTATTACTTTTTCTGTTTATCTATCATACATTTGTACAGTTTGACCATAAACAATTTTTTTTATTTATCTTTTACACTTATATATTGTGTGTTAACTCTAAACAATTTGATTATGTAATTTGTTTATTAATTCCTTTACCTACAATATTTGCTTCATATACACTTAATAATTTTCATTACAGTAACGATTGTTGTTTTTTCTCTGTTTCAGATTATAGTTATGGTTTTTTTCAGTTTTTTTTTTCTTTATCTCATCTCTAATTAGATACAAGTCAACATTCATTCAAAAAAATTGCTTCGTTTTACAATTTCATATTTTGAAGTTTATTAAATTCATCAGATTATTATCGATCGTTTTTCTACGTGTATTTTACTTGAATTTATTCCCTTCGGAAAGTATTTTGACTTTCAGTTTTTTTTGAATTTTTAAGTTTGCTTATGTGTGTTTCAATTTGAGAAAGGCATGTTTTCACCTATGAGTCTAAGTATAGAAAAATAGATTTTTACGTTTCAGTGTATTTTTTTATAATTTTTATAAATAGATAGAGTTGGAATAGATAGAATATTTTCCACAGTTTTACCCTTTATCTGCTTAGTGACTGGAAGTGTACCGTTACAGGGGTGTACGGTTACGATGTGCTCTACTAGAAAGTGGTTCAGTCGAAAGAAATCGGAAATGTTTACAGCGCTTAAACCAAGCCTTTGATTATTCAAGTCCCACAAGAATGCGAATATTATTTGATCGCCCAAATTACTTTTAGTAGTAACCGCGCCATGTACCGTTTCAGGTTCAGAATGAGGCGACAACTATCGATACAAAAAAATTAAGAAATTTGCCATATGTGGCATACACACTGCTTGAATAGCAAGGCTTAGTCTAAATTGGCCATATGAATAGAGGACGATTGACTGTTGTAGCTGTATCAATACTATATGACCGCAACTGGATTTCCAATCTGCTTTAAGTATATGGCTAAATACCCTGATATTACATAGACTACTTGTGCTTTGCAAATACGGATGGAATGAGGAAATTATTGACTGGTTTCTCTACGATTTTAGTCAAACACGATTCCATACATAGTATGCTTCGACAATGAAGGATTTAATTCTAATATTTTCATTTCCGCCTATTTTAGGATTATATTCTAGTGAATTAGTTTCTACACAGAAGTTCTTCAATTAAAATACGAACAAACATCGCTTGCATTCCTTTTGCGGTTGTAAATATTTCCAGATTGCTTTTGGGATGTTTCTTATATTAGTAAATTTTCATAAGGTAACCTGCTTTATACTATGTATTTGAAGCAGTCGAATAAAATGCGCTAGTCAGAGTTGGACTTTGTGAAAACAATCTTAACATGCGATTTCATTCGTTTTGATAAAGGCAATCTACATCTAAGAGGGATGAAGAAATCTACATCTAAGAGGGATGATCTATGAAATCAAAAATATTTTCTAGTACTTTTAAAGTTTATACTACATCGATTCAATAGCCCCGATTATTTTATAACTTTACGTTCCAATGGGGTGACAATCCCCTATCACACAAAAAATTAGATTAGTAAGACGACAATTTTGAATCACAAATTCAAAAATTTAAATTCTGCTATAAAATTTGTCGTGATTGAAGCAGAAATCATACTTAGTATCGGGTTAGATCTTAGAAGTTATCACAGAGATAAAATTGTTAGTTATAGATTATAGTCAAGAATCGTTGTTAGAGCAATGCGGACATAAGGCGCACTACTGTCAGAAACCGTATAGAAATTGTAAAAAGGCACTAAGAGAAGTAGATTTGCAGAAATCTATAAATGTAAGAAGTTCGGGCTCTTGAATCATTTGAAGCTATAGATAGATTTAAGGCTAAAGATAAGAAGCTCAAATTACCATGCAACAGATTTTAACACCAACGCAACATAGCTCAATGATATTCTTCTGGTTTGTATGCAAATAATAAATCATTTAAGTCTAGGATCAAATCTTCAATACGTTTGCAACAAAAAAACTTTTAAATAGTAAGAAAATAAAGGAAATGAAAATCAATAATCTCGAACTGCATCAGTAAGGTATGCACTATGAGCTGATGTCTGATGAGAAATGGCACACCCTCGAAACCACTTAGTTAAGATTCATTGTCAATATCGCAATCAATACACTTCTATATTTTAAATACTGCTTGATCAAGGTCATACTTCTTTTTAATTTTTTTTTTTAAATAAGCTGACTGGACCACAATGATACTGATAAAAATTTTAATTTAAAAAAGCAATCATACATATTACTGAGAGCATAGCTAACTGCATATTACTTCTGTCGCTATTTTTTCATAGAGACGAAAAGCCGACGGAATTTTATAATATTTGTGAAGAAATTCGGTGAATAAAATGTATATTTTAAAGATATTTTTTGGCAATACAGAGAGAGTAAATTTATTCAATCTATTTTCATATAATATTGCAACATTTAAACAATATTTTCCTAAATTTTCATGTATAGAAAGCCGGCCTGGAGCAACGAACGCTCAAATACTCATAACTTCATCAATTCTGCTGCAATGGCACAATTTTGACACAATATTTTTGAGAGATTTTGACAGAGAGAGAGAGAGAGAGAGAGAGAGAGGAGAAAGCAAAAAAAGATTAAATACCTTAAAACTTTGTTAAATACCTTAAGTACTATTGGGCGAATTTGTAATTTTAAAGTTAGCCGAACTATATCTTCATCCAGGCAGAAATAGAAGAAGCGATAATTTTTTCACCAATATTCCTCTAGCTGAAAAATTAGTGGCGAATAGAACCAATTTAGAAGGAACTATTCAAACCAACAAGAGTGAATTTCCAAAGCCAGCATAAATCAAGAGAGATAAAATGATGTTGTATTCTTCTAAACATTATAAATCTGGAAAATTCATACTCACTATATATAAAAGTAAGCCAAGTCTAAAGGTACTGTTACTAAGGACTAAATAACTCAAGTACTCGTAACTCAAACTCAATCAAGTAATGAGAAGGGTTAAAGGCTGGCGATCGCAAAAACTGAGATTATCATGCTGACGAAGAGGAGGATACCAATCATTATACCCATGACGGTTGGCTCTGAAGTACTTGAGACCAAAAAATCGGCTAAGTATCTTGGAGTGATGTTGGACTCCCTGCAGCTGGCTTATGCTGAGCACATCCGAAAAGTATGTGATAGTGCACTACTGACTGTTATCTCGCTTGGAAGACTCATGGCAAATGGTTGCGGTCTTAGTACGAGTTAACTTAAACTCCGTATGGTGGTGGGTTACTCAATGCTGCTGGGTGGCGCGGAGATATGGGCCACTGCGTTAGGGTTTGAAAAGTTTTCAGCTAGGATTATGAGCGTCCAGCGTAGGGAAGCACTGCGAATTGCAAGCAGATACAGAACAGTTTCAGGAAACGCCGTGTTAGTGATAACGGGACTAATCCCAACTGATCTATTGGTGAACGAACGCAGAGAGGTGTTTCTGAACATAGCAGAAGTAAGAAGATACATTTTAGGCTGGTGTAGCACGAGCGCGAACGCTTGAGCTTTGTGATGAGCGCTGGTCTATGAGCTCGAAGGGAGCGTGGATGATTAGGCTAATTTTCACCTTAAACCCTTGGCTTAATCTCGACCACGGTGAAATAAATTTCTTCCTGTTCTAGTTTCTATCGGGCCACTGCTACGTTAGAAAGTACCTTCACAGACTGGGGAAAGTCAGGACGGAGTTATGAAAGTATTGTGCGAATGAAAGTGATGACGCTTTGCATACATTTTTCCACTGCGAACGCTTCAGATGGGAGCGACACACACTTTTCTCTGCCATTGGCCATGTGATCCCGGAGGCACTCTTGGAGATGATGCTGTGGTTAGATGACACCTGGTCAGCTGTGTCAGCATATGTGTAGCTGGTATTGCGTTTGAAAAAAGAGGAGGCATGCATCATAGACTCCTGAGTGCCTGACAGAACGGATGCAAGCTGACGTGACACCTGGTAGGTGCTAGTAGCACGGCTGACCTAAAGTAATGCGAAAGCGTTTCTGGCCCGGATTTCCGTGGGTGGCGGGTGATGTTTTAGTGAGTACGAATCTCACATAATCTTATATCGTTCGCAGAATACCTATTGAAGGTTTTTGACACCCACTCGCAAAAAAAAGTACTAAGCATGCGTTCATAAAATTAAAAGACAATAGCAAACATACCCCAAAAACAATAACATATTACAATGAGACAAAATTCGGAGTCGACGTAGTAGACCTAGTACGCGCAAGACTGGCATGAGGGATTGATCTTCAAAATTAAATAAATGTTTCCGAAAAGCTTCCATGAAATACTTTCCTTTTACTTAACCAACCACACATTCCAGGTGAGAAACAAAAGCTATTCTACCAGTGTGCATGCAGGTGTACCTTAAGGAAGTGTTTTGGGACCGGTGCTTTACACAATCTTCACATCTGATCTCCCAATAAGTGACAAAACTGCTACAACCAGTGAGGTAGTAGAAGTTGAGATGACATCGACGGTATAACTTTCACCAATTAGCCCCTTCGATTCTCTCGCGCACAAAGCATGTTAAAACAGTGATTCCGTTCAATGCCAAATTGGAGGGGAACTACTTGGATTTGACCAGATTTGACATTTAGCGGAAAAAAAATTACTACCATCCCCTTCAATGTGAATTTTATGGACATGTCCACTCCATTTCTACTATCTCACTGGCTACAACTACCTTTGCCGGTGACGTTACCATTCCTTGTACTGATTCAGCTCCAAATATGGCATCCCACATCTCACTTCTTGAAGAATGGCTAGCGAAATGGAGAATGTGAATGAACGAATCCAAATGCATCCACGTTACTTTCACATTGCTAAAACTAATATGTCCTCAAGTGTATCTAAAAAAATGTACCAATACCTCAAAGTAACGAAGTGAAGTATCTCAGAATGCACCTTGACAGGAGGCTCACCTGGAAACGGAACATTAAAGCTAATCTGGACCTATGGATTAAAAATTTGGGGAGCAGCTCACCCATCAAACATCAACGTAATCCAGAGGACCCAATCAAGAATACTTCGATATATCACCGGAGCCCCGTGGTACTTCCGCGACGCTAATCTCCACAATGATCTGCGGATCGAGACTATAACCGATGAAATTAAGAACCGCAGTGTAAAATATATTGCAACCCTCGCTCATCACCCCAACAAACTGGCAAAAAAAACTAAACCATCATAAATTTCAGCGATTGAAAAGAACTGACCCGTTAGATCTTCCCTCTCTAAAGTAAAAGAAAACAGCTTGCATAACCACATTCGTGTTTTGGTTTTCGAACTCTTTGCATTATGTAAATTGTAATTCTAGAATAGTAGCTTTGCTCTTTGCTCTCTAACTCTAAGTTAATTATAGGCGCTATTTTTTGCTCCTCTATCCAGCAGAGAACAGAGTATACGCATTGGAAACAACAACACTTCTGTACCAGTGAATTCACTAGTACAGAAATTCTATCCCTCATTGGTAGCTCTTGTGCTGAACTATAGAATGTGATGATAGAAAAAAAGCAAAGCTAAAGAGAAGCTACCTTTTTTGCTGTGAGGTGGCTTTGGATTTTTCAAGGCTATGTTGAATGTTTTAGTAGTTAGCTAATAAAAAAAAGCCCTCATAATGTGTAGAAAGTTAAAAGATGTAATTTTCTGTTAGTTTCTGTTGTTGTTTTCAATGTGTATATTCTGTTCTATGCTGGATAGAGGAGCGAAAAACGCGCCTACTGTATTTTGCGTCCAAAATGTGCACGTCCTCAACTGTGAGGAGTGCGCATCACTTGTCCTAGCATGTAAGATTTGAAAACACACTGAAGCTTCTTATTCACAGTTAATTACATTGTGCTCCAATCGTTTTCCCATCAATTTTCGAGAAGTTTTGGGACGTTCTGGGACGCTTTGATGTAATTGCAGTTCTAATGAGTAGAGCTAACAAATTATGATCTGGGCTAGGCCATGTGAAGGAAAATTAAGGTAAACGTGGAATTTACAGAAATATTTAGCCTGAATGGTCATCGGTCAAAACAGTGACTAGTTAGAGTTATATTAAATGAACACAAGTGGGAAACAGCCACATCATTTATTTAAGATGAACTTTTGCAAACTGAGTAGTATATTTTCGATTAATCATTGAAACTCGTGTTAGACGTGGTTAATCAATTAATTTATAGGTGCAAATAAAAAAAATGCATATGTATTACCTTATTATATAAAGAAAAGGCCAAAAATTTAAAATAGTTTGAAGTTTTCACACCTATTCGGTTATACTTGCGCTGAAATCAACTGAAGACTACAAAAAACCGTTTTTAGTTTTCCTTTCAAGTAAACAATAAACTGCCCTCTAATTGAGAAACCAGTTAGTGCGGACTATTAATTATCATTGAAAATTGACCGTGAATTTAACAGCAACGAACAAATGCTAGATTTGAATGAAAGGGAAATCGGATTTTTCGATCCAAAAAAGAAGGTTAACAGTATTTGCTGTTTAACAGAAGCTAAACACTTTGGTTACTATCATTCGTATTACTTTTTATCCAGAATCTAACGCGAATATGTTTCAAGTAGTGGTACATTGCAATATTCAATGCAAAATGCAAAAACAGTGCATGGATATTTGTACTCTGAAAACTGATTTAGAAATGTAAAATCCTCATCAATAATTCATTTTAAACTGATTAATGAGTCCCTGTTGATCTTAGAGATTCGCACATTTTGCAATTTTAATTGCCCTTGATATATCAATGTAAAGATTGCGCATTAAGTTACAACAAAATGTAAATAAAAAAGTCCCTTAGACAAAAGTAACAGCTGTTGGCTCCATAACTGCTGGTTAATTTCAGTGCTCTTCCAAGAGGCAGAATATGCAATCAAAGAATAATGATAAGAAGTATTTACCTATTTCTCTTATTCAAATCATTAAGTAACACTTCAATGTTGTAAGTGGTAAGTGGTACGGTCTGTCGAATTTCTCAAATTTTTCTTCAATGAAACAAAATCTAGAGCGCCTACTTCAGAATAAAAACTATTTCGTATTTTCTTTAACATTTACGTGGCAATTAAACCTTTTAAACTCACAATGACTGAGCTGCAGTCAATACTACAATAGTTTTTCGCTAGTTAGTGACGACTTACTGAATTTCCTACGTTCGTTAAAAATGATCATCGCAAGAGTTGCATGCATGCGAACTTATTGCCGAAATTTGGAATAGACTGACTTTTGATTGCTTTCAATGATCATACCGACGTGTACTATTGTTTCTGAAAAAGTGAAGAATGTGCATAATGCATGCGAATTAAAATGCGGCAAATGAGTTTTGATTGTACTTTATGACTGTTAGGCGATGAAGAAATGAAAAACATTAATATCTTGGCACAGTTTACGGTTCAATAAATTTGTTAGTTGTGCTAGTAGGCAAACCAAACACATAAGCTAGTTAAAAAAAAGTATAGGGACCAAAAAAAAAATCAGCAAAGCAAATGAAAACTCGGCGCTCGATCTTTCAATCTAGATATACACATTTCAAATTCTTGACAGTTATTGATATTTCGAGGATAATCTGTGCCCTTATTTTGTGTCTATCGGTCATAAGGGAAGAGATTGGAGTAACATCAATATCTATCAAGAAATTGAAATACACCTAGCTTCTAAAGGAAAAAATGTTTCTTAAATAAAATGGAAGTTAAAAAAATTGATAAGATTGAATCAATTTAAAAAAATTTGGCGAAGCAGTATTGCTAAATGTATGAGTCCATTTTATGTTATTATATTTTGCAAATAACGTCAGTCACTTCATTGCATGGTTTGAATTTCTGATATTCAATTACTGCTGACATTTTTGCTTAAGAGGGGTTAAATTTTGTCATTATCATTGGGAAGGGAACCTTTAGACAAGCAATCGTTTCAGGTTTGTCTGTACAGACTCGAGAATTTATATATGAAGCTCCACAAAAAATCTAACGGCTTTAAATCCCAAGATAATGGTGGCCAGCTGTTGTCATCACCTCGGGATTTAACGGAGCCTTGAAACTTCTTATGCAATAAAGCCTCCATGGCAGGTGGCTTCATCTCGTCTAACGCAGCAAAAAAAAAGTCAGTATCGCCCTATATCGGTCACCATTGACAGTGAGTGTAACTCCTCCCATATTTTTGACGAAATTCGGACAGAACTTTATGTGAATGCAGCAGTGAATCTTACCTTGACATTGAATCCGAAAATTTTCGAACCCAAATGCGCTGCGTCACTCAAGATAATTTTTTGCCCCAAAGCAGGATTAGTTCATAGCTTTGTAAGCAAATGCACAGCGTTATTTATGGTCTTCCTGCTTTACTTTTTTAGTTAACTGCCTCTTATGCTTCATTTACGATGGGAGCAATGCAAGGTAGCGTAAACGTGAGCAAAACTTTACAACGAGTGAAACGCACACACTGCCAAATTACCAGAGGTTTCATGAAAGCCTTCCAAAAATGCTTGAATGATAAACTAATTCCAAAGCAATGGATGCTTGTACCAAAAGGTAATAATATTCATGGCGAATCTTGCAGCAATATATTCTTGCTGAAAATGATGTTAAGACACCGCATCATGGATGATGCGCTAAAGAACCATATTAGCCAATAGATCTCACTGTTCAAGAACGAACAGTGGGAAAACTTTCTCCTAAGTATGGAACCAGGAGTCAACAATTTCTGGAGAATGACTAAATATTTTAGACAAAAGAACAAAGTCGCAATATCAGCAATCCACGGCCCTAATCGGCTCAAATACGACACCGAGGGAAAGGCAGAGGCGTTTGCAGACACATTAGAACTACGATTCAAAGAGAACGCAACAAATCCACAGGAATATGATCAGGAAGAAGAGATTGAAGAAAGAACCGCCAACATCTTAGAGACAGCTACCCAAAGAGAATAAGAGATCCGACCAACGGACATAGAAGAGATTAAGCAGCTGGTAGCTCGGCTAAATAAACGAAAATCACCAGGACTAGACACGGTGACCAATATCTGCCTCAGAAACCTACCAGATAACAAAATCCAAGAGATAACGGACATTGCCAATGCGATCTTCCAAACAAATTATTTTCCGATCCTCTGGAAAAAAGCAACAATAACAGTGGTCCCAAAACCACACAAAGACCTCACTTTTCCGCAAAACTGGAGACCAATCAGCCTATAATCCTCGATCGGGAAGTTGGTAGAACGACTAATACTTTCACGACTTGAGAAAATAGTCACCGACAAATCCATCGTCCCAGAAGAACAGTTCGGGTTCAAAGCCCACCACTCCACTGAGCTACAGCTAGCCAGAGTGACACAGTACATTATAACTGGGTTCAATCAAAAGAAATCAACAGGTTTTGTCATGTTTGACGTTGCCAAGGCGTTCGATAAAGTCTGGCACGCGGGTCTAATCGTTAAAATGTACGATTTTAATATCCCAAAACCCTTTATACAGTTGATTGGATCATTCCTTGAGGGCAGAACCTTTTCCGTTCGAATAAACGACCACTCCTCTAGCACACGACCAATCGAAGCCGGAGTTCCACAAGGCTCTCCACTCTCACCACTGTTGTATACCTTATACACTGCAGACATCCCAATGATGCCCACAACAAAAATCTCCCTTTTTGCAGACGACACCTGCATCTACTACACATCTCGACAGGCTGAATTTATAACCAACAATCTCCAACATTACATAGACACGCTGATGGATTACTTCCAGAAGTGGAAGATTCGTATCAACGCGGATCATAAGCATCAGATAAGCAGATAATCAGACCAACCATCACATATGGAAGCACCATCTTTTACCAAACACACAGGACAAACAAGAAACAGTTACAAACTTGCCAAATCCTAGCCCTGAGGAAGCTAACAAGGGCACCCTGGTACATCAGAAACACTGACATACACAAAGACTTACGAATAGAAACAATAGACAAGTTCATACGAGACAAAGCACTAAAACTATTCGACACAATCGACAGACATTCCAACAGCACCCTTGCTATCTTAAGATTCGAAGAACAAAGAGAAAACGCAATCTACTTAAACCTACGAGAATTAGGATCCTAAAGTAGTAGATCTACGAGGGAGCGACCAATAGACTAGAATAAAATAGAGAGGAAAAGGAGAGCGCATGAACGCTCACTGAGAGAAAGGGAGTCAAAGTGCAACCGGCACTAGCTCCAAAAATATAATAATTCTCAGGCAGAAAAACAAATGCAGAGTTGAAAAGATTAACAGAAGGTTCGGAGGATATTATTTGAAGCCGGAAAAATAAGATTCCATCGCAATGACATTACATGCTGGTCCAACTTCAGCTAAGAGTCAAATATCATATTAAGCTCATTGAAACTATGAACAGTATTCAGAAGAGAATAGTGGAATAGCCGCAGGAGGGATATTTTGTAGGCGAAGGTCATTTGATGATACTCCACATGGAATCAGCATTGCACCAGTTGTCTGAAACACTAAACTCGTTTTATAATAGCATACATTTACTAGCTGATCTATTCTCTCTGAAAGTTTTGAGGTCAATAGCGTACAAGATATAGGGTGAGCTAAAAAGTGATATGACATTATTTATGAGCAGAGGAGCAGTAAAGAACTGTAAATGGACCTTTGTGGAACTCCTAAAGTAGGAAAAGAGAGTGCAGAAAAGCAATTATTAACAGTAACAGCACAAGGGCGATCTTAAATTTATGAGTAGAACCAAGAAAGAAGTTCATCGGAGCAAGCAAGCCCAGCTAGCTTGTTCAGAAGAAATTTATGTTTCGCTGAATTTAAAGCTTTAGACAGGTCTGTATATATGGTATTCTATTGCGTTTGCTGGTCAATTGTGGTAGCAAAAATATTTTGCGCGACAGTGAATTAGAATCAATTGACTTGCCTTTAATGAATCCATATTGCTCGTTGGCGACAATGGTTGAAGATGCAAGAATTATCACCCACTTTATGTATACGGTTCCAAAGTGATGGGAAAGTACCGGTTAAAACATTTAGATCAAAAATTAATAACGAAGAAAAAGTGAGTTGGCAAAAAGATTTAAAGTATCATGAGCCCAAAGCCAGTGCTAGCAACTAACGAACTCACTAATAATTCGACTTTCAAAGGATTAGTAAAAAAAGAATATAAAATTAATTGATGGCTTAGGTGAATTGTACAAGAGGTGAAGAAGGAAAAGAACTGAGCAAAATGCTCTCAGGTACCTTGTGGAGAAGAAGCAGACGTATCATGAAGATACAGAGCAGAAAGAATGCCAGAGGAAGTTTTGAGAAAGGACCACAACGGCTTCGAATCATCGAATGTAAAGAAGCTTTGACGTTTTTAAGGTAAGCGCGCATCGTGTCTTTGGCTAAGTTTTTGACAGCAGCATGTGGCTTTTGAATCCTACATAGGTCACCAAGTGAGTCATAACATTTGCATTATCTACACGCTACGTCTTTGGCTCCGAGAGCAATTGCAATTTTGAGGGTGAAGTCTGTACGGTTAGAACTTATTTTGCAATGGTAGGTAGGAGTATGACAAGAGATTAAATTGAATGGCAAAAAATAGAATTTGAAGAGACAGCCAGCCTTTTGAAGGAAGGTTATCAATTGGAGGAGGAGGTTATCAATTGCAGTCATTCATTTAGTTAGTCAAAGGGAATAATAGGCCCAGTCGAAATTGAAACGAATTGTAGAAGTGGGTTCAACCTTAGTCGACTGGTCTAAAGCTATTTCCATTAACCGAGGATGATGGTGAGGATCAGGGCAACTATATAAGGTAAGGAGGAACTTAAGTAAAACGAAGAAAGAAGAAAATTAGTTAGGACAAAATCAAAGATTATTTTGCTATTGCATTGGGTCCATTGCTGAATTGAGAATGCGAGCAAAGAAACAAAAGAAATTAGAAGCGAGTAAGATATTATTTAGAGCCAAATTTTTTGAGACGACAGCTCCCCAAACCAATAAAGGGAAATAAAGTTAAGGTGAAAGTTTCGCAAGAAACATCCATAGACCATGTTCCTAAAAAAATCACAGACAGGTCGAGGCCAATCATTCATTGATGTTTATATCCGTAAAAATTAAGTTTCTGTTAGGCAGATAATGCCATTTGACACGATTACGGAGGAGAACTTTCTTTCAGTAATTTTGACCTCCAGGCCTCGAACGTTCTGATAATAAATTTCCAGATTTCGGTTGAAGCTCTGCTTTTTTCGAATGAAAATTCCTGGATGAATTTTGACAAATACCCTAGCCAGTCAGAAGTTTGTCTTCAGTAGACTAGTACTGATAGTAGTACAAAAAGGAAAGATGTGTTGAAGATCGAGGCTGCCCTGCGTAAGCTTTTGACACAGTATAAAAGGCGGGTTATACTCGAGTTTGGCTTGGGCATAAATAGAACCTTCTTTGGTTGCAATTCTAGAAGAGAACCGAACTACAAATACTTTTGGTACCACTATTTATGTTCAGGGAATTGTGAAAGGAGTTTCTACAGAAGCAGGAGGATTGTACAAAAGACCTGGTAAGAAGAAATTTGTCGAAGATCGTTGAGGCAATCCATTCGTCGTTGTTGTATTACCAGAAGATGATAAGCCAGTATCATAAAAAATATTAGACGATCCAGGTTGATTTGTGTTTTGTGACATTAGCATATCATAGTTTCCGTTAATGACGGAGCAATACCAGCTTGTTTAGAAATAGGAGACATCATCTCACGAGTCGGGTAAGGTATATGTATATAAGAGCTAGGGGCTTGTATGAAATTCCTGAAACTCTATGGCGTTTTGTTAGAAAAACAGCATATAAAACAAAAGTCTCGTTCTCGATTTGGCTATGTATAGATAATAAAGATCGAGTGCTGTAAATGAAAATACTCATGAATCGTTGTTTTCCAAAAGCAAATTGAATTTTTTTTCTGGTGTTTCTTCGCTGTTGAAACACCATATAAATAAATATGTTTATAAATTTAAAATAAAGAATGTGAATGTTATACTTAGTCTTGAAACTATTTAGTTTGATTCGAGAAAATAGGCAAAGGATATTGTTTACTGAGTTTAGGTTGACGTTAGTGAAAATGAAAGGGGATATTCGGAAAAAAATCTAATGATATTGATAGGCAAATGAGAAAAAGTATGTAGTTATAGATGAAAATATCCCAAAAGTACTTTGGATGGTATATTTCTCAAAATAAATTTTTTCGTAAATATCGCAAATGAAATAAACGTCTTACCCTCGAAAATAAAAACTTTTTTTTCAATATAAAAATATAAAAAAAACCCTTTAATCGAAATTTATGTAAACATAACTGATTATGACGCTACAGACAAAGAACTACTTTAAACTTATAAATACGCACTGTGGCAACCTACAACCAATAATGTAAAATCCGTAAGTCATGCTGAGTCATTGTTCACGACATCGTTCAAACTTACTTATTCACTGCTTAAGAAAACAACTGGTTCAATAGATGTTGAGAGGTTTTTCTTTTGAACCAACACTACTGCCAATTAACCATTCAACTAAATTTGATGGTCAGACGACGAGTATTGAGCGCAAGTTATTAAATAATTTCTATAAGCACCTGTTCAATGTGTACAGAATGGAAAAATCAATGGGATATCGTGTTGCTCCATCAACAATCCATTATATCTTATTTCAAGTTCCGCACATATTTAGAAATTTAGAAGCTCTAAGGAAAAGTTAGTTGATATGATGAACAGTTTATTGCAATGACATAATAATAATATTGTCATTAAACCGCAATCTATTGATTGATAATGATTTAGTGAAGCACACTGTCTATCAAGTGTACTTTAAATTTGCATGCAGGATCAAAGCTTTACTTGCAGGCCTCATGATACTTTCTAAAAAAAAATTGAAAATTTATTGTGTTAAAAATCCTTAAGATGGAACTACTTGTTGAATATATCGGATTACACTCATCACGATAATAATCGCGAAAAAACTTGAATTCAAACCTATTGAAATTACTTGCGAGTTTTAAGTTCTAACAAGAAAGAGTAATTATGTATTTTTTTCATTAAAAATAAATTATTTCATATTGTGACATTAATGATTGCTATGGCTTTGCCGAAAATATTACGATCAAGTTCACCACAAAGTAATTTTGTTTAATAAACCTCCAACCGAAACTCCGGTAGCTACTTACATATCTATCGTGTCATTCAACCATTATTTAATGCATACATCCATATAAATTATTTAGCAGCCCTGAAGAGCTTATGGATCGAACAAAGCTTGCAATGGCTCTGCACAGTATATTTATGTATGTACATATATACATACATTATAGCTTTATACATGCACCGGTGTGCTGATAAAATGAATGCTTTGAGTTAAAAAAAGTATATTTTGGAGCGTTTTGAAGGTTTCTGTTGTGTAGAATAGATTTCAGAAGATGGTCAAAGTATAAATACGATCTGCAAGATTTGTTTAGACATCAGTTCCAAGATGAAAATCTTCGTTTGCGTGTTAGCTTTAGCAGCCGTTGCATCGGCAGGATATCTTGGCGGCGGCGGCGGCGGTGGAGGATCAGGAGGCGGGTGGAGAGGAGGATTTAGTGGAGGTGGTGGTGGTGGAGGTTACGGTGGCGGTGGCGGTGGCGGTGGCCTCGGAGGTGGCTGGAAAGGAGGACTTGGTGGAGGTGGGCTAGGTGGCGGTGGATTCGGAGGTGGCAGCTATGGGGGCGGTGGTGGTGGATGGAAAGGAGGTCTAGGAGGTGGTAGCCTTGGTGGCTTTGGAGGTGGAGGCTATGGAGGCGGCGGTGGTGGTGGATGGAAAGGAGGTCTAGGAGGTGGTAGTCTTGGTGGCTTTGGGGGTGGTAGCTATGGAGGCGGTGGTGGTGGATGGAAAGGTGGGCTCGGTGGTGGAATCGGTGGTGGATCCGGCGGAGGATGGAAGGGAGGTCTTGGTGGACTTGGTGGCGGAGGACTTGGCGGCGGATACGGTGGTGGATCCGGCTGGAAGAGTGGAGGTGGTTTCGGTGGTGGAGGACTAGGTGGTGGTGGTTTCGGCGGTGGATCCGGCTGGAAGAGTGGAGGAGGTCTTGGTGGAGGCCTCGGTGGCGGATATGGTGGTGGATCCGGAGGTGGCTGGAAGGGTGGTCTTGGAGGAATCGGCGGTGGCGGCGGCGGCTTCGGAGGCGGCGGCTGGCAAGGAGGATATGCGAGTGGATGGAAAGGCTAAGTGTCTGTGATCGATATGTAATTTATAGCAAATTGTTATGATTTTTGTACAAAATATATACAAAATTGGTTCAAATATAAATCCAAAGTTGAGCTTAACCCGAACCGTATTTTTACTCAATTGGGATACAGTTTTAAGGAGAGGAATCACAAGTTGACAAAATAAAAATTGTACCATATTTGTACAAATGTATCAAAGTATGTATAAAAAAACTGATCTTAAATATATGTATGATCCAACTTATAAAACGGATGCTTGATGGGTGTATTTTATCATTGCAGCATCTTATCATTGCTCAAATATATTGATATTTGTATGACTGTGTAACCGATAAACTGGCAAGGTTTGGTCATATGCCTCTGGCAGCATATACGTCGATGTCGATGTCATCGGTCAAACTAGCCATTAGGCAAAAATACCTCGACCCGCCATTGTAAGACAGTCCTGGGGCCTTGAAGAGACTTTTTTAAGAGATAGTAGTCGTGCGTGCATTCTTCCTAAGAAACACCTTCACCTACTTAATAAAAATGTCTGCATTAAGACTTCTCACACTTCAACAGAGAGTCCTAAAGGAGACTATCTCATTTGCATGCTAGCGTAGTTTGATTTCTTAAATTAGTTTTTATCATGGCAAGAGAATATTAGATACTACCGCTATAATGTGCAAATATTATTGAAGAAAATAAAATGCTTTGCCAGTTATTAAATAATTTATAAGTTTCAAATAGCTTCGCAATAAATCACTTAGAAGAAAAGATCCAACCACAAGGAGCAACTAGACTCAAAACTAACGCAAAATATTTCTAGAATAGTATCACAGATAGGGAGAGTGGTTCGGGTTTCATCCGATTCGGTCCTACAATGCACAAAAATCAACTAGTGTAGCTTTCAATTTCTTTGAATATCACAAAGAAAATTTTTTTTGACGTTCATCTAACTTAATTGTAAAGAATTGACACTTTCGATTGAACGAAGTGCCACGAGAACGAAATGCAGGTAGTATACAATAGGGTCTTTATAAATTAATACTGTAGACAGGCTACAATCGAATCTCATTTCATAAAACTCGTTGCGCTTTTGCTCTAGTGTATCAGGCAATGGAAATTTAAAAGCTTAAAGCTCATTGGAGATTCGCGAAACCAGATTCGATTGTAGTCTGTCTCCAATATAAAGGAAATTTATAAGCTCAAAAATTTGAATCTGGTTCCTTGAATTTCCAATGCACTTTGAGGTTTTGAATTTCAATTGTATGATGCACATAGGTAAAGGGAGCAAACGAGAGCCGATTATAGTCTGTCTTCGATATTATTGCAATGTATTCTATTGCGGCTATAATTTTTCATTCGTTTTACACTGGAGGCAGACTAAAATCGAATCTGAATTTGCAAATCTCCAATGAGCTTCGAGTTTTTAAATATCTTTTGCCTGACATACTAGGGTAAAAGCTCAACGAAATTCACGAAACCAGTTTTAAATCAAGCCTCTCTCAAGTATTAGGCACAGTTCATAGATGAAAGACCAATTTTAAACGCTAAAGCACTGAATTTTCTTCGTTGCTAAAACAAATAAACTAAAAATGGAAGAGATATGAGCTGTTGTCCGTTTCCACACGAAAACGAATACTGGTAGATCTAAAAAATATATGACATACTAAATAATTGCATCTTTAAAGCGTGTAAATAAATAAAATCCAAAACAATTGAAAAATTAGGTTTAATTAAAAGTTTAACAAAATGAAAAAAATCTATTTCGTAACGAGATCCTAAACTAAATTATAATATAAATACTAAAATTTTAATCTTGTATAAAATAATCATTTATACAAGTTTCGTCATTTATATTCAATTAATTTTAAGGGTTCGTGAACTTTTCGTTTCCTATTATAAATCTTCATAGATTAATTAACGGTAACATATAACTTTCAATAGTTTCAAAACATAAACTAAATATTATTAACATCTACACATATAATTGTAAATTTAAATCAGGCATTACATAGTTTTGTTTTTAGAACATTTTAAAATATCGCGAAGAATTTGAAACATAGTTACTATACTATGGATTTTTCTCGAGTGTAACAACGTGCTAGAATACATTTATTTTGTATACTAGGGGTGAAAGGAAGGCAAGCGATGTCGATTTCAACGTTATTTTCTGCAACGTTTTTATTAACGATAGATGTATAGTATGAAACAAGAGAATTTGACTTTTGTAGGCCAACTATTTTATACGATTCGATCGATTTTGATCCGATTGTCTCCGGTTTTTTTCTTAATTGTGTCAACAACAATTACATAATTGAATTTTCATTTAGCATCAATCCTAGAATTTCAACATGCACAATTGGTTTTCCTAACATTTTCATTAATTTTCTGTTAAATTATGTGTTTTTATATAATTCTGTACTGATTTACTATATTGTTGTTTTGATTATTTTTGTCGGTTCTATTATTTTCTATAAACTTAGAATTCCACAAACTTAACAAAAGCAGTTTTAGCATTTGATTTTTTTCGCATTAAAATATGTTCAATACGAAAGTTAAAACTTGAATCGTATTTAATGTCATACTTGTTTGTTTGCCTAGACGTTAAACCAAATTTGAAATGATAAATCGATAGTTAAAGCTAGAATAGTGTCTCTTTGGACCATTTTCTAGATGTCCCAGGTAGACTAGGATCTCTTGGTGGGTCATCATCGTCGTCATTGACCTGTGATGGTATTGCTATCACAGGTAATTCCAGAATCACAGAAGGACTAATTGTTGTTGTTTGCGTTGGTCTATTTTCAATAATAACATTAACTTCGACATTTTCGCACTTATCACTATTAGATCTATAGCTAGTTTTTGATTTGTGATAATCATCACTATGCACATCAGCAGTTTCAGTTCTATGAAATCGATTAATATGTTTACTACTACTGCTACAACTAACGCTATCATTATTATCGTAACTAAAGCTAGTTGTTGGCTTCTGTAAATCAATGTATGTGGTCGATCCGGAGGCTCGGCTATCGCACGTGCCGCCCCCAGACGAAGGAATACTGAATCCATGGGTACCTTCTGTTCGATCGAAAGAGCTCACGGCAGAGACAGCAGGACGACAAATCATCGAATCATTGGGATTCAAATCGTGCATTGGAAGTTCTTGGGATTGTTGAGGGATGAGCAGAATACAGTCGTTAGAAGCAGAGGAGATCGTTCGATGTCGTTCTAGTGTTGGCCTAGTTCGTTTGTTTGTGCTTAGTGATTTCTTATCGCTAGTGAAAGTTGTCTTCTGGATCGCGCCTGTCGATTTGTGCGGTATAATTGACTGCGCCAGTTCGGGTTGCGTCTGTGGCTGTCGCTCAGCCTTTTGGTTATCAGTTCCTAGACTAAGACTAATTTCATCGCTGTCAGTACTAAATTGCTCCATGTCGTCGTCTGTGTCAGCGTAGCTTTCGATGAACACAGAGTCGGAGCCAAGACTTTTCAAATCTGAGTCTTGGTAGTCAATAGACGAAATTTTAAAGGAACTAAGCGAGGCCAAAGGTGCTCGCCTACTGGCATCTCCATTCGGATGCTGCACACTATGAAAACTGCTACTATTATTGTTACTATGGTTAATATGATTATTTTTAGTTGGTTCCGCCATTTCACGTCTAACAACTAGTTTCAGCTCATCAGCATCGTCGTATCCTGGCTGTCGGCTTCTTCTGAAATCACAGGATTCAGCACCCACTTCAGGGCCTTCTTCTTCTATGCTATCCGAATTATTAAAAGATCCCTTTCGCAGAACTTTCTTATTGTATTGATTATAACCACTAATATTAGGTGCAAGACCACCACCGTCGATTCGCCAGTCCGTTCCTTCTAAATGCACTCGATCGTAGAAATCGCGATGGCTGGGCCCGGGCGTATTCCGATCAACTTCCCAATCTTGCGAATCCGAACGAATTCTTTCGCGCAGATCTCGTTCACTAGGACATGGTGACACTTTTGGTGTTGGATTGATAACTTGAATGTCGGGATAGTAGTAGTCCCATAAATCGGTGCTTGAGCGACGCGATACTGATCGCGCTGGTCTTTTGTTAAGCGAGCTTAGACCTAGAGTAACGGCTGAACAGCGTCGCTCTAGATATGAACTTTCACTGCTACAACATGTCATACCACTACTACGACGCGAGTCAGGACCTGAACCTTGACCCTGTTGAAGAGAAAAATGTATTAAATATCATTTTATAGGTAAAATATTTAGTATTTTCGATGAGAAAATTTTAAATGTATGAAAAGAAGTGCATAAATCAATGATTGGCCAGTGGGTTGATCACAGAGTGCTAGCTTTTGTGAATCTTTTGTGAGCTAGTTATTTTTCGTAGACTGATGGGTCTTTGATTAGAAATAACTTTCAAAACTTGCTCTAATTTTGGTAATTTTTTGGCATTTGTTTTAAGTATCGTTTTATAAACTATGATAAATAAACTAACATTAGAAGAATTCTTGTGTATTATTTAAGGGGGTAGTACCGGTTATAATTTTGAAAAAATCAGTTTTTTGTTTTTTGCATTTTTCAATTTATATTATGCCTTCAGAAATCACGTCTCAAAATTTTATTAAGATATTCCTAAAAATAAAGAAGTTCCAGCAGTTAACGGCAGACTGCTACTTTTAATTACTGCGAAAAAAAAACAAAGACGAAAAGCGCATAAGTCAGGCAGAAAAAGCGGCAAAGGAAGCGCGTTTGGCCAAAAAAACTGCCCAACTGCAAGAGCAAGTGGCTTATGTGGACTCAAGAATACTTATGTATGGTCCACGGATTCCAGACTGAGCAGATGTAGGTGATAAAACCATATTTTTTAAATAATATTCAATAAATAAATGGGAAAAAAATCTCTAAACGCGTTTTTCTCGAAATGACGTTTTTCAAACTGCGGACACTTATTCTCCGGATTGGCCGAACCGATTTAAGTCAAATTTGTTGCACTACTTTATTCAAGTGTTTTATGTGGTAATTTACCAAGAGATTACCACATAAAACACAAAAGTTAACCCAAAAAAATTTGGCAAGCGAATCAAAGTAAAAAAACTACGATTTTTTGACAAATATTTTCAAACAACCGCCATTTTTTCTTTGATCATTTTTTTAAAAATATTGTTGTAGATTACAACGTAAGAAATATTCCTCTTTGGAATGCGGTTTGGTTTTTTTGTTTCAGATTCTTCATTCCTGAGATTATCTGTCCGCAGTATGATGAGGCATTTTTCGAGACGTCAACTTTGGCGCCCTCTATAAATAAGTACAAAAATGAAAAAAATAACAAAATATCTTTTTTTTTGTAATATTCAAAACGTGTATTTTACCCATGCAAATTTTAAAATTTATACAAAATAAAGGAGGTGAAAAAAAACATATTGAAAATTAGGCTGTTTTTTTAGCATTCTAACCGGTACTACCCCCTTAAGCTTATTTGAAAACCATAATGTTTATTTGTTATTATAATGGTTGTGGATGTACAAAGAAAACTACAGACGCTTTAAACAAGAAAGTAACGAAAATCCTGAATTATCGATTCAGTGCCAATTACAGTAAATTTGTCATTTTATATCCAATACGTGGAAGATTTTGCGAAAAGATTTCGACCCACACTCCTATAAGCTCCAGTTGGTGGACGCATCAAAGTCATGATACCAGGCTTGCGGTTGGGGTTTTCGAGCAGCATGAACATGACACTTTTTTCAATCGAAAAATTGTGTTTGGTGACAAGGTTCGCTTTCTGAAAGTGGAGCAGGAGGTCGTGTAGAAGCTAATGGCCAATGCCTTCAGACAATGAGCAGCGATCAGTTTTCCGAAAACGTTGATTATATTGATTCGGATGTGCTATGCGCCCATGAGAACCGTGACTTAAAGAAATTCCAATTCAATGACAACGATGAAATGCATCAGTGACTTGGCAAGCGAGATTATTCAATGTGACACCTTACTACATGTGAGGATATATAAATTCTTTGGCATAAGTATGCTTTACGGCGTACAAAATTCTGTCAAATATCTTGGAGAACAGAATTAAACCGTTCGTGGAAGAAATTATTTGGCGAGTATCAAGGCGGTTTTAGCGACCAGATCGCTCTACTATCGACCAGCTCTTCACGGTCAAGTTAATTTTGTAAAAGTGCTGGGAATACAAGCATTTGACAGCATCGACCGAGGCGCACTATATAACATCATGCTACAATTTGGTATCCCGGCCCAATTAGTGAGACTTGTAAAGATGACGATGACCAACGCCGTCTCGCAGGTCCGGATCCAGAACAGATTGACAGAGCCTTTTGAAACTCTGGTTGGCCTGAAGTAAGACGATGGAATAGCGCCCACCCTCTTCAATCTGGCACTTGAGTTCGCTATTCGGGCAATGAAACTGAACACCAGCGGCACGCTACTTTTTAAGTCGTCACAATTGGCAGCGTACGCGGATGACATTAGCATCATGGCTCGAAAGCTGACCGATGCAGGAGCACTTCTGCTTAGACTTGACACCGCAGCAAAGGAAGTTGGACTACGAATCAACGAGGACAAAACGAAAGTTATGATGCAATCTAGGACAAGGACGCCAGCGCACACGACCATCAACTTAGGAGACCTTAGCATCAAATTCGTGGACAACTTCGTTTACCTGGGTAGCAACCTGTCGAATGACGCCAACGAAACTGACGAAATCAAGCGACGGATCTAACTAGCAAATAAGACGTTCTTGACGATGATGATGATGATAGGTATGCTGATAAACTGCAACCTTGTCAGGCTGTAAAACTCAATATCCGGCGTAGTCTTAATGAGATAGAGCCCAAAATGTTCGAAAGGTTGGATTGAAATCAAACAACTAGCTCGGGAAGCTATAAGCCTGAAATCATGTTTAGAAAAATTTTGCAATCTATTATTTTTACTGATTTTCTGGTGCCCCTATATTTCTATGCTGAGTACACTTTTGTTAAAAGAAAGTACTAAAAATGAAAACTAATTATGTTTTATGCTTTTCCATGACAAAAAACTGGAAATTATGAACCCTATTTTGGCGCTGAATGTCTAAAAGTAGGCAAGGATTTGTTTTTCAAATTTCGATCCGTCATAGCTTTTGGCTAAAAGGTAGGATCATCGTGAAATTTGCAGACTGTATTGATGTTAACTAGAACTGTTCACACGTGATCTTTCAAGACTGTGCGAGCAACCCTGTAGCCACGGCAGGAACGTGACATAAATCCTTGAAACTATCTACCCTCCTGAAAAATGTATGCTTTTTGAAAAGAAATTCAAATTATTGACTAATGTTAGTCTTTGTACACCATGTCAATTTAAAATTTTCAAAATTCCGCGTTGCTCAAGAACGGCAACCTATCACCAAATTACTTCTATTTGTAGCACTCGAAATTTCTGTTGACGAGAACTGATCAATATGAAATTTTTACGACATGTTGGTATTAACTAGGACCATGTCTGATAGAAGTGATTTTGGAATGCAGGCAACCCTATGGTAGTGGTGCCATCTTAAAAAATCACAGAGAAAAAAAAATACTTTTTGGCCTATAACTTCCGATCCATCCAATAAATTTTAACGAAATTCACACAGTACCTGAGGCATACTTCAAGCCACATTTTGTAGAAATTTGTTTGAAAAATTAGGATAAAAATATCTCAAGCTGTCCCTCCGTCTACCAGACCACTGTAGTGTCTTTCAGGCGGAGGTGGTGGCTATTTATCAGGCAGTCGACTGGCTTCTGTGTAATCGAATATTCGGGGTCAATATTGGTATTTTCACAGATAGCCAAGCGGCTATTAAGTCCCTTGCTGGTCCTTGTACAATGTCCAAGATTGTTGCTGAATGCCGTGCATCTCTTAGGGAGATGTCGAGACATTCGGTTGTTCAATTGATTTGGGTACCTGGACATAGGGGTTTTCAGGGCAACTGTGAGGCCGATGAGCTAGCAAGGCTTGGAACTTTGCTACCTGAGGTCTCTTGCTCCTTTTCAATAGGTATACCGATGACATCGGTCAAACTGGCCATAAGGCAAAAATATCTTGAGGACGCTAAGAAGTCCTGGGCAGATGAATCTTCCTGTGTGATAACAAGGCAGTCCTGGGTATCCATGGATGCGTATCGCACCAGGCAGCTTTTAGGCTTAACTCGAAGCGCCCTTCGTTGCACTGTGGGCGTTCTAACGGGCCACTGCCTCATAGGACGGCATGCACAACGTTTGGGCGTAGAGTTTAATGACTTCTGTCGGAGCTGTGGCTCTGAGGATGAGGAGGAAACCGTCCTTCACCTCATGTGCCAGTGTCCGGCTTTGGCAAGGAGAAGACTGGCGGCACTTGGTGCACCCTTTCTCTCAAACCTGACGGAACTGTCCCTGGTAGAGCTAAAGGGGATAGTCCGGTTTCTCAAAGGAAGCAAATGGTTTCCTGACTTTAGTGAGTAGAAGAGAGTCACTAAAATATTGTGGTATCACAACGGGCCTCTCCTGTGCCTATGTGTGCTGGTCGTCAGGCCTCTGAAGATCGGCAGCCACGTTAACCTAACCTAACCTAGGATAAAAATGCCAGCTATGGTAATTATTGTCAATTTGCTCAGCAAACTAAAGCTCTTTTCCGATCCAGTCAGGAAATCAAAACGAAATTCATGTAGTAAATGGACCTTGTTGTAAGCCAAATTTCGTAGGAATTTCGTAAAAAAATCATGATTGGGCTGCCAGCTATGGTAATTTTTTGACATTTTTTTACCAAGCAATGTTGTCAATAAATTTTCAAATGGGAATGATCTTGCAATGACCATTAACAACAAATATTTAGGTTTCGAAAATTTGAAAAGTTTTGCGGGTGGTAGCCGTAAAATTCTTTTCACCCCTTCAACTTCCAGCGCAGTCATCCAATCGAAACGAAATTTACAGGGTGGGTTCAACTTAATGTGAAGCAGATTTGGTATATTTTTGGCTGTGGCGCAAATACAGGGTTGCCAGTGCCAGATATTTTCGTAGAGATTGCACCAACAGATGCTTCAATTATGTATTCATATGCAAAGCATTTACAATAAAATAAGCGCTTAAATTTACTGAGTTTTGGAAACTTTTCGGATGGCAGCCCCAGCCATAGTTTAATCCCTGCAACTTTCAATGATATCCCCGGATTAAAACAAAGTTCAAAGGATAGGTTGATTTTTGCACGAGCTTGCTGTAGTAGACTTATTGCTGCTACGTTGGAAAAATGTTGCCAGCACTGAGCATTTTCATCATTTATGTTATAGGAGATGCTGTCAAGAAATGGTTTTTGTTGCGTTACTATATGATACTACAAAAAAGTGTATTTTTAAGTCACTCAAAGACAATTTCTTCGAAAATCGGTTTTCGAGCAGTTTTGATGTGCAAGACTTGTCTGTTTTTGCTGGTATAAGTTGTTTAGCTTTTAAAAACATTCTACACCATGGCTGAGTCAGAAGCAAAGTAGATAGGTAGGTTCCGCGGCTGTCACCTCCAGACAGTTTTAGGAAAAGACCCACTTAAGTATAAATGAGCCCATTTTGACAACACATTGTCTAGCGCGTAATTATTATTTAGGGGAGAATCCCTCTGGATCTTTGATAAACTGAATATTCCTCTTCAGCTGCTTTGGTGAAACTTTTGAGCTATAATATATAGCTAAGAAGGCCAAATTTCCATACATTATCGGCTTTTCTGCTACGCACATAATTTCAACTTCTATGTCACGCAGCTTCAACTACTATGGACATAATCAAAGCACATGTCTTTAAAGTAAGCATACTCCCAACAAGCTCGTGTAGCCTAATGGGTAAAGTGCCAGCTTTTAAAGGATTATTTTGTAGTAATTTAGAGTTTAAATTTCTCGCGGTCTTTAATGCTTTTCTGGCTTCGCAAGTTACTCCTATGAATTTTCGCAATACATGATGGTGTGAGACGTGATGTTTTACCACAATCCCGAAACCAATTAAGCATATAGTGCCTGAACCAGAAGTATAAGTCTCTGCTGCAATGTTTTTTCTTAGTGCGGAAATCATTTATTGCACATTCATTAAGAAATGAAGTCTTTTTCAATTTAATCTCTCAGGTATGGAACGAGCTGTATTAGGAGAATTTTGGTTTTTATCGAATAAACAACTTGAAACAATGGAGTTAGAAACGGAAATTTTTATACGTTTCTTGTATAATATTTCACTTGATTCAATCATCATTAAAAGTCGGAATTCGATTTAACTAGTATTCTTAAGCTATACCGATTGCACATTGGATTCCACTAAGATCATTAAAATCTAAAGATCCATACAAGTACTAAAAACACACATAATGCACTTTTTTATAACTTCAAATTGGCCTAAATCTCGAAAAGTCAAGGTCAGTTTCGATTCAATTTACTTCTTTCGTTCAGAAATAATCATTCCGAGTATCTGCACGGGTCAAAATTGGTCGTAAACATGCAAATGAAACGTAAGTATCGTTAAGACTATAAGCGCGAATGCTTAACAAAGACGCTTTATGGTAGCTAGTTTCTAACATTTATGTTTAATTCTGTGTTCATGTTACTGCTCTCAACTTTTTGAAATGAGAAGAATGAGAAAGATGCAAATTACATAAATTACTTAATTTGTGTAATAGAATTTGTGTAATAGAAGTGTAATAAAATGTCCATCTACAAGGTGGTTTCACAAATCAAAAAGTAACGTGAGTTGTGAAGCTTAGCAAATTTAAATTTTTTGAAAATTAATTAAAATAATTATTTGATTTGAACGAATCTAAATAATTATTGAGGTTATTAATACTTATCAATTTAAGCTAGTTGTAAAGATCGAATATACTAGCTTGCACTAGATTGAATATTCCCAAAAAGTTATATTTTTCGAAATTTTCACTTCAAAGGAATGTGAGTACGCTTATAAAATATTACAAAGGTAGTACAATACCTGGGGTTGACTTAGCTATATAATACTTAAAAGGGATCTGACGGTTAAATTTGATAGAGACTTAATTCACAATCTACGTATACGGGCATGAAGTGGTTAGTTCTTTGACTCATATCATCCCTAAATGAAAAAAAGTCTAGCGCATCAGAACTGCTAGAAAAGTGATTTTCGAAGAAATTATCTATGAGTGACTTTAAAATGTATGAAGACGTAATACACTTCTTTGTAGTATCATATCAGCAGCAATAAGTCGACCGTAACATGCTCGTGCTTAACCCTCCGAGAACACACCTATTTTTTCGATCATCGAGAACAATTGGGGTCAAATTGATCCCAAGCACTTTTGAACGTCCATAGAATCGCCGCTACTGAAGATTTTAACTTGAAAAAATTTTTAAGTATAATTTGAGACCTTTTTTAGTAGTTCTTATGCATAAGACGTGCTTCAAATGTCCTTAACATACCTAAAAAAAATTCGCAAAAAACAGTTTTGCCGAAAATCAGCTTTTTTACTAAAAAATCGTTATTTTTTTTAATTTTCAATATTTTTGGCTTTAAATTTAGACAGATACTCTCAAGATATGACAGAATCATAAAAAAATTAGATGTATATTGGACCTTAAAAAAAGTATTTATTTTGCATATTTACGGTGGCGATTTTGAAGGTTTTTTATATTTGCATATTTAAAAAATAATAATAAATTTAATTTTTAATATTTTGAGCTTAAAATTTATATGGTTAGAATAATAAAAAAATCATCCCTACACAAAAGGTTGCAAAAAAGATATTCGTTACGCATATTGGTAGTTACCTATCTTTTGAATTTCCTTTTCATCCAAGGATATCATCGAAAGTTTCAGCGATTAAACTATGTCTTATTGTAAATGCTTTGCTTGTGCATACAAAATGAAAGCATCTGTTGGTGCAATATTTACGAAATTGTCTATTGATGGCAATCATGTGTTAGCACCATAGCTGCTTCACGTTGTGTTAAACCCACCCTGTGAATTTCGTTTTGATTGATTGACTGCGCTGGAAGTAATAGGAGTGAATATAATTTTAGGGTTACCACCTTCAAAACTTTTTAAATTTTCGAAACCTAAATATTTGTTGTTCATTGTCATTGCAGGATCATCCACATTTGAAGATTTAATGACAACATCGCACGAAAAAGAAATGTCGATAAATTACGAAGTTCATCATAGCTGGCAGCCCTTTCATGATCTTTCAACAAAATTCTTACAGAATTAGAAATACAGCAAGGTCCACTTGTCACTAGAGTTTTGTTCTGATTTCGTTACTGCATCGGAAGTTATAGGGGAAAAACCTTTATTTTCCTGAGCAAATTTACAATATTTAGGAGACAAAAATTATCATAGCTGGCAGCCCTATGCTAATTTTTCAACCAAATTTCTATGTAATTTGTTTTAGAGTAAGGTTCACATACTGTGTGAATTTTGTTAAAATTTGGTGGCTAAATCGGAAGCTATAGGCCAAAAACCAGGTTTTTTTCTCGATGATTTTTCAAAATGGCACAACTGCCACAGTGTTGCCCGTTGCCCGTCCTAGCTAATAACAACATGTTCATTATCCGGTCGTCAGTTCTCGTGGACAGAAGTTTCGAGTGCAGAAAATAGAGGTCATTTTAGATATATATGTGATGAATTTTCGGCGAAACGAGTTTAATACTAATTTTCTTCGAAAATCAGTAAAAAAGTACCTACTTATACTGAAGATCAGTGTGATCATTCTAAATTTTGGAATTATGCTTAATGGCTTCGAAAAAAATGCTAAAAGCAATGCTAAACTGCAAAAATCGATGCTAAGCTTTTTTTGTGCCAATAGAAATAAAAATCAAGTAGCTTTTTTCAGTAGCTTTATTTAAAAACAACAAAATAAGTAGAACCTAAACATTTATTTTATCCATTTATGATAAAAATAATTAATAATAAAAAAGCTCTCTTCAGTTTTTAATTAAAGGGAAATGCTAAAGTACCCTTTTCAATGCTAAATGTATGAAATTAGCTAAATCTAGCTTTGAAAATGCTAAATTGGCCACACTGCTGAAGACTGATAGAAACTCGTTTCGCGAATCTCCAATGAACCTTAAGGCAAGTTTCTACCTTGTACGGCCGAAAAAATGTGCTTTCTTGAGGTTTTTTTTTGGGAATGTATTTAAGATAGATACTTAAAGTTTTTTTTTCAATTGTGGGTATAAGTTTATTTTAAATGTACAAAAAAAATGTCTAGTCGAAATATGCAAAGGGGGAGAGGGGGGAAATCGAGCAATGGCGGCGCGCCAAACGGATTTTAGCTGCTGGTGGAAGTCCTGCCGTCGATTCAGATGATCTGAAACATAAAAATGAAACATAATTTTATTTAATATACGTTTGTATATGGCCCCTACCAGAATTGTGAAAAAAAATGAAAAATGAAAAAGTAATGCAATTTTGAAAAAGAAAAACCATTTTTTACTTTTTTTTGGCTACAAATTTTTATGTAAAATGAAGCCATCAACAAGCCTTTGATACCCAATTGTAAAAAATTTTGTGATCATTCCTTAGCCCGTCACTTCACTTAATCACTTCCACCAGGTCAAAAAATGCGGTGCAGCACGCCAGGTGGTTGCGACTCAGCGCGCACGACACCGCTCCCTATTTTAAGGGATAACTTTCGTAATTTCTGTATCTACCGTATCTATCGATCCGTATGTATCTATCCGAAAATGCAAATAAACAAAAAATTCGATTTTTTTGACCGCACAAAGTAGAAACTTGTCGTAAGCTTTAAAATTCCTTTGCTTGGTATACAAAAGAAAAGCTTAACAAGATTCGATCCGTGATTATGGCTGGATTTGAACCAAAGACCACATACCACTACGCATGCTCGTGGTTTTGTTTAGACTAATATTTGTTTCGTAAAGTTTGGTGTTGATGGTTTATTTGATAGCAATAACTGGAGTGGTTGCTGATAGTCTAAACTGAGATCCTAACTTAACGCTCTTTTAAAAACTTCAGGTGTTTTAAGATTTGGAAATTTCGATCAGATCCATAATTCTTTCAACTATCTGGTAAAATTTAGGTTATCTACTTATATTACCCCGTTTACTTTTCTTACATTAAAACTTTTATTGATCTTTAAATGGTTGATTTCGGAATATTTGTTGTTATTGTTTGTTAGTAAATAAACTTAAGTCAAACCAGCACTTATTCAAAAAGTGTATTCTTTTAGTGTTGTGCGATGAGAGTACAATAAAATTTATTGCCAATTTTCAGAAGACTACACAAGATACCTCATTGTAAATTTATAACTAACTTTGCCACTGATATGACTGTGGCAATCACTCTGACCTTAAATCGTAATATGTGATTATAACTCCACACCAACGTCTAGATTCGAGGTGAACCACAAACGCCAGCATTCGGCGTTGTACTCAAAAGCAGTTTGAATGATTACTTAACCAGACTTCCACTAAATTGATCTTATCCACCACACAATTATCATACGCACAAAATTTATGGTTGAAAGAATAATTAGTCAACTACTACCAAACTGACCATTATCGTCACACTTCAAACAATCTGCAACTAATTAAAATATTTCTCTCAAGTCTAATACTTACCGTAATTGGAACTTCTAACAAATAATGAGGTTTCCCTGGTGATTCGTCCTCTCTTATACTAAATCCATCGAATTCATTCTCTAATTCATCATCCGTTTCTATGAAATAGTCGTCGGTGCCAAAACTACTTCCCATTTGATAATTGCTAAGTATCCTAGATGATTCCGAAACGCTTTTTCGTCGTCCGCCACTATAAGAATATCGTCGTGGTGGGGCAAGCAAACTACTATAACCACCGCCTGCAAGAGAGTGATAATTACATTTAGTAGGTGGTAAGCAGGTTCGCAAATTGAAAATCGATGATTACTTTTCGTATACTGAACACACAAAACAGTTTGATACATGTGATTAAGGCAAATGAATATTGCTGTACTCAGTTGAGATGAAGCTATCAAGTTTAGTGATACCATTAGCAGCAATGTTTTGGTAATGCCACTTGATAGGGTACAACTCAATGAACAGATTTCATGAAGTATCTCTTTTGCTCTGATCAGATTCAATTAAAAAATAAAAATAATTAATAAAATATAAAGCTAACGACAAATATTTGAACTAAGGCCAGCTGGAATTCCAGCTAAGATTCTTGAATTTGAAAAATCGATGCGGGAGATGCATTTAAGGAAGACACAACAAAGACAAGTAAAAATATAGACTTCCGTACGTGCAAAACCTAAGATAGTCGATCATCTGAGGAATTTTTTGTTCCTTACGTACGAACGTATGGCTATCTGGGAGCCAAGATCTGACGAAAAATGCATTGATAAGTTCTGAAAATCAAACAATCATCGAGGAACAATCTACGTGTTTGTAAAAAAGATATATGAAGGATGGAAAAACGAGAGGAGTATGGACAATAGCGGATGCTGAATGAAAAAACTAGCGGACATTTGAGTCTACGCTGAACTGATTGGGTGGCGTCAAATAAAAACTGAAAACGTGGGAACGAGATTTGGTAAAAATGCCCTTCATAGGTCCTTCTCCGTACTGGGGCTTTACAAAGGCAGATACGGAAAAGGAAATTAAAACATGGAGCAAAAAAAGATCGAAGACTACTGGTTTAATATTGAGGGTTTAAAACACTCAAAATAATACCTTGGCTTCGATAATAAAAGAACAAAAGAAGCAGTGGCTCTCTGCAAAAGTGGCATAAGAGCCCTATGCGGAGCATTGACAGGACACCTTCCATGCAAAAAGTACCTGCACAGGATAGGTGAGAAGCAGGACGACCACAGCAGTTACTGTGGAGAAACGACAGAGTGTGTAGAACATCTGCCCAGCACTAGCGAGAAGAAGATTCGAGCTACTTGGCTCTGCTCTTCCTCCCATCAGGGACATCACAAATGTCTCGTCAAGGAACATATCCAGGTTCATTAGAAGCCTGGACATCCTATGTGACATAACGCAGAGGAGGCACAATTGACCCAGGAGGTCGCAGTGCTAGGGTCCCTTTGGACATCATCATCATCAAGGTAACAAACGAATGAATACAGGTGGAAATAGTGGTAAGCATACACGAAGAACGCAAAACAAAGCCCGAAATCCTAGAGGCCCTAGTCGTCAGCATCGAATCAAACACTACACCAAGGTTTATAAAATGCTGGACAACTGTCATGTAGCGCTTTTTGATATGAGAATGACATTGGGTGACGCTACAAGACGTTTAGGGGTAAGAGGTTCTTTTCGCATCTATGATTAAGGCCAAAGAAATCAGCTAGAAATTTGTGATAATCGTCCGCATACTTGATTGCCCTGTATAATTTTAAGCCACACGCGTATAAAAGACAGAAGGAGTTAATTAATAACAGAAGGAAGGCAAATGACAAACAAGATGAAAAATAAGGAGCCTAGGATAGATCCCGGAGGAACTCTGGATGGAGGAAATATTCGAGATGAAATAGAACCGTTTAAAGTGACCCTGCAGCGACGACTATGATATTACGCGGAAAACCAGGAGAGAAGCGACCAAATATTCCAAACCGTTCAAGCCTATTGAATAACAGGTTATGATTCACAGAGTCAAAAGCCTTCAGAAAGTCAATATGAATCACATTAGCTTGACGTTGAGAATCGAAGGCAGAGGCGACGAAATTAGTGAACAATTTTTTTTGTTGTAGAGTGACCCTTGATGAAGCCATGCTGCGCAAAAAAGGTGCTTAAAGAGTTTACTAAAACAGTAGATGAGTGATATAGGACGATTGTTGAAAATGACACATGGAGCAACTTTCCATAATGAAGGGAATACTTTAATGCAAGGCTGATGTTAAAGATAATACGTAAAAGAATGCAAAGGGAGGATGAGAGAGATTTTATGCAGACATTGAGAATACCATCAAAGTCAGAACTAGCATTAGAACATAAGACTACTGATACACTGCTGGTATTGATACCATAATATCGTCCATACCACCAATGTATCACTTAGTTCTAGGCTAATACTAGCTCGGCGAAGTGGTACATACGGGGTATCTACGCCCTTCGATGGTATTGATACCGTGATAATTTTACCTGGTATATCGAAGATTTTACTGCCAGCAGAGACAATTACCAGCCAGTGGTGAGTGTAGCAATTAAATTTTCCAATACAGATCATCGACAAATGTCACTCAATGGTTTTATTTTGAAAGTGTCGCTTGTTTTGATATGAATTAGAAAAAAAGGACAATTTTATCAAGCAAATTTGACAAAAAATATAGGTTCGTCTGAATAACACCTCACTTTTAATTCGACACTCAATTTGACAGTTTTCACTTTTGACAGGTGATGTCACACAATACCACGTAGGCGCAGTGTATCACCCTCTCAAGTTGTTGATACCATGGTATCCATACCCTGGTATCAATACCAACAGTGTATCATTAGTCTAAGGTATGCATTAGAGTATCACTTTCCATAGATTGGTACAAAACAAGGACAAAGCAGGTGAGCTACGGAATAATCAAAAGATATCGAAGTGGTTAGTGCACTTTCAAAGGAGGAGAAGACGAAGGTAGCAGATAAATCAGAAATCAACTAATAGTTGTAAACAATAGCATCATCAAGGCGCATAGAATCAGAAATTGAACTTAAGGAAAATCATGTAGGACCAAAAAAGATTTTGGTTGATAACGACAGATGAAGCAATAATCACATAATGCCTGCTTGAGCAATCTTTTAGCTTTAGAACGCAAACTATAGTATTCCTGAAACCCAGCGGGTGAGCGCATCTAATTATTTACCCACAGCTTATCTCTCTGGAAGCTCAGTTACGCAAACTGTTTTTACACGAGATTTTCGAAAAAAAATAGTATTAGAAACAGTTTGCTCGGAAATTCATATTTCTTTATTTATATACATCAGCAAAAAGATTCAACTCTACATATATATCTAAGCAAATAAACTTTTTGCAAAAAGTAAACTATGTATTATCAAGAATTGAATTTTTTTACCCCATGCGGGCCCTGAGTACCTAAAAGTAGACAAGGATTTTTTTTCAAGTTTCGATGTGTTGCAGCTTTTGGCAAAATTATTGGATCATCACGAAAATTGTATAGCATATTAATTTTAACTTAGGCTGTGCAAATAAGATTTTTTATGTAAGTGCGGCCAGCCCCGTGGCTACGGGAAGCCCCTGTAAAAAAATCCTTGAAGTCATAAATCGTCCAGAAAACTTTTCGGAATATACAGTGCTACAGGATTTTTTCATATTCATTAGAAAACTCAATAAAAAATATTCAACAAAATATATTCCTAGGATTTGATAGCTAAGCAATATAGACCTTTACATAGGTATTTAATTAATCAACTATCATGGTTTTAAACAAAAATGGTTTTGAACTAACAAAAGTCTAGAGTCGTAAACACGAAAGTGTTAAATATCATGGCTTGATATTGCATTTGAGGACCTGTTTAATAAATGTATCAACTAACTGTATCAACTTCAACTAATAAGTTTATGCAAACAACTTCTTGAATTGCATTAAATCTCTTTCACTTAATTATTTTTTTCACAAAACCATGCATGCTTACCAACGGAAGAAAATCGGAAGTTTCGGTGTAAAATCGGAGGCGCACTAACATTTCCCAGCGAAAACATTCGTTGTCGTCGAAAAAACATTCCGTCATCATCGTCAGGATATAAAGAAAGACCTGTTGCTTCCAAAGCTTCCTGGATTTCACGTTCCTCCTCCTCTTGCATGCACGCTGCAGCGACCGCAGCCATTTTTGGATCCTGTAATTAAACACAGTTTCAAAGAGCGCACAATGAACTTGTTATTGTATATAGTGCAAGCATATGTAGCTCATAACGTTTCCCATTTGGGTTCCATAATACAAGTACAATTAAAATAAAGAGCCAGAAGCAAGAGCAAACAGCCAAACAATTGCTTCAATATTTATGATTACCTTCAAGACTTTCATAGTTTCATTCGAATGGCTCCGACTTTTATATACAACTAGAAAGACCATAAGACCGAAAAATCCACCTAGGGTTGCTGCTATCCGAACCCCTGTCATGACGTCATATGTTGCATAAAATTCCATTTTGACTCTTTCACGTTCTGCCAGACGATTTGCTTCTGCCGCTGCGGCCGTCCTATTGAATTCTTGCTGGCTACTTGTTGAATTTGTTGAATTATTGCTAATGCTAATACTTTCATTATCACTTCGACTAACGGAACTGTTCCTGCAAAAGATAAATAGTAGAGAAATTTTTACCTCCTAATAGATATTGTTAATATATGTCATTTGCTATTGCGAATAATAGGAAACTCGTACAATTTTAAATCTTTCTGTGCAATGGTAGAAGTACTGAGTAAATATCAATATCATAATGATCAGGCACAATGAACTCTCAAATTTAAATCATCCAAAACATAAAATAAAAAAGTTATGTTGGTTTATAAAAAGCTGTTCGAGGGTTTCTTATCTGTTCAAGTCTTGTTCAAAATTTGTGCGCGACGTATCCCAAGAAACAAATTGTATAAAAACCTGGGGTTTTATACAATTTGTCGTTCGCAATAGTTAAATAATACTGCGGATTCAGTAATTGTCATCAACTACGAAACACCCTGCAAAAGAATCGAAAATTCTAAAACAGCTATGACGTACAAGTGATTCATATTAACCAGGTACGTTTGTGTTAAATTATTTTAGATAGCCAATAAATCAAATTCTCTAAACTTCATTCAGTAATAGATTCATAAACAATAATAGATTGTTTTTTTTTCAGTGACAAATACTTTAGATTTTTCACAGATAATTTAATACCTTTGATTATTTTTCAATCTCTATTTAATTACCAATCTAATAAAATCACATCATTGCTATGATTTTTATGCTTCGATTTGTTTTATTAATTTTTTATACTTACTGAAATGTTCGAACTGAGTTTTGATTTCCATGACGACCACCAAAATTTGAAATTGTCTGTGTTGTGAATTGATTATAGCTTGTCGAACGTAACGGGTCGATTGTTGGTTGAAGCGTTACCGGATTGCTTACGGATGATGAATTAGTTTCAACGGAATAGTTGTTATTAGTTTGCGATGATGATTTTGTCAGCGACGACGGATTGGACGTTACTGACCGTCGCGCAGTTTTTGCCATTGCTACGGAAACATTTCCTGAAATACAATGTAAAGAAACACTGATGTGTATAAAAAAATTAAGATTTTTATTTTTTATTTAAATAAAAGTATTTTGTAATTCGAAATTTTTAGCATTAGCATAATAAGGGAAATTTTTCAGCAGCTAACATTTTGAATGAATTCAACAGAATGATAGTAGTTGTTTTGATTGAATTGTGAATTTGATATTTAGTGTTCTAAGCTTTAATAAATAAACTTGCCCATGCAAACACAAAAGCATTTTACGTTATTAGCATTTCATTTGCAAAAGACTTTAGGTAGAATTGAATATAAAAAAAGTTAATCATATAACCTATTTCAATTTAAGAAACCCGAAACCTTTTGTACACTACCTCAGGTTTTTTTTGCAATAAATGTGATAAGGCTCTAGTACTCATCACTTCGTTGAGTAGGCTAATGGCCAACAACGGTGGACCAAGTGAGACGAGACGGAGGCTACTGATAACAACGAGCAATTCCGTTTTGCTATAAAGAGACGACATTTGGGGACATGCGCTCCGAACTCAGAAGTTTAGGGAGTGCATTATCAATTTTCAGTGCAGGAGTATCCTGCGTATTGCTTGTGACTGCAGTATCGTGCCAAAAGAGGCTATCATAGTGGTATCAAAAGTAATTTTGATAGAACTATTAGCACGAGAGCGTAAGGGAGGGTATCTCTCTGGCTAAGAGCCAGACAAAAATGAGGGTCTGATGCAAGTGCGTACGCAGACCCTCCACAGTTGGCCACAATGTTGGAGTGGAAATTATAAGATAATTGGTCATATCGAGCCTTGGGTTTGCCGTAGCCACGGAGAGATAAACTTCCCCCTTTGCAAATTCTTGACGGGGCTTGGTTACTTCAGGAAGTGCCTGGATAGAATGGGTAGGCACGTAGGTAGGTTGAAGTGACTGCTGATCAACAGAGACCTGACGACCGACACCCATAGGCACAAGAGAGGTCCGTTGTTATGCCCCAATAATTTGTGACTCTCCCCTACTCACTGAGCTCAGGAAACCATGTTCTTCCTTTGACAATCCGCACTATCCCCTTTAAATTGACCAGGCATACTTCGGCCAGGTTTGGGAGAAAGGGTGCAACAAGTGCCGCCAGCCTTATCCTTGCCAAAGCCGCAACTCCGACAGAAATCGTTAAACCCAACGCAGAGCGTTTCGAGTTAAGCCTAAAAGCTGTCTGGTGCGATGCGCATCCATGGATATCCAGGACTGCCTTGTTATCGCACAGGATGATTAATATGCCCAGGACTTCCTGGTGTCCTCAAGATATTTTGCCTAATGGCCAATTTGACCGATATCATCGGTAAACCTATTGAGAAGGAGCAAGCTACAGCAACAGCTACCGACTCTATTTTTAAGCTTTGAGCCGTCAGTTTACACATGGATAAGCCCACTTTTGAAGGTGACACCATCACGCCATTCATCCCTACCAGAAATTCGAGTTGTGAACTCAAAATCCAGTAGGCATTGCGGAGCGATGTAGTCAACACCCGCTGGAGCGGGAGCTCCCTCGGCCAAAATCATCATGTATGCTGAGATGCAATCCAGTCTCACAGCAGCAAGATTAGCTTGCTTTGTGATCAGTAGATTGGACAGAATGGATAATCTGGGGGCAAGCCGTACTGCCGGTACTTTTTGACTGAGCTCGATGCTGAACATAATACATTTTTTGTGTGTAGTCGCTTCGCAAGTTTGATGTGCACCGTTGAATCCATGTTCGGCCTGATCACACCTGAGACAATCATGAATGAAATCAGGAGAACTGGCACGACGTCGTAACAAAAGTTGAGAAAATACTGCGCATATAGCGGGAGGAGGGTTGTCTTCCTGATGAATGAGCTGTGGTAGTTTGAGAAGTTCTTGGGCATTGAGCCAGCATGATCGGATTGAAATGTTGCTTAGGCGAGTTTCGACTCGAAACTCTGTGAGCTTGCAGATGATCTTTAATCTTAATAATAATAATAATAGTAATAATAATAGTAATATTAATAATAGTAATAATAATAATAATGATAATAATAATAGTAATAATAATAATAGTAATAATAATAACTGACTTATAGTAAAATACATTCTAAAAATAAAACCCACACTACTGCTACCATCGCCGTTCGGCATGTTAGTACCTGCATTTGCTCAGCTTTGATCGTGCTTCGCTCAAATCGTATTGACAAAGATTTTGTAACTCTTAGTAACCCCGGAATTTCGGGAGCACCGATAAAAGAACGGGATCATGAAAATGTCCATAGTGTGCCGAGATCCCGAAAACTTGGGATTGCATGTCCTAGTCAAAACTCATTTCAGTGATCTGACATGCTGGGCATCACTTATGGGGACATTACGGGTTGAAGATATAAATTCAAAGATGTAGCTCTTGACAACGACACCCATTGTTTAGGCTAGAAGTTTCTGTAAGTACCACAACGTAGTGAACACACAAGATGATTGGATGTACTTCATGCACTTCGGTTTCCTTTTTTTCTGTTTCCGATGTAACTAAGGTGGTATTTGAATTTCATCATCAGGGAGTATTCTTAAAACTTAGTTTATATTTACTCACATTTTTTTAATGCTTTTTTTCTGTTATAACTAGTAGCCCAGTTGGAAAAAAGCTACTGTTCTTTCATGAAAAGCAAACTTAGATGCAGGGATTTTTCACATCACGAATTAAAGCTTTGAAGAATCAATAGGTTTTCATAGCTTCTCAGCATTTCCATTCCAGAGCATAAGGGGAACATTATAATCAGGAAAATACAAAGTAAGTATTGACAATTATAATCGCACTAAGCTATCGATGACGAGATATATTGAGTACAAAAGCTTTTATTTTAGACGAACTATTCACAACCAACTTCTAGATTACACTCAATGTTTGCTATGAAAGTACCAGAAAACAGACATAAGAAATTTTTATAGAGAAATGGTGCAATGTTTTCTAGGACTTTTTAAAAACAACCTTTGTTCGTCTGAAGTACTTTAAAGCACACAATACTTGAAAGCAGTGTCACCAAAGTCTCAATATTAATGCTTGAAATCGATTATACGAATCCATTATTCAATTTTTAGTGCATCAATTTAACATCCTATAAAAACTGGATCAAATAATACCAAATATAAACATATATGCAAATAAATCATATATCAATGAAAAATCGTATTTGCGTGATTTTTTTCTATTTTTTTTCTATTTGCAAGTGCCTTGAATCAATGAATCACTCGACGGTGGTCGCCAAGAAAAACAGCAGGTTAATCATCAAGCCGGCAGTTATTGCCTTCATTATGGTTTAATTCATATTCGATAATTGAATTGCATGCTAAATAGCAATAACGAAGCGCTGAAAAAAGTTCGTGGCTACTAGGGAAGAAAATCACACGTTTAATGATCAGATGAATGAATTTCGAACGGAAGCGATGTTTATTTATAATTTGATTAGTCACGTCCATCCCCCCTGGAGGTAAGACAAGATATCCGCAAGTGTTTATCGATAGATGAAAATAAAAATAATGACTACTGATTGCTTCGATTTCGGGCTGCCAAATACAATCTTTCAGAGTCTTGGGAAAGTTAAATTTTAGACTAAGAAGTGAGGTGAATCCTTTTTTCTTGACAATGTCAGTTTCACGAAATATTCAATTTGCATCGAAATATGTTTGAATTAATGTTCTGCCATTTGGAAATAAATATTTTCGCGAAGTTTTAGCTGTATTGATCGTTCAGACAGTACGATAACACTTGCAATTATGCTTCGAGCGAATGATAGAAAAACAGTGATTTTTCACGGTCTCAAAATATGTTAAGATTTACCTTCATCCGGTGCCGGCAGTTTGAAAAAAGAGCGTCTCGTGAAAGCTTTGAGTTTGCTATTTGCACAGTGGCATGTATGTATCTATCTATAATTTGTAAATGAGCCCCCTAAAGAGTACCCGAAAACGTAAAATTAGATACGAATTCACTTTCAGTTCCATTCAGTTAAGCCGAGGAAGGTCAAGATCAAGACGTAATTTCACAATGCACAGTTCAGACCTGTTTCCCATAGAACACAGTAGTGTATTATGTCGGTTATGAAACCGAGAAATCTTTTTGTCGACCAATTCCGTCATACAGACAGCTAGCCTCGGTGCGTGAAAGATATGGTGATTGATTTATTAAAGATGAACAAAAAACGTAGTTTATGCAAAGCCATTGTTGTGTGGATTTTAAGAGCGTAATGACCGCTTTTGGAGTGTTTGCTCCACCGGCGCGCTGGGTGTAGTTGAGAATATCATGTGTTTGCCTTCAAGTGGTTTGCGTGTTTTTTGGACGATGATGGGCACTTGAATTGTCAATGAAGAGAGTAAAAGGTTAATTAGTTTAGCAGTATCGGCGAATTGCGGGTGCAAGAACCATCATAACGCTACTTGACCCAGTTTCAGTAAAATCAGAAGGCGTGTAAAATATGAGTTATTAGTGTCTGTAATTATCTAGAGGTTACATGTTGAATATAAATTTTCTTTGAATAGTTTGTATAAAGCTGTTTTGTAGCGTAATAATTGGAGTGTACAAGGGTGCATGCGTAATTAAGATTTTTTTTTTGAGGTTTTATTCATATATTTTGTGGGCTTTGATGCAGTAAGTGAATAAATATGGTTTGAAATTTGAACATGATACGAGTGAAATTCAGCCGAAAATCAATGGTATTACATTTTTGTTCATTAATGGGATATGGTAATCAAAGTAATCAAGTAATCAACGAAAAAAACAAGATTATCTAATTAAAAAAGGAGTCAAATAAGATTACGCAAGAGGCAAAGAAACGTTATTTTGCTAATTAATTCGAGAAAGCAGCTGGGAATAGTGCTAAATATTGGAAAATAATTAAAGAAGTGACATCAACTTCAAAGGGTACAATACATATGACAAGCATAAATGAACTATGTGTGAATGGAACCCTGTTAAATGATCCCTCTCTTGTGACTCAACATCTAAATAATTACTTCGCAACTATCGAGACTAATCTTATACAGCAGAAGCAAGCTACCTATGGCTCAGATATCAACATAAAAGTGAATACTTTAACATCCATGCATTTACGCACTACATCACGGAAAGAAATATCTGAAATAATAGATAATTTAGAAGATGGAGTATCCCCAGGCCTCGATGCCATCACTTCCGAAGACATCAAACTATTGAAGAACTACATAATAAATATATTAACCGCCAACATCAATGAACACCTTAAAACTGGTTCCTTCCCTGATTGCCTTAAATTAAAAAGAATCACTCCTGTATTCTATCTAATTACCGCCCCATTGCTGTCACCAGTATTATGAGCAAAATATTTGAGAAGGTAATAAATTCAAGAATATTACAATTCTTAGAGGAATATTCGATCTTGGCCCCAATTCAGTATGGGTTCCAACAACATAGTAGCACGTTACCGGCAACCTTGGATGCAGTGCACTTTATAAACTCTACACTGGATAAGGGAAATCATGCCGCAGCTATCTTCGTTGACTTACAAAAAGCTTTCGACACCATCGACCATGGAATTTTACTAGAACGATTAAGCAAATACGGATTTGGGGATAAAATAAAGCTACTAGTCAGAAATAGGATAGGCGGATAGTAACCAAAAATTTTAATTACGTCAGCCAAGATATGAAATAAATATCGGTGTACCACAAGGATCTATCCTCGGTCCGCTTCTTTTTCTGCTATACGTGAACAGCATACAGGACATTCAGCTATCTTGTAAAATTGTACCTTTCTTCTCTATTCCGGGAATGAACAATTTACACTACAGAACACTATAAATGAAGATTTACAACGATATTTCAACTGGCTTCAGCAAAGTAAACTAGTTCTTAACATCCATAAGACCAAAAACTTTGTGTTTCATCAGAGGAACAAATGTCCAGTGAACCTCCGCATCCAAATAAACGGGGTACAGCTTGAAAATGTAAATTCAATTAAATATCTAGGATTGGTGCTAGATGATAAAATGACATGGACAAACCACATCAACAACATCAGATGCAAAGTGGCACCTATGATAGGAGTAATAAAAAGGTTTGAATTTATACCTTTGCAAACCAAGCTTACCATTTACCATGCGTATATTGTTTCTTTAATCACATATGAAGTATTGTTGTGGAGCCAGACTTCCAAACACAACATTGAGCTTATTGGAAGACTAATGACCAAAGCTATCAAAATAATTCACAAAATACCCACACTTACCCCAACTTCAGCGGTATATGCTAGAACTGGGCTTCTAAATATCAACAAACTTATACTGTTTGAACGAGGTGAATTGATTTATGATATTTTAACGAAACAGCTCAAACGGCCAAACATTCTTCGAACTGTTGGTGAGTCCACCAATATTCCAACAAGAAATGCGGGCAATTTATCAGTGCAAACTCTAAGGACGGAAAGAATGAAGACCGACCCAGTACAGGAAGCAATGTATTTTTTTAACACACTGCCTAATTCGGTTAAACATTCGGAAAACTTAGTAAAGTTTAAAGAAAATCTAAAGCTCTACATCGAAAGAGCACACTGCTAATGAAATCCAGAGTTTTTTGTAAACTTTTCTCTGAACGCACGTCTTGATGACAAATGAAATGTACACGAATGACCTAAAGTACTAACTATAAAAAGCAGGATGGTACTATCCCTTATACCAATACACCAATTGTCTGGAAAGTACTAGGAATAATTACTTAGTGATGATTTTGTGATGCATACGGACCGTGCATATTGAGTGATGGAGAGAGTGGAGTCAAGGAGGTAAAAAAAAGTAGCGGCTAGACAAATGTGGTTGCCTGGAAAATGTACACTGAAAAACAATCAAAAAGCATCAGAAGCTCAAAAGAACTCATTTTTTTCGAAACAAACTTAAATCATTGCCATACATTTTAGAAAACTTAAGTACACCTGTTTCTTATGATTTCATATTGCCATTTTCAATCTCGTTCAAGCATGAAAAGGTGGTGGAAAAGAGGTTGGAGTTCAGTAATATCTTGAAGACTTAGTTCTAGCGATTGCCTTTGCAGTAGTATTATCAATCAGACACCTTATTGGAGGCGCCTCGCATTTTCTTATGAACACAAGTGTGCAGCGCCTTATTTTCAAAGAACCAGTAAATTATCCTATGTTCTAAAGGATTATTACGTTTTTTCCCCTCTAAGGAAGTTAGGACATACTGAGGAAGGTTTAAATCTCCATATTTTTCCGACATTGTGAAACTTTTTAGCTTTCACAACTAATATCTGATTAGTTTCCCATGAAGTATTCGATTTTTTTTTTGTTGAAATAAATTATCACATGCAAATAAAATATTTCTACCATGATTTCTAAATACATTACTGCATTCATTGAACAACACTTTTTAACTGCTAGCCTCATTAATTTTTCTATTGTTAAAACAATGCTCTAAAATGCATTCTAAAACAACCAGTGATGTTGAAGAAAATCATCCGAAAATGCATTCGTATGTATAGTTTACCAACCGTGTTACAACCAGTATACTGATGAGAAACGTATATATGGATGCAGAAAATGTGAATCCTTTCAACGTGCCGTAGAGCTATAGAGCTGAATAGTATTCAGACTGGATGTCGCAAACGACAAAGTTGGAAGCGGTTCATTAGCACTACGTGCCAAATGCAAATGCGAAGTATAATCCTTTTGCAGCAAATGTTCGTTGCTACTTGTAAGCGTGTCTGTGCCTTTCAGAGTAACTGCTTGTCTGCAGAGTCTAGCACTTACTTGTATTGCATATTACTCATATTACACATGCGAAGGTTAATCCTTCTGCAACAACACAGCAGATATAGAATATGACCCAAAGCTTTTTGTACGAGATTTCCATAAAATGTTTTATTTACATAACATTTGTAGGTAGGAAAATTGTTGGATTAATTTAAATTAGGAGACAGCAAAAAGATGTTCACATGTCATGCTGAGAATGTTGGTAATAAAGCAGTTGTTGACAAGCAAAAAAGTAAATCATATTTTATTGGGCTGTCGTAATTATCAATAGCGCTATTAGAAAATTCCCTTATTTGGCGTTCATAAAATTTGTCTTTTCTATCATTAAAAAGTGTTTAGTGTGGGATTTGACAGAAGCATCATCATTAAAAATGATGTAATTTGACAAATTCAGTAAAGATGCAAATAAATGAAACCTACAAAGATCAAGATCACCGTAATGAGAATCCTTGGGCCGACTTTGGCGCAGGAAACAATATGGCTATAGCATTTAATTCTGTGATCTCCAGAAGAAGAAGCTCCTCTTCTCGGACATCACTTTGACGTAGTGGAAGAGCTTATATACAGCAAGTTGTCACGTTAAAAGAGTTCCTGCAAAAAGTATGAGGATCAATGATAAGGAATTTATCCCTGCAAGTGGCAGCCAGACTGAGTCCGGAAATTCACCCGTGCTGGACTTGCTTAGTACGGAAGCTCATATTTTGCAGGCCATAACCTCATGTATAACTGCAATGGAGGAACCTAGTTGCAGTGGATGAACATATATGAATTTTTGATCTTCCTGATTTCATCTCTAAAAGTCGAGTATAGTGTCAGCTGGAAAATCAACGATGGTCGTGTCTTGGGAAAATATGTCTTCTACCAAATTCTCACAGAAGAGTAGGAAGGAAGCGTTGAAGAAGACAACTCTGGATAGTACAAACGAGACGCCCGCGGAGAGGATAGGATAAAAGAGTGTTCTGTGCTCTGGGCTCTGGGCTCTGTGAATTCGCGGAAGTTCTCAGCCGAAGGCAACGAAAGAACCTGGAAAAAATAGGAAAGCTGCTAGCGAAGACGAACTACAGAAAGGTTGAATGTTGATATCGATGATGTCAATTTGGAGGAGAAATGCTTCAAACGGATGACTGGGAGCAAACCTAAGGCAACTGAACATTCAACAGGAGAGTTCTGCATAAGGAAATGGTGCTTCCCATTGAGAATTGGATTTCAGAGATGACGCTGAAGAGCAGGGAAGACTTAAGTACACAAAAAAATTAATAACTTTTATAGCGGAGGAGCGCGAAAGAAACACAACGGAGAAGCGAAATCCGAAGCCAGCGTTTTTGAGCAGGGTGCAAAATTGTACCAGAATTCGCAGGAGAGATTGTCTGTTGCTTGTCTTTCGGACCCAAGAGCATAATCTACAAAAATATTGAGAAAAACGTTCGCAGCAGCCGCATTTTCACCCTTCAAAGTTGCGGTAGGTGTGTCTTACAAGGATGACAATGATTAGTGTACTGTTCTTTGAAATGAGCTGTGGAGGGAGGCAGCGGAGTTACAATTTCGCACAAGTAAAGTTTTTAACGTCTGCTTCAACCATTAGTCTATGAAGTGGCTCGATATTGCTAAACCTATCCTTATTAGTTGCAGGATTCATGATTACAATGGTTCAAAATTTACAATGGTGCAGATGATATCACTGGCATAATCGGTAAGCTGAATCCGGACATCGATGTGAACCACTGGATCATAAAGTACATAATCACAGAAACAACATCGAACATAGTGAAAATAGTTTCAATCTGGCGACATTACTGGATCAAGGAAACTTTTCGGTGCTCAGAGAAAGATACCGAATGATACTGGGTTACTGCTTTTCAAATTTAAAAGATCAGAGGTGCAATTATGTCCTTTGAGAATTTCAAATTACCGGGTGTTAGGACGAACCGTTGTCTGATGGTATACACAAAACATGGATAGAATTTAGAACTGAATTTAACACGTGAAAACTTAACATCGATGGATAAACTACACGAAAAACTCGAAATAAAAATACATAGAGTCAGTGATGCATCATCGAAATTTTCAGAAACACGATATGTTGGTCCAGCTAGTAGCCCAACATTTGCAATTCGTTTACGACTACGCTATAAAGTAGAAAGATAGCTTTAATGAATATTAAAAATAAAAAAGTATGACGGGGAAATTTGAAAGCAAAGTAGAAATAGAAATTGATCTTTGTTTGTTTTTGTTGTTATTCTCCTGAACATGTTGCTGCTGTTATGTGACATACAGCTGTCGCAGATCTAATGAATATTCCAGCTACCTTATGCGTAGAATGTTAATGCTACAGTGTCGAAGAAAAGTCTACGTACACCATATAAAATAGCGGAAAATTGTAAAGTACAGCATACATAAACAATTGTGGTATTGTGAAATAAACATAACCCTTTGTTCAAAAATATTTTATTGAAAGTGCATGAAATTTCAGTGTTTACGAAAAAAATTTAACAAAAAACCAAAATATCTACAGATAACAAAGAACAAAAGTCTGCGTACATTTCCTTCTAAGAAATAGCGGTAAATTTGTTTTGCGCTGCATGCAGTGATAAAATAATTCAAGCAGTTGGATTTTTACTGTTGGTAAATACTGATTGCAGCTTAAATTCTTTTTTTTTTAAATAATGGAATCTAGACGGAAAGAAATATCACGTGACGTGCGGGAACTTAATGTGAAATTGAAAAACGAAGGACATTCTTACCGCAAAATCGGGAAAATAGTAAATAAATATCATTCCAGTATTCAGGGCGTCATGAAAAACTACCGCGTGATAAATTCTGTTGAAAACAAGTCGAGAAGCATCAGATCTCGTAAACGAAAGGAACGTAAAGAAAGGAGTATATTAGCCGAAATTAGAAATAGGCCGGGGACATCTTGAACAATCCTAGCGGAAGACATTCAGCATACTACTGGGAAGGCTGTTCAGCTAGTAATGGTACGTAGATTTCTCCACAGTTCTGGATGCTTTAATAGATCAGCATGAAAAAATCCATACACCATCGAAGTAAATGAGAAGAAACGTTTGTAATTTGCCAAACTCGTAAAAATGATGATTCGACTTTCTGGGACACTGTTCTCTTTAGTGACGAGAGCAAGTTTAACATGATGGAAGACACAGAATTTGGAGAAAAATAATGAAAGTATTAAAAAGAAGAGCTTAATTCCAACCGTTGAACATGGAAGTGGTAATGTTCTAGTTTGGGGTTGCATGTCAGCGGCTGGAATGGGGAATTTGGTAATTTGAAGAGATTATTGATCCCATAGTATATCAAAATATATTAAAAAATAATTTAATACAATCCGCGCAAAAATTGGGCTTACGAAGCAGCTGGGACATTCCAGCAACATAACGATCCTAAGCATACGGCTGGTATTTTCAAGGAGTGGTTAGTTTTCAATATCCAAAAACAGCAACATTCTCCATCTCAGTCGCCCGACCTAAACTGCAGATAACATTTATGGGATTATCTTGAGCGTAGAGTGCGTCAGAGTGGGTCAGAATAACAGTACAAGTGACGCAAAATTGTCAATTCCATGCCAAATAGAATGAAAGCCGTAATTACAGCGAATGGCGGGCCAACAAAATATTAATATTAGTAAAAATATACCATCTAATATAATGAGTTGTACGTGTACGCAGACTTTTGTTCTTTGTTATCTGTGTTATCTGTGTTTGTTATTAGTTTTTTGTAAAAAAAATTTTCGTAGAAGCTGATATTTTGTGCACTTTTAATAAAATATATTTGTACAAAGGATTATGTTTATTTTGCAATACCACAATTTTTTATTTATGCTATACTTGACAATTTTCCGCTATTTTAAATGGTGTACGTAGACTTTTGTTCGGCGCTAAACCAGGTTGTTAATATTAGAAAGAAATTTGTAATAGTTTTCGAAATCTAACGTTAAAAGTACCGAATTTTTTATTTATACTGCGTATTGACAAAAAAAAAAATCCGAACGAGCTGTGTTAGTTCTTTGTTTAACATAGCTTTGTCAAATATTGAAATTTGAAATCATATCGAGCTTTTTCTTTTTGACTGTCGAATTAATTAGTCGAAGAAAGAAAAAAACTTATTTTCACGTTATATCCAACTTGATTGCATATAACATGGAAAAGAGTTTCTTTTTTTAAAAAAGTAAGTTATTAAGTAGTAGAATTAGATTCGAAAATAGAAAAGATTTTATCTTGAGGATTTTTCGGCTATCTCGAAGGCAAATTTTAAGAGTATCCTTAGCCTTAGCTTTGGGGTATTTTTAGTCACCATGGCGATAGGTTAAGGCAGTCTTTATAACAAAGCTTGGGAAAGACGACTTGTTGAAAGATACGCACGCACTAGGGCCCGTAACTCGAATCCCTTAAATAATGAGAAGCATGCATGCCAGTGAAAAAAAACATCAGGATCAATTCATTTTCATTGTTTTCTATTGCTGAGATGAGATGGGAGTATTTTTGGTCATTGCCGCATAATTGAAGTGACTGACAAACTGCTCTTTCCGTTGTAGCATCATTATACAGCATCAATACTAGGAATATAAATGAATGTATGAGAAAACTGAGCTCAGTTGGCTATCAAAATAATCTCAACCCACCCGAACATGGTTGAATGACAGCAGGACCAAGAAAAATGCAAAATTGTGTAATGCCGAATTTACACACAGGCAAATGTTGGCGAGCTGAGAGTGTAAATGGTCACCTCGTCTATTGAACCCTGTTTTTTTTTCACAAGTCAAAACATGGAGGGAAGTAATTTTACAAGCCGCTCGACGAAACGTTCGTCCTGTGTATAATTTCAGCATAAGACCATCGCTGATGCCTTGAAACAAGAGATCAGGGCACACCAAAGAATCCCAAGTTTTGCAAGGTCTCAAGCTGACCAAATAGCGGATTAGATTGTTGTTGATGCGACTTTGCTGAAAGACTGATGGAAAACAACAGCCATAAAGCAAATTAATCTCCGTTTCTTTGTGATTTGAGACGCGATTTGATCTTCTTTTCATTTTGATGTTGCTGATACTACCAACTAAAATATATAGATTTTGTAACATCCATCTTTGTATGTCGTAAGCAAAGTGATCAAATTCAGACCATTTGTGCTTTAAAAACATGGGTAGTATTTTTGTTGTGGTGCGCTACTGATATTTTCAAACAAAAACATCGATACATTATTTAATTACCATGCTAACAACGCCACTAGAATATAATTGTCACACATTACAGAAAACATCTTCATAGAGGATCTCCAGACAATAATTTATATTCCGATTCCGCTCCATTAAATTTTACAGCATCACGCGCATAAAACTCATTCATTCATTCCTATTTGTCCTTTTGTCGTGGCAAAATAATGAGAATGTTATAAAGCTTTTGCAAAAACAATTTCCATTAACTGAGCTCACTGTATTAAGACGTTCGAATTGTTCATTTCGTTTCACGTTAGGCCTCAGAGCGTTCGCCCGGGAATAATTTCAAAAATAGCATTTACATTCCATCACTACACAATCATACGGCTGCTGCTGGATTCGTCTTGGTCGTTTGCGTGTTTGCGCAAATTCGCGTTTCGGCAGTATGGAGTGTATGAAAGCAGAAGGTGCGACGAAATCAACAATCAAAACAATCTAAGCAACGTGTTTAGTAAACACGAGTCCGTAAATGTTTCATAAACAACAACACAGAATTCAATCCTCCAATCGCTTCCTTCGGGTGAGACTTCGCGGCCTGCTATACCAACTGTCGGGAAATCAGGTGTTTTCTGTTGCTTGAGGCGAATGGATAAGACTGCGTGCTAGAAACGTATGCTATTAACTGCTAAAATTTAGCTTAGGGGAACTATAGTGGAGTGGGATTCTGTATGAATTTATCATTGACTTAATTTTGTTTGTATGAAAATCAGTGTATTTTTTCATACAATGTCTATGAACAATAATAAAGCGCAATGTAGAAGGTCAACCTTTAACGTTTAATATGAATATTCGCTCAAATAATAAATTTTTAAACAAAGTCATATCAACCATCTAAAACCACTTCAAAGTCTTCTTGCCAATGCCAACAGCTTATTCCTAATGTGGAGAATCAGCAACCTATTCTTTCTAAAGAGATGTCTATGTTTGCTTTTGTTGATAGCAATAATACATTCAGAAACTCAGTGCTATAGTTTCTTGGAAGCATATAGTAATGATCAAGCGCAAAATGCGGACAACTTTAATTTACTTTGCGAGAAAAACATGTTTCTTCATTTTATTAAATCATCACTATGAAAAATATAAACTTATCTATTAATTCTCCCAATATATGTACCCACAACCTTCATGAAGGTAAGTAGAATTTTCGCAACCAAAATATATTTTGAGTAAAAGATAACTTCCAAGACCTACCTTACACGATTAATACTATTGAAGCAATATTATTGTTGCAATATATGGTAAAAACGGGATATCCCTCACACGGCTAAATAATATTGAACAATATAATGCCAGTTCCGATCTTATTTTGAACAAAGTCGGGTTGCAGGTATGTTTATTCCAAGCAAGAGGAAGTTAAACCCCTGGTGAAACACCTCAACAAAAGGAAATCCCCTGAGCCAGATAAAATCACCAATCTCTGCCTTTTCCATCTACCAGACAATATCTTTCTGAACATTGAAGACACCATTAACACCATCTTTCATCTAAAAAAATTTTCTAATTGCAGGAAACTTGCCTCCATTATAGTGGCTCCTAAGCCCGGCAAAGATTGTCATCCAAAACAACTGCTTGTCCCTAGAACAATTTGGTTTTAAAGTGCAGCGCTCTAATGAGCTCCAATTTCTGCGAGAAGTGCAGCACATTAGAACTGGTCTAAACAAAGGAAAATCTATAGGGCTAGTCATGTTTGATTTCGCGAAGACATTCCACAAAGTTTGGCATACTGGGCTCATTGTCAAACTAAACAATCTAATTATACCTATCTCATTCATACAATTAATTGGATTCTTTTTACAAAACAGAGCTTTTTAAGTCAGCATAGAAAATTACTTTCCCTCCAAGCGTCCCATAGCAGCCGGAGTGCCGCAAGCATCCCCCTTATCAACAATTTTGTACAACTTGTACACCGCAGATATTCCCACCTCTAACAGAGTAATCATATCTCTATTCGCCGATGATACGAGCATATTTCTCACGTCCAGGCAAGCAAATTACATAGCCTCCTTTTGGAATACTTCAGAAGATGGAAAATAAAGCTAAACGCTGAAAAAACCCAAGCAATTTTTATTTCTCGGAAAAAACGACAGACACCACAACTTATTGTCGACGACCAGACGTGACACTGGCAACGGATGGCAAAATACTTAGGGCTGATGTTCGATAGCAAACTACAATGGTCTGCACACATTGGCAACAAACGAGCATCCTTAAATAATACCATTAGTGCCCTCTACCCTCTTCTGAAATCATCTCGTCAAAGTACCACAAATAGAATGCTTCTTTACGAACAGTTTCTAAGACCTCAATTGCTCAACGGCTGCGTAGCTTTCGGACAAACCTCCAAAAGTAACAGAAAAAGATTACAAGCTTGTGAAAACTTCGCTCTTCACAGGGTTTTCAGGATCAAGCACGGACATTCACAAAGAACTTAGAATTGAGACAGTAGAGAAATACATACGTGACAGAGCATTAAAACTATTTGATACGATTGACAAACACGCTAATAGCACTCTGACAGTCCTGGAAACTTTACTAACCCAAGCCTGAGGCAACTCATAGAATAGCAATAAGGGTGCCATTTTCTAACTTAATATTGTAAAAACACAGTATCACCAGTTCACAAGTCTGAACACATTACTGCTTACAACTAGACGTGGAATAAAGCTGCAAGATCTGCACCAGCTCCAGGCTGATCACAGTTCAAAGCAAGAGGCCTTTGAAGGCGTAGCTACGAGAGGCTACCGGAGAGTTCTCTGTGTTTGATGATGCCTTGGTTCTTTCAATTGCGCACCCCGCGAAGAAAGAAAAATTAGTGATTGAACCAGGTCCACCGTGGTACAGGAATGTAATACCGTCAAATTTAAGTTAATCTTATTTTACAGATCGTTTGGCGAGCGATTTCAGTCTACGCAGAGAACCAACACGGTGTGTAGGTACATCATTATAAAAAAAATAGTCTTAAGGTAGGTATCCATATGTTGCATTTCTTCCGTATCGTATCCCTGTTGCGTATCATTCACTAAACGGATACGGTGTCCACACTACTCAATATTCCATGTATCATCAATACGATTCGTTGCAAACAGCTCGATACGCAGCAGCAACACTTTTATTCACGAATCTATAGTGTACAACGCAACGTGTCCACACATGACTCCACTTAGTATGGTATCATTCCTTGCACAAAATGTGATATCGTCGATATACTTCAATAAATTGAAGAATGTTTTCTTTATTCCACTCCATTATCTATGCACTGCACTACAATATTGACAAGTTAACGACTCAAATGTCAAATCATGCAACGCGACTTGTGCAACGCAAGTTGTCCAAATATGATTCGAGAGCGTATCGTTTCATTCCTTTGATGCGACGGCAAGAAACCGCCAAATGGCCGATCAAGTTCGTTGCGTTTCTTTGTATCAAATTTTGATACGCAACGAAGATACGTTTGCCGTATCCACTGATACGCAACGGTGATACGATACGCGAAAATGATACATATGGATACATACCTTTACACGATCACGCACTGCATTGGTTCTTCAAGACCAGTTCGTCAAAAACTCAGCTCATATCGTTCCACAATCACCGTATTCGGGTTATTTAGCACTGTGTGACTTTTCGGTGCACAGTTTGATTCGATTGAAAAATAAAACCTGAATTGCTGAACTTTTTGAAGGCCATTCCGAAATTCGTCTTGAACAACCTTTTCGAGAATTGGAAACAAACATTGTCATGAGTATATTGTGGCGAAGGGGAATTACTTTGATTGAGGTCGATCAAAATTTAGAAGAATAAAAAAAGAGGTTATCCATTTTATAACAAAAGTTATCTTGAATGCTTTCGTGACTTTCGGTGATGTTTCAAATGAGCATCAAAAAAGATGTTCCTGATTATCATGAATTTTAACTAAAATTTTAAGACAAATTCATGCTTAGTTAATCGCTAAAATTTTTACTTATCAACTTTGTTATATTTTTTTCGAAGATAAATTTTTTTTAAGGAGGTCGTACCGGTAATAATTTTGAAAAATTTAGTTTTTTTGTTTTTTGCATTTTTCAATTTATTATACCTTCAGAAATCACGTCTCAAAGTTTTATTAAGATATTCCCAAAAATAAAGAAAGTACGGCAGTTTACGGCAGACCGCTGCTTCTAATTACTGCGAAAAAAAAGATGAAGAGCGCATAAGTCAGGCAGAAAAAGCGGGAAAGGAAGCGCGTTTGGCAGAAAAAAAACTGCCCAACTGCAAGAGCAATGGCTTATGTGGATTCAAGAATACTTATGTATGGTCCAGGGATTGCAGACTGAGCAATTGTAGGTGATAAAAACATATTTTTTTCAATAATATTCAATAAATAAATCGAAAAAAAACTTTAAACGCGTTTTTCTCGAAATGACATTTTTTCAAACTGCGGACACTTATTCTCCGGATTGGCCGAACTGATTTAAGTCAAATTAGGTGCACTATTTTATTCAAATATTTTGTGTGATAATCTACCACAATATAGGCCAAAAGTTAGCCCAAAAAAATTTGGCAAGTGAAACAAAGTGAAAAAAAAGACGATTTTTCGAAAAATATTTTCAAACAACCGCCATTTTTTTTCATCATTTTTTTAAAAATATTGTGGTAGATTACCACGTAAGAAACATTCCTCTTTAAAAAGCGGTTTGGTTTTTTATTTCAGATTCTTCATTCCTGAGATTATCTGTCCGCAGTGTGACAAAGCATTTTTCGAGACGTCAACTTTGGCGCCCTCTATAAATAAGTAGAAAAATGAAAAAAATTTAAAAAATATTTTTTTTTGTAATCTTTAAAACGTGTTTTTTACCTATGCAAATTTTAAAATTTTTACAAAATAAAGGAGGTGGGAAAAAAATATTGAAAATTAGACTGTTTTTTAGCATTCTAACCGGTACTACCCCCTTAAATACATACATATGTTTATCTAAATGATATCACCAATTATTCGAAATCGATTTGATTTCAATTCATTCCATTCGAATTTCCTGGATAACTGATTCACACTGTATTCCCCTAAATCGTTTGATTCAATTATCAGCTACGCATGCCTCAACGTATTCATGCACGGATGTATTCAAATCGAATTGTCTTCAAAGCGCGAATGTAAACAGCGTGGCTGCTATAGAATCGACCATCAAAACTTTTATCGATCCGTTCGATAGAACGGAACATAATTATCGCAAACATTCGGAAATTTTAATTATAATGGACCGACAAAATGTAATATGATATTCATTTCCTGGTCATGTAGTCAAAGTCGAGGCTCCCTGCATTTTCACCGTGAGAGCAGTGTTTTGTTGCTTGTTTTGCTATTTTAACTAACAATCCGGGCAGCGGAATATTCTCCAGAGAAAAGAAAAGCAAAACGGTAGCGTTTACGATTGCGGCTACGAATTTTCCTTTCGGCCAATTGATTGCAACCGCATTAATTTCCTGGCTTTTTGCACCGAAGCTTCTAGCATATATTCGTTCAATGTACGGAGGTTTGAGTATGCGTATCTGGAAGAAGCTAGTCTATTACTGCCGCAATGCTTAATGAGGTCTGCAGGATTCGTTAAACTACACATATACCCGTTTGCTTCCATAAATCATCCTGACGACAGCGGGTATGCTGCACTTAACCAACTACTCTCGAGAAGCCACACTGTAAACATTTCTCAGGCTGTTGGTAAAGAATTATACTAGAGTGAGTGTTACACGTGCTCCCGTATATAGTCCGAGTATCTGCACATAAATCTGAGAAATATGTTGGAAAGGACCTGAGGCCAGGATAGTAGCCGAGCTGATGGTATTAAATTATCAATCATCCTGGGAAGATAGATTGAGTTTAAAAACAGACAGCGAACAATCTCTACCTATGAGCGTACAAATGTGTAGCATGAGACATCGTTAATTGTGCCATCACGTACATATGACTGCCACTCGACTGTGAATTGCAAATTCTGGGACGGAATCTACATTTAAAGAGCATTACTCAATTAAAGCCAACAATTTTCACCATCAAGCAAAAACTCTGAAGTTTTCTGGGTAAGCACCTTTCGGTCCTTTTAAGGAAAACCTACAAGCCCCGTTCGCACTTTCGATTTTTATCTTTAAATTATGTGGCAGGAAAAATACAGGACGATCTTGTTTTCAATGCTTTGAAAACAAACAATAATTTTTATCAAAGCATTTACACAGTCCTTTCTCCAACCGAGCACTATGGTACCTCGAAAGACATTTCATTTCATGATGGAAAAGTTTACTCCATTAAACTTGACGAAAAATATTTTCATTGGCCTTGAGCCATCGAAAACCAGGTCAAGATTCCATTATCTCAAAGCCAGCATTCAACGTCATATTTGCTTGTTTGCGTATTATACTTACATGGGCAGCGCATGCACACATACATATGTCTTAATTCATTTTATTTACCCGGAAACATAAGACATTGTCTTTTGTTTTCTTACCGATATTTGTTCGAGTGCTATGTAGAAGTCGACTGTGTTGACTTCGGACGGTTAGCTCTTTGCTGGGTCCTCTTCAAGGAAAGCACAAAGAATAAAACTCTTATTCAAATCAGGAGGACACTAAGGGAAAAGAAGGCCGGAATCAAGACAGCAGGAGTCCTTTTTCATCATCAATACATGGCAGCCAGCAATGAGGAGCAGCACCTCGAGGCCGGAGCAGACAAGATAAATTTCATTCCGAAGAGGATGATTTCGCTTAATAAGCTGGACGTCAAGTTCATTTGTCGCTATAGTTGTAAATAAGCTTTGGCGAGGATAATGCTTGGCAGCTGAGATTTTGGCCTGTCATCGAGGTTAGTGGATTTGTTGATGAGATAAATTTACACGGAGCAAGCATAATAAAGTAAAAGTTGAGTACTTTCGTACTTTATTGGGCGGATAACTGAGATTACAATGATTGAGAAGCTGGTCGTTTTGTTCGTTCAGATTGAATCGCAGGGAAATTTAAACGGATCTAAATTGTCAGTTGAATTCGATTTCGGGGCATTTCATGTGCTTCTTTTGATAACGATAGCTGGACAGGGTTTTTGATTTTTTGATTTGCTACGAGATTCAGAATTAACTTTTTACTTGAGATACTTTGAAATCTTGAGACTGCGACTTATGAGTATGTTAGCTTTACAAAAAAGTACATCACTAAATAATAGCATAAACAAGAAAATAAAAATATTATTCAAAGAAATTTTTCCTTATGTGCTTGCGTCGTATAAATCAAAATTTTTTATTTTTATTATATAAAAAGGTTTAAGATTTAAAAAAATGATGACAGATATAAAGATTTGAGACACAAAAAAAAATTTTTTTTTTTTGGAGTCAGACGATTTTCATGTTCTGATTATGTTAATTTGTCTCAATTTTGGCGTCCATGAGAGTGTTTTGATTGATAAGTTTACTAACTGACTGATTTTCGGAGAAATTATCTTTGAGTGACTTAAAAATATGGAAAGAAGTAATGCCAATTCTTTGTAGTATAATTTCAACCATTTCTTACTCAAAGTAACAAAAATCATTTCCTGACAGCATCTCTTATAACAATGTTCAGTACTGGCAGTATTTTTCCAAATCAGCAGTCTACCATAACTACCTCGTGCTAAAGGCCAAAAATGTAGCAAATCTGCTTCAAGTTAAGTGAAACTCAATCTGTGAATTCCATTTCGATTGGATTGGTTACCACCGTTAAAACTTCTCAAATACTCGAAATGCTAATATTTGTTGTTAATTGTCATTGCAGGATCATTCCAATTTGAAAATTTAATGACAACATCGCTTAGTAAAGAAATGCCAAAAAAATTACAAAAATTACCATAGCTGGCAGCCCTTTCATGATTTTGCTACGGAATTCCTACGTCAGCTGATTTACGATAATGTCTATTCACTTCATGAATTTCGTTTTGATTTCATGACTTGATCGGAAGTTATAGGGGAAAAAGGCTTATTTTGCTGATCAAATTTACAAGATTTAGGAGAAAAAATCACCATTGCTGGCAACTGTATTCTAATTTTCAACCAAATTTCTACCAAATGTGGTCTAAAATAAGTTCCAAATACTGTGTGAATTTTGTTAAAATGTTATGGCCGAATCGGAAGTTATGGGCCAAAAAGCAGTTTTTTCCTCAGTAATTTTTCAAGATGGCACCATTTGCATGCATTTCAAAATCACTTTTATCAGATCTAGTCCTAGTTAATACCAACATGTCCTGTAAATTTCATAACGATCGGATTATCCGGTCGTTAGTTCTCGTGAACAGAAGTTTCGAGTGCTAAAAATAGACATAATTTGGCAATGGGCTGCCGTTCTTGTGCAACTCGGAACTTAAAAATTTCAAATTGGTATGGTGGACACAGCGTAAAATTTATCAATAATTTGAACTTTTCGTTAAAAAGCAAAAAAAATCCACTAGGGTCGATGATTTGAAGTGCCTGTTATAGCTACAGAGCTGCCCTTACTGTCTTATGTATAGCTTCAATCAACATCGATATGCTGTGCGAATTTTACGATGATCCAATGTTTCAGTCAGGAGCAGTGTTCCCACTTTCAAATTTTCAGCTGTATCAAATTTCTTGAAAAAGTTTATCAATATTGGTAAAAATTTATCAAAAGGTTCTCAAAAGTGTATTTGGGTCGAGGTACTGAAACTATAAATTATAATATAAAAAACTTAGTTTGGAGCTACATACTATATTTATTGAATAATATAGAGCCTTAAAAATATCACAAATTCCTTCCGCTCTTTGTTTTTATCTGTATACTACCATTAATATTGAAGCCACACAAAATAAATTGTGGGTTCTTTGCGAACGTAAAAGTTTTTGAAAATTTTCACGAAATCAATAGGGAGCGCTGATTATTTTTAAAGCATGTCGTTGTTTTAAATTTAAAAAAAAAAAATATTTTTCGGCTTTAAAAGGAACCATAAAGCTATTGGAATACTGATGATTTGATGAATATGATGAATAAACGGATGTTTTGAGCAAATATGTTTTGAGCATTATTTGGTTTCTTGCTTCCCAAAATTTCTCTTATCTTATCTCTTTCAACTCATATCAGTTCTTTCTTACATTGCCATACAGGTTTGATACAGAAAAACCGCGTTTTCAAGTAAATTATAGTTTACTTAGTTATCCTATTAAAGTCAACATGAAGGAAGGCGGCGGATGACATTGATTCACCTAAATTGTTTTCAACCAAACTCGATTAATCCGAAAACACTTCCAACATTCATTTTCCCGTTATTATTTAAATAGCTTGAAATCTTCAATTCTTCAGGGTCATTACATATTAGATATCTTTCGTAGTTCAAAGTGTAAAGTAGATTGAAGCTGGCAGTTTTTACAGCTAGAGAGAGGAGATTATGACAATATTATGACGAAATGTATCATTTCGTCATAATTCAGTGAGATGCTGTATCATTGTATCAAAAATATAAGTTTCAAATAAAAATGTATCAAAATGATGCAAATGTATCAAAAGTGGGAACCCTAGTCAGGAGTTATGACAAATCAAAATTTGAAAAAAAAATTCTTTGCCTACTTTTAGACACTCAGCACCCACACACGGCAAAAAAAATTTCCAATTATTTATCATAGGCAAGCTTAAAACATAATAAGTTTTCATTCCCAATACATTTTTTTTTTACAAAAATTTACACTGCATTGAATTATAGGAGTACCTGAAAATCCACTAAAATGCCCGCCGCCGCCAAAGGGTTAAAGATATTTTAATTCAAGCCAGTCACGGACCTACCCACTATACGCCGAAGAGCTCAGCTCAATCGGATCGGCCACTCCAGAGATTATCTCCTTTAATATTATTTTTGATATATATATATATATATATATATATATATATATATATATATAAACAAACATTAATTTTCGGCGAAACGAGTCTAGTACGAATTTTCTTCGAAGATCAGTAATAACTTTTACTAATAGTACCGTACTTCACTATCTTTTCATCTGCCAAATAATTTCATGCTTATTTTGTTTCCTTTTTTATATTAACTTTCAAATAAAAAATAACTTTCGGCTGATGCAACATCAATCTCCTTCAACAATCCGCAACTCAATCTCTTTGTCTTCCCAAATTTTTCACTTTTTTCCAAGTACCCAAATTTTCCGGTAATTTTCTCGCATAAATTATTTTCCACATCTTAAGGGCCTCACTAAGTTCCACTGGTACAGTCATGGGACCCCATTGTGAATGGACTTTATGATCGCAAATATCAGCTGATTGAACATTCCCTCAGGAACATTGCGGAACATTCCACAATGGAACATCTTGGCCGTCAATCATGGCATTATGACTGTCAACTGCCGAGATGCCGCCGTCTGTTGCGGTTTGTTTACTTTGATAAAGTTATTATTAACTGTATGGTTTAATTATTGTAGCATCACAATGGTGTACTACACTTAGAATAGCCACTTGGAATCGGCTGATATCTAAATTATTCAGTGTTATTTAAATAAAAAAACTGTCTTGTTTTTATTGGAAAAACTGGGTATTAACATTTTTGTGAAATATCAAGTATAGCAAAATTTCTAAATTATAATTTAATAAATTCAATAAAATCAAAAAGAAGCTGCAGCTCAAAATACATACTACGCCCACTAAATTTAAAATATAATAAAATAATGTAACTAAAAATGTTAATCTCAATGTGCTAGCGACAGAATTGACGAGAAACTTGAGTCCAATATTTGGAGAAAAGAAACTGGTGTTTCGGCTCTTGTAAAAGCTCGGTTGCAGTGATCGAAAGAGGGACTTTCTAACTTCACTCTAAAATTATCATTTTTTATACCTGAGTGACAACAAACTTAACATTTTAGTATGTAGGGTCCGCACAAAAAATGACCAAACATATGTTTTAACTTTTTACAAGCTCAGCTTCACATAGGCGGACAAAAGGCATAGCTACTATTACTACATTTAACTACATTTTGAAAATTTCTGCAAATCTCCTCTAAAAAACGGGAGAAAGATAGTGATAGCTGCCAGATTCATGACAGCATCAAGGAAAAGGAACCAATTAAAGACTTAGCATTTAATAAGCAGCTCTGTCTCAAAATTTTATTAAAAAAGTTTTGTACAAAGCAAATATTTTGCCGCAAAAAGATGGACACAGCAGTCAACACAGTATAGCGTTGGTATCGACTTGAAACCTAACATATGGATTTTCCTCAGATTATAAAGACTGGAAAAAGGAGATCAAAAGTTACTAATTTTTGCAAAAGGCAAAAAATAAGAACATCGAATCTCCCTCAGTACCTCATTGATATATTATTTTCATAATCAAATTTCATCCCTTAAATGGCAATAAACTAGCGAAATGAAGGCATATTTTACGCCTTGATTTCGAGGTTTATTTTTCTAAAATTAAAATAACAAATCTTTGATGTGCTTAAGCTTTTTGTGGCTATGTAATGCCACTTCCACCGAAAACTCTACTATATTTTTTCGGTGACTTTGAATCTGTTATTTCAGGCCAATTAGCTATAAATTTACCCTTTTATTAGTTCGTCACAGCAATGAAAAGAACTTCCAAATTGATTGTTTTCGTTTGTTTGCGACACCGGCATAGTGTCAATATCTAAAATTTATTATATCAATTCAAAGCTTATCATTTGGTTTATCAGTTTTATTGATTTATACTTCCATACGGATATAATAGCGAAATCATTAGGTTTTTTTTTGGTGTACCTTGTCAGTTGAGCCAACGAAATAAGATAGTCAAGGATTAATTGAATAATTCGGTTTGCACCAAAAAACTCAATATATATATATATATATATATATATATATATATATATATATATATATATATATATATATATATATATATATTACTTGGAGTAGGTAATTAAAATATTTAAGTTTATCTATATTGATAAAAAAACTATCGTACGGAAAGCTACAATCTGACTTTTATCTCTATTGAAAGAACGTTTTCATAATTATAACCACAAAGTGTTTTATTAGGTAAACTTTTCACAGCATTTACAGAAACATTAAATTTTTATAAATTTTTAAATTTATGATGTAAATTACTGGTAGCGAAAATCGACATAATTTCTTCTCAAATCGGCATAAATATTTTCTTCTTAATATTTCTTGCAATATTCTTTTCTTCCTTTTCAAAGTTTCATAGCTTATCAAATAACATTAAATCAATTCTTGTTTTCTGGTATCCGTTAAGCCACTCAAAAGAAATAAAAGTCCCGTAAACAGACGATTTCGGTCCCATTGAAGTCAATCCTTTCGATACGCTCTGATAACAACTGTGACTTTAGTTCATATCCAAACAGGCTACGAAAGCAACATTCAGTAAAAAAGATAAGCTTTGAGCGTAGGCAAAAAGAAAATCTTGCGGATTTTCACTTTGGATAGCACTTAAAACCCTTTTGAGATTAAACTGAAAGCCAATCATTATCGTTGCTAGCTTGACGTGGTTTCTATATACATAGGCATAAATCGTTTGGGTTTTGATAAACGGGAAAAGTATGTCTGATTAGATTTTCTATCTAATTACACTGCAGGCGAAGAAACCGCCTCTGCTTACGCAACCATTCATTCTTGTCGTCATACAATCGTCTGCTCGCCTCGTCAGCGTAATAGGAAAAATGATCCCATTCTCTGTCACTCTTCGCTTTTGTCGTGCAAATTCTGGATTCGGAACTGATGAAAAAGTTCTGGTTTGGTAAAATTGATTGGAAAGATTTTCAATGGAAAGTTGTTCCAGAGAGGATTGCTTTTGTAAAGGATTATGTAAATAAGTAGATTTATGATTTTGAGAATTTTTCAAATTGCTTAGTTAAGTTGTAAAGTAGATAGGCTTTCTGGAACCTGACATGCTTATTAGAAGCTTTTCTACCGAATTGAATGATCTTAGCAATTTAATCACTTGACATATGTTTTTACAGTTATATTAATTCTTTCCAAAGAATATTTAGTATGGGAAACATTAAGCATTCCTTGTGAAGAGTAAATAAAACTTAAGATATATTTCTAGTGATCAATTACTGAGAGCATTCAACTCACTAGGAAAACCTTCTAATAAGCAAGTCAAGTTCTAGATAAAAGCGTTTATTTTGCAACTAAAACCCGAAAATTGCGTCTGATTTTGAAGGTTTTGTTTATTTCGTGTTGCATTTTTCTATGTTTTTTATTACTTCAAGCTAATAGTATAAATAGAAGCCCTAAAAAACAAGGAACGCAACTTTATCATACACTTGCCAAGCGAACAACAAATTTACGCTTGAATATTTTGAACAGTTTTCACGAACGTTAAAAATGAAAACCGACTGACTCACAGACGCTTTTTCTGAGCAACAACTAAAATTAGCTGATATCAGCAGAAAATTGAAGGATTCGCACTGTCATTGCAAAACTTCAACAAATGATGCAGACGAAAATTTATAAGTGAACAAGATAGCACTCCATCAGGAGCTCCTCAACGAAACGTCGGAGATAAATAAAAACACAACGGTTAGGAATATGAGGACGCAGGACAACGCAATATCACCTATAAGGAATCAAGCTGAGAGCACAACTACATCTACTCAGCAAAAATTTTCAAATTTCAACTGTGAAACCCCAATTTACAAATTTGGTACTTTTTGGTCACGAAATGATTGGCGGAATCGTTCACAAAAAAAAAAAACGAACGAAGTTCTTCACAATATGAGCACGTCCTCCAAATTAACGACTTTAGCAGGCGAAAGTGCATTCTTCGTGAAAAGGATTCTTTATTCTGCTGACGACGAATGGTTGCGAAAGATTCTCGAAGCTGATTTTCACGTAAACGATTACGAAGTGAAATTTTTGTCCCAGCGCAAACATAAATCTTCAAGACGGTGTAAGGTCTATATTCCAACAAAATATGCCTGGCTTTTGACGTGCTTGAATGGAAACAACAGCAACATCAATTGTAAAGGAATGACATTCAGCCCCTAGAGAAACATCACCGACAAAACTAGGAATAAGAAGAAACAAAAATTGTAAGAAAAAATGTTATCCCTAGTCACACCTTTACCTATAAGACTCTTTCATCACCTACTCAGTCTCCACTGGCAACCGATAATTTTTCCTTAACTGACTGTTCCAATGCTATTACTCATAATAATAATAATAATAATGCATTGACACCCTCCCAGCATTTAACCTGGCATCTTCTTCCTCAAGCAGGTGTACTGACGTAGTCGGTACACCTGCTTCTAACTCCTCCAGTGTTTCCATTCAGGCCGCCGCAAACATAGCTCCTTCTATGACCAACATAAATTATTCTTCTAATGGCACCAATAAGACATCTGAATCTCTCGAAGATCCGTCAACACTGTTAGGCATTTTTTCTAACCGAGTTCAGAAAAGGCTCTAACTCTTTTACCACAATTTTGGTAGTATGAGAGGCAAGCTATGTAAATTATACCTTGACGCTAAATCATGCCATTTTAATTTACTTGGGTTAATGCCTCTCATAAGAATTAGGAGATCCTTGATAGTAGTTGGACTATTTACAGCAGCGACCCTGATTATTGTTCTACGGGTTAGTCGCGAGGAGGTGGTGTCTTACTTGCTGCTAGCAACACACTTTCAAGTGAGCTCGGAGATACCTCCCGAAATGCTTTTTTCGAATATGTTTGGATCTCGTTTAATACAAGTCCGTTTACATCGCTGTTGTCTACATGCCACCCAGATCTGACGAATCCGTTACAGCTATTTATGTGATACAATATTTTCGTTAGCAACACCACTTAGCGAAAAAGACAAAATAATAGTTTTGGGAGATTTCAATCGTCCGAATCTATGCTTTGTTCCGGATGAAAAGGACTCTTACCTTCTCCTCGTAAAACTTGTAGACACCAACGATTTCAATCTTGCGGTAAATGGTTAGATCTAGTCTTCACGAATGCTTATGACGAAGTAGTGGTTAGTCCAACTAATGACGTTGAGCATCTTTTTTGCAACAAGTTATACCATACAGCACTGTCAGCCGAACTTTCCACTCCAGATTCCATCTGCTTAAAAACTTACAATAATTCAATTGTATTTGACTTCCGTAATGCTGATTATGAAAGCATTAAACATGTTCTTGACACCCGAGACAGCCATTTCCTCTTTTTGCAATAAAATATTTCACGCCATTGAAAGATATGTACAAAAGAAAAAAAAAGAAAATAAATTGTCTGAGCCATGGCTTGATAGGGACCTTAAGCATATGTAACATTGTAGGAACAAACTTTATAAACGGATTAGAGAAAATGCTGACGTTAGTCCTGCTATTCAGGAAAAGTGTAATTAAGTTGCAAAGCAATTTTTAGTAAAGTCTCATGAGGCTTATGACACTTACATTATAATGGCACAAAAAAGTCATCGATTTTGTTAATGTGATTATAATATAACGTCTTCTTTTCCTAAAGAGATATGTGACCTATTCGCTGATAATTTCCGAAAAGTTTTTAATGCACCGGACCCATCAAACTCACACCTTTCTTCCTCTGATTCAGCTCCAACAGCTTTTGTCAACCATTTAGAAATTTCACGTGATGAAATACGTAAAGCTATTTTGGAACACGACTACAACAAAGATCCTGGGCCTGATCTTCTCCCTCCGATTTTCTTGTGCAAGGCTGTACAGCAGCTTATAAATCCCTTACATATTTTCTTTAGTAGATTACTTTCGTCGGGAGTTTTCCCATCCGGTTGAAAGCTTTCGTATGTGACACCCATATTCAAGAATGGTGATCGCCGCTGTATCGGAAATTATAGGGGCATTGCCATTTTGTCTCCAACTCCGAAATTTTTCGAAAAGGTCGTGCACGATAAACGTTCTCCCGTCTGAACAAGCAACAAAATGGCTTTAGAAAAGGTCGCTCAACTATCATGAATTTAACAATCCTAATCTCAGACGTTCTATGCAAAATGGAAAAAGGATACCAAATTGACGCAAACTACACTGACTTCAGTAAGGCCTTTGACAGAGTTGACCATTGTACCTTAATCCTAAAGCTTCAGGAATTCGGTCTTGCCAGGTCTTTGCTTAGCTGGCTGACTTCCTAGCTTCGCAATCGAGGCCAATGTGCAAAATTTCAAGGTCTGTTATCAAAAAACATGACTGCTACCTCTGGTGTACCAAAAGGTAGTCATTTTGGTCCACTTCTTTCTCATACATTTATTTCCGACCTATCTGACGTCCTTACAAACATACCTCATTCACTTTATTATCGAAATCGAAATCGGATGACCTCTTTCTCCAGTCCAAGCTTGATGCACTTGAACATTGGTGCAATGTAAACAAGCTCTGTCTCAACATCGATAAATGCCAGGTTACTAGTTTTTGCCGAAAATGCACGGTCACAAACAATACGTACTTTCTCGGCAGTAATATGCTAGTTTGAGTTGAAAGCATTGTTGACCTCGGTGTTAGCTTAGATGAAAAACTCCGTTTCACTTTACACTATGATAAAATACTTTCCCGTGCAAACAAACAGCTAGGATCCATCAAAAGAATTTCGTAGCTTGTGGGTCACACGATCCTTATACACATCACTTGTACGTCCTATTTTTGAATACGCTTACATTAGCTGGCATCCCGCTTTTCAAAACCACAGTGACAGACTCGAGCCAATGCAAATGCAATTTTTACTTTTCGCCTTGAGAGAACTGTACAGCCCTTATGATTTTAATAGCCTACTCTCTTATGAGTTTCGATTGGATCATTTAAATTTATCGACACTAGCCTACAGAAGAATAGTGATATCGGCCTGCTTCATATTCGAGGCGCTATTATTGTAGAATTCCTGATAAAATTTTGAAAAATATCCCTAAAAGGAACAGTAGGTCCAATCGTGTCCTAAAAGAATATTCACATTCGACCACATATGCAGCTAACGAGCCGATAAATAAATGCTGCAGGATATTCAACAGCATAAGCAATCTGTATTCCCCTACGATTTCCATATTGTCCTTCAAATCCTCTCTTTTGCATTACATCCGTACCCCCTAACCTTAAGCTTTAAACTATACATTAATGTTCTATTTATTGATTGTTATTTATTTATTTTTATTTGGTTTTGTACATGTGTTTTTGCACCTTATTTCGGGAATAAATATATTATTATTTCTGAAAATTGAAATTTCCACGAATCACCTCAAGTCACAAAACCAATTATAAAAGCATATTTTATCATTACAGCAAATAAGCATAGCGAACGCCTACAGTTCAACTTTCATTTGAAAACTTTCACTCAATTAACAACTTACGAATTAAGTTCATGGTTCGCTTCGCATACTTTTGAGGGGATAAAAACGCGAAAACAAAAACTTCCCACCATCGGTCTTCCCTTTCATCTCATTGTCATCCAATTTAACTTTTCTTTTCAAATTTTCTGGTTCTACAAAAACAGCCTGAACTCTTTAATGATCTTTACTTCCGTGCACGATATGTCTCGATTTATTCAACCCCTACCTCCCTTTCAAAGTCAAATTCCCCTTCAGTTACAGTCAACATAACCATCAAACACCCAGTGGGAATTTCAAAAATCCTCTCAAAGTTGAACTAGGGATTGAGTGGATATTATGTCAAGCTTGAATAAATAACCTAATGATGTAGAACTAATTTAATAACCACCCTGCACATAGATTTTCACCGGCTCCAATCTCACTCACCATAAGACAACGTCAAAAATAATTTGAATAGAAGATGAGAGATATTCGGTATGGCTAAGCGGACGGAAGGGATGTATCCCTATCCGCACTTGTCTGTGTTCATTACAGTTCTAATCTGGGGGCGAGACTCTCTTGCTGTCTTGTGACTTTGGGCAGGTACTGAATCCATAATATTTCCCAACGTGAAAATTTCTACTTTCCTTGTTTAGTTCCCACCTGCGGGAACATTTTTGTTGCAGGTGTTTTATTTTTGTTTTGCTTGGTGAAGCTGTGAGCCGTACTTAGGCATGTACCAAACATGTCGACCACTTTATCATCCCTTGAACGGATTTCACTTTAGACTTTGGCGTGTTGTTTCTTCTCTTCGTTTTTTTTTGGTGGTACGTGTCGGTTTTAATTAGTTCGACAATGTTTTATTCAGCAACTCTTTGTTGACAAAAAATTAAAGGATGCTCGTGTAGTAGAGTTTTTACGTTGTGGTCAATGTGCTAACTTGCAATATAATGTGCTAACTTGCATTTCCCACTACTATTAGTTTGCTCGCAGTCAGTTGAACAATGGTAGTTATAGTAAAAGAGGTTAAACTTATTGACAGAGACAAATTGCGACAAAACAATGGATAATTTTCATTTGTGACGTATGTTTAAACTCAGATTTCGAAGCAGTTCAGATGAAAAAGAATGACAGGGCATCTCAACTGAAGTGAAGTCCAGAGGCGAGTCTACCACTGGTGTGATCGTAACCTATCTATTAGTCGCAATACAAAAATATTTGTCCTAGACCAGGCTACCATATAAATTACAGTCCGCATTAGGAGAGCACTTTCTACTTTACACCCAACGGATGCTGGGGTGCCGCTTTGTTGGCTATACGTGTCTGCGGTAAGTTCCTTAAAGAATGGGATAGATTCTCGTCAAGAAAAACAAGACACTTCGTTTTATTCATCCGTGATGAATTAAACACTAGCTGCAATATAAAACAAAACACAGAGAGAACGGACTTTGCCAATAAAGGACCACAAGGATATCAGATATTAGGTGTGGTCTTAGCACTATTGGAGGACCAGTGGTCAAAATATGGTGTGTTGCTTGGTGATTGTTTTCAATGTTTACCAATTTTTCCCAACTTATAAAAAAACTTATTTTAATAAAAACACCGATTTTTTCCTTTTGAAGCTAGATATCTTTAATTTTGTGACAAATATCGATATTTCGAGGGTAATCTGTCATTTTTCGAGGGTAATTTGACCTTTTCCAGTAGCTCCATGTGTATTAGCCTTAGGGTATTCCGATTGCTCCACTATTCGAAGGATAGAGAAAAGCTTTGTCAGAATGTCTTTTGAAAGAGTGGTATATTTTCAAATCATCAGCGCAGAAACTTGTAATATCAAATAACACCAGATAGATTGGGGAAGTATATTAAACAGCACGGGACCCAAAAAATTGCCTTGTAGCATTCCAGAAAGCACACACAATATTTTTCATAATGTTGCTTGAAACTGGATGATCTGAGTTCTATTACAGAGATCAGACTTTAGCCAATTGAGTAGAGAGGCAGATATTCCAAAACCACTTAATTTATGTGCCCGCATTTGATAAATGACCCTGTCAAAGGCCTTTCTAAAATCTGTATAGATTGCATGGACTTACTTTCCCTTTATTTGTCTCGCCGAGGACGTAATAAACCAGGATCTGAAGCATGATGATAGTCGACTTGTTGCCCGTAGCCCGTGTTGTTGTTTGTTATGAAGATCTTCAAAGTTCTCAAAGATTTTGGGGATTCCTGACAGAGTAGCGTACCTCGATAGTTGACAATAATTGTTTTACAACACTTTTGAAAGTAGGCGTAAGATGAGAAGATTTCTAAAGGATGGAAAAATGCCTGACGATAACGATGTGTTAAAAACTATGAGCAGAAGAACCACGAAATAAGGACAGATTTGGTCAGGACCAAAGGACCTGATGGTTAGTTCGTTGCATTGGGAATTGCCTTTCTTGCTAGAGCAGTTCCGTCGATGAGAAATGTTGACATAGTTTGGGCAGATGGGATTGTTGATTTTATTGTTGGGGTTCAAGCAGAGCAGAAAGTATCCTGAAAATGATCTACAAATAAATTAAAAATTCCCTGTCGCACGGAAGATATACAGACAGTCTCAAAATATTGGGACGCTCGATTTCTCCAGAAATTTATTTAAATTTTTCGGGTAAAACAGAAATCCTGTGTGGTGTCCGTTCTTTAACCTTTTTTGCCAATGTAGCCCACAAATGCTCAATGGGATTTAAATCAGCACACTGGGGAGGTGAGTACAGTTAGCGGGGATGTTTTATATAACCCAAAGCTTTGCGTTGTGGACGGTATGTTTAGGGTCGTTATCTTGTTGAAATATGAATCTGTCTTCAATGTCCAATTTACGAGCACTAGATTTAAGATTTTTTTTCATAATATCTATGTGCTTTAATACATTTCAAATTACCCATCCTATTGTACCCCACACATCCCCCCACCATCACAGAACTATCATCATATTTAACACTCGACGGAAGATTAGACACAATTTCTTAACGCTAAATCCTGCAAGCGTGAGTTTACTCTCATCACTAAAAATTACTCTTTTTCAGATGGCCATGCCATTATTTTTATGTTTTTCTACGATTTGAAGGCGTGCTTTCCTATTTATCATACTGATCAAGGGCTTTTTCCTAGCAACATGACCGTGATAACCGTTCTTTTTCAACACTCTTCTTATAGTTATCGGGTGACGATTTTTTCCACAGTCCTCCCAAATTTTTGCTGTAACTTTAGGAGCACTTTTATGGGATCCGATTTTATTTTGTTTGAAATTTTGTGGTTTTCTTTTCACTAAAAATCTTTAGTCCACCACACCGGTTTTTGTTCACAATTGTTTTCTGGTCTTTATATGTTTTTACAGCATTGAACACAGTTTTTTTACTTCTTATTAATTGATCTGTCGATTTCACTCAATGACTTTCACTGAAGGTGCGAATTTATAACAATTTGTTTTCCTTCATTTGGTTTACTCTTTTTGTTTTCGACCCATAGTAAAAATACAACTTGGACAACTACTGATTTGGAAATAAAAATCAATCGCCCTTCGGAAAGAATTAAACAGAACTGCTTTATTGGGATAGATAACACTTCAAAATTTACCGTTTCTAACGGTATACTTGTGAGATTGCCTTCCAGGAATTGAAAATTCTTAATACTTTTGTTTCTTTCAATTTTAATGATTGGAATTTCTTGAATTTTTTTTTGGATTTTGTATGAAAAATATATTTTTATTATTTTTATGTAAACATATAGGTATGCCTATTCTTTTTCCATTAAAGCGCCTTTTTCTCAAAAATAGTTTTTTTTCTAGCTATTTTGACGGAAAACTTCTCGAAAAAGTGAGCATCCCAATACTTTTGTGACTATCTGTAGCGTTCCTTCTGACCATAAAAGGGAGATAGCGCGTCATTTTTCGTTTTATATAAACGAAATCGAAAAACTTCTTCGAATCATTAATAATTTTTCAAGTATTATCATTAAAATGGGGCGGTACATAAATAATACCAATGAACAGATATTGTCCGTTTAAGGAGAGATATCCACCTAGAATGGTCGGCAAAATCGATTTATTTTTTATTGCATTTTCGTGAAGATACAGGTCTCAAAAATATCTGGTGAAAACACCAAGTTAATATTTCTATAAATAAGCTAGTTACAGCCGATATAATCAAACGTGTTTTACGAAGTATGATACGATAGTTAATAACATTCATTAGGCTGCTTCAAGTATTGTTCAATTGGTGTTAAAACAAGCTTTAAAAGAAGTACAACGGGAAATAAAAGCAAAATTCGAGTGCTGTGATAACCAAACTAACCGTTTTTGGAGATAGTACGGGGCGAAAACATGGTTTTACCTCATTGTAGGGAGTTGAGGCTCTCATTGGACAGTTTACAGGAAAAGTTTTTGATATTCTTGTAAAATCTTCTTATTGTGCTAAATGTAACTATTGGAATAAACTCGAAAATACTGAGCAATGTGAGGAATAGAAATCGAATCACGATGGAAATTGCCAGGCCAATCATGATGGATCGGCAGGTAAAATGGAAGTAGACGCCATGAAAGAATTGTTTTCACAATCTGCCGAAAAGTATAGAGTTATGTACACTAATTACGCCGGGGATGGTGACTCTAAGACGAACACGGGATTAGTGAATGCGAAACCGTATGGTAACGAGATTGAAATTACAAAAAAAGAATGAGTGGGTCACGTTCAAAAGCGATTGTGAACCCTTCTTCGCGAATGAAAGAAAAAAGTCCTGGAATCAGCAGCAAAAACAAATTGAGGGCAAAGTTTATAGATATACTGAAGATTTACTATGGCTTAGCTATTTGCAGAAACTGTGCCTCCAAGGATGAAATGAAAAAAGCGATACGGGTAACATTTTACCATTACGGCTCAACAGACAGCAAGCCTCAACAACATTTCTGTCCCGAAGGCCCCGAATCGTGGTGCCTGTTGCAACGAGCAAAGGCTAAAGGAGAACTGGAAAATGTTCGTCACAATTATTGAGCATTGCCAAAAATGGTGCTAGATGTCATCAAACCAGTAAACGAACACCTCAGCAATGAAAAATTGTTGGAACGCTGTGTTGGTCGATATACCCAAAACTGCAACCAACTTATTTGGACAATAGCCCCAAAAACGATGAACAGCGGGGCCAAAATCGTTAGCATTGCAGTATATCTTGCAACATGTACATTCAACAATGGTTTCACCTCATCGCTGGAAGTCATGAATGTGTTAAGAATATCGTTCGGATCGGGAGCGCACTTGTACGCAGCGCAAGAAGACGAAACTTGCATAGCGAAAACCGAACTGCAAGCGCAAGAACAGACGAAAGAAGGTTGAATACGGCGTTGGCAAGACAATGTAGAAGCCATGAATATTCCGTAAACAGTAAAAGACTTACACTATGGGCCTGGTATCGATGATTCCATGTTAGTTGACAAATTTAATGATTTATTCAGTCCTAAATTTTCAAACGCGTTTTTCTTAAGAACACGTTTTTCAAATCGGTACCCAAAATTTCTCGGAAACCAATCAACTGATTACCTTGATTCTTTTTGTGATTATTTTATATAACATTATCTAGTACTTGTCATAGGATTTTTCTTTTTCGTTACTTAGTTTTTGTTTTATAGCCAAAATAATATCTAATTTTTGGTCAAAAAATCACTATTCATGTTCAAACGTCCGCCATTTTGTCATTAATCGATATTTTCAAAATCGGCTATGACAAGTACTAGATTATAGTATCTAATTTAATAATTTTTTTCCATTTTTTTCTTCAGATAATTTTTGAACAAATGCCAGTGGGTACCGTTAACGCTGTTTTTTTTACAGCGCTCCAAGGATCATACAATATCCTTGTATATTTTTTATATTTTTAAATAAAAAAAAATTAAGCATACTTTTGAATGTGTATACTTTTAGATAATTAAACTCCCAATCCGATATTTCAAATAGTTTTCCTTAAAAAAATGCACAAAAATGACCGTTTTATCCGGCTCCTAGGTGTATATCTCCCCTTAATAGACCTGTGGCAAATTTATGTTGAAATAGCCTCTAGAATGATTGGTTAAGACAGCATATTTTATTTAACAGGAAATATTGTATGAAATCTTGCTGAATTATTTGACATAAGTGAACTAGCTATGAAAATTGTTCTATGCAACTTAATTCTTAAATTTCCAAAGTTAACATTTTAACTACTCTCTTCTATTTGCATGAGTTTCAACACACTAACCAAATATATTAACCTTCATTTTGGTAGTCAGCTGTATCGGTGCATTTTATTTATAAATTAATGGATTTTTTATCCATATCTATGCTAATAAATAAATAATAATATCTACTGTTTACTTTTTGTATTCAAACGACCAATAAAAAATATTTTTCGGCAACAAACATCTATGTTCCCTCAAAATTTGTTTCTCCATAGTCAAATTATGTTATTTTATTACCATCACGAACACTAGTTAAACGCATCCGCGTTACAAAATTAAAGTAGATGTCACTCTTCAGTATGCCTCGACATCCACTTACTAACGTTGTTAATTAACTTCATGGCATAGAAAGCATCTGTTCTTGTCAACAGCCATTTCTAAATAGGTCTTGTAGTTGTGTAACGGTATGTTTCCATTCCTTTATCTATGTATCTACATAAATTTGTTCTGCATAAAGCTCTATATGTCTGTTTCACTTCATGAAGGTTTCCTTCAAACGTTCAAATACTATATGTATGTAAGTAGGCACGTGATTTCGGATAGTATATGTGTGTACAAACATGACCAATGGAAGTCAATACTTGTTGCAAAGGATAAAGGATTTTGACCAAGGGTCTGTACGGCTTATTGTGTACCCATAGTCTGCATACATGCCGGGGACCTTCAAATCTCGAGCAGCCATTATGGCTAATTGTCTGTCCATAAAGCACCTGACCTTTATTGTGAAATATGCTCTTAGTCGAGCGTTAGCAACAGGGAACCCGCTGACTGTTGATATAACATAATAAACAGCGTTATACGTCATTGTCAGTATGGCATCGGGCAGATTTGTGAATATTTATGTGATTTCGCACACGCAACAAATGTTCCTTGACTATCAATATGAAATAGCAACAAGCAGACTAAATGCGATCGATTTTTCATGTTTCCGAAATATTCAAGTAAGAAATCCGCTTTAACAAGGATTCCACTCGAAAAGGAAGGGAAAATCGAGTTCCATAAATACTAAGTTAATCCGCTCTTATGACCAACCGACATATACATATATATGAAAACTTATCAAACGAGGTTTTACAGGGTCTCTACGACTTGGGACCGATTTCGACGTATTTCGCTCTTTCTTGAATTTTATTTACGCTGATTGATTCAATTACTTAGTATTATCCCGTCTATTCGATATTGGCCGCAAAAAAGGGTTTCAAGTCTCCGGAGGGTAAATGGAACTTTTCCAATCGACAATATTAGAGAAGGATAATAATTTTTATGACCGTTGGCCAAACGGACTTTGCGTGCATATGAAAATTCGTATAATCAATCATCACATCGAGAGAGGAAACTTAATTTGAAAACATGTTTTGGGAAAAGTTCTTTCTAATGTAAGGTTTGACATAGGAATGACTTCTACAGAAGGAATTGTGCAAAAATATGTAGATGATATATTAGCAATTTTGTAAAGTCTGGATTTGATTGTTTAAGATTAAAGGTATTTAAAATGAAGCTGTGTTGTATAATGTCCTTGATTTCACAAGCTTATAATGGATATTGCTATGTAAATAGTTTTCGTACGTATCGATTTCGCACCCTCCATCCAGCTTTAAGTTGCTCCCACTAATCGATATAGCAATGAAGCTTTGAATTAATTAATGGACGGTATGAATATTTTACTACTTATTATCCCCACGAATGAATATATCCAACGCTAATTAGTTCTGGACGAAAAAAATAAAATCGAATGAATACTATATAAAAACGCTTTCGAGTCAAACGATGATTTAATAAAAACTGCAGCCAGATACACGATACTGCTATGAAAATATTCTTCAGCGGCTACTAATTAAGCTGATCAATATAAGTGTGGGTGGTAAGCATTTCAATGCAACGTTTCGATAAACTTTTGTGAATCATTTTTCAATTTTCGGAAGCCAGTGCAAAAACTTTAAGTGAAGTTCGATACTTGCAGATCATCGAAGAGAAACTTTGCCAGACGAAGAAATAGTCTCATGGGAAAACTTATGGCAAGCTGCTCGGCTGGAGTGCTGTAATGGAGACTGCTGCTTCTTTCAAGTGCATTCAACATAAATTAGTTTGGAAAGATTCCAATCGAGATACGAGTTCGAAACTGACTGGAGGGAAGATTAAATATACGTGATTAGGTCTTCTGGGTAAGAAGTGAATGGTTTGTTGGAAATTCAAAATGCATAATAGATATGACATGCGGAAGTGGATAAGTAATTCAATTTTATTCTGTGGATACTCGTATGGGAAATATTATGCATGAAATGTTTGTGTCTCATTTTTTTTTTAATTCGATGATAGCATGATGCGAATAACTACCCAACAATTTTAAGTTATTTGAAGCAGACGAAAGTAAAGTAAGCAGACTTGACTTTTACTAATACTTTTTCTAGTCAAGACTAGCATTGTACGACATTTTGATCTACAAGTACATATACTTCGTTAACATTTCACCAACGATTAGCTTTGCGCAATATTAGTATCATATACCATATAAAGTCTTAAATGTGTTAATTGCAATTGGTTGAGTAGCGCCCATGGTTCAGTTAGTATCGGACAGTGCAAAGCGATTTTATAAATTTATTACTGATAAACTTTGAGATACTGACAGCCCCTTGCATCTTTAAAACTTAGCCCGAGCAGAAAATTGGGGCAAAAGTAGTAACATTTAGAACTTAGGTCGTAATTATTACGTCAAATTTATTTATTTATTTATTTATTTATTAATTTCCAAATCAACAGAACATCCAATTATAGATTAGACAAAACCAAAAAAGAAATATATATAAATATAAAAAGAAAAAGGCACAAAACTATTAGTTAAAAGAACAAAATTAAATAAAAAAAGAAAAATTGAAATTAAATGAAATTCAGAAAGGAAAAGTAATTAAAAGCAAGAACGACCGAAAGAAAGCATACAACAAAAGACTAAGTTAAGACATATTTCATGTACCTGACAACACGTTATTTTTTAAAATATTTTTGAACACAGCTAACGTTCGAGGCAGAGGACCAAGGTTAAGGTTATTATGCTGACGAGGCAAACGCAAAAGGGGAGAAAAGAAATAGGTGTCAGTACGGGCAAATGTAACATTAAATTTGAAAAATGTTCTATTAGGACGGCCCGAATCTCTAACAGAAAGGTGAATGCTGGGGTCCACCAATATACAGCCGTTGAAAAGTTTAAAGAGGAGGCACTCGTCGAGGAACACTCTTCGCGACTCAAGGGAAGGAATTTGAAGGATGGAAAGGCGCATACTGACATCGCAATACGGAATACTGAACTTGTAGAACAATGAGCAGGTGAATCTGCGTTGCACGGATTCAACCGCAGCAATCAAATATGCGTAATGTGGACACCAAATTTGGCAACAGTATTCAAGAACACTACGAACGAAGGAAAAAAACATATATAGAGGAGTAGAAAGATTAACAAAACGTTTAGAGGTTCTAATGATGAAGCCGGAAAAACGGGAAGCCTTGGCAGTGACATGTAAAATATGTAAATTGCGAGAAATACAGTGTTGTAACATTGTGGGTGCTATTTATGTAACAGGGTCGACACATTATGCACGAAAAATCAACAGAATTTGATATGCCGAAATTGTTACATATTGCGACGAATTTGCCACATTTTCACTGGTTTTGTAGTTTACCTGTCCATTCAAAATGTGACGGCCTTAAAAGTGTTGTTGGATTCCTGATAAGAATTCTAGATTATACTGGTTTTCAAATTGTGCAGAAACCAGTCGATGTCGTCGTTTTTCCGTCGCTTCTATTGCGCCGCGGATACTATCAGCAAATTAAAGAGCTCCTTTGCCACCTTATGTTCAAAATTGTGCATAGCGAGCATGGAGGTATCAGAGCTCGTGAAAATCTCGGAGCGTGAGCAACCTTCAACTTCTTCGGCGGAAAGTTTTCTACCTTCCACTCTTCCAATGATTAATATTGCACTTCCGACTTACCCTGCGATCAACTCACTAGTTGTAACACGAAATTATGTTCAGCAGCGGTCTCTAATTAACAAACCAGCTGATGAGTAAGACACATTTCAAGTTGGCGTAGAACGTCAGAAACAACACTTCCAACTGAGCCCACAACCCCAGCAAAGCCTTCTGCTGGCATCACCGATTCAGCATCAGCAACAGCAGCTTCATCAGGATAATTCCCAGGTCGATGTGCACTTTTCTCAACAACTTAGTCAGGTGCCTTCTCATCCTGCAAGTCGCCAATCTATTTATTTTTTTTACACCATTTCTCTATTTGCATATTGCACAGCAGCCGATAATATTAAATCGTATGTGTTGGATAGGCTAGACCGCGTTCTTTCACTCCTTACGTGTGCAAAATTAATAAAAGACAACCTGGATAACCAAACCAAGACCTCGTTTCCAATTACACTGCTTCATGGCAAACCAATTTCTGTCCTCCTGGATCCTTAGTTAAGGAGTTTATTCCGAGACCTCGGAAAAACTTTCCATCAAATGGATCGCGGAGTTTTCGCAACTAGACTCATAAACAAACATAACGTGTATTACCAAAATGTTTCTCTTCATGCTGTTTTTCGTTGCGATCGTGATCGTACTGCGTCATTGAAAAAAGATGGTGGTGGTGTTTTAATTGCTATCCCCAAGGTTCTTCAAACAACATTTTTTCATGACGTCCATGCTTCTCTTACTGTTGAATGTATTGTTGTTCGTGTCACCTGTGCTCCCTCTGAAATTCTGATTGTCTCTTTGGTTTATGTTCCATGTAATTCTGCTGTTAGTGCTTACAACCGGTTTTTTGTCAAGGTATCCAGTTTCCTCAACAATCAATTCTCCTTTGCTTCATTTTTAATATGCGGCGACTTTAACTTGACGAACCTAGTGTAGAATGTTAACTTTGTTTTCCATTCTTTCCTCTTCTAATATTTCCCTAATTACCACTTCCTTCCTCTTCTCATGTTCAATGTCGCAATTGAGTATTGTTCCTAATATCAATAATAAAGCTCTTGACTTTTTTCTTTCAAATATTCCCTCACAGAACATTACTGTCCTAGCTGATGGCATGCCCTATGTCGCATTTGACCTACACCATCCTCCACTTTCTATAGAAAGTTTTGCCTTTGTGTCTAGTAAAATTCCCTCTCGGCCCTCGTGTTTGAAGTACCATAAACCGCTCATCGTCTAGATCCAGTTTTGTTATTAATTGGTTTATTTTCTAGTCGCTGAAGACACTAAAGCGCTTTATCGGATTTGTTTTTAGAAGATGGTTGCACCCTGTTAGCTGCCGACTTGATCTTGGAACAAGGATTTCTTGCTAAGCACTGCGATGATATTAAAGTATTTCATGTTAGCAGAGCGCGTGAAAAAAATCATTTCTCCGGGTTGTTGTGCCAGAAGGATGGCAGGTTGACATGACTAACCCCATCGTTATTGCTACTTATGTCTTCAAGATTTGTTTATTTATTTATTCAATCATCTAGTACAACAGAAATATTACAATTAATATATAGAAAAAGTAAGTTCTATAAGCAAAGTTTATTATTTAAAGAAACATTTATCAAAAATAGTGAATCTACAAATAAAACTCGATTTTTTACTAATGTTCGAAGAAGAACATTAGTTTTAAAATCTCTTTGGCCAAAAATTGATATTTATATATATATATATATATATATATATATATATATATATATATATATATATATATATATATATATATATATATATATATATATATATATATATGTATATATATATATATATATATATATATATATATATATATATATATATATATATACATATATATATATATATATATATATATATATATATATATATATATATATATATATATATATATATATATATATATATATATATATATATATATATATATATATATATATATATATATATATATATATGTATATATATACCATCAAAAAATTTCTGTCAAAAAGTCTCAGGAACGCGCCCTCCGATTGAACTGAAATTTTCAGGATACATTGGTGTAAATGCAGAATAGTGCCAGGTCTCACAAAAATTTAATAATCTTTAACCCTTTGGCGCCGGCGGCCATTTTAGTGATATTTTAAATATACCTATTTTTCTGTCAACATATAACTTTTGCAACAACAAAGTTTATGGAATGAATTTGAATTTTTTAAGTTACCAATGTTTAAATTTTCTAAGTTCTAGAAAATTTTTGGTTCCAACCATCTTTCGTTTTTTGACCGTAAACATCTTTATATCCCTGTAACTTTCGACAAAATCATCGGATAAAATCGAAATCGATAGAATTATTTGATTTTGACGTGAGGCAATTGTGGGAGACTTTTAGTTGCAGTAATGGTAAAGTGTTGCAAGCACTAAGCATTTTCTTTCTTTTTCTTATGTTATGCTGCTTTCAAAGTTTTGCAGTGTTTGGCTTTTCTAAATCTTGAAATTCCTGAAATCTTTTCCACCCTATGAGTTTAAATGCATTGTTAAGATCAAAGTGATTTTGGAATCGAAACAGATTGGAGCACGTGTGGTAGATTATGCACTCAAAATCTGCACGAGTCTTCTACTGTTTATCGAACATTAATGTTTCTCGCGGTTCAGGTACACTAGAGTTTTTTGTTGTTGAATATTTTCAAATTCACTATAAAAAACTAATATCAAAGCTGTTATGCGTTCTCAATATGCGCAAAAGCGTTGAATAAAGATATGCATACGTGTGCGGCAAGAAGATATAAAAATGATTGTGGCTCTATTGCAGCGTGGTGACTCGCGGACTGACAAAATGAGAGATCTGACAAAATGTGACGGTGTAGCAGTTGCAAGAGAAGATATTCATCAACGAACACTTCGCGAGATTTTGATGACAACATTTTTAAGAAGAGAAAATTTGTAACGTCTACACAATATCAAAGTTAGATATATTATTAAAAGTTTTGGAGGTTCGAAAATAAAACCCGATATACAAGATGCCGAGGTGATGATGTGCTAGTCAAATCTATGCATATTGTCGAATACAACGCCAAGATCTTTGAATTTTTCGACCACACCAAGAGAAGATCGAGAAATATGATAAGCATGGGGAATTTCGTTCAAACACTATTGTTTCCCATAAATGGTTTTTATTAGTATGTATATATTTAATCTAACAGCAAGCGCTTAGTTTTATTGCGTGTATTCCAAACCCTTCTGCTCTAATTTGAATCTCTTGAAGAACGAACGAGAGTTTTGCCCTTTTCGATCACAATGCTCATCGTGGTCGATTTCCAACAGACTTGAGTTGCCAGAGTATCAAACCAAATCGTACAGCTTAAGCAATTTCCTAAATTATTTGGAAAGTCTTCGACCGAATCTGGTACCTGAATTGCTGAGTTTAACATTCGGTCTTGAGTCCAAATTCCTTATCCTAATATATATTAAATGTAAATCTGAGAAATACATCTTAGTTCTAGACTTGAATATAACAACAATATATCAATACAACCTAACAGTGCTAAATAAAGGTCAATTTTTTTTTTCGTTTATAGCCAATTTAATATTTGTACCAGGAGGTGCGTTACTTTAAATTCACATTATCTGATTTTCTACACTAAATTCACATTATCTCATTTTACAGCAGTTAATATTTTGTATCTTTTAGAGTTTTTGATTACAACAGATTTCCTTGTTGACAGGCGAACTATTTTTTCACAATCGTGCACTCGATGGCTATTGAAACTTCTTCAACATATGCGGTAGAGATTTCTAATGTTCAGCACTATATTCAAAGAATAACTTGTTTACGGTCGGGTAAAAATTAATATTTTCTGAAATCATTTGGAGCCCCCTCTAATTCTCATAAGCCAGCCAGATAAAAAAATTTACTCTATGAATCAAATTTAGAAGGTAAAAATATATATGCAAAAACATAAACAGAAGCTAAGTTTACTGACCGCGCATTATAATGTATAAGATAAAAAAATAACCTATCAAAAAATCTTAAGAATGCCAAGAAATTTTTCAAGCTAAAGTCTCTTAGTTTACCACAGAAAATTCAGCCAAAACAATTTTATAATTAAAATTCATTGACTGCCAAAATCCTTCTTAACGCTCAATTCTGCCGTAAACTTGTAATGTTTTCAAAATGAAATATTAGCCAATAATAAAGTTTACTATCTGTAACCAACCGTACTACTACTAGAAAACCGATGACTGAATTATTAATTTAACAAAGCCATTTATGTGATGTTAATTGCTTTAAATGTCATAAAATCGTAATTACTCCAATGCAACTGGCTACACAGGTGGATGAAAATTTTGTGGGTATGCATGAAATATTTGAATATTTTGAGCTATCGGGCATCTCAATGCGAAAATTTACTGGATGGCGAATAAATTCCAACACAAGATTCCAAAGATATTTTTAAGCACCGAATATAAAAAAGTGTTTATGATGCTTTGGAATGCACAGAAAGAGTTCTTGCTGTCTGATGGAAAAATGATGAATTCAATGATTCATTATTATTTTTGAATAAAAACTAGTTGTATTTACAATAGCTCAAGTGTTATATCCCTAGCGAGAGCTACTTGAATTCCATTTCGAAAATTACAAAATTTAAACTTACTTACTTGTTCAACTTCAATCTCAAATAATTATTCCATTTTCTTGCCAACAATCTTCACATTTAGAATAATTGAAATACCGAGATAAAAAAAAACTTCGTCTTGTCCTGTTAATGGACAGTCGGAATTGAAAACTTTTACATTTGCTGAGTACCTGGTCTAGGGGAGGGTAGTTCGCCGTCAGACTCAAGCTATATTGCTGCCCACGAAATATTTTATAAATCCGCCAACAGCCACGCTGCCCTACTTTCACTACCCTCCAGCATACATTTTTATGCTCGTATTGACGATCCCTCTAGTACGGTCTGAAACCGAATTTTCTTCTTTCGCAATCGAAATAAAATCGTAACGGTGCTATGAATTCTGAAAATGTGCATATTCAGAGTAAAATCCGAAAAGTAAATTATGATTAATCTCTTGTAATATGATTCAACTTCATAAGCTGGCTCTCGGACATCATCGAATTCCGCTTGAAAGAATCAATTTCAAGATCTGCACTAAACTATGAACGTTGCTTCTGAGCTTTATGTGTGTTTCCAAACGAGTCATGAATAATTTAAGAGTTGAACAGCAAGGCAGGCTATCGACCCAAGAATTCTTTCTATTTCAACAAGTTGAGACAAGAGCACGACAGAGAGGTGTAATAAAAATTCAAATCGAAAACATGTCCGGAAACTACATATGGCCGGCAAGTGTATAAGCATGCATGGAAAAATACAAAGAAACAAGCTTGTCTGGTTACAATGGCAATTCCTTTAGGGCCTTTTCTACTTTTTTATGAACCTTCTATTCAGATCACATACACGGAAACCATTAAGCTAACAGTTATGGTTTTAACGTTAGCGCTTGACAAAATATTGCTAAGCTGCCTAAAGACCCAGCGATGTCCTGATACGAGTTGAGAATAGAAAAAGGTGCAGGGTTGTAAATTGTTTCTTGCAAGGCTGTGAATGCAGCAATAATGCGTATTGTTTTTGCTTTGCATTTGCTTATTCAGAAAACCTAAAGTAATTTGCATTATACTAGCGTAACATAATAAATTTTATGACAGCTAGGTAAGCGAGGAGGGAAAAACGAAAGGATTTTTATTTCAAGTTCGTGGTAGAGACATAAAAAGGTGTTTGAGAGTTGATCGATAACATTGAAAGTATGTACAAGCAAAAATTGGTATACAGAAGGCAGTGAATTTCCAAAAGAGCATGCGCATTTCCACAGAATAACTAGGATTAGTAGTAACTAGGATTGGAACACAGATCAAGATACAGATCTACAAAGGCAGCAAACGTATATTTCTTAAGATTGAGAGATTTTTAAATCTGCTGCTTCAATAAACTTGCATTTGCTCGATTGCTTTCAGCCCATGCTTTTTGATCAGAATAGATATCTTTCCAGTTTTAGACAAACTGAGGAATGGGAAGACAGCTGTTGCCGCGTTGTAGTGGTGAAGATTAATTTGAAGTATTTTCACTGTCACAAATCCTCCTCAAGAAAAATAGCTATCTCACCAGGTTCCTCTGTTTCCAAAGTGAGGAGATTTGAACAGTATCGCAACTATTTAGAATCTATCAATCCTGAGCACTTTTCTCCCTCACTCCTATATTCAATTCCTCCATCTCTTCTGCTTGTATCAATTACAGTCCGGATGCGGTACTCTTGAGCTAGCTCTGAAGCATTGGTCGTGAGTACAGGCTTCTCAGATATTTGCTTGCTCTGATTCTAATGTTCAGCCGACTTTTATCATTTCAGAGCGAAATTCGCAAGGTTTGGAGGAAGCGACTGCTCGTCAACAATTCGGTTCCATTCGCTTTCAACATTTACGTGTTTCATTTTTCAGTTTTTGAAACCCTTTGAAAACCAAGCTTCTAGTTCCGGAAGTCTAAAGCGGGGTCTTTGTACAGGAGTTAACTACCTGAGCTGAGAGCAGCACAGGTGGTAGCATTGCCGATCGCCCGAACCGATTCATTTGCCATACAAACGTCTCTAAATTTGCGTTGAAGCTGTCATGTTCCTCTTCCCCCTCTTGGATTCTACAGTTTAAAAAAAGTCAAAACAAATGCTATTCGTTTTGTCTAAAGAGTCTTATATACCTCGTTTCAAGTCTTTAGTCAAACTTGTTTCTAGGATACGACAATTAAGAGTAAAACTGCCACGATCATTTTTTATCCCCAGTTTAAGCAGTCAGTGGCCACTGCAGATACGTAGAAAAAAAATTTGCAAAGTTATATTGCAATCGGATATATGGTATAGATAGAAACATATACGAATATACAGATACTTATTGGTTTTTACGTAGATAAATAACTAGTATAGAACACATTCGCTGGTGGTTAAATAATAATTAAATTTGAAATTGTCACAAAAGCGTTTTTTCTTCAATGCTTCTTGGGTTCCGTAGGTTTAACCGTCTCTATAATATATCACTCCACAATGCGAAAGTGCTTCTGGCTCGGATTTTCGTGGTTGATGGATGATGTTTTTTTAGTGAGCAAGAATCTTACATAACCCAGTTTTGTTTGACACCTAAAAGACCAGTATCACTACCCAGTTTTACAGAAAAAAAAACGAAATAACATTCTAATCTTCTCTCTCCTGCTGATGAAAAGGTCGAGATCTGATCGAGACCTTTTTTCTCGAGGCAAACACTTCAAATGTTGACTCGTTACACTGTACAAACTCTTAGAACTTTGGCTCGACAATAATTTAATGCGTGTCTCAGAAACCACAACTTCGCAACTTTGGTATATCCGGGTCCCTTCTTAATAAGACCCAGGCTTATCTTTGCGATCGAAGTCAGCTTGAAAAATTTCATGCTAACATATCTACAAAAGTTTTTGCTTCTTCTGGAGCACCATTAAGAAGTCGTCTGGGCCCTCTACTTTTAAAAATTTCATTTTAAATTTGTCTGAGATGTTGCTTAAGCGAGGTTAAGTTATACTGGCTGATACAAAACCACACATGGACCTATTTGGTCCATAAATATATGTACTAGATAAGTAAACCAGGAGAAATGAAGGCCAGTCTAAGCGTCCATCGATGGCCCCGGACTTTTTCGCGAACTGAAAGATGTCTTTCAGCGTCTGCTCCGCCATGTGCAAGCGATCCACCAGCCAGTGCTCACCGCAGCAGCACCGTCTAGTTTTCCCTAGTGCCGGGAAGTGACACAGAAGATGCTGGATTGTTTATGAGACTCCCGGCCCTTGACACTTCCTACAGGTTAGGAGTACCATTTTCGTGGCAAGTGCTACTATAAGACGGTGGCCAGTAATGATGCCGACCAGCCGTTTGCAGTAAGTCCGAGTTAATTGGAGCAGGTATTTAGTCGCTTTTATATTGTATGACATCCACATAGTTTTGGTTAGCCTGCAGGTATGAGTTGCACGCTATCTGCACATCGCACCTTGCATCATTTTGGAGTCGATGGAGTACTTGATTGTTTGAAAAGGAGTTGGGATGTCTACCCATACTGACAGGAACAGACTGGCCCCATGCTTGGCTAATGTATCCACCCATTCATTTCCATCAATGCGCTTGTGACCGGGAACCTAGAAAATTCTGACTCTTCTGTTGTTTTCCAGTCTATTCAGGGCCTGAATGCATTCGAGTACACAGTGTGAGACATCAGTGCTCTTACCGCCGCTTGACTTTCTGTAAAGTTGATCTCCCCACTAGTAGTATCGTTGGTAAATACTAGATTTGCGGCTTTAAGTATCGCAAAAAGCTTCGTCTGGAAAATACTACAGTGATTAGGAAGTGTGAAAGCTGCTTTCATAGCTGCATATGCAGAATATGCTGCAGCACCCACTCCTGTAACTATTTTAGAGCAATCAGTGTAGATGCTAAGAGCTCGTACGCCTATTTGCTGATTCCATTCTTGCCAATCCCCCACGAAGGAGTCGAGGTTAAGGCACTTGTAGTGCAGAGAGCCGCCAATCGCAGAACTCTGTTCGCCATGCCAGCAAAGGTAGTTTTATTCACTGCTGGCCACCAGACCAATTATCCGTAAAAAAAAAGTCGGCCTAGCTATCGTCATGTAGATACAGTGCGTTGAAGGTGGGTTTCGACCCCACGTTTTACCCAGCACGCTCTTGCTGGCGTAAATCGCTTTGCTTGCCCGCTTAACTCTCTCCTCTAAATTCATCTTCCATGTGAACTTACTGTCTAAAATAAGGCCAAAGTACTTAGTTTGTGACTTGAGACTTTACCTGGTGCCGCACAACCTGATTGGGTCTGATTCAGGAATTGTGTACTTCCTTGTGAAGAGTACAAGATCAGTCTTATTGGAGTTAATGCCAAAGCCCACGGTACTCGCCCACTCCTCAGCCAGCCCCAAAACGTACTCGACGAGCTGGCAAAGGGTATGTGGAAACCTACCTGAGACTAAGATCGCAATGCTTTCCAACCTTTCCAAAATTGAATTTGTGTTGGACAAAAAGATGAGCTTCAGTCTCCACTATGATAAAATTCTAGCCAGGGCTAATAAACAGCTCCGATTTAATATAGAGTTGACAAGACATTATATATAGCATAATATGGAACCCAGCTTTTGAACTACACGGTGATAGAGTAGAATCTGTTTAGCAACAGTTTTTGCTTTTTTCTTTAAAGAAAGATTTTCAACATCTTCCACCTAGCAAATACATATTGAGCCTTCTAAAATTAATTTCTCTCTCTTCTAGAAGAACACTGTCAACCTATAGCCTAACTTTTGATATTGTAAGTGCGCAGTCAACGTTGAGGATCTTTCTATTCAAATTACTTTCACTAGGTATACAACTCTGCTCACGGAATAGTATCACATATATATGTATATATAATGAGCCCATAAATAGGGGTTGTAGGATATTCCATTCTATAAACAGCCATTACTCTTAGCGGCCTCTAAATGCACTTTCAAAAATAATTTATCCAAGGCCCTTTCGGCATTAAAATCCCATTTAATTCCCATAGAAAATAGCCGATTATAAAAAATAAAAATAAAGTAGGTGCGAAATTTGTGGTGTTTTTTTTTGGTAAATGTATCCCCAGATGTGGGACAATTTGTAATTTGTAGTTAAAATGTATTGTTTTTTTTGGTAAATAAATCAATAATAAATAAATAAATGCCTTGTTTAGAAAATAAATAAATATTTTTTTTAGAATCCTCAAGTGTTCATGTAGATCCACTTCTTGAAGTGTGCATTTGACCGTTAAAGCGTGCAAGAGTTCAAGTGTTTCAACATTTACTTGGCCTGGTATTTTTAGTGCAGTAAGGTGTCTGTGGCATTCGCTAGTCACCACAATCTTTCTACTTTCCATTTAATAGACGATTCTGATGGTCTTTTATTCCCAATGCTATCACTGGTTTTGCATTTTTACTGATTTTTGAAGAATTGTTTTCGGCAAATCTCACTAAATTCAAAGCCTGTACCTTACAAAGCAAACACATTGAAGCAAATGAATTTCGAATTCTGCTGCCCGCAAACACGCAGTCTGTTCAGTAAATTCATCTTTAATCTAATACTACTCATTAAGCTTTTAATGCTTACTGACAATTCGTCTGATAAGTAAATTTAAGTTCATTAGCAGCTTATCATTTTAACCTCCAGCATTAAACTTTTTCGGCAATACTTTAATTCAATCCCATCCTATTCACATTCCTTCGGGCTTACCACTTTTCCAACGAACATAAAACTTTTCGAATTTCGGCAACAAGAGACAGCCAAGAGCTGCTTCATGTTCATCTAGAACGCGATGGTCTTATTCCCAATGGATTTGAATAGAAAAGTAGACCGTTGCTGTCCAGGTGCGGAAAAAAAAAGACGGCGGGAAAAGTGAGGGGACCTAAAACTAGAAGAAAAACAAGATAGCAAAATAAAACAAGGAGACAAACAGGCATGAATCACAGAACGACAACAAGTTCAAGTATGCAGTGAACCGATAGAAAAGAAAAATGAAAGGAGAAAAGCTAAGTGGAGAAGCGGAATAACAGCCGACGGGAAAGAAATATCTAGAACACTTAGGTTGTTGTGCGGTAAGATGACAACGGAGGTTCTTCGCTATGTCATTCGGGTCAATAGCTTCAGTTTTTCTTTCATGTTCTTTTTGGCAACGAATGCAAGTCATGGTTTTTATAGATGATCCCTTTTTCGTGACACTTTATTTTATCTGAAGATTGATTTTAACAAAGAGAAAACATTTGAGTTGATTTTTAAAGTTGAATTCAAGCTGATTCACAATTGTTTTTGAAAAGTCCACTATCGTTTTTGAAAACATAAAAACTATGTTTTATGTGGAATAATTTGTTTTCCATAGTAATTTGAATTTGAATTTCTCATTGAACCACCACTGGTTGGTTAGCAGCAAGAATTTACACAAAGGCTCTTTTTTTTTATAATGACACTCGTACGCCATTTGGAATATTACAATAGGCGTGTTTTTGCTCCTCTATCCAGAACATAACTGTGTAGTAGAATTGGAAACTAGCTCCTGTCCCAGTGAAGTCACTGGGACAGAATTATTTTCTGCATAGGTAGTTGATGGGCTCACGCATAAAGTGTGCTGGTATTTGCGAAAGTGTTCGTAGCGGTTGGTGCAACTCTTAATTTCGAATTAATTTGAATTATATTTAATTGATTTGAATCGGCCATTATGATTTCATCAAACCAATTTACAGATAAATCCTTTTCAAAATCGTTGATATGACGACATTGACAGTTAAAATTCATTCAGTTGCACCAAGCTTCACGCAACCACCGCGAATTCACCAACTGTTCTGTTCTGGAACTTTTTTTTTGTTTTTGTTGCGCCATTGTTCTATTGTATTCTGCACTGGAGCAACAAATCTAAAAAAATCTAATCTTGAAAAAGCTCTTTGTACTAAACAGGCCCAATGCGATTCAAACTAAAGCTTAAAACATTTGCTTCTTGCGAATCGAAATTTAATATCCTTTTAGAAAACAAACTTTTACCAACCGTTAACAATCTTGTTCGCGATCGCTTGTGACAGGAAAATTAATTTTGTTTCGTGAGCTCTAGTGATAGGAAGTAAGAAGTATTGTTATCAAGTTAGTGAACATGCTATTATGTTTGAGCATGATATGTGAACGTAAATTCACGCTGCTCAACTGTATATACGAGCGTTAAATTCGAATTCTTGTCTGCGGTGTGGTATACGGGTATAGTTTGAAAGATGTGGTTTATTGCTGGCGTTGCATGAGTAGTTTTCAAATATATTAAATTCTTTCATGTGGTTTCAAAATTCCCTGGCACAAGTATGCATGCAAGTACCATCATACGTGTAGAAAATGGCGTGAAATTTCAGAGTGCGCTATCTGTCAAAGATATCAAATTTTCTTTGGAATTTTTTTTTCTTGAATAAAGAAATAAGTTCCTGAATTAACTATGCGTGTGGTTACGAGTTTCAATAATAATGATAATATTAAAAATAACTTTATTAAATTCGTTGATGTGTTGTATCGTGCAATATCTTAAGGTGAGAGTTTAGACAAAGTCTTTGCATCTTAGTTTTGAGTTAAAATTAGCAGTTTTCAAAAAGTTTTCTTGCGAGGTGTATAGCGTAGTATTATAGGGAAAAATTAACTTAAAACCTTATGTTGTGCCTATTTTAAATTAAATAAAACTTAAAAACTAAGTTTTATGGCTTAAGTGTACTAGTTCACACTTTAATGTTGTTTTATCTTTACGAATTAACGGAAGTTGCGCATCTGTTGAGGAATTTTCCATTCAAATGTTTAGAAATATCCAGTACTTTCTTGACATGCAGCCGATTGGTTGAGAAATGAAAGGATTTATTAAGGATAGTTTTCAGATATATTTTTTTTTGTGATATTTGCAAACTTTTGATATGTGATATAGTGCAATTACTTCATACAGGGCACCCAAAGACAATGATTGGCCGCTTTGCACACTTAAAAGGCAGCATTTTATTCGTTGTTGAGAGCCTGAATTTTCTTTTAATAAACATATAGGAGATGTCATCAAAATGTTCGACTTTTTGCTTCGACATGGGAATGAAAAGTAAATTTCTGATTGAGCTGGATGACTTTGTATTTTAGTGTCAATGCCAACTATAAGTGTCTTAATGCTTGTTTTTTAGTGCAATATATTCTCTGAATTAATTTTTGTTTTCTATTTGAAGATGAAATTATGTATAAGTGCAAGCTGTTGTTTATTTATAAGTGCAAGGCAGACATATAAATGTTGTAGAGAATGAGGCTTAAAATAAACCCCTGTGAAACTCCGGCTGGTGTAGCATATTTATCAGAGAAAGACCGATAAAAAGGATTGGATATTTATGCATAAGTACACAGGAACAGAAGAGTTTATAAGCTTATATTGGGTCATATAAAAAGTCTCCGCGGTTTTTCGTCACTAGATGCTGTTGATGCCTATATATCAGGTAACACTCATCAAATCGTCTAAAACAAGCATATGCTTGAAAGGTGAAATTTCAGTATACTTTTTATGTGAATATCCTTTTCTAATTCGTTGCTCGTGTAAAAAGTTATATTGATTTGAAAATGAGTGAAATATCTGAAGAAATACGCTATGTGATGCTTTTTTACTATAAAAAAGGTAAAAACGTTGCAAAAACATGCCGAATAATTTGTGAAGTGTTCGGTGAGAATTTTTTGAGTGAACGAAGGACCTAGAAGTGGTTTGCTCGATTCCATTCCGGAAATTTCGATGTGAAAGCTGCACCTCGCTCTGGTCGGCCAGTCACTGGAAAAGCCGATAAAATTTTGCAACTGGTGGAGCAAGAGTGACATGCGAGCTGTCAAGAAGTAGCGGAGACACTAAACATTAACCACATGACAGTTTGGAATCATTTGAAAAAATCAGGCTACACAAAGAAGCTCGATGTTTGGGCGCCACATGAATTAACGCAAGGAAATTTGATTGACCGAATTACTGCAAGTGAAACGCTGCTCAAACGCAATGAAATCGAACCTTTTTTGAAGCAAATCATTACTGGCGATGAAAAATGGGTGAAATACTAGATTATCAAACAAAAGCGATCATGGTCAAAGGCTGGTGATCTCCACAATCGACTTCAAAGCCTGGATTGACGGCACAGAAGGTTATGTTGAGTGTTTGGTGGGATTGGAAGGGAATTGTCCATTATGAGCTGCTGCAACTTACCAAAACTATCAACTCGATCCTGTACTGTGCACAGCTCGTCCATTTGAACGAAGCAATCCAAAAAAAGCGACCAGAATTGGCCAACAGAAAGAGAGTTTTGTTCCGCCACGATAATGCGCGAAGACCCACATCTTTGATGACACAGAACAAATTGACGGAACTTAGTTGGGAAGTTTTGATACACCCACCGTATAGCCCAGACCTTGCACCGTCTGACTACTATTTGTATCGGTTTGCTGCAAAACTCACTTGATGGTAAGAAATTGGCCGACCGGATCGCTGCTAAAGATCATTTGGCCAAGTTTGTCAACGATAAACCACAGAAGCTCCACACCGATGGAATTATGAAGCTACCCGAAAAATGGCAAAAGGTCCTAGATAATAACGGCCAATATGTACTTGATTAAAATTTATTTTCAATAAAAAAAGTGTTTGTTCAAAAATGTACCAAAAAACCGCGAAGACTTTTTATATGACCCAATATATGAGTCTATAATGCCAAACAGTATTGAATGCTTTCTGGATGTCTAATGCAACTAAGCGTGTAGATTTTTTTATCCTTGAAGTTATTTTGCACATATTTTACTACTCTATACAGTTGATGCGCTGTCGAAAGCTTGGGTGAAAAACTGAATTGAAAATCAGGAGTTGGCAACTCATTCTGTTTTACAGAAACCACTCAATATGTATTTGGCTGGTCTATGGCCAGCTCGAGCAAACGTGTGAATTGCATCTTCTTGGAAATAAGATGAGAGCGGAGGTCTTCGTAGCAGTCCATGTTGGTCAGAAGCACTTTTCGTCAAACACTACCGAACTGGACATTACATGGTTTTATATCCAGAGAATGTAGCATCGCAGCAATAAAATTTTTTTCCAGGATTAGTAGAATAATTGGTGGTATTCTTACCTTACTGGCCACAGTTTGATTGTTTTAAGAAGTTTCATCGGCAGGGCTAACTAAGTTCGCAAGCGGCTTACACCGGTTTCAGTAGAGAGTATTCATCTTTAAACGATACTTGAGGAGCAACGCACTGGAAGTATTATTATGTTGCGTATTTATGCATTTTTCACATTAGTTTTCACTATTTTTGGTCGAATTGAGTTCCGGAAGGAAAATATCCTGGAAAGATCAGAGTTAGAGCGAGAGTTGAGTACAGAGTATGAAATAAACACTCCGTAAGTCGTTTACCGCACAATCTGCATTCGATTAATGCTGGGCTAAGACAGTATAAATTATATTTTGTTTTTGTGAATTGAAGATTTGTTGTGAAAAATTTGTTACTTCATTTTATTCGAAGTTTTGCACAACGCAAGCAACTTTTTTCCCATCTTTTGGGACATTGGGTACTGCATGTTTTTCGTAAGTATTGTTACACATAGCTTGAAAATTACAGGAGTAGAACAATTCTCGACAATAATTTGGAACTACCAGAGAGCATATCTATTGAAATTATTTATCCTTCTATTTGCGAGGGTGGCCGGATTTGATCAATTGTTAATTTAAATATATCAAAAATCTATATTTCAGTACATACATACCAAGATCAAATACATTCAGATAGTTTACTAGCGTGTTGTTTTGAAGCGCTGATGAACAAGAGCCGAAAATACTAATCACAAAAGCTTTAAATTTAAAATTTTAAAAATGCGCCCAGCGTGGGCCAATACGATATGGTATTATCGTTTATCAAACTTTTAACGTAAATTGTATTCGACTTACTTATCCACTTGATTTAGTATTTTTTTACATCTTTTACCTGAAAAAGTAAAAAGAAATTCAATTTTAAATATTGTTAAACATATTAAATAAAATATATATTTGAATTATATACTTTGAATCTAAAAGGATCCAAACATATTTGAAATTTTTGAATAGCAATTTCATGTGAGGATATTTGACTTTTTAGTGTGGCTGCTTTAATAAAAGTTCAAAACACCAAATGTACACACCATTAGTAAATGTATTCCATTATTAAGTTTTCATTTGTATTTTAACCCAGTTTCGAACTCAAGTTGACCTCAGATGGCAGTGACCTGTAATCAAATATGTAAACTGTATATGTACTCGAATGTATGAATCTGAACAATGGACAAAACAACAACAAAAAATGAATGCTCATCGTTTCAGCTTTCAGTTTAATCGTAAAGTGTATCATGGGGTGTAAACAGTGTCGTTTACGTGAATAAAAATTGCTTAAATGTAGATACAGGGTTTCGCGCATATGAAGCTTATGCTTTGTATATTCGCTACGTGGTGAAGGTTCAGAGAATGAATACAATATGTGCTTGAAATGCACAGTTAGCTTTTGATATTTTGTATTCGCATTATTTTTGATTTAATATTGTTTACCTCGAATAACAAAGATTATTTATTATGTATGATTTAGTATGTAATGATTTAGTTCCAAAAAAAATTGTTTCAAAGTGAAATTTATTATAAAAATACTGCACGGAAACAATAATTTTTGTTTTTTTATTTCTACGCATTTAACATTAATTGAGTGTCAGAATAGAACAACATTATTATCAATAGCATAAATATAACATATATGAGCTTTATAAATAAATGACATTTAATATTTAAATTTACTTTTGGATGATTTTGGTGATTACATGATTTTTTAGCCCTAAAGTGGTTCATACTTTTCTTGATAATGAACAAAATATAAGTTCGTCGTTGTTTATCTAATAAATACTTTTTAAATTTTTAAATAGCATTTTTTTCACTTGATTTGTTCCTTGCGTGTAATTTTGGAACTTATGACATTTTATGTCAATTTTTTTTGTAGTTTTAATTTGAAGAAAATGTCAGATTATTTCCAAATTTTCACGTCACGCCAGATATTGAAACAAACTAAGCTTTTAAACCGTGGTGACTGGAGAGTTGATATAGGTATCTGTTTTAGTAAGCACCCGCGGTCACTTGACACTAAAATTTGAGAAATGTTTTTAGTTGAATCATCGTTATTCCTACTGACGACAACACCTGATTTTAGAATATCCTTGTATTGGCTAATGCATTAAAAAGGTATACGCGAATACCTGTTGCGACAATGCTATAATTTTAGAATAAAGACAATGGTGAAATCAACCAAACCGAAAAAAATGTTTCTTTCTATTCTTATATTTACAAAGACTTTCAGCTTTATCAACTATGAAAGCTTTTATCAACAAGAATCGTTTAAAATAGTGTATGGATTCTGCTTCATCTGTCCTATTGGCTCTTGTGTTTTGTTTTTGAAATTAATATGAAACGGTTGTGGCACCAGCAAATTCGCGGGCGATCAAATGATGGGGAAAAATCTAAAAATCTAAAATCGCGTTGGGGTAAAATTTAATAACATACGTTTTGCATGGGTAAGGCTTAATTTATAAAAGATATAAGTTTGTGAGGAAACGATAGGTCTCCGACTTATTTTCCGAATGGTCTTTTCGATATGGTCACTTAAATTTGAATCTGAGTTGGATCAAACTAGTCAACAACTAAGCAACCAACCGATCTTGCACAAGTTATGAGCGTAGGCAGCAAACGCACTTGTTTTAGAATCCCTGAAGTTTAGGCGAATAAAACGACTATCTTCATTTATAACCTGACTCAATACTATTGCAATTAATAGTAAAATGTAATTAAACTCATACCCAAATAGCACTAACAGTAAAATGGCTAAATTCAACGAAATATTGAGTTTGAAATCAACGAAAGTCATACCTCAAAAACTACTACTTGCTTACTGGTAGGTTTTTACCTTACATTTGAAGCTGTTTTTCCTATTCAAACAATTTAACAATCGTATAAACCATAAAGGATAACCAATTTAAGACGAGATGCACGCATTAGCTGGTTTTTCAACACTAACTTAAAAAACAAAGAAAATAACTTTGGGAGAAAAGAGGAAAGAAGATATAAACCGAAAGTAAATTTATCACTCTTTTTATTAAATTTATTTAGTCATTTTTTTTTTTTAAAAAAACTTAAAAACATGAAATGATAAATTTATGGAAAAATTATAGTTCTATGAAAAGTTTGGTTTCATTGAACAACCCAGCAAATTTGCACCACAAACTGTGTCTCTAGCTATTTGCAGGCAGTAAAGGCCACCTGTTCAACCGCACAATAATTCTCATACACACACATGTACTCGTAAAGTTTAACTCATACTCCAAAACCCATAATCTCACTCAGTGTAACATTCTGGCTTATAATCTGTAGACCAATCATTCCTTACGCTCCTTCTGTCCATACTAATATGATATTGTTGCTGTTCGTAACTCTGTTACGGATTCCATACTGTAAATATATTTGGAACTCTTTACATAAGCCATGATTAAAATTTATGAAGCCTTGTTGGCAAAATAACGCTGAATGTGAGCACTCTGGCCACGTATACTGTTCTACTCGCAGCTCGTATGAATAACAATTTTATAAATGCATAGTGTAAATATGAAAGGACGAGCAAGAGGACAATGCAATGTGCTGCGGTCAGTGGAATATTGGCAGAGATAAAATGTTATTTGTAGCAATTACTGTTTTATTGATATAGTCATCATAAAATAAAGAGCTTCGTAATCAAGTTGGTATGCATATGGATGATAAATCAAGAATTGTAGGTTGATGTGTATGCTTGTTTTTTGCTGTTTAACGATATATATTTTCAATTTTACAAAGGATACTTAAAATTCATTACATTGAACATGAAAAATAGCGAAAATTGGAAAGAAGAGTTAGCTTTAAATGCCTTCATTATTTTTATTTTACGTTATCGAAACGATAATGAACCAATTTAAAAAAGACATTAGTGTTTGTATATGTTCTGCTTACTATTTTTCCATGATGGAAAAGTTTTATAAACGATTAAAAAAGTTCATAAGAGACAACAGCAAAATTTGAGATACAATACTAGCTATTACGAAAAAAACGAAATCAAAAGGCGATGCAAATAATTTACTGCAATTGGGAGAAACTTTAATAAAAATAATCTCTGCGAAAAAATGGATGTTCTAACAAAACTTGAATGAAAGACTCGATTTGTCCAAATGAACCATTGAGAAGAATGCGTTACCAAAACTTTTTTTAATGGGAAATGATTTTTTATCGAGACATAACGATGGTTGCACGAAAAATTTTGTTTTCCTACAAAAACAGCAAAGCGCCAAGAATAAAAAGGTTTGCAATACCTAAGAATATGATCCGAAATCAAAGAAATCATAATATGAAATGCTATAAATATAATAGCAGCCATATCGTAGACTAAAGTTACTGCGTAGGTTCTTGGACTCCATCTACCCTGATGACGCTTCTCCATCTTTGAAATGACCTGTTGGAACCTTTCTCCATACTCATCATTTACAGCCTCCAAATCCAGATGTGAGGCTAGAAAATGAATTTTGCAGCCCAAAGCTGCATATGTCAAAAGAAGCTCGTTAATCAATTCTCTATGGTTCTCACTCTTATGGTTACCCAAAAAATTTGCAAACCACGCTTTTGAAGCATTGCCAAGCTGATTTTTCTAAAACATTCAATTTTTCTTCGAATTTCGGACCTTTTATTAATTCCCTGATTTGAAGTCCTACGAAAATGCCTTCTTTGATTTTAGTAGCACTTATTCTGGGGGAATTTCACTTTTAACTACAAAAATCGACTTCCAATGAAATCCATAATTTTTACAAAATTTTTCGTAAGGCCTGATTTGATATGGAGTGGCGGAAGAAATACATCACCAGGCTTTACAAGTGTTGAATATATCAAATTTTTGACATTTTTCTCATTTTTCAAAATTGACCTGGTCCAAATCATTCAAATAACGAGTTGAAATGTTTACTTCCGGTTTGACACAGAAAAAAGAATTTGTTTTTCAAATCTTATTTTAAAATTCAAAAGAGCTGTTAATTTTTAACGTTTAATATTTTAAAATTATTAAGTTTCTTGAACCTCAGAATACGCTTGCAAAAAAACCTTTTATCAGTTTCGTCAATTATTCAGAAGCCTAAACCTCATAGAAACTAAAACCTAAAACTCAAAGCCTAAAACCTCATAGAAACTAAAAATTATGTATCCTCATTCATATCTTCTAGAAGTACCATGCTGCACAATATGAACGAAATCCAGAATGTCGGTTTTGTTTTCGTTATCCGGTTTACGTGAAACGCCCCATATTTTGCCTCCACGTGGTGCATCCTAGGTTACGCCAAATGATCCAATCTTTACGTGATTCTTCTGGTGGTGCCAGATAAGTTGCCACTATAATACATAAGGCTACATAAAGCACTAGAGTAATCACGAGCGCTACATACGTTTCGTCCATTATCTATTTTCTGATCCTATGATTTACGAGCTGGGCTGGCGACTTCTTAGGTTGTTTTTAACATAATTTTTTAACACAGACACACGCAATCGAAACAGGTGTGCATAAAAATATCTTCAATGCTGTGTAGATATCCGAGAACGAAAGAATAAAACATTTTGCAATAGTAACATTTTCTAACAAGAAAGTGAAGTAAAATTATTGATAATTTCACTTCATTTTTCTGCTGATTTTTTTTCACATAGAAACTCCTTAAACTGCAGAAAATTTTCTCACATTTGTTCGTTCAAATTATCGGCTAAAGTTCCACCAGTCGAGAAGCCGCAACTTTGGATAGCATCGATATCAATGGTTTAATAGAAAAAATGCAACAGTTGCATTCCGCTCTCAGCTCCAATAGTTTGATATATTTTACATATATTCTACATTAAAATTTTTTATAATAAAATATCAAGTAAGAGCAGTGCACTCTGTATTTCAGGCCACAATGTGTAAGCTTCGTTTACTTAATGAAATATGATTGGTTTCATTATTTTTGTCATTTCATCCACACTTAGAGTGAAATAAAACAGCTATTTTTAATGAAAAAAGGAACATATCTTACATTAAAGATAACATATCTTATGCTCTGTACAAACATTTTAAATATATAAAAGTGTGTAAGTAGATAAGTTAATTAATTTTACTAATTTGAGCCCAGTGATCATCGCTCTTCCAAAGAGCAGAATTTTGCCGCCCTTCAGAGATTTGGCACCCTGGTCAACTGCCCCGATTGCTCATACGGTAAAGAGAGCACTGGCTCCAACTAGAGCAGTTGTCTATAATAGTCAAACCGACGGCAACATTTTACTGGATATTTTCAAGTGGCTTCAAGGACTTGTTTAAACTTTCAGAAACTTCTAAGTATAAATCCTTTTGCGCTGTGTATATCATACAAAAATGCGATTGGAGTTAGACTCAAAACTGCTGTAAGACCCTCAGGCTTCTGATGGATACACATTTTTGTAGTAATCACGACACTTTTTAAACCTTACCGTTAAAATTACATAGGAACGTATGTCCGATTATTGTCATTTCTAGTACACACATAAGTAAAGTAAAGTAATCCCACGACAACCCTCGTACGGGTCTAGGGGTTGAAGCTGGTAGAGAGCTTCATTACACTTTTTTTAATCATTGTGAATACGAGTGTGGAGTGATTAGTTCCACGACTCACTTTACCCCTGATTTAAATCAGGTACCTAATCAGAGCTAGGTGAACTCAAAGCTTGGTGCGCGGACCCTCGCACACACGCAAGAAGCCAATGCTCTACCCACTAGGCTACTCAAGCTATGCCGTTTATTTTTTTCGCTCAATCAAGTCGGCAGACCCAGATGGTATCATTACTGACTAAACTATGCGAATTTATCAAAGGACCCAAATGTGCTATATTATACTGAAAATCTAAAAAAATAGCTCTCTTTGGTTACTACAAAAGTCTTTCCAAGCTAATTTGTGGTGGAAAGTGAAATACAATTGCGAAACATGTGCACCTGTTTCTTCATTAGTGTTCCGTAGCTTACATAGCTGGAATCAGACACTATACGAAATGTAAAACTATATTTAAAAATTGAAGCAAAAGACACTTATCTATAGTCTCCTGGGGACCGAAGCAACAATTTACACAACAACAATTTAAACTAGTCAAATTAAAAAACCGATAATTAGTTCATTATTTTATGTATTCGAAATATTCTAGAAAATGTTTAACGTTTTCAAACTTTATTCAAACAATATCAAATTTTAAAGAAATGCTTCGTGATTGATTCTATTAAATTAAACATCAACTGCGTTTCTACGCCTTATCAACTTCAAGTTTCCACAAAACAAATAATTCATTTAACAAGCTCCGGACCCGTCTAGTACGAGCACATGGCTTTACATACATGCAGTGGAATCAATTGAAATTCTCTCAATAGCTATAAAATTTTGTAGTTTGAATGGAAGAATAATTTCGCTCAACGAAATCAACTACATATATTTCCACAAGCAAGAGAAATGGATCACGAAAAAATTATCAAAATAAAGGAATCGATGAATTCCACATTGAAATACACATGCTCAAAAAAGTCTGCGTACACTTGTTGGTGAAAAAAAATATTTAAAATAAAGAACGTTTCCAATTGCTTATGGCTAAGAATTTCAGTTTATTGCTTTCAGTTAACACTATAGTAACTAAGGATACAACTCATTGCTCGTTCGTTGATGTTAATATTTTCAAAAAAAAAACAAAGTTTGTGCACAAGCCCATCAAAATGCATCCAAAAAAGTCTGCGTACGCCTGAAATAATTTAATCATCTAATTATAATTCACCTTGATTAGGTTATCCGATTAATCACCTTAATAGCTTGATGCAAACTCTTTCCTATAAATGACCTCTTTTAGCCTATTTTGCATGCGGTGAACTAGCTTTGTAGTTTCTTCGGCCGTTATACTGTTCCACGCCTTCAATATGACATTTTTAAGTGATTCTTTGCTTGTAATTTGATTGTGGCGAATTTTTCTCTCAAGTCAATCCCACAAATGTTCAATCGGATTTAAATCTGGTGATTGAGGGGGTAGGCGCAATAATTTTGGGACATTATAGACCAACCAAAGATTATTTATGCGAGCAGTATGTTTAGGGTCATTATCGTGCTGGAAGTAAAAAGCATTCCCTAGCCTTAATTTCTCAGCACTTTGCTTGAGATTGTTTTTTAAGATATTCAGATATCCATACTTGTCTATCGTCGACTCTATAAAAGTTAATTGTCCCACCCCGCTTCCAGCCATACACCTCCAAACCATCACACCACCGCCACCATGTTTTACAGTGGGAACCAAATTTGCATTATTCAATGCAGTCAAACGTTTTCTCCACACTAATTTGCGTCCTTTTATCCCAAATATACAAAATTTACTTTCGTCTGAAAAAAGAACCCTTTCCCAGAATTCGTTTGGCATGTTGACGTAAGTTTTCACAAAATTCACTCTCTTTAGACGATTTTGTGCTGATATGAATGGCTTTTTATGTACTACTCGACCATGGTAACCACCTTTCCTGAGAATTGTGCGAATTGTTTCCTCGCATATTGTTTTTTTGTATTTCTCCTTAGTTTCTTGAGCAAGTTGGAAGGCCGCTAGCCGCGGATTTTTTTTTCACAGAATTAATAATATTTTGACGTTCACGTGCAGTAAGTTTAGGTGAACGTCCTGATCGATGCCGAGAAATAAAAACATCGATTGTATTATAATTAGTAACAACCTTTTGTATTGAGGAACGCGTTCTTCCAACTAAATTCGCAATTTCACGAAAACTTTTTCCCTTTTTCACGCAGGTTTAGTATCAATTTCCGTTCACTAGCACCTATTTCCTTATTTCGAGCTTCCATTGGAAAAGATAGTCTTTATATTTTCGCACTGCAACTGTAAATTCTAACTGTAAATCCCCAAACACTGTGATGTGTACGCAGACTTTTTTGGTGCAGATCAGAGACTTCTGAAGATTAAAATCACCATATCTTCTTTAATTCTAGGAATTTTTTTATCAAAGCTGCATTTATGCATGTCTAGCAGTGTACCCCTTCTTATCAAAGTATTTTAATCAAGGGCACTTTATTGATTCATGGGCTTTTGTCATGATTTAGATATTACTAGTAAGGTGTACGCAGTTAAGTATGTGTATATGTAGATGATAAGCAAGTTAACATGGAAGGAGAAAATTTAGGTTTGATGCAAACGATTTCCACAACGAGTCAATGTAAACATGTGTAATGATGACATTATTTGTACAGAAATATATATAATAAAGGAACTCATTGTGCTGCCCAAAAACTATTTGTTATAATTTGATAGCTCACTTACACTCGTCAGCATTCGTTTTGGATTATTTGATACCATTAAATGTCTCGACTCTTACGTGACTAACGGCCATTTGCCGTAATCACTATTTGATTCTGCTAATCGACGCTTTCCGAAGCATACGTTAGTAGTTATTACTTCTGATGAAGTGCATATTCAGATATACCGATTGTGGTGAGATTGTGACATTTCTGATAAGTTTACAAAGCAATTCGTAAATTTAGGCAATAGCAAATATATTGATCGAGTAGAATTTAATGATATATTTTGAAAATATCAAACATATAAAAGCTTTTTTTTCATACCCGAACAACTGTTGCTAAATTTTCAAAGGAACGAACAGGAAGTTTGATACAATAAAACGGAAACAGAGATTCTGGTATTTTTGTCTAGTCAGGAAGTTTTATTCATCCCACTTCAAACACAAAATTTCCACTAAGCACACTTCAAACCGAGAGAAATTCTTAGATCTCTACAGACAAGAAACAAACATTCGTTGAGGAATCTTCGAAAGGAAAAAGCAACAATTCGCAAGTCTCATAGACGTCTGGCTGAAACCAGTGAAAAGAATACTCCTAGCAGAGACATAAGTAGGCGGCGTATTTACATAAGTTACTTGTTAGCTATTGGAAAGGTAACGGAAGCCCACAGGAAACTGCTGAGTAGTTCAGGTAACTGTTTGATTTACTAGGAAGTGAAAACGACGAATGAATCTGAAATATCTTGGTGCTATATAAACGGATTGGGAGAACGAACGGTGAAAGCAAATTGGTAGGAAATGCAAATAGAGATTCATTCCGAAAATTGTAAAGCTGCAAATAGGAATATGGAATAGGATTGTGAAGCGCAATGATAATTCTACCAAATGAATAAATCTGAGCGTTTTATGTGAAATTTAGAGATAATGGTAAAAATGTTATATTTTCCAACAACTTTTGAGGTAGTTCGTTTTAAAGAGATTTAATTTTTTTTCAAACCAAGTTATATTACTGATAAACTATTATTTATAATGATATCTTAAAAATTGAGAACTTAATGTTATTAATTACAACTTAGGTACGACTGAAATTGTTAAGGAAAGTTTGGTATCACAACAAGAACCTAAAGATTGTTTTTTCAGTCTGGAGAATTCTCAATGTGTGTTGATTCCAGGAAATATATACATAAGTGATAATAAGAGCCTTTATCATTGAATCAAAAAGCTTCAATTACTAAAGTTGAACGGAAAAGGCTAGTTTTTTTCTACCTTTATGTTGATCTTGTCACAACAGGCTACTGTATAGTATGTAGTCAAACGCAAGATAGGTGGATATTAAAGGAACAAATTTTTCATACATTTAGTGATATTAAGGGAAAAAAGTCTAGCGCATTAGAACCGCTAAAAACTGATTATCCAAGAAATTTTCTTTGAGTGACTTAAAAATATGGAAAGATGTAATACCCTTTCTTGTAGTATCATATAAACCGTTTCTTACTCAAAGCAACCAAAACCAATTCTTGACATCATCTCTTATAATATAAATGATGAAAATGTTGAGTGCTGGCAGCATTTTGCCAACGCAGCAGCATTAAGTACCATAAAATGCTCGTGATAAAATCAACCTACTCTTTGAATTTCGTTTTCATCCGAGGATATTATTGAAAGTTTCAGTGATTGAACTATGTCTGGTGCTGGCAGCTCTGTATTAGCACCACAGTCAAAAAAATATGGGGCATTTCACGTGAAGCGGACAACGAAAAAAGTCGAAGGTCTGGATTTCGTTCATATTATGCATAATGATACTTCTAGAAGATATGAATGTAGATGCACAAGTTTTTGTTTCTATGAGGTTTAGTTGCCGAGCTATGGGCTTCTGAATAACTGACGAAATTGGTAAAAGGTTTTTTTGGAAGCGGATTCTGAGATTCAAAACAAAATCTAAAAAACACTAAACATATTGATTGGTATAGAAAATTAGCTGTTCTTTTTAGTTTTGAAATTTGATTTGAAAAATAATTTTTTTCCCTACTTGAAACCGTAAGTAGACACTTCAACTCGTAATTTGAATAATTTGGACCAGGTTAATTTTGTTTATTTTTATAACGAAACAAAGCTTAAAGCATACTTATTTTATCATAAAAGTTTTAGAATGTGATGGCCAGTAAATTAGGAGGTAGGTGAATTTCATCACATACAAGTCGCATGGGGGGTGATGCCGGGAATTTGATAATGATAGCTAGTGAGTGTCAAAGCAAAATATTTATAGTAAAACTATTATATCTCACTTGTATCAATAACATATAGAAGAGAATATATTAAAAATTACTAATGCTGATTTACTTAGTGAAAAAAAATTACTAGTTCTTAAACTAGCGACATCACTATTTAAAATGAAGACGTCAAAGAAGTACTATGTAGTTTAAAAAAAAAATCACGTATTATTGAAAGGATTCAAAACTATGAGAGAAAAACCAGGTTCTTAAGTTTCCTAACCTTAACTGATTTTTCACATGCATTTTACAAATCGCTCATGTGTGCCTTATCTTTAAGCGGAGTTATTTAAACAGAGGATCTTCCGATTCTTCACTGGCAAGTTCTAACACCCGCTCTTTCACTGATCAGGAGATGGAACTTGAGGCATTGAAGGATCCGACAAGATTTTACCCGCAGACCAGACGAGCGGGAAAATAGTCTGATTCCGGAAACAGGATGCACAAGTTGCCAGTAGCTCGCAGGAATTTTAACAAGGTTCAAAATAACTTTAATAAATTAATCTAGTCTTAAGCGAAGTAAAGAGAAGCCAACATCAGGTATTATTCAAACTGAAAAGTAATTGTTATAGCCGGGGAAGTAACAAATTAATGAAACAAGAAGTGCCAATAAGATTTAGATTATTGCGTTATTTAACCCTTAAGTGGAATTAAGCATGTTTACATCACAAAAATAAATTTATAAATAATAATAAATTTAATAGAGAGTTTTTGTAAATAAGTGTTTTTTTCAAGCCATCATAAGCTCATCAAGCAAGCAGCCATATTTCTGTTGCCAACGTGACTAATTGCGCTTGGTCGTAATACAATAATTGCTTATTGCATTACCTGCGCACACTGACACTAATATTATTTACTAATATTGCGATTACTCAGACATCACATGAAGTTGAGTGAGCTTATAAAAAATATACAGGAAATACTCAAAGGAAGAATCTAACAATATAACATTGCTAAAAAGTTCCTATTTGTATTTTGCTTATTTTTTCATTATCGATTCAGTGATTGGACAGCAGTGGAAATAGCTACACAAAGCGCCCGAAAAAATAAGTTCTAAAATGCGTTAAATTTTCGGAGTGTAGCTCAGGTGCACTCCTAATTCTCCAAAAATACACTAATACACCAAAAACTAGTAGATACCTCAACAAATTATGGCGGTTGAGTTTAAACAAGCGAATCAAGCGAAAAACTGTAAATTATTTACTGAATAGAGAAACATTTATGTGTAGAAACGTTTTCCGATTTTTAATTACAATAAAAGCGTTTTAAGTTTCGAAAAAATGCAGAAAATCACAGATAGACGAACTGTTTTCCAGGAAAAACACATCCATATGCTGAACAAAAGGAGTTCGAAATATAGTTATTAAGTTTGATGTTTCGTCCATCTATACATAGCACAAATACAGAACAGACCACCCCTAAAGATTAGTGCAGCCACTCCTAATTTAATCACATTATGACAATTACACTAATTATAAATTTTAATCATTTCTCCCAAACAACTTTCAACTTTAAGGACTTTTCTCTTGTCCACATCATTCATGACATATTTAAATCTGAAATTCATATCGCGTTTGCTATATTTCTTATCCAACTCAATGAATTTTAATTTATGCATAAAATGCCAGCATCAACGTTCCTGAATGCTAGACAATTAGTTGAAAAGATCTCGAAATATTTTGAATATTATTAGCTAGAGACCTGCTTATTTATGCATTCATCTTGGTTGAAAGTTACGACGAACTATGATGAACTTTGAATAAGCAACGAAAAAACTTCTCAGCCCGAGATGAAACAAGACATTAAGTTGTCTGGTGGAATATGCTTTTTATTTCGAATTTGGGCGAATTGAAGCCTGGAATAGTTAAGAATAGCTAACTGAATTGATGCTTTTGTTGTTGGTACTGAATCAATCTTAGTAAAAAATAAAGCATTCGTCTTGTCTAGTATTCAAAGCACATAGAGGCAAGTCATATAATATGGATATACATTTTAGTATATAAATCATCTGTACTGTACACTCTGAAATCAACTGTACTGAAAATTTTAAGCTATTCTGCATGTAAGCCTATGAATAAAACATTAAAAAAACTGAGTATAAAAGATGCATAAAATTTAATTAGCTCCTGCCTCGGCTTCTCCTCTTTCAACTTTCTTACCTTACGAGCATCTTTTGATGCATTTGAGAGAAAAAAATTGTCTTTACATTAAAATATTGGATTGAAAATGACAAACCCTCAAACATCGCATCGAAACACATTTCCAACTTTGATAACTTTTCCTGCAAAATAATGTTTTTTTTGCACGGAATGGTTGGAAAATTGTTGATGGATATTTTTTTCTGTGTTCTTAAGTAAATGGAATACAATTTTACCGTTGGGTTTTTAGAGGAATTGAGCAGTTACATTAATAGGTTCTTTCAAGGTCAGAAAAAATTTGCAAAGTTAATTTAAAAGTTCAATACCCAAAAGTAAAATCACAGTATTACAAAATAATTGAAACAAATGAGATAAAATATTCAGCTGGGGCTGAAATAAACGTTCCATCAACATTGATAGTTTTGTATTAGATTTGGGCCTATGATTGATTGTAACAAGCGCTCTAGAAAATGCTAAAGGAGATGACACAATTTACTAAAGGAACCAAATGGTCCCAAGACTACAGTGGCTAGGGGGAACGAACACGCATGCTATAAGAACGGACCTTTGCTGAGCCTTTATATGTCTTTTGGCACAAAGCATAATCCAGCCTGATAGTTTGCATTGTTGTTAAAGGGACCTTACATCAACGTCAAAGTTTTTTTTTCCTCATTGTTTTTGAACCCTCAACTGTCCATCGTTCAAATATAGTGGAAGTAATTCTCGGTTAACCAACAGTTCAACAAATATTCTAATGAAAGAAATTCAGCCAGAACAATTGAGATATGAGATTTTGTAAAAAATTGTTAACGTACCGTGTAACTATTTCAGTTTATTTGTATTACATATCGTAATTGTGAAACATTTTCGTGATAAATCAAACGGATAAAGATCACGATTTAATTTACACAAGTACTCAATCAGCTTATTGAATTTAAAGCAGATTTCGCCTGTTTTGTGTCGAATTTCACTGGGCTATTAGCCTATGCAGGCCTGTTAAAGGATCTATAATTTGCAAAATGTCATTAGTTCGAACAGATCAGCGAGAGAGAATACTGTGATTGATTTATATATACTTTGAATGTATGCATAAACAACGATGTAATTATGGCTTCGTTGAAACACATATATGTAATTTTAAGAGTACCGAGAGGAGAAAATGAAAAACGAATCTCATTTTTAGTCTAACTCAAACCACTTTTTAATAAAGTACTGCTAAAACTACCAATCAAATTTCTGTTGGTTTCGGGAACGGAAACATCTGAGAAATTAAAACATCCGAGAAATTATCAACACTCGACGAAACATTAAAACTTTCAAATTTAAATGCATATGCGCGAATTATTGAATCTTCCTAAAATAAAATTTGAATATGTTTTTGTGGATGGAATAAAGCATGAATTTAGGAGCTCTTTAAAATTTGAATACATCAAATAAATTAAATAGCTTTTCTGCCGAACGGAACCACTCGTATAAACTGCTTCACACAAACAAAATCAAAAACCAAACTACATACATAATCGGAATTTTGCTATATCTAGCCATCAAAATTCTACTGACATTTTATTTATGACTAAAAGTCTTTACATATATCACAACATAAGCTCAGCCATAAATTTCAATTTGGGCCCAGGAGAAATTTAAAGTATTTTCGCAGAAGGTGAGTTATTTATCAGGAGAGTGAACATTTCACCAATGTTTTTGAAAGCAAAAAGAAAATGCAGCGTGAAAAATATTGAATAATGTTGTGATGATGCTCATCTTAAGGTAAATTTACAAGCACCGAGCGCAAATTTTGTTTGCAGAAGTATTAGAGGGTATGTCTATAGGGTTTGTTTTTAATTTGTTAAAAAACTAGTTGGAAGTTATTAATGCAACTATTTTAAATAAACGAAATAACACGAAAATCGATAAACGAAATGGAAAAAGTTATTGAAATAAAACTTAGCGCATAAGAATCACTAAAAAAACTGATTAATAATAAACCAATAAACCTTGATCCAACTTAAATGGAAAAGATGCAGAAATTTTTCGCATGGGAATAAAAACAACAATGTTCTAAAGCTGTACATTTGCCAATATTATCGCTTCGATTCAGTTCGAAGCTGTTTATAAGGATGCGGATAATGATTTCAATACACACATAAAGCGTAAACGAGTGGTGAAAAGAACTTGCATTATTATTATTAAAATCAAATCTAATTGACTTTTATGCAAACAAACTATACGAAAGCCTCACTCGATAATCCTCATTTGAAAACAAACAGAACAAAAGATCGGAAAAAATCGGACTCCATTAGATAAACTACTAGATAGTGTAGTCAATCTGATATGACCTCCAAAAACTTTCCAATACATCAACCATTTCAACATTTTCAGGAGTAAATAAATCAATGTTGAATTAAAAAACATTATGTTACTTTCCTCGCTTAAGGGAACATAGCACCTTCAAATTGATAATAACATTGTTTTTTTTCAAAGGTTAGTTTTTAATTGAATAAAAAACATATTTTAATGAAACTTTGTACACATACTTTGCTTGCTTTATACTACTTAAAAAAATTGTTAAACATTTTTTGTGGCCTCCTGTCGTCTGCCACCATTTTTTTGAAAAAAAAAAACACCAAAATAACCTGGCGTGCACGATAACTGCCCTCAGAAGAGATTGAGAAAAAAAAACAAAAACGGGGTGTTCATCAGCATCAAAGCGGCCTTGGAATGAACTAAAAAAAAAACTTTGGTTGAAAAATAACAAAATGGCGGCGTTTTTTTTTTCGAAAATCGAGGTTTTTTCCCCCCAAAAATCGGTTATAACTAAAAAACTTTAATGTCGATTTTTTCATCGGTAGTTCATTCTTAGCATTAACATGTGCAGATTAACGTGTTAAAATTTCAGAACGATTGGATAAAAATATTTTTCTTAATCCTATTTTTCTTAATCACGCCAACTTGAAAAAGGTTGTTTCAAGAAAATCGCGTTTGAAGTTAAAATTCAATATTTTTTGTAAAAAATCTTACCGAAATTTAATCTGCGTTGTTTGGACCATACAATATACCTTCTTCTTGTTCATACTTCTCCTTTTGCACAGATTTTTGCTCTCTTCGAGCAGTTCTGGCCTCTTAAGATGCCTCAATGGAATGTTTTTCCGCCTGGTTGATTCTTGCAGCAAATTGTAATTCCCATGACTAGCATTATTTTCAAGAAAGCCATAAATCCTTCATTGAGTGTATATGCAGAAATATTTGCAGCCGTATTTATGATATTTTTTTCACAAAAAGTATGTTTAGGGGACAAGTTCCAAATGCAAGAATTATAGCTTTCGTTATTATTCTGTGCAAAATTGCCCAAGCAGCGCTTTAATAAATCTTTTGATGATAAGTCTTCATAAATAGTCTTTAAAACTTCTTGTATCTCATCATCTTAAGGTGGAGGATGCTTGAAATTTTTTAAAGTACTACCAACAGCTGCCTCCGCCTTGCGCCAGTTACACCAAGTCTTTTCTCCAACTGGACAATAAGAGCGTTGAGGGTTCTCATCAGCTGCATTTTTTGGGAATATGCTGCCCAAATTTCCTTGCGCATGTTTTCAACCATATTATAATTTCGTCGTATAGGTAGGCCATAATATGTTGATAAATTTTTCATTAATTTTAGTGTCAGTTGAACTTTTCAACACTTTTTTTTAGAAGCATCTTTTTCAGCTAATTTTTTTGTTTTTTTTTGCCGAGGCTAACCTTTTTTGCTTCTTTTGAAGGAGCTGACTCACTTATCTTTCTCTACACTTTAGCCTAAGTCGATGTAGCGGTATAGCGAAGTGAACGAAAATCATAGAAAAAATTACCTTGGCGCGCTTCGCTATATATACATATATGGTCATACAATTTTTTTTTATAATTTCAATTTTATATTATTAAAATCATGTTTTTAAAGCTTCTTTCTGACATATTCAATCAGAAAATAAAGATCGATTTATGAAAAATTTGAAGGTGCTATGTCCCCTTAATTATACTTAGCACTTCAGGAAGTATGAATAATGCTACAAAGAATTTAGAAATGTAGGAAAAATGTTTCATGAATTTAACTTAGCCCCTTAGGACACAGTAATTCACAAATTGTGAGATAAAATCTCAACTCATACATTTCAAGAAATTTGAATACCTGACTGCAGTAGCAAGAAAATGAAACGATGAACTAAATTTCATTTGAAATTAAAATTTAACTGGAGCAAACACATTCCTAAGCAAATGTTTTGGAAAAAAAGTGAAAAGAATTCCAACTTCTTGAAACCCAGGAAAAATCACGTCTGGCCTTCCAGTCAAGATCTTAAATTTTCTAGAGAATTTCCTATTCGAGTTTGTGTAACGCATCGCTTTCATTGCATCTCAGAGACTTACAACTGGCTTTCACTTGGAATATTTTCTGTAATTTGAATTGGGGTAATATTCTGTGAATATTTTTCTTGAAGTATTTGTTGAAGATAGTTGTCGAACTAAGGTTAATTCAGGTTCCTGATATATTTTAATCGTGTCATATTGGAACTCAACTAATACTGAGACGGAAGACATTCCTTCACCAATACAACCAGAAACAAATGTTGAATTAATTAAACAAAATGTTTAAATTGAAAATAAAGTCAACTTCTTATTTCACAATAACTATATAGCTTGAACATAATTTTAATTTTAACATTTTTTTATTCAATTTATCCTTTTCCACTTCGCCTTATTTCTGGTTGTCTTTTACACATTAATCACACCCAAGATGGATCCCTTTTCATTTATTCGCCTAATCTTTGGCTTAAGTGGACATAAAAACCAACAGACGATTGAGTAACATGACGTAACTCAGCAGCATCCATTCATAATGACCACAATTATATCCTCCTAGCGAAAGGTTAAGTAACTTAGCCTTACTATGCAAATTTCGACCTCTCGTCACACTAATGAGATTCAAATTAACAAGTTCTGTATGAAATCAAGAGAATAACATTTCCTGGAGATACCAATGACCTTGATTCCGGAGAAGACATGTTAAAAAGCTCGCCCGAACAAGAATCCGAAGCGACACAGTATCTGGTGTAATAAAAAGGAAATACTCGTATCTATTTGGGAGGAATATTCAAATGTTTTGTGTATCTATGCGTGTAGCTGTAAGCTACCGAAGTTTCTATTCGCATTGTCCTTCCCTGACGTTTCGGTCTGTGTAGCATGCTGTGAAGTTTAAATGACTGTTAAGGACCGTTCTCATCAACGTCTTCCATTTGTACGGTTGGGTAAGCAGCCTTCTACTATAGTGGCTCGAGCGTAGCAAAACGAAGCTAAGGACGACATAGCTGAGGAAATTTCCCAGTTTATTAGGACGTTCGGCAGACAATATGGCGGATGAACGAGCGCTATTAAAGACGTAAAGCGCCAATCATGACTATAATGAAGCCACAAGTGTCACGCTTGAAGAAAGCTGGAGGGACGCAGCAAATGCTTTCTTTAATTCGGTAAGAGTTTTTTCATGGCAGTATGAATTGGAACAAAGAAGTGGTGACTTGAAGCGTGTCATTGACAATGTTGGAAAAAAATTTTAAATGCTGTAATTTGATGCAGACGGTTGACTTATTAATCATTCTGGTGATTTGTTTGGGAAAAGAAACTTAATGGTTTAATGGGATGAAACAATTTGAAAAATTAAGGCTATAAAACTTTACAAAGCGAATGCGTGAGACTGAATTTGGTTCAAATTTAACTCTTCATTGATCTTAATGTGACTTAGACATTTTAAAGTAAGTATAAAGAAAATATTAAAAATATAACAGGGAATGAAGTTAAGTCGAAAAATATTGACTTAATGTTGGCCGCTAAGAAATAGCTGACAAAATTATTTTATTTATTTATTTATTTATTTATTGTAATATTCAAATCCATTTTTACAGGCTGCGGACCAATTATAAAAATAGAAATAATAGACAAAGCGAAAAAGATATTAAAAAAGGAAAAAGAAAAATTAGCAAATAATTGAAAATATTAAATAAACACATATTTGAAGTTACAAAAAATTTATGCTAAGATGTAAGTTAATATGAAAAAAAAGTGCGAAAAGGTAAAAAAATTTAAAAGAAAATCAAACATTATAAGGAACTTTAAGAATTAAGTCTTTGATTTGGGATTTAAATTGTGCGAACGTTAGCGGAAAAGGACCAAGCTGAAGATCGTTGTGCTTCCTGGGGATACGCACTATCGGCGAGTTAAAATAAACATCAGATCGCGCGAAGTGAAGAGAGAACATTAGTTGAAATCTATCCGATCGATTGACGTTCCGCATACACAGCATACGACCAAGATCGGAGAGCATAGGGCAATGGAGTAGCTTGAAAAGCAAGCACTCGTCAAGAAACACTCGTCGGGAATCTAGTGAAGGAATTTGGAATAAGGATAGACGATCACTATACCCACAGTAAGGGATATTGAATTTAAACAACAGGGAGCGAGTAAACCTACGCTGAACGTATTCCACTGCCTCGTTAAGATATTTATGACGGGGAGACCACACTTGACAAAAATATTCTAGAATGCTACGAACAAGTGAAAAAAAACAGATGGAAAGAGGTAGCGATGCTAGTAAACGAAGAAGAGCATCTAAGAATGAAACCGGACACACGAGAAGCCTTGGCGGTTATATAGGCAATGTGTAAGTCAAATCTGAGCTTTGAATCAAAGTACACACCAAGATCCTTAAAATTATCAACAGCCGTGATGGAAGATCCGTACAGTGTGTAGGAATATATTACGGGTGATATTTTAAACGTATAGGACATTTGATGACATTTGGATATGTTCAAAGTAAGATAATTAGTAGCCCACCAGTCGCAAAGAGAACAGAGATCGTTTTGGAGTTGGAGGCAGTCATTGATAGATTCGATTACTTTGAAAATCTTGAAGTCATCAGCAAACAAGAGGCAGGGAGAACGAAAAAAAGAAGGGAGATCATTTATAAAGACTAGGAATAATAATGGACCAAGAATAGAGCCCTGAGGCACACCGGAGAGTGGACAAAAAGGGGAAGAGGTGGAGGATTGCACAGATACAACACAAGAACGACCAGAAACATAGGATGAAAACCAAGACAAAAGGGAACCTGACACCCCATAACTTCGAAGCTTGGCAAGAAGAATTCCGTGATCAACAGAATCAAAAGCTTTTGAGAAGTCGGTATACACCACATCCACTTGCTTCCGTTGGTCTAAGGCAGAAGCAACAAAGTTAGTAAAACATATAAGATTAGAGGTGTTCCTGAGCAAGGAAGGGATGGAGGAGAGGAAGCAGCCTGTTGTAAACCACTCTTTCAAGAACTTTACCAAAACAAGGAAGGATGGAAATTGGACGGTAGTTGGAAACACAGCTTGGGTCTCCAGACTTGTGGATGGGGGAAATATAAGCAGATTTCCAACTGTCAGGGAAGCAGCCGGAGGAGAGGCTGAGATTAAATATAATAGATAAAGTAACACATAAAGATGATGATAGTGATTTGGCCAACAGATTAGGGATACCATCACAACCACAACCGACATTGACATCAAGACACTCGAGTAAGGATTCAATTTCAAGAGGATTGGTGTAAAAGGAAGATAGAGAAGGTGAAGCAACACGAGGAATATCACAGGGCAAGTTATGATTATGTTGAGAAAAGAAACAAGAAAAATATTTTGCGAAAAAGTCGCAAATTTCACGTGGATTAGATGCAGTATCGTTATCGAGGAACATGGAATCGGGGAAACGATGGGAACTTTTGAGGGAACGGACAGTTCCCTCAAAAGTTCCCATCGGGAACGGACACTTCTATTTCTTTTGACAGTGATTTCTTCTTTATTTTTATATATTCGTATACATATTTCTCTTCTTTAATCCAATCCTTGCTATTTTTAAACTTTTATTTGTATTTACTTTATATTAGACAGCAAGAAATTAAGTAATCACATGCCTAAATGAATACATTAGCTATGATATCAACGAATAAGATACATACACTAATACCAAATTAAATAATATCTTTGCGAACGTGAATATGTTATGCCGCGTTTATACACATGGCAAATGTTGGTGAGCCGAGTGTGTAAATGGTCCCCTTGTTTATTCTCGGCTGTTTTTTTTTACATACGAAGATATGGAGGCAAAAAATTTCACAATTTCCTCGACGAAACGTTCGCCATATGTGTAAACCAGGCATTATATGTATATTCACTAAAGTATTCACTAATATTTGGTTTTATTGAATATATCATATATAACGGGTACTGATCACGAGTGCGATTTAATCTGTATTACTGGAAATCTTTGTGACACAAATCATGAAATTATTATTAAATTTTCTATTGAATTGTGCTAGCCTAAAAAAACTCTAAAAGGAAAGAATATCGAAAACCGAGAATACACTTTTTGCGAGACATGCCAAACTGAGAGTCTGGCTGGTTTCCTCGTCGACGCTCGTCTTGCCTTGTCAAGAATACGGATGGTTTGCTATGCTTGCCGTTGCTCGTCTGTTTTATGAGGGTACTTTCAAGGCTCACCTTACCCCTAGGTCGATCCAAAGTCAAAGGGCGTTGAAAAAAGGTCTGATGCTGACTCCGAGATATTTATAAACCGATTTGGTTTGCACACAAAACCGTAGACAAAATGCATCATACACGACAAGATGCATTAGTACGGATGGATGCAAGATATACTATTGAAATATTTGTAAACAAATTGTTGAACAGAAAAAAATGCGATCTACCTACACCGTATGCATATCTGTGCACTTAAACTTCACACCCTTAAAGTCTTCTCTACGCGGACAGGACGACTTTTATGACGTATTGAGTTGAAAAAAAACTCTAGGTCACCAGAACTGCTAGAAACACTCATATTCGATGAACAGTAGAGGAATCGTGCAGATTTTGAGTGCATATTTTGCCACACGTGCTCCAACCTGTTCCGAGCGCAATGCACCTCTTTGACTTCACCGATGCATTTAAAATTGACCTCATCGAAGCATCAACGCGACAAAAGGGAACATTATTAAATTTTTAAAACTTTGTTTACTAATGTTCGAAGAACATTAGTATTAAAATCGCTTCGCCGAAAATTCGTCATATATATATATATATATATATATATATATATATATATATATATATATATATATATATATATATATATATATATATATATATATATATATATCTCAGCAAAATCGTTAAGAGAGATAATCTCTGGAGTGGCCGATCCGATTGAGCTGAAATTTTCGGAGAACATAGATGTATATAACAGGTAGGTCCATGATTTGCTAGAATTCAGATATCTTAAACCTTTTGGCGGCGGTGGGCATTTAAGTGAATTTTCAAGTGCTCCTATATTTCCAAGCAGTGTACATTTTTGTTCAAAAAAAGTACTAGGAATGAAAACTTATTATGTTTTAAGTTTGGTTATGATAAATAAGTCGAAATTTTGAGCCTTGTGTAGGCGCTGAGTGCCTAAAAGTAGGCAAGGATTTTTTTCAAAATTCGATTTGTCATAACTTCTAAGAAAAACAATGGATCATCGTGAAATTTTTAGAGCGTATTGATATAGACTAAAATTTTACACACATGGACTTTCAAGACTGTGCGGGCAACTCTGTAGCTACAGCAGGCTCCTGAAAACAAATCCTTCAAATCATCGAGTCTCCTGAAAAATTTTTGATTTTTGAAGATAAATTCAAATTATTGATAAATTTTGACTTTTGTCCACCAAGTCAAATAAAATATTTCAAAATTCCGCAGTAAACAAGAACGGCAACCCGTGATGAAATTACCTCTATTTTGACGATCGGATAATGCGATCAATATGAAATTTACAGGGCATGTTGGAATTTGCTAGGACCAGGTCTGATAGAAGTGATTTTGAAAACCGAGCAACACTGTGGCTGTGGTGCCATTTGGAAAAATCGCTGAGAAAAAAAAATGGTTTTTGGCCTATAGCTTCCGATTTAGCCTTCAGATTTTAACGAAATTCACGCAGTAGGTGAACCTTACTCTAAGATAGATTCCATAGAAATTTAGTTGAAAAATTACTATAGGGACGCCAGCTACGGCAATTTTTGTCTCCTAAATATTGTAAATTTGCTCAGGAAAATAAAGATTTTTCCCTATAACTTCCGATGCAGTGACGAAATCAAAACGAAATTCATGTGAAAAGCATATCTTGTTGCGATTGTAATTCTGTAGGAATTTTGTTGAAAAACCGTGAAAGGGTTGCCAGCTATGTGAATTTCGTAATTTATTTACATTGCTTTATCGAGCGATGTTGTCATTAAATTTCCAAATGGGAATGATCCTGCAATAACAATCAACAAATATTTACGTTTCAAAAATTTAAAAAGTTTGGGCGATGGTAACCCTAAAATTTAATTCACTCCTATAACTTACAGCGCAGCCATTCAATCGAAACGAAATTCATAGGCTGGGTTTAACACAACGTGAAGCAGCTATGGTGCTAGCACATGATTGCCAGCACCGGACAATTTCGTAAATATCGCACCAACAGATGCTTCCATTTTCTATTAATAAGCAAACCATTTACAATCAAATAAGCAACCGATATTTAAATGTTCCGAGTTTTGGAAATTTTATTGTTTGTTACTTGAATCTATAACCAAGTTTATTAGCTTATTCATCTGCATCATCCCCCTTCTATGGTAAGCATAATTTATGACAAACGACTTCGATTATATAAAAGCACTAAAAGATTATATAAAAGCAAAGCATCGAAGTTACATATCTATATGCTTTTAGAATCGTCAAAAATTGGTGCAACTGCACCAAATTGTTTATATAATGTTATTTTATTTGAATAAAGCTCTTTGCCCTATAGCCTCCAGTACAGTCATGGTATCATAACGAAATTCATATGGCAAATTTAAATTAATTAGACAATATTCAGTAGAAATCTAGTTTGAAAAACAATGATAGGGTTGCCAGCTAAGATTGTTTTGTTATTTTTTTACATAGCTTTAGTAAGCGATTTTATCATAAAGTTTTCAAATCGTAGTGGTCTTGTAGTGAAAATGCACACCAAATACTAAGATCTAGAAAGTTTGAAAGCACTTGCGAATGGTAACCCTAAATTTCTTTTTATCCCTATAACTTCCAATGCAGTAATCGGATCAATACGAAATTCGCAGAGCAGGTTGACTTCAACGTGAGGCAGATATTACTTATTTTTGGCTTCAGTGCTAGCAAAGGACTGCCAGCACGAGGTATTTTTGTTATTTTCGTACCAATAAATGCTCGCATTAAGTATTCACATCGCGAATATACAATATATATGACAATACATACAATATATAATATATAAGACAATAACAATAATATAACAACAATATATAACAATACACTCAAAATTTGCACAAATCCTCTACTGTTCTTCGAACATTAGTATTTCTAGCGGTTCTGATGCGCTAGGGTTTTTTTACTATTATTTATTGCGTGTAAAAAAATTAATAAGCTTGTAGATTCGCAGGATGTATGCTAGCATATATATATATATATATATATATATATATATATATATATATATATATATATATATATATATATATATATATATATATATATATATATATATATATATATATATATATATATATATATATATATATATTTCTAGCATGTGAAGCATTCAATCTTTTCATTCTATCTTTCTTTTAGCGTATACTGTTATTGGATTTCACCAATCGATATCGACATCATCTTCTCCATTTTACCGTGACCTGTTACTGAAGCGGTAAAACACCCGATTTTACGATACTTTAGTAGCTGCAGACTCACTTTTGAATCATCTTTTCTCAATCTTCAGTTTCACTTTACTCTTTCTCTATAGCTTGCTGCATCTTATGAAATCCAATATATATCCTACAACATTTTTCAAAATAGCTTAGATACTATTTCGAGTAACTCTTACAGGGTTTATAGAAAATTGCAACCTGACAAAAATTATGCTCAGTTCTCTTCGAATAAAGTAAAACTTTTCTAAGGCTTCCTTCTTTGGTTTTAGATACTAGGTTATATACACAGAGGACTACTAACGAATAAACGCAGGACATCGTCGGTGTGAATGTTTGTAGTCCTATCAAGTTTCTCCACTGGAGTATTTATGTTTCAGAAGTTTTTCGAAGACAGTGTCAATAGAATATAATTGGTATTTGATTCGGAGATGTTTGAGTTGATCATTTCTTTCGCAGACAACACCAAGTTTTGCGAATACAAGTTAATTTAATATTAAACAATAATAAAGGTGAAGTTTGTCAATAGATAAGTTTTCTTTGATGATTTCTCAGGAGTTGTAGAATCATTGATTGAATTCGATTTGGGATTTCGAGTTGAAATTTTGGTGGAATAAATATATTTTCACTATGTGGTGGAGTGGTGATAGTGGTAGAATTTGTTTTAGCTATGATATTTAACCAGAGTGTGTCAAATAAAGATTTACTTTTCTTACGGAACTTATTGGAAAAACAATAAAAAAAAAATTTTGCTCCATGAAATTTCTGTGAATATTTTACCATTTCAAATACCATACTTCTATCTTTTTGTAAAATTATTTTAAATATACTTTAGTGCGTTTGTTATGTATGGAGAAAAACTGTTTCTTGGTGGAGAATATGTTCGCTTATCAGGAATGAACAGACTTGATTGTGAACTAATTCAGTTCCACTCAGCCTTACTGTTTCTTACAGATTACCAATAGTGATTATTGCCGTAGATATCAAGAACAAAGGAGACTGTTCCTTCGTGGATGTAGAGGGCATGAAAGTTTTATGTGAAGCTATACCCGTTAGGAGATTTAATAGCCTCTGCGGACTGCGTAGTTTCCAGCATTTATAAAACTCATTACAAATTAAGTAAAAATATTATTTAAACAAAACCCAAGGCTAGATATTTGTTTTTAGGAGTTATAAACTCAACAACATTGTGCTAATACTAAGCTAAAATTTTAAATTTTTTTTTCTGTGCTTAAGATTTTTTTTTGTAGCATCTATAAGCCGAAAAATAGCCAACTTGAGGGAGTTAGCTTGTATTTGAGTGAGGCTGGTTTTTTGTTTTGCTGTTTTTTTTTTGGTTTTTTTTTGTTTCGCTCGAATTTCAATTTTCCTAATGGCAGTACATGTTTTTTCCTATCATTCTATAAATCATATGTAAAATGCAGTATAAGATCCAGAGCTAATTAGCTAGATCTATTTCCTTTCAACTTTTTACAGTCATGAAAACAATTGAGCCCGTCGTACATTCATTTTTAAATTTTGATGTGTCCCGCAAGTGGTTTCTGTGTTTCAATTTTAAAAGCGGCTTATTTTTGCTAGGTACATCGAATTAGCTGGTTTTTTTGGGTTATTCAATGGAATTTCCGGAAGTTTTTTTTGATTGTATATCTTTTTTTGCTTTTGTGATTATTGCTGTTTTGGCTGAGTTCACCCTTGGTTTATGGCAATGTGTAAAGAACTCTCTTTACTGGCTGCGTCCAAATTTTCGAATAGTTTTCGATGGTTTTGTCATGGTGATGGTGATTTATGTAATTTTCGGATTTGAGTCCGCGGCGGTGTGCCTGGAAGTTATTTTTGTGCATTAATGTGAATCAAAGCAGAGTATATACTGACTAGATTCAAATTAGAGTTCTCTATCTGGGTGACGGTCGTCGCGGCTGACGGATATAATAACAGCGAATTTAACAGCATATTGTAGTTGTTATATTACCAAATGCGTTTCATGACGTTCCAAGTTCTAACGTTCCACCAAGTTCGGTGCTGATGTCAACTAACAGCTGATAAACCGCCAAAATCGCTGTGCGCGGGAAATTAGTAGAGGGGAAAAGAAGAAAGATTCTGTTACGGTCAGAGAAAATTTTGGAAAACAAACAAACATAAAATGGAGAATGATTATTCAGTTTTGGACTGCAGTAGTGAAAATTGAGTTCTTGGAACAAGGAAGAAAAAGACGTTTTTGTTGCGTTTCTGTGGTTATCGGTTGCATTGAAATCTTCAAAGGTTCAAAAATTAGCCAAGTAGTTTGGAGAAAATTACGAAATCGGAATCAAGAGCAACACAAATCAGCCGTGAATAGTACATAACTTGGATTCCGAGGTGGAAAAACATTAGAAATCTGGGTCGATATTAGCAAAATAGGGCGGGAAAGTAAGTTGCGACAACTACTCAAATTGTTAATTATTGGGATCGCCTGTGGATTTGATACAGTTTAGAGCTTAGTCACAGGCAATAACATTTTGCGCTTGGAAATCAGAATCAATGAAGCCCGGCAAAATGATCCAGCACATTGTACCGATAAATTGCACCAGATAAGTGGTAAATTTTTTTTTCGTTTCTTTCAAAACAAAACTTAAAATTAACGTACTTCAAGCAGATTGAATCAATTTGAGAAAATCAAATTATTCGAAAGTATTGAACTAGCAGATAAAAAATAGTTTTTTATTATTATTATAAGTTTGAATGGATTGCTTACATAAAATGCATTGTTAACATACCGAGATCATATTTTTTTTGCGTGTATTGTGTGCATTGGATTTTTGGGTTTGCTATCTCCGCACATCCACTTACAGATGTACAACACGCGCGAATACTTAATTATTTAAATCATTATGTTTAACGTTACAAAAATATTTATTAATTTCATTAATCGTTCGTTGCTAATTTTTTTAGTAACATCATCTATGGCCTTTTCGAAGGATATATTCTTACTTACACACATTTTTTTTTCGTCGTTAATGATTGATATTTCAAATACTGTACGATGACTATATTTTTTCCGCAGGTACATACAGCTCATTGTCTCACTGATTGCTTACAGCCAATTAACGATAATTTATTTAGTCACCTTGAAATTGTATTGACGTCGATTGACAATCAGTCAACAGAGGGGTTAATCTGCTCGCTTCATTTTCAGGATACAACAAACTTCATATAAATACACCAATCTTATTAAACCTGTTTCGAAATTTCTTTTTACCAAAAACTAGCTCGTTAAATATTTATAACAAAAGAAACGAAATATTATTGATTTCATCGTCAAATGTCAACATTACATGAAATTATAACAAACCACTAACCATCAACCAAAACTTGAGCCAATTACATAAGTGGATCTTCGTTGGTTCCATACCAATTCCCATTGCACTGCAAAAGCTATCACAGGCTGAATGCATAAAGGATGATATTTTTATTCAGGAGTCGAGTGTACACAATGTGCACAAAAAGTATAAACGTGATGAAGAACGATATAGGAAATGGAAATGAGAGACATCGTGACGAGGATGAAACCACGCCACAAATTATGGACAATTGAAATCGCAGGGTGCACAGTGACATGGAATGGATGACTTGTCGCTTTGACTAATTGACTTGCTGGGAATATTCCAATAAATAATACATAATGGGCAATTTGTTGATTGGCTTCGACAGAAATGATATGAAATGTGAACAATTGAAATATCACGTGCACAAATACAATGCAGCCTTACAAATAGTGTGTTATTGAATGCAGATGGAAAATGTGTTCATCGAAAAGCTCCTGATTCATTCTCTGGTGTGAATGGAGTTTTCGGTTGAAAAGTTTATGTTAAATCCAGAATTTGTTTCCTCGCAGAGAAAATATAGGTTGCAATTGTTCACACATTGTAAAATTACTAAGCACATCCACATGTTTTCAGTAATATTCTGCTAGTCGAAAATTATTTTTCGGGTTTTCCATTCAATTGGACTCTGATGTATGGCATAATCTTTCCTGTGCGTTTATTTGATTCGTTTTCCTATTCAAATATTATCCTACATACATTACGAATTATCATTCAAAACAAACAGAAAGCTTTCCAGGCTATCATTCTGTGAACATCCGATTTTAAATTCAAGCAAATTTTTTTACTGCGACTAGTTCAGTTATAGCCATAAAACGAATGGAATCGACATTTTTTTTCTCATTTAGTTGAAACCACAAGCCCAGTGTTTTATATCAAATCCCTGCTGATCTTCTTATCCCTGTGCGTTCACACTCCACAAAATGAAACCATTTCAGACATTTTTAGCAGTTAGTTTCGTTAAATAAACTTTGAAGGGAAAATTACAGGGAGATTGCGTCTCCCATGACAATAAATCGACAAAAAGAACTACATATGCACGAGATTTAATTGAGTAGTGTATAGTGCATCATTACTATTACTGGAACTATTCTTCTATCTTCACCGGAACTATTCTTCTACCTTCTAATTAGGCACTGCTCCCATGAAGAGAGTACTTTTCACTGCCGACCTTGATATTTAACTAGAATGATGCTTTTGTTCTAGTTTCTATGAAAAGGATATGAGTGGAGAAACAATATTCGATATTGTTTTGGATGAAATGAGCAAATGTATTGTGTGGTAGCTTTTGAAATATTGTTTAGCGAAGGTAGGGTATTAAAAGCGGAATACAAATATTCTTCATATAAGCTTTACCTAAGCATACATATATCATAAATTATATTTGGGATGAGTATTGAAGCCGAATGGTGGAAGAGAAAGTCAACTGCTTTCTCAATAGGTACAACGAACCACTGATCACATTCTCATCTGAAAATCCTTCAGATTATCCACAAAACGCAAAAAGGCCAGATACGTGGTGCAACTACTACGCCATGTAAAAGGTCAAAAGCCTTCTGAGCATGTCTCTCCATTCTCAGATTTTTTTCCATTGTTTTAACAACACCCTTGACAACAATTACTTGCAGGGCACTTGAAAAGTGGCGAATTTGATCCTATCCATAAAAACGCAAAAGTAAAGAGGCCATTAATTTTCGTCGAATCTCTCTGCTTTCTAATTTGGAGTAGCTTTTTGAGAAAATATTAATTATAAAATAATTACTATGAGACAATTCTAACCAATTCGGCTTTAGGCGCTAGCGCGCGACCCTATACATATATCACGTTTGAATGAGCAAAACACTCCAATGGCGTTGTGTGGTTTGCATATTGAGAACACTTTTGAATAGAGGTTATACAGCTAGCAGCAAGTTTTCTTACCGACAGAAAATATTATTTTAGTGTTAATGGAGCAAATTTCTCTAAAGCGTCTGCAACATCAGAAGTTCCACAAGGTTCTGTTATTTGCCGGATTGTTTACACTATATTTACTACTGATTTTCTTATTCAAGTAGGCCAATCTCAAGTTCAAGTCCTCTAATACGCTGACCACACTCTCCTTAAGGTGCGCTCAAAGCAGCGAAATCCACGAAACTCTCTGTTTCTCTAATGAGTGATTTATGCGCCTCGAGAATGCACTTTTTACTGCACAGCTCATTAATACACTTTTTACTGATAAAGGCCCCATAATGAGCAGGAGGGACTAGATTTAAGGCCTAGGATAATATTTAGATTTATTTAGTTTTGAGTTAGCTGCAATTAGATGTAAGAAAATATAAAACGTAGCATATGAACAATAAAGGGTGTTTGTTTACCGCTCTCGCATTATGAAATTCACCACTGTCCAATAAGCTGATGACAGCAGTCAATGCCACTGTCATTATCTCAGTAAACTGAGTATGGTCTGACAAATTGAAATGGATAACGCAAGAATCTTGGTCTAAAAGCTTACAAGATCCGATTGGTGCAAGAATCAAAGCAATATGACCGTCGGAGAATGGGCCGAAAATCAACTGGAATTTAGCTCTTTGCTTTACGTGAAAATTTTATTCAGCAACGGGGCTCATTTCTGGCTCGATGGCTGCGTCAATAATCAAGTTTGCCGCATCTGGAGCGGGGAAAATTCCTGTCAAGTTATAGAACACCGTTGCATCTACAAAAATGCATTGTATGATACGCACTGGCATCAAAGGGCCATACTTCTTCAAAAATCAACACGGTGACCGATACAGAGTTAAACCATTTTGTGATAAACCATTTTGTGTTCCCGAATTTCCATACCATGGATGTGAGAAAGATATGGTCTCAATTAAACGGCGCTAAATGCCACACAGCAACTATAGCCATCGACTTGAAATCCGGAAATCACATTATCTTCAGAAATGGACTCGTCAATTGACCAACAAGATCTTGCAATTTGAATCCATTGGATTACATCTTGTCAAGATACTTGAAGTCGTTGGTCTACGCTGACAATCCAGCAACGATCGACGCTTCAGAAGGCAACATAACTCATTTCATTGACGATATACGGCCCCAGTTGCTTCAAAAAGTGGCAGAAAAGTGGACCTCCAAAATTTGTTTTTTAAGAGGTAGCCATGACAGACATTTGCACAAGATTATGTTTAAAATGTCAAGGGAAAGAACCGAATCGTACAATAAAATAAGGCGATACAACTGATACTTTTTGTTTTATTCAAGTGTGAAATGGAAACCCTCTAAAAAAACCTTTAGATAAAATAGTGTATAATTAATTCTTGTCAAGATGATATTAGCTTCTTTAGAGGCTGGATAATATTATATAGTAATAAATCAAATCGTAATAAAATTGAGAGAAGAGATAGTGTTTCTGATAGATTTTAAGTTTTTTATTTATTGCTGTAAGTAAGATTACGAATGTACAATTAAAAACAATAAATTAAAAGTTTGTGCAATTCAATTCGATTTGGCTAAAAAATTCATCCGCAAAAAATCTATCAGGCACTTCTAAAGAAATTATATCTCTTTAAGAAATTTAGTTATCATTTCCATGGAAATCATATCTATAGAAGTGTTTGAATTCATGCTTTCGAGATGCGAAATATACTTTTTGATTCATCGTTACAGAACGTTTACCGGATTCTGCGAATAAATTCATAACGCTATTCATAAAAAGGTCTCCATTTAATTTAATACCACTTACTATCTCATCGTCGAATCTTCTAATGAAAATTGCCCAGCCAGTGATAGGTATAATTAGTTTATCGTCCCTTTAAACAACAAGCGCAACAAGTAATCTGTTGCTGCTGCTTTTCTGAAACGACCCAACAACCTACAAATTACAAATTCCTTACAGGCAAGATTACATCCAGTCCATTTCCAGACATTTTGAACGTAATCAACTGTTGCTTTGGAACGGATCTTTTGCGATTCCGTTCTGCTATTCTGTTTCGCACGAAATCCGAAAGAGGCTAATCCTGTACGGTTGAAAGATTTAGAATAGGGTGCTAGTCAGTACGAAGAAGAGTACGAGCGGAAATCGTACCTATTAGTTCCGTATAGATTCTTTAGTATACAGTTTCCGACTGGTGATTTTTTCATATGAGGAGACTTTTGGTAGGACGTTGAAGATAGATTTGAGTTGAGAAGTTGATCTGTAATCGTGAATGTACGTATAGTAAACGTAAGGTAAGCTTTTTTTCATGGAAAAACTTTAAGAGGTTAAATTTCAGGCTTTTCAGATTAGAAAAGTTTGTAAAGATGTTCAAAATAATAAGCAAACATTGATTATACGTGTAAACTTATTGATTTTGATTTAATTGATTAAAATTTATTGATTTTAAATATATTCTATCAAATAATAGTTTAAAAAAAAATTGTACAACAGTATATTAATGGTTATATCAACGAATATATTCGCACGGGAGCTGAAAGCGTAGAATTTATATGTACCTCAAAAAATAAAAGACACATTAGGACTTTTGGTGCGATAACCCTGGGGATTTTTGTCGTCTCTCTCTCTCTCTCTCTTTCTCATAAAGTTGCAATCAAGGAAAAAAGTTCCTTTGAAAACAATGTAATATTGATACTAACATGATTTGATGAGCTTTCAGTGTTCATGATTCCTAACATTCAAAAAAAAAATGGTGCAAACGTTAGAGTTGCGAAGAAGAATCTATTCTCCATCTCATTTTTCAGTGTCGCGCTGTGTCGAAGAGAAGAGTGGCAGCACTTGCTGGTCGCTAGCTCTCAAACTATTTGCCTGCAGGTAAAAAGGTTACGGCAAGAAACTGGTAATAATAAACCAACGATGGAAGTAAAGGAGGATCAAACTCGCACGGGATGTACGTTCAAACGTAGGAAGGAACCTTAACTTCCGGCGGGCTATCTTCCAGCTTAGCTGAAAGGAATTCGCCAGCGGACCCTAAAGTTAAAGGAGCGGTCATCTCCAGCGCTCAATATTACAGAACAAAACACCAGTACGTAAATGGAGAATCCGTTCCAACGCAGTGCGCTTCTACGTCGATTTCACTCTCAAACTTGGGTAATACCCTTTCTAATGACAAAAAAAAAACCCGCAACGGATGTGTTCACAAAACTGGGGACCCTCAGAGTTGATTTGATGGAGTGTGTAAACCCGCGTCATATCGTCCACGACGCGATTAAGGATCGGGTACGGACAATAAGATCAACTTATAACAAGGTGAGAGATGAACAATTGCCACATAGGGCAGTGCAAGCTCACGCCAGGGTAGAAACAGGCACGCAAACTACACCGAATGCATTTGTCAGAGAAAAATACACTCCGCTAGGCACCACGGTTAGTGCTGGTCGACTCGTAGGAAAAACAGAAGTGTAAAAGCGGCCAAGTGAGGAAACTGTCAACTTACGCGAGCCACAAGCCACTCCAAAAACAAGAAGGTAAGGACACGGGAAAAGTTTCTTTCCAGTGCCAAGAGAGGACTAAAGAACCTCTGCAACTAGCGAGGAGTAATGCCAAGCAAAAGAGTGAATTTTGGACCAAAGCCGAAAGGTAAAAATAGAAACAGTTGCAACGGAGGCCTCGCCCGGAGGTAAAGATTATCACTGCTAAGGAGAGCGTCGCATATGCGAACGTTCTGCGAGAAATCAAGGCAAACCCCACTTTAAAAGACTTAAGTGACAACTTAACCTGCATTCAGTGGACACAGTCGGGCTGCCTGCTGCTCAAACTTAAATCTGGCGGATCCGAGCGTGCAAAATTCAAGAGCAAAATTGAGGCCTCTCTTGGTGAACAGGCGAACGTACGAGTAAATTGCCAACGAATAGCAATTGAATGCCGATATTTAGACGATGTCACTACGAAAGAGGAAATCTACAGTGCTTTAAAGGACCAACTGTAGTTGACAAACGTGGAGGAATCAAACATCGCAGGTCTTAGAAAACCTTTCAGGGTACCCAAACAGATCAACTGTGGAACCTGTTAGAATGGTGCAAGAATTAGCAATGAATGCTAAATACATACAAAGGAGAATGTTGCGCTGTGGTCACACTAGACGTAAAGAACGCGTTGTCCAAAATTGGGCCCTCAGGATGGACCATTTACGGCGCAGTCGCGGTCAACATTTATATGAGATAATCTTTAAAAAGTAGATGTCATAGATTCTTCTTTCGACTCACAATAAAATTTTTACTATAGAATTCAACTTTATGCCTTTTATTTGAGATTAAAAACCAAAACTCATAAAGAACCACCCTGTGTATATAATAATGCATTGTGCATAAGCTAATAATGCATCAACAAATTATATACATAAGTAGTATGAACAGCATGTGTCTTGTAGAGGATAAAATCATCGCATGTTTTGACCCTTTCGGCACGCATATGGCTAGAAATGCCAAACTTGGTTTTACAATACTCAAACTTAAATTCACAACAAATGATACATAGAAGCACACATATCCAAACGTATTCTATGGTAGTCGCAAAACAGCATGTCTCTAGAATTATTATTGAACATAAACGTACATGTATACTTAGTACTAGCGAATTGATTTCGCAAACAAGGGAATCTCACGAGTAAACAAACAATAGTAGATCACACCAGGACGAAACGCCCCAAACAAAAACAAACCACATTTAAAGACTAAAAAATATTTCGGCCCAATTCCGAAAATTCATCAAAGCGCTAGATAGTTAATTTTCATTGCCGCTTCAATTGCTTGTCACATAAAGTGAAAACTATTTTTTTATTATCTTCCATTTATAATTGGATCATTACAGTCCACAAAATTTTAATTGTGTAATAATTTTCATGTTTCGAAGATATTCAAAGAGAAAACGACGTCCATTATCAAATATTCATAATAAGTATTAAACGCTAGATATTAACCCATCTGGAAATACCATCAAATACCAATACAATCGAGCTCAACAGTCTCCGTCAAAAAAATTAACGCAACTTGACGCGATCGTAATCAACAATAAAACAGCTGGGTTAATAAATCTCCACTAGCATCTTCTTCCTTTAATCAAAAGATCAATTTACAATAGGACTTCGACTGTACACGCAGAGTAGAATCAGACAGACACGTTTGAATGCGAAGCAGTTCCCGACGCCGCCATAGTGACCATGTCGAGTAATGGAAATAAAGACCGACGCGACGCGGCGTCGACTGAAAAAAACTTTTTTAAACGAAAATGAAAATAAAATTCCAATAAGTTAATTACACGAAAAATTATAGCGCCCGACTCGTGAATGTTATGACGTAATGGCTTTTCATACAATTTTCGCATGTTGAAATTGAGCGATTCGAGTAAACATTGGCAATCGAACGGAATCTTTGGACTCGACGCGGTTTTTACGGGACGGAAACAAAGAGCTTTGTGGCGGTAGTGGTGGATAGGAAGTACAGATAGGAAATAAATGCTACATGTAATTTTGTTTAAACGATTTCGTTGTCTTGCGGAAATTTATCAACGGGATAAATTTTATAAGGTGATTCAGTTTATAAATAAATAATTCAAAGTATTGACATACTACAACGATATCACTATGTAAAGTCTTTTGATAAAAACTAGCAGCTGAACTGATTTACTGACAAAAAATGTAAATGAGAGATTCCACCGAATGCTGTATCACCAAGCACGAGCGTGATTTGGTTCAATAAATCTGAGCACAAAAATCAACCTTTGTTTGCTTCACTGAGGAAGAATAACAAGCCAGAGTTATAAAAGTAATTATGCAAAGACAATGCAAAGTTGTTTTTATTGAACCAAAGTAGCATCCTTGAAAATTGGAAGCATTTGTTATTATCCTTCCGTTCGCGCATTGATTATTGTTCAAGATTGACTTTTCGAGTAACTTTTTGCAGTTTTTGTTATTGTGAAAGTTTGTGATTCGCAACAATGACTTTTCTTCAACGTTTCGACGTCTTAAATAATGCTGCCTTAGTCGTTATGAATAAAGTTTGTTAATAAATCAGATGAAAAGGTGGTCCACCTGGATTATAAAGTATTATTTTCAGCTGTGACAATTTGCATTAAGTATTTTGAAAGTGTCATAATTAGTGTAGAGTGTTATAATTAACAGAAGTTATGGGCGATACGGTTTATTTTAATTATAAGTCTATCTTATAGCTATTTTGCAAAATCAAACTGATAAATAAAATTTACGTAAGTCATTCTATTCCAATGTTTCAAAAAAAATTTGTTTACAGTGTTGTAGAATGGAGCCAAAAAGACACATAAAATATAAACTAATGTTTGTATCAAGAACTCTTGCTAATCTAATCGTATACTGTCAACGAAAACTCATGAGCTTTTTTGAATCATATTTTTTTTTATATTACACAGATACTCAATATTTGCCTAACTGATGTTTTACTGGCATAAAAAAAAATCTGAAATGGAAATTAAACAACCCTTTGGTTGAGTCGGTAGATATATACACACCCGATTAAGCTAGTCAGTCCGTTCTCATGTCTGTTCGTGCGCTTCTAGGATTGGTGGCTTAAGGTATGCCTCTTAATAAATGAATCTTTTTAGTAGATAGAGAATGCCAGTTCTGGACCAGGACAAGGAGCAATAGACAGGGAGCACGATGACGTCGACCTTTGGCATTGGCGAAACGATGATCTTTGAACTGATAAACAGCTCAGTTAAGCTGATAAACAGCCCAGTTGAGCTGATAGACAACCCAGTTGAGCTGATAAACAGTCCTGTGAGCTAATAAACAGCCCTGTTTAGCTTTTAAACAGCAATATAAACCAACAGGGCTGTTTATAAGCTCAATATGGCTCTTTATCAGCTCAATTGGGCTGTTTAAAAGCTAAACAGGGTTTATTAGCTCAACAGGACTGTTTATCAGCTCAACTGGGTTGTCTATCAGCTCAACTGGGCTGTTTATCAGCTTAACTGAGCTGTTTATCAGTTCAAAGATCATCGTTTCGCCAATGCCAAAGGTCGACGTCATCGTGCTCCCTGTCTATTGCTCCTTGTCCTGGTCCAGAACTGGCATTCTCTATCTACTCTTTTTGGTCATCAACTTGAATAACCTTTCAGTGACAAAAGATAGAATGCTTCTTTCGAATATTTTTTCTTCTAGCACGTTTAGGACCAGCCAAATATACATGATGGTTAGCTGAATGAAGGTCTGGTAACAAATCATTAAATTTCGAATGTCATGCTAAACCAGCAGTGCTTGCTACCCATCTGCCACACACTGACATCTGCGAGATTATGCAGCCTGTATTAGTCAAATGTAAAATACATCTGCCATGCAAAACCCGCGACACGACGATCCATTTGTGTGGCGTGACTTTATTGAACTCGACAAGCGGTTGTTCATCAAGGTAAGTTCTCAATCAAAAACTCGAATAATAAACGTTAAAGATTGATAAACGTTCACTGCAAAGTTAAAAATAAGGCAGCGCGTGAGCTCTGTCTGGACAGATTAAACCGCCTCAGACAAATAACAGAAACAAGCACCCCACACTGCGGAGCAATACTCAATGTTAGAAAGAACAAAGGAAAGAAAAAAAACGCACAAATTTGGAAATGTCAAAATAATTGTGGCAAACATAAATAAATAAATAATAAATTTATTTCCATAATGCATAAGAAGTACAATAAAATAGTGAACAATAACGTAAATTCAGTTATAACAAACCCGGCGACCCAGGAAGTCTTTCGGGTGATGCTATGAATTTGAAAATTAATATAGTCTTTACATCGAAGGTAAAGTCAGTAAAATGATCCACATCTAAAAAAGTTAGGTTACAAATAGTGCAAAGGAGCTCCATATGTAGCGAATTTTCTAATTGAGGTGGCCTTAGCACAACTCAGAACCAGACCGAAGTCCAGAACCAAGAGTGCTAAGGTCCAACAGTGGCATGGTTAATGCCATTCAAGAAGCAAATTAAAAAAAAAGAATAGCCCCGAGAGCAGGGTATCCTAGAAATGGCCGTGAAGGCCCCTTGTAGGTCTGGTTAGAGGGTACTCCGCTAATGCGGACGAGGGGCCTTCACGGCCATTTCTAGGCCATCATGCTCTCTTATATTTTTCCTTATGTTTGAATTTTCTTCTCTTATTTGTTATTATTTTTCATCTTCACTATTTTAGGATTACTTACTATTTATTCATTTTCACTTTTATTATTTTATAACTTATATTATTTTCCTATTTCTATTTCTTAATCTATGTACTTTACTGTGATATTTTCGTTGCTAATCGTATTTGGATTATTTATTGAACTGAACTATGCATTTTTTAATTTGTTTTTTTATTTTTGCATATATCTTTCTTTCCAATTTAATAATTGGATGCACATCTGTGAAATTGATTCTATATAGATAAATAAATAAATACTCACGTCACATAATAAGTGCTTCGTCTCCCTGATTGTAGGCTACCGCGACTAGCCATTTCCCATAGCATGCCATTCGAAATGGCTAGTGGAGGCGGTCTATGTCATGCCATATTTGATGGCAGGCCATATGGTATTCCATTTGCTTGGCCATATGCCTGGCCATATTTTGACAGTTTTTGATATACAAAATGGTGTTCTTGCTCTGTTTTTTATAAGAAAATGTAGGAATTTTGAATTCACAGGGATTTTAAGATCACGCTGACTAATCAAAATAGTTTACAGAACATGAAATGGTGGGAAATTACGAAAAAATCGAATGATGACGCGGAAATTTTGAAGAATAAAATTAAACACTTGTTATTTATATTTATAATATATTTTTTTCAATTTTTAAGGATGAATAAATATATGAAACTGCATATTGATGAGCGCCACTATTTTTTATGATTTCTACCCCATCTCTCTTCGTGCCCCAGCAAATCATATCTTTACCTACATCTGAAGTTTCGCCAGCTTATTAAAACAGGGATGCTGAACTATGTAATGACACTTTTAATTACACAGTCTGTTTCACTTTTCAGCACAAATCATCAATAAATTCGGTATGCTAAAGATCTGCTTAAATCCACATAATTCACCACAAAACACAATTCAATATACACCATGTGTTGCACAGAATTTATTGCCTGTTCTACCTCACTCTCATCGGGAGCTCAAATCGAAAATCCCGCAAAATCGACCGGGCGAATTTTCCCAGTTATTACTGCATTACACTGATTTATATGCATTGTCATTTCGATTCTTCCTCGTCCCCAACCGTTTGAGGTTCCCAATACTTTTGACTGATTCGACCGACATTCCCGCCGTAATCCGACAGAACCGATCGCTTCATCGAGCTCGTTGGTAACGGTCCATTGAAATATGGTGATGGGAAATCCAAATCATATCCTTGAACACACCTAACATCGAAAGATAAACTCAGATCGAAAAGACTGAGCTATGGCCCGACCAACCCAGCCAGTACCGCATACAATTTCGCTTGTTGTCTAGCAGCTCAGCCCGAAATCGAAGTTCGAGTTAGTGTTGGACTAGTGAGCGAATGAGTTATCCAACCGGATACTGATTTATTGAGTTTGTTGGGTTTTCGGTTACGTCCTTCAATTTATGTCCTTTCTTCTTATCGAAATGATGCCAGTAATTGAAGGGTTAGAACGTAGAACATCTTTACAACTGAGTGCTGAATGAACAAGTTGCCTTGATTTACAGTAAAGGATAATCGTTCGAAAAATATAATGTGGGTGATACTATCTAAAAAGACCTTTTCTTAAAAAAATACTTTTCGTTTTTTCGTAAAATATTGGGAATCGGTCATCGACTGTGTTACGGTGCCTATCGAAGTTTTGCAGAGTCAATCAGTAATACAATATACATAATTTCTGAGCATCAAAATGAATTCGGATCGATTTCAGGCTGAACAATGTGTTGCATTTGACATTTCTTCTTGTAGTTGGTGTGTAGTTCCAAAACTATTACAAAGTTGAAGTATTAGATGAATCGAAATATCCATCCATATTTTGTATAGCATATTCGAAATACTTTTATTTATTTCAGATATATACGGATCAATGTTTCATAAAACTTTTGATTGAAATTGCAGCAAAAATTTTTTTTCTAAAGAAACCAATTAATGGTTATAATAGGGGTTCTAAAGAAAACATAAAATTTGTAAACTGTGTAGGTTGTTAGAATCTCCTGCGTTACTAATTATAAAGCCACTCGTTTTTCATGCAAAGTTAATGAGGTATCCATGGTTAAGCCAAAATCTTTTACACTCTCAAGTTTATCATCTTTGCCGTACGTATCATTAAAGACCTAAGTGCGGTTGAAACCCATTTACATCCAATCAGTTATTCTCAAAATTTGTCCAAATTCGATTGGCGCACAATTATGCACGGGCTATTGCGATAGACATCATCAAAGACAGCACCGATTTCATTTTAAACCACACGGAAAAATAGAGGTCCTAAATGAGAACCCTGAGGTACACCGGTCTTAGGAGCAAAGTTAGCAATAAACAAGCGATCATGAACATAAGCTGAAAACCAATCATGAAGCTTGCCATGACTGCCGATGCTTGTGATTTTTTTGAGTAAGATATCGAGGTTGATTATATCATAGCCTTCCCAGCAAACCAAATGCATCGTAATTAATTCATAAAAGAGTCATATTTTACGAATGTTTTTGTCGTTAACGAGCTCGCAAATGAATCGAAAACGATTCATTGGTCCTACTAAAATGGCCATAAGAGAAGAATCATTTTTAACGATTCGTAAATGAGTTCGAAAAAATGTGGTTTTAGCGAGTATATATCGACCAGCAAACTAGGGGAAGAATCTATGTAAAATCTGCTACTGAGTCGCATAGGCCATAGGGCACATACACATGGCTTGCATTATTTATTGCATCAGTCATCCTAAGCAAAATCATTGCTGCGTAGGTTTTGCTCGTTTTACGAACAGGCTTGGTTTCGTATGAGCAATATGTCTGTTGATTGTCGAGAAACTATCGTTTTTAGTGAACGCTCACTAAATTGTTTGCTGGGTTGCTAAAGTCAGCGTAAACTGCATGAACTTGGAAATCGAAAGCAAATAAATTGATGTTAAAATAATGATAGTTGATGGTTTTTTTTCGAAGTTGATCTACCGTTACAAAAACCGTGTTAATGGTAACTGATTAGGGGCCTGAGTAGTTTGGTTTAATAAGCAGATGCAATACTTTCGAAAATGTTCGGGACAATTGAGGGGATGTGGACAGGCCGATAGTTCTTGACATCAGATCTACCACCTGATTTGAAAACAAGTATAGCATGTGCATGTTTCCAACACTGAGAAAAGGACTCCAATGAAAGCGATTTGTGAAACAGAAGCAAGATTGGGGACGTTTATTTAATTTTTTGCGAAAGTAGGTTGTATGTAGTCCGAAGCAGCACATTTAGCAGCATCAATCGAGGAAAGTTTGTCCATAAACGAGCTAAGATTTATTGAAAAGCTACTTACTTGAAAACTAATAGTACGGTCGGTGACGACGTGTGAGAAATTTTGGGCGGGCATAGTTGCCACAGTATTATCATTTTATCCTTATATAAAGTGTTCATTAAAATGCATAGTAGTAGGATACGTTTTATTTAATGTTTAATTATAAATTCCGGTTTCTTCCAAAACGCGTCCATGAAAGAGAAATTTGTAGGGTCTAGAGCTCTTCACAGGGTAATTCTCGAAATATAAAATGCACTCCATTAAAAAGAATACGATTTGGAAGCTTTCCTAGACATTGAAGGCGCCTTCATTAATGTTGAGAGAGCCTCCCCGCGACCAAGATCCATCCCATCTTTTGTAGCTGAATAAGCAGCAAGCTTAAGCAAAAGTTCATATCAGTGGAGTGGAGAAGTGCGCAAACCATAAGGAAGGTTTGCAGAGGCACACCCCAAGAAGGGGTTCTATCTTTTTTCTTGTGGAATGTGGTAGCAAATACAATTTTAAAGAGGCTGAAAAGCAATGAACTCATTGTTGTGGCCTATGCTGATGATTTTAGGATCCTACTTTCGGGAAAGTTCCCCAGTACCCTTGGCCACCTCATCGAGTATGCTCTGGGGCTGGTTAACGAGTGATCAAAAACTGTGGTCTTTGGCATTAACTACAACAAGAACAATCTTGCGCTCTTCACCAAGAACCAAACTCCTGAAATAGACCTAATCAGGTTGGTGGCGCGAGATTAAGTCCAATGCCACAAACTAAGAACTTGGGTATTATTCTGAACAGCAAGCTCACATGGAATATGAGTTTAAAGGACAAAGTTAAGCCGGCAAGCAACACGATATACGGCAGCAAGATCACTAGAGGTGCCTTAATTACGACTCCTTCATCTGCTTTGAACGCCCTGCTTCATTTCCCTCCGCTTGACCCCTTTGTTAGAGACACTGCCGCAGAAGCTGCAATCAGGCTTAGAAAATTGGGACACTACGAGTCAAGGTCATTCGGTGACAACAGTATTAAGCGGGCGTACGCAGGAAGCACTGACTCTTTGGTCCCTACTCTGTGCTTCTAGCAAAGATATCAAGCGAATGTGGGAGATGGGCAGAAATGGAATCAAAAATGGGTGCAGCAGCCCTAAACATTTACACTGATGGCTCTAAAACTTCTTTACAGCATATTCTGCAGACCGCGATATAGAAGCAGCTTTTAGGCTTTCTAATCACTGTAGCACTTTTCAGGCGGAAGTTTTTGCGATAAGTAAAGCCACAGAACTAGCTTAAACCAAACATACTATATGTGAGGCAATCAACATCTTCAGAGACAGTCAAGCGGCGGTAAAAAGCACTGATGTCTTAAACATACAAATTAAAATACGTTCTCAACTGCATTCAGGCCCTGAATAGGTTGGACAACAACACAAGAGTCAACATTTTCTGGGTTCCCGTTCACAAGGGCATTGATGGAAATGAGAGGCCGGATACGTTAGCCATGCATAGGGCCAGCTGCCCTTGTTAGGATCGGTAGACATATCAACCCCTATTCGACCGATCAAGTAATTGATTGACTCCAATATGATGCAAGGTGCTATATGCGAATGGCGAGCAACTCAGACCTGCAAAGTAACTAAAATCATGTGAGGATCGTACAATCTTCCAGCTACTAAATACTTGCTCAGTATGCGGACTGACTGCAAACGGCTGATCGGTATCATCACTCGCCACTATCTTGCAGCAGCACATGTCATGAAAATGGGACTCTTTACCAGTGACCCCCGTAGGAAGTGTCAAGAGCTGGGAGTCTCAGAAACAACCCAGCATCTCCTGTGTCACTGCCCCACACTGGGAAAACCAGACAGCGCACCTTCGGCGAGCTCCGGCAGGTGGACCTCTTAAACGTGGCGGAAGAGAGGCTGAAGTTCGAAAAAGGATCTGGTCTATGGCCACTTGGACTGAACCTTTTTATTTCCTCTAATCCTGTATCACTACGAACCAACAGGTTTATGTGTAACTTTGCGTCAGCCAGTAATACCGTAATCGGCCAAAAGTCAATTGAAGATTATAAGGTACATGCGCTGCTCTTAGTTCAGGATCTTTTTCAAATTGATATTTTTTGGACAACTGACTTGTTGGGCAAACAAATTACTCCTTCAGTGGGTCTCTCGAGGATTCACTTTGTTCACTCTGACGACATTCAGCCACATTCTTATCTATTTATGTGCATGAAAACATCTTGAAAATTTTAGCTCGATTGGATGATGTAAATATATAGATATTCTTCTATTTTTATTCTTCTACTATTTTACTATTGAAATATTCTCATACTAATTTTCTTCAAAAATTAGTACAAAATGTACTTTTGGGCAGAGTGAATCTAATCACACATTTCTTCAAAAACCAATAATAAACTGTCTCAAACAAAATTTAGTTTAAGTCATTTTAGTTGATTAAATGTATTTATTTGATATATGTATAGATATATCCTTAAATTCAGCAATAGCTAAGCATTGCAGAGTCCGCTTATTGCCACAAAAACTGTGAAATTCGTTTTTGTAACATAACTCTATTCAATATTGAGACAATTAGTGCGTTTAATTGCTGCCTGGGGCAACCGCAACTATTCGAATCATGCTCTCAACAATAAAAGCTCTTTTACTTACATTCATGGTGGATGATAAAAACTAGCTAGTTTGCAACGTTACATCGAGTCCGGTGAAACATTGACAGTGTATTGAATGGAGTTTTTACAGAAAACATTTTTCTCGACAAACGATGACTACAAGAGCCTTTACAGAGTTTTCACTTCAAGGCATAGACATATCGTTCTGACTTCGAATGGCACCAGGATACTGTTTTTCAGGAAACAACATACATCAGAGGACTCTGTAGAGGTTTGCAAAGTGGTTTCACTGGAATTGACAAGAAGGAAATTATGTTTGTAAACTAAACTTTTTGCTCAGTTTTTCCATCGCATAGACAAGGACATTCAAAAAACAATCGGGAAGTGAGAAGAGGTAAAAGAAATCACATACTCTTGCCAATGATAGAGTCAACATAAAAGTTTTGGCTCTAGTTGACACTTACTGATACGACATTGTATTCAATGATATTGTAGTTTGTGCCAAAATAAACGAATGTAAATTGATGAGGAACAAAGGAACTGGAAGTATGCTGTTTTGTTTGAAAAAGATCCAGATTTTTCGTAGTAAAATCATTCCGCCTTTTTGTGTGCACTATTTTTCAGTAAGCCATCAGAAATATACCAAGTAGTATAAGACTAAACGTCGACTAAATTTCCATCAAGGCTTCCGAACAGCAAGAAGTTCACTTCCGTACTTCACACGCTACTTTGCTTGTAGATTTACATCATCCATTATAAGAAATATTATCTTACCTTGCATCTAGTGCTCTATGAAAAGTTGCATCTAGTGCTCTATGAAATTATTTTAGCTGCGATTTATGCGGACAGACCGTACCATCAACCTACACAGGCCTTGTTCAGTTACGACAAAGAGTGCAAGTGGTCCTGTGGCGCTTCATCATAAGAATCTATAGTCCTTCGACGATAAAAAGGGATGATGAGACAAGGCTTTAGAATGGTTCTTCATGAACCCTTAGACCATTACTATGTACTATCATTCGAACGGATGTATGAACCATTTATGCCAGGCAACGATGAGTTCGCGTAGTATTGGAGGAGTCATGCAAGCGATATCATTTTATGAGAAATCCTTGAACGAATACATTAGAAGATACTTCATATTCCCGTAAATTGACTCAGAATACGATGTACGGCGTTTACATCATTCGGGTTTTTGCGTACCTGTTCTAATACCATTTTCTTTTACAAAGCTGTAAGGAAGATACGTGCTGGAAATGTGATTCAGGCAGTGAGATAAGATACAAAAATGCTTGTACACTCCAAAACAGAAGAATAAGTAAGACAGTGATGTGTAGAAAGAAGTCTAGGTCGGGACCGAATAAGTGTTTTTGCCCCCGAATAAGTGCTATGATTTTCTTCAAGCGCGAGAACGTATACGAAATAGAAGGTCTTGTTTTTTTGGAATAAATATCTGTACTTATGCTCGTTTTCATGTTATCTCGATGAGTGATGCTTCGACAAGAAGATTATTGATTGGGTGGTATTATCATACAAATTTGTGGTAGATTGATTCGTTTCGCGACTACTTATATAGATCTTGTTTGACCTCGTTCGAGAAGGGTTTTTATCTGTGTTAAGTTTTTGTGGTTTGGAAATGTTTCTATCGCTTACGAAAAAATTATGATTCTTTGAATCATTTATTGATTTAACCCTCCGAGAACACACCTATTTTTTCGATCATAGAGAACTATTGGGGTCAAATTGACCCCAACCACTTTTCAACGTCTATAAAATCGCCGCGACTGAAGATTTTCATTTGAAAAAATTTGTAAGTATTGTTTGAGACCTTTTTTTTAGTAGTTTCCATACATTAAAGGTGCCTTAAATGTCCTAAGCATACCTAAAAAAATTCGAGAAAATACAGTTTTTAGGAAAATCAGCTTTTTTTACAAAAAAAAATAGTAACTTCTTTCATGTTCAATATTTTTGGCTAAAAATTTAAGTGGATACTCTCAAGATACGACAAAACTATAAAAAAATTAGCCCTATTGTGGCCCTTGAAAAAAGGTATTTATTTTGCATATTTACGGTGGCAATTGTGAAGATTTTAAAATTTGCATTTTAAAAAAAATCATAACTTTGTCAATTTTTAATACTTTGAGCTGAAAATATAGATGGATACTCCCCCGACATAGTAAAATAATAAAAAAAATTAGGCCTATATAAAGGGTTGCAAAAAAGGTATAATCTTCTGAATAATCAGATTCTGATTGCTCCAAGACATGGTCGTCTTCGGAGGAATCAATGTTAAAAATTAAAACAATTGCAAACTTATATTTTGGCTTTTTAAAATTAATCTGTCGATTTATAAACTAAAAAAAAATTTGAGTTTTTACCTCAAAATTGACGTCGAGTACAGATGGGGTCTATTTGACCCCTTGATCTGCTTCAAAGGCTTTTCAACGACGACTAACGATTTGGGACTGGAAGCGAACGGTGTAAACTTAGAGTCAAGACACAGAAATATATTTAGAAGCATATAGTACTCCTCTTTTCCCGCAGGCCAAAGCGCTGCGATCGGTCAAAAAGGTCTCTGGGGTCAATTTGACCCCCTGTGTTCTCGGAGAGTTAAAGTATTATTTTGGGTTATTGCTTTTTGTATCGATATGTTGTGATTTGAATTCACTATTAGAGCTGCGAGAAGTTTCTACCGCATCCTTATTTGAATCACCTTAAAAAACATTTTTCTGGGAGATGCTCTTTTACTATCATATATTTATCGAGTTTTTCAAAATGTGAAATATGAGATGGATCCCTTGAATTCCTATCATTTTCAATTTTGGTCTCGACTTTTGAAACTCCAGGGCCCACATTTCCGAAAATATTTTTGAATTATAAGCGGATACAATTTATTCCAAGCAGACTTCAAAGGGTTTCAAATATACCTTCTGTTCAAAATCAAACCGGACTGTAGCATTCATATGAACAACGGTTGGCTCATAGCTAAAATAGTTTTTTTTGAAGTTCGGTAGAGCTGTTGTAGGCTCTCATGTCAATTTTTAGTGTGATCTGTCACGTAGTTTCTTTATAATGGAGAAAAAGGTTGAGCAAATAGTGTATTTGAAATTTTATTTTACTAACGGAATTTCTCATTTGGATGCATTGAAAATGTTACAGAAAACCTGTGGGGAGTTTATCCTATCGTGCACGCAAGCATTTGAGTGGTACAAATTGTTCGAAGATGGCCATTGTTCAGCGCAAATAGTACATGGTTCATATGTTGATTTACTTTTATGTTCCGTATAATGTGTTGATTTAAGGGTTGTAAATCAAATATGGTTGTAAATCGAATCAACTTGATTTTTTTCGAGACGATGAACGCTATGAAATCTAGCTTTATTAAGAAAGATTACGATTTTTCAATTTTGTTTCTATATTTCTTGTTTGTGCATCCATTTGCTAAAAATGGCACTCGTCATTCAATAATTCATGTTAGCTCGCCACGTCATTCAACTTTTTTAATAAGCAGCAAGATTTATTTTTTGCCACGTAGACTACATTAAACGGCAATAGTAACCCGCCCTTTTAGCAGTTTTTCACTTGGAAATTGTTCAGTTTAAAAGCATAGAAATTTTTGTAAAAATTATAAATATTCGAAGTGTCATAACCATCACACACCATCTTAAGCTGTGACCACAATGTTTGCCGTAGTAATTATACCACACCAGAATCTACAAACAGTATACAAGATTTGTATTCGTACACCCCATAAAATTTCAAGAAAAAGATATAACACTAAAATTATTAAATTAGAAATGGTAAAATTCATAACTGATTCTTCGGAAACTAGAAACACTTTTTGTTTACAACAAAAAAAGTTCCCCAAATTATCCAAATTTTCCATGAAGCAAATTTTTCAGTTTATTATGAAACAACAAAAAATATCAACAAAAAAAACATTCACTAATTATTTTTATTCGTTCTTTATTTTCTGTAAATGCTAAAAGTGCTGTAAAATACCATTTTGATAAGTTGTGATAACAAATTCATTAGCAAAACAAAAAAATATTCTAGTTGCAAAATGAGTCGGAAATTATCTGAGTTGTCGAATGAAGAACAAAGATATTTTGATTAACTTTGAGGCAAAAAATAACATAAAGTAGGAGACCTTCTTAAAAGAACACCCTTTACAATACAGGTGGAAGTCGAAACGTATAAGAAATAACTTCGAATAGAAAAACAGCCGAGGAACAAAAATCCACTTTTATTAATCAGACGACACATTTCATTTAACCTGCGGTAAATCAAAAATGATCGAACTATAAATGAACCAGAACTTTCTCGACTGTGGAAAAATATTTCGGCAAAAATGTTACACCACAAACAGTTCGTAATATGATCCGTAATTCAAGACTACGGTGTCGAATCTCCGTTCGAAAGTCCTTCGTCAGTGCGGTCAATTACAAAAAAATTATCCAGTTTTGCGAAAAACTACCAACATAAGAAATGAAGAACGTGTTACCCAGAAGAACATGTTACCTACATTTAAGCACGCCGATGGTTCTGTAATGGTTCGGGGGTGTTTTTCCGCCATAGAAGACAAAAATAATTCATGGATTCTGCGAAATAGAGCATAGCACAAGCTTACCACTTTTAACATCAGGTTGTGGATCTTGTATAACAGCCTGCAATACTTGAAAATTCTCTTAGTCCAGATCTCAATCCTATCGAGAATCTGTGGTCGCTTTTAAAAAAATCGCCGGAAAATTACTATGTCCGGAACGGCAAATTAGGAGGCCAATTTCTAGAAGCTGACTGAAAAAAAATTGACAAAATCTTATCTGGAAGCTTCTGTTATCGATGCCTCATAAACTAGGGTTATTAAGTAGAAAAGATACCCCTTGAAATTTCGAATTCGTTTTTTTGCTCCTTATTGAATCGGATTTTAAGGGTACAAATATGAATTTTGCGACCGAAGATAATGAAAATTGGGTTTAAAAGATAATATTGAAACCTGTCTGAGCATGGTAGCATCAAGCACATTGGAAACCAGAACAGAAGGGCTCGGCCGTCTTGATCTTTCATCATAAAATATCTTTGCCTCCGTGATTGAACTGAGTTCGTAGATCCTACTGCCTTGAATCCACGGCTTGTGTACAAATGTAATGTAGGGGAGAGTTTGCAGTCTTGCCATTTTTTTCGCTTAAAAGATAAGACGATGCCTTGGCATGCTGCAATTTGATCTGAACAAATCTTATACCTACAGGCATAGAAATGTCCGGAATTTATGTTTTTGGATCCCTTTGCAGGGATCCTTAGACAACCACGTAACCTCAGTGAAACAAGCTCTTTAGAAGAAAATTTTCTTTGGATTTCTCCGTTTTGCTCTGCAGATCTGTCCATAGGCAGTCACAAGAGTTACTGCTTCACCAATTCTTGACTTAGTTTAATATAACCGCAAACAAAAAGTAACCAAGCACCATACGGTATCTGTCTCTGAACGTCGAGAAACTTCTCTGGTCAACTTCTCTGATCACTAGGTTGAAACTATCTTTGCCTGTGATGGGATTCATGTACTCGATGATCCAGTGTTTCACAACGATACCCAGATTCAGTTTACCGAACATGTGAGGACCAGGAATCCAACAACTGATATGATAGGGTTTGGCGATATCGGAGACCAAAATGGTAAATTTGGGCCGACTGCCAATACTCAGATTTGGAACGAACTGTGTGAGCCCCTCCTTAGATGTTTGATTGGAGCAGGCGACTTGAAGGTGACCGTCCACAAGCTTCGCTTGCGTGAAGTTGTAAGCTGGTACTGAATCCGCTATCTCTCGCCACAATTCGTTCTTAAGGATAGCGCACTGACCATCGGCCATGTGCCCATCCTTGTCAGGCACACCTATCACAACGATGAGAGAATGAGGCGCAGTTTCTGTGTACGTTTTCTTCTCTACTTTCGCGGATGGTGTGTTTGTGCCAGAAAAACCAGCCTCTACGAAATCTCTCGTTGATTTTTGGCACTTTTCGACACCTGGCGCTCAAAAACGCAGGCATCGGCTTTCGCCTTAACTTTGCGTCTCTTTCGTGCGCCACTGCTGACAGATTTGGCATCTGTGCTGACCGGCAGAGAAATCTCTGGTGTAACCGGTTCCTTCCTACCTTTTAACGTGGCTGCTAATTCGCGATTTGCATTGGAAATCCTCAACTTCTTGTACTGAGTCCTCTTCTGTCGACGGCTGAGAGCTTTCTTTGGTTCGCAATGTCCAGTCGGCGTAGCTTTGCACCCATTCAACGGTTCTTGACATTTCTGCTTCTTCTTTTTTTGCTACTACAGGTAGGCTCAGAGGATTCGCTGTTCACCTTAACCGGCAGCTTGCCCCTCTTGCGCAGTTTCTTACGTTGCCTGCGACTGAGAGCCTCCACACGTTTTAGACGAACGAGCACTCTTACTTTCTGTACTACCTGTGGGCGTCTCGTTTGCACAAGCTGGATCTGCCTCTTTTAGTGCATCCTTCCTTCTATTTTGTAAGGATTCGGGAGGAAACATCTTTCCCCAGGTACGGCCGTAGTCGGACTTTCAGCTTTCCGGAGCCTGGGACTAGAGGGGATGCTAGCAGCATATAGTATGATGTAATGATGCTTGAATTACACACTTATAATTTAAAACGTGAAATATTCAATTGCAAACACAATAAGCTACTACTTGAGGATTTCTGTTCGTATGTGATACACGTATACGTTTTGTCCATCTTTATGAGAACTGTCAATTTAAATATACTTTTCTTTCTTCGTAATAAAGTTTCGGTTGATTGATTAAAGTTTTGAATTAAATTTAGAGCATGCCATTTTTCTTCTTACACAGGTCTCTAATTCCGCAGGATTGTTTTACAATAGAACTTTTAAAATCGTTTTTCGACTTCTAACACATGGCGCCAGACGCCATCATTTATGGACTTCTGGCGCCATGTACATAGTCGATAGTCGAGTATAGTCGAGTTATAATTGAAGACATAACTGAAGCCATATTACATGGCTCATGGTACTATGTAATATGGCGTGTAGGGCCATAATTTCTGCGCCATGCAATTATGGCGCTGAGAGCCATACTGCATGGCTCAGGGTACTATGTACATAGCGTGTGGGACCATAAATGCTGCGCCATGTTACATGGTACCACGCGCTATGTAGATTCTGACATTATGGTGCTGGGAGCCATATTGCATGGCCCAGAGTACTATGTACATGGCGTATGGGACCATAAATAATACGTTACATGGCTCTGGGCGCCATGTGGATTTTTTTCAGTGTACTAGATTATAAACGCGCATTATCTGTGGATTGTCGACAAATTATCCCAATAGTTCTTTTATGGTCATTTATTGTTGAGTGAACACAATCCAATTATTTTTGTCAGCCGAACATTATTAATTATTGTTGGGGCACCAGAGACAATAGTTGTTCACTATTTTGTACCATCTATATTGTTTGAATACCATAGTTTGTGGTTGCTTACTTTTTTGCACCATGTACATTATTTTTCAGCTGTGCGTCATGATACATAAAAGTAATCATCAATTTTCTCATGGTTATTTTAACTATAGTCCGTGGTTGACGCAAAAACAACTAAGGAAAATTGTTGGTTTTACCAAGATTCTTCTCTCAGTGCATAAGTTTGGTTTAATGACTCTGAAAAAAAGAGCAGAGCATCTCAAGACAAGTTAGAATAGAGCAGATGTAAAAAAAAGCCGATTAAGTGAAAGCAATTGAGGGGTAGTTCTCAAAGTTGATTGGTTGCTAGAAGTTCAACCTGTCAGTTCACTAATAAAAAGCTCTACTTCAGTCACAATTTTTCGGTAAACAGCTGGTTGTCGGAACTTGTTCTACCGAAAAAAAATAGAGCAGAAGTCGTACTTTAAATTGCTCTAGTTCAGTTTAGGGCAGACTCAGGAAACACAAATCATAGTAATTTCGAGAAAGTTAGAGCAGCCAAATTGTTCATTAAACACAATTTGCTGAGATATTTCAAGCTAGGTCAACCTAGAGCAGCTCATTAAACTCAGCTATTATAAACTAAGCGTTTTTCACCTTTCTATTCAGCTAGATGTGATGAACGTCGTTTGTTGATATGGCTTGTAAAATATCAATCGATATTTTATGAGCTTGACTTGTCAAGAACTGAATCAATTCCTCCTCTTCTTTTCAGCATTCATGCTTTCAGCATTCAACGATACTTTTTTTTATCCAAAGTTTGATTCTAGATTTTTTGGTAAAGGTTATTTATCAGATTTAGTTTATTCGAAGAAATGCTCGACGACCTGAATGTAACGTGTCACTTGCTGTATATTCCTTGGGGTGAAAAAAATCAGTCAACCATGTACGATAACATTCCACCGACAGAATATACAGATGTCACTTCAACATACTGCTGCACATAGAACGACAACATTTTGAATTTTATAGCTACGAATATGCTTGGTTAAAATACATTTTTCGTTGCTATCTGTCGTACATGCTTCCATAATGTTTTTTCAACTCCATTGCTTATTTCATTTTTTCTGTTTGGTTAGTTACAAGACAGAAATGTTGTTTCGAGTCAGTGAAGGTCGTTGTTAGCTTTTTGGGAAATTTCAGATGAAAGTCCTTGCTTAGTAGATATAATCATCGTTTGATCCTTTCTTAGCCGTTTTAAATCTCTTCTTTATAACGAACGCATTGAAAGTCAGTTAATGATAATCGAGCCACTGCACTTTCTATCTTGTACAACCATTGCAAAACCGCAAATATATAACTTCTCCCTACAGTTCATTTGAGATTGTTAACAACACCAAGCTTAATGGCCTTTATCTAATATTGGCATACTGGATCCGCAGCCACATTTGCTCGTATAACATATATTGACTCAAAGTTGATATTTACACAGTAATTCTGCACACCACGATAAATATTATCGCATTCACCTTATCAAGTTAGCATGTAGCACAAATATCTACTGTATTGACAATATCGGCTACCTAGATGTTGGCGGCATACAACTTGGGACTGTAGACTGAACACCGTCTATCCTCGAGGGCACGTTATCGATTTCTATGCACCGTTTCCTTGCCCACAAAATTGTACGGAATCAAATGGTTCCCATACATAAATGTATCACTAGAACCATATATTTATCCACGTTGGGAAGGACACAAACATACAGGGGGACAACATCAATGGGTTGCTATATTTTTGCACTATCTCAACTGTTAAATCTATTTCGTCGGCAAACGAGGGAAATTTCATCGTCCTCTTTTGGCTAATGGGACGCACATACAAATCGAAAACCCTGTTGCGTTTGGCGTCTTTGAGCATTCCGAGTAGCATGCATACAACGTGATATGGACGAAATGGAGGTCATTCTTGTTAAACTGTTTGACGAATCCTTAAACAGAACGAACGACAACAGTACGGTGTGCCTGATGAGGGTTTAATGTAACTGAAAAGTGAATTTTAATTAACAGCTATCAGAAAACTAATTGGTTTTGATGGACTGAGAAAAGGATCTAAGATATACATAAGTTAGTTTTGGTAGTTACATTTTGATGAAACCATGTAAGATTCATATTCAAAACGCTCTTAAATAACTATTTTGTTTTTACGACAGTGATTTCTTTCTGTAGCAAATATATTTAAATAGAATTTTCCTAATTTGAAAACAATGTTTTAAATTCAAGCATCAATTGTGAAAAACGGTCTTTAAATCTCAAATGTAACTCCAAATAGAAGTAGCTTTTCGATTTTTTTCAGAGCATGACGCATGTAGTCTTCATGTATTTTAGGATATGATTAAGCAAATTCCAAAGTCTTCAACTCTTCTTTTTCTTATTTATACTGCACTTCTTAATCACAACGTAATTCTCACTGGTAAACAATTTAAGGACCGCAAACATTCTTCCTTGAGTTTACCAACAAAGAGAACTTGTTTGTTTCCATGTCTGCGATGATTGTTGTTGGGTTTTCTGCTCGATTACGCGTGACAAGTTTGTCAATTATTCTCTCTATTAGAGCTCTTAACACTCCACATAACCAGACAGCGCGATTCATGCATAACACATTCATGTCTTTTGCCACTTCAATGAATTTTCCCGCAAACATTGAAGATCAAGGATCCAAGCCTAAAATCTCGAAATTTGAATAGCGTTTCATCCACAAACCAGTGCTGCACTATCAATCAATGTATGTATTTCTAAAGTGTGCTCGGTTGAATGGAAGAAATCGCAAAACCTTTATACGGGACATAGCACCCTGCCTGAACGTTTTCTATTCGAAAGACGAGGCCACGTCGACTAGTATGTTTTTCGAGTATCAAATCTCTTACCACAACGTTATACACTATGTCCTCGACGTCGTCGTCGCTGCCGTCACCATTCAACCAGACAAAGCCTAGAAGACTAAAAGCTCTCGAGCGTCCTTGCATGTTTGTTTCACATTTTGAATTCTATCGCGTTTCTAGGTGTCAGTATCGTATCGTGTATATAAATACATATTTCGAGTAGTAAAAGATGATCAATTTAGATTGATGTGTTTATTTGCATATTTAGTGTTTGTGTTCAGTAATTAGCTAGTGAGTTGTTGCTAAGGTAATTCATTGTGGATTGAGTGTTGTTTGCATTTAGCGATTGACTGAGTCTAGTAGTTTTTAGCAATTTTCTTAATGAAAATAAAGCGTGTATGCGATTAAATTCTAATGATTTTGATTAGGTAAATGTCAATTACGGTCAATTAAGCGCAAATTAAAGGGCTTATGATCGAATTCAGCTAGTAAATACTATTGCTAAATTTTAAATTTTAATCTATAAATGTAAATTTGATAAGTCAATATTTAGCTGATTTTTCCCAAACAAAAATTTTTAAATCAACCTCAGAATATATTACTTCGACATCAAGCAATGCATATTATAATCAATACAGCTTCCCTAAAAGTTTTTGGCTTTTTTACTAAAGTGGAATACACGAATGTTTCGATTTTTTTCAATTTAGAGCTGTACGCTCCGCGTGGGAGGGACAGGTAAAAAATAGAAGATGACGGATAAAAAAGATGAATTCTTATATATATCTCTTTCGTATGCACATTATTCCCAAAGTGGGCGCCACCCTTCCTTAATATTTCAGACGCTCAAGAAGATGACGTATAAATAATAGTTCTACACAGCATATGTAGAGTGTTTGAAATATTAAGAAAAATGCAGCGCCCAATGTGGGAATAAAGTGCATACGAGTGGATGAATTTTGCTTCGTGACGTTTAAAAGAATTTTTGTCTATTGCGGGCGATTAAAAAAAAACAATAAATGAATTAAGCGCGGGGCGCCGGTGAGCTGTGTGTCTCTTTTAGTGCGATTGGTGCATTATTGGGGATAGGGAATTGGTCCTTTAGCCCTGTATGTGAAAGTGAGCTAATAATCACTAGAAGTTGGGGCTAGCTTCAGATCTTGCAATGACTCCATAAGATAAGGGAGGTCCTGCGTCATTTGCATCTGATATTGTAAGAGAAAATCTATGGTTCTAGAGGAAGTAGTGACTTGCAGCAGTGATGAAGATGCGGGCCCCTTTTTGAAGTACGAAAGTTCAAAATGTGGTGAGATAAGAAATACCTAAGATAGTAGTTTAAAAATACTTAAAAACTAAGATGTTTTTGAATTTTACTAAGCATGATGATACTTTTCTAAGTTGGAAAAAGGCTCAATTAGTCCTGAAACCAAGAAAAAATATAGGTGAGGTTGGACGGCTCTTGAAAGTGGAACAGAAAAAAAAGGATGAATTATGATGCTGGTACAAGAATGGGCACTGCTTTTTATAATTTTTTTTTGTGTTAAGCTGTATACAGGGTATAGTAGAGAATTCAGAATTGAGAGGAAATTTATTCTGCGTTGGATATATTCAAAAATATCAATTAATTGACGATAATGAGGATAGTGGATCTGAAAAAAATATTCGAAGACACTGTGAGATGAATAGTCGAACACTCGCAGAAATATGAACAAAAGGTTTAAACGCTTTAAGAGCGAAGCCACACAATAAATAGGCATTGGGGGTAGTATGTGGTACATTAATGTCAAATTTACGTTTTGATTCAAATACTTCATCAGATTCCTTGAAAATGTTAACAGAATTGAAGAAGGAGCCAAGGGTAAAATAAGAAAACGTAACAAGAGATAGCTTACATGTATAGAACATTTGGAAATAGAGTTGACAGAGCACAAGCTACCCAGTGCGTATATCTTGAATCTGGGAGCAGCCATCGTTTGATTATAACAACCTTAATATTTTTAGGCCGCCAGCATATAGGAAGCAGTTGAAATTAATAAAGGAAGGAAGATCGTCTATGAACAAGACGGTAAACAGAGGATCAAAAATAGAACCTTGCGGAACACTAGCAGTGGAACAGAAAAAGAGAGAAAGAACAAGAGTTACAAGCACGTTCACATAGGTGAAAAGAAAAACGAGAGCAAAGTAGACCCGAGACACCAAACCTATTCAGCTTTTAGGGAAGGAATTTACGGTTCACCGTTCACTGAATCAAAACTCTTGGCAAAGTCAGCATATATCTCATAGACTTACCTTTGCCGGCCGATAGAAGAGGCAGCAGTATATGTAAGCCACACCAGCTTTGATGCTGTTGAGCTACCTTTAATGAAACCATGCTTCTTAGAAGCGACAAAAAGGCTCAATTATTAGGTACATCCTATCATAAACAAGTTTTTCGTGAAACTTACTGAAAAAACTTAGAAGAGATTTGGGCGTATTTCTCGCTCTAATGATGGAAATGATATTAGCGGATAAGAAAGAAACATACACAGATGAAGAGAGTAACTTTGCAGATATGTGGTATACCATCAGGGCAACGTCTGTTGGTACTGTCTACATTAGTTATTAAACATTCTTTTTCTAAAGCCAAATTTACACTCTAGCGTTGGAACATTCGTCGAAACATACAACGAAACTTTAGAAGTATTCACTCGAAAACCGTTTATTTAAACCATAAACCCTTTTTTTATCTCAGTACACCATAAAACTCGTCCTGTTCGCGTTGAGAATATTTTACGGGTGTGAAGTTTAAGTGCGCGTATATGCGTATGGTGTTGGTAGGAAGCATTTTCTTTATTTCGACTTTGCTTACAAGTATTCCAAGAGCGTATCTTGTACCCATCTGTAGTCATGCATGTGATGCATTTTGTCCATGATTTCGTAAACCAAATTGATTTGTAAATATCATCGGAGCTAGCACCAGACCCTTTTTTCCAACCACTTTGACTCGGTACATAAAACCAACAACTTTTTGAGCGACCCCGAGGTAAGACAAGGAAAGACAAGCAAACAACGGTGAGCAAACGCATCCACACTCTTGGCAAGACATGGCGAGCGTCGACGAGGAAACCATCCAGACACGCGTGCTCGGCTATGATTTTCATGTCTCGGCAATAGTCGAGTTCCAGCATAAGCATTTTTTAAGCGGCAAGAAGAAACTACCAAGTTCAAGGTTCAGCAGCAAGTAAGCGAGTGCACACATCCTTTCTCTACCAGCAAAGACATAGAGGAAATACTTGAATGATGTCGAGGTTCAAATACTAGAGCGATTGGCTGAAAACTGTGAAAAGCTATTAAGTTTCTATTTTCGTACAAATTTTTTTTCAGCATACTGAGATTTACTGTAGAAACAAAGCTTGTTTCTAGTCCATTTTATGATTGGCATAAAAAAAGAAAAATGAAGAAGCAAAACACAAGCGGAATTCGCAACTACTCTATACTTTGGTAGACCAGATAAGACCCCGATTAGAGGCTAGAGGCATTGCTGATAATTAACTAGATGAATTGATAAAAAAAAGAAAGGAGAAAAAAGCTCTCACTTAATACTATCTTCGAAATAAAGAAAAATTACAAGCAAAGTAAGTTAATGGATAAATATTGTTTAGCTGGAACATATACCAAAACTAATAAATGTTGTTAACTAATAAATTAGTTCAATACTTTGAACTAATTTATTAGCACTCTCAATGCTGACTGTATCCGAGACACAATCCAGTTTTTAGATCTTATAACACGGAACAGGTCTTTATCATATGCACTAAATACATAATAACATTTTGTGCTCAAGTCATTTTATGGCACCTTCTATTGTATTTCAATTTCCAGAAAAAAACTTTTTAGTGAAATGAATTAAGTGCTTGCAAGTAAAGAAATTTCAAGAACACATGTCCTAGCTCAGCTAAATTAAGCTATGCATTCACCATTGTTTTTTTTTTTTAATTTCTATCATTTCAGTGAATATTGACCCGAAACATAAATTAGCTCAACAATTCTCGCAAATTATATTTCTATGTTTTACTGATAGTTAAACGCCTTGCCTTCATTTTAGTGCCTCATTAAAACTCGCACATGGGCAATAGCATTGTTTATATGTACGAATTTATTTTCTTGTTGTCTGCACATAATGTTTCTATCTCTTTCACCCCAAGAATAATGCAATAAAATTAAAGAGGAATTTCAATTACAAACTATTGGAAAAATTGTACAAAACAACAAAATAAACAAACTGACTAGAAAATAGAAAATCAATCTTACATTGGAAGTAATCTACAGCTATATCATAATGAAAATGCATTTCAAAGTTGTTGTGAATGAAATTATTGAAAAATAAAATTTAAAAACACATGAGTTTTTGCTCTGTTTCGAATCATTTCTACGAAATGTTTGAATGCTGATTTGAAATCGGCCATGAAATTTTCACCCATCATCAATCTGAAGAATAAATCATCCAATCCTATTTCACCGGCATTCATTTTTTTGAAAACATCACTCAAAATTTTTCCATACAAAACACATTGCTTTTTTGAAAATAGAAACATCGACCGTAAATTGAATAAATAATCATCACATCGTCTCGAGTACATGAAAAATGGCCAAATTATTGGTTGTGTACGAGCATGCTAGCCGTATGTGAAAAGCTCCCCATCGCCAGCATTCCTTTGCCAATGTTTTCACAAATTGCAAATTTCGGAATTCCAAAAGGGTGAAATTTTTTGGATTTTTGGTAGAAACAGATGGTGACAGAATATGGGCGGCAGCCACTTCAAACATCAATTTCCTGATGAGGTTTTGCCAATTTGCATAGTCACTGAAAATAGATTTGATGTACATAGCTGTGTAGTTTATAAAGGCTGATACAGCTCATTAAGAGCACCGATTTTCCGGACACGTTTGTCGAGATTCTGTAAGATCGGTAAATTTTACAGGTTAGTGTTACCGTCTGTGAAATTTTAATCTTGGAATAGATTTTATCAAGAAAGTACGTTCCGGTGGTTTATCCCTAAAAACTTAAACTTTACCAAATGTGATTCTTCAAATATAGGAAAACGTGCCTACTACATACTATCCAATTTTGATGCGAGACGTGTGTTTTAAAGGACGCCTGTTGCGCAACTGGTTTTCGGAATTGGCACGATTTTTTTAACTGTTGTGCATTGTAATGATAGTTTTATACGTTTATTGTTCGATGATTTAAATTTTCTTGTCTAAAAGGACTCGAAAGTGGGGTAATCTCACTACGATTCTCTTCGAGTCTGAGGATTGAAGTTAGTAGAGATTTCTTTCACAATCAATGTGCTTCAGTGTATGCTGATGAGGTCCACGCCCCTCTACCTCTGATTTGACCCAGTACTACTAAAGTACTATACAAAATTGCACTGTTTTTATCTTCAACAGTCTTTAAGCAACATTTACTTTAAATACTTCAAATAAATGTACTCATGACCAGTAGAATTCACAGGCAGTAGATGCCTGCGCTTTGCCCCTCAGAGCATTCTCCTCTGGAATTATGTAAACCTCAGCCTCTGGAAATCTCAAACTATCATGATTTAAATGTTTTCTTATCATCTTTCGTTTGATTCAACATTCTATCACCTCTAACTTGTGATGATTCCTTTGAATGTTTCTACAATATACTTTCTATCTTTCCACTATTTGTTTTTATTATCTTTTTCCAGCAATTCTAATAATTCCATCTGGTTGAACAAATGAATTCAAACAATCCTACCGAAAAAAAACTTGGCGTCGTAATAAATTTCAATGAACAGGACTCGAAAATGCGTTTTGGAACGCAAGGGCTGAAACTAAGAAGCTAATTATAAATGATTATTCTTCTTAGTTTTTGGGCAGACTGCAAGCGGCTACAACAGATAACGTCAAGTTAGCTGCTTCAAGTAATAAACTTGGAGACCAAATCGCAATCTCTCTTCAACTTGGCAGTGACATTTTTCCATAACACTTCTCTTCCATATTTTCTTCACCCGGTACAAACCCTATTGAATCCATTCAATCGATTCATCATACTCAATCTAAACACCTCTCCAACCATTTATTTTCATTACAACATTCCCTCTTCTCCCCTCCAATGTCTCCACAGTTGCTTGAATCTTTGGTGAGTATTTATAGAACAGCAACTCTTTCTAGTTCCAATGGTCGACCATTTTGGAGTAGGCATGCGATTCTCTTTGCTTTCCCTTAGTTATCACCATTAATAAGAGCATAACTGATTTCATATTTTCTTCTCATGGGAATGGATCGGTAGTCGTTTCTATCATATGATAGTTCCGGTGATTTATCTCTCGCCAGAAATTTTTATTTTATTTTGTTTTATTTTATTTATTTCAATCAAACAATGTGCGCCTTGTTACACTTACACTTACAATTAATATTTAATAACCCAATTTTTTCGCTCGCCTACGAATCTAGTTTGCTTTACGGACTTTATAGCTAAATTTACATGCTATCCATACGGGCTTTTCCAAGGCTTTTGATCTTTTCGTCAGTTTCTGTCGCATTAGATCAAGTTTTTGTATTAATGCTCCTTTTCGGCAATGTACTGGTGTTCCTCACGGCTCCATGTTTGGCCCAATTCTGCTTTTATTTTATGTAAACGATCTTCCTCCACCCTTTTTTGTGAATCCCTTCTCTTTGCAGATGATCTGAAACTATTTTCCACAATCAGGTCGATTGAGGACTGCAACCTAGTCCAATTGAATCTCACTACCTAATGGTCTAAGACCAGCTCAATAGCTTTTATTTATTCGCCAAACAACCATCTTCTGTCCACTCCTAATAATGTGCGAGATCTTGAAGTCAAGTTTGAAAGTCAATTGAGATTGGACTCGCATATTCAGGATATTGTCAATCGAGCTTCGACACTTTTTGGTTTCGTTCTGAGGAATTCTCAATATGTCAACACAATTAAACTTTCGCTAGTTATTTATTCATCACTGGTCAGATCCATGCTACAATATACGTCCACTGTAGGTATACTCAACACAAGATTTACGTCCACTGTAGGTATACTCAACACAAGAAAATTTCATCAAATCTGTCTAACATGATTCTACGCCTATTCTGCTATTTAAGCAACCGTCCTCGTTTAGACTATTCAGACCAACTAAATCAATTGAGCCTTCAATCACTGCCCACTCGTCGTATTTTTAAAGAAATTTATGAAGGTGGATCAGTAAGTACCCGTCTAAAGAATGAACACGCAAGTACTTCAGATTTTTTTCAACGCATTCTTTTTTTGGGGCCAATACACTCTTCTCAACGCGTCTGCAATTTCTTCCTACATATGTCTAATTTCTTAAAATAGGCTTCCTTTTCGACGATGGCACCCTCGTTTGAGCAGAATTTTTTGTTTTCATATTGAGGAAGAGAACGAAGTCGGGCGAGTACGGTGGATGCGGCAACCCTTCATAGCATAATTCATGCTGCGATGATTTCGGGTCAGTGAACTGGTGCGTCGTCGTGGTGGAACAGCTGTTTTTTCTATGCAAAACGAGGCCGTGTTTCTTTAAATTTCCCATGAAACTGGCCAAAAAATTCATTGTTGTACTGCCCCGTAATTGTGTGTACTTTTTCCAAAAAGTCCATAGGGAATATTCTCTTCAAATCCCAAAAAGTGGTGACCATGGATTTTCCGGTCGGTGGGATCTTTTTTTGCCTTTTTTGGAGCTAATTCGCCTGGAGAAGTCCATTGCTTTGCTCATTTTTGCTTGATATTTGGCTTATGGTGAGGAATCCAGGTTTCATCAACAGTGAAAAGTCGGTGGAAAAATTTCTGAGAATTTCACTTAAAGAGGTCAAAACACTGTTCCAAAAATGACAGGCATTCCGAGTATATTCAACATAACAGCTTATTGGGTTATTGATATGCATATAACACGAAAAAACAGCCTATGCCTAATTATAAGCTAGAAGTAAGGGAAGTTAGCACGAGATCTCAAACCTCCTTCGCTTATGGGCATACTTTATCTTATTAGTATCTTATACGAATACGTACTTAATAATTTATTGAATGAGCACTTAAATATGTAGGGGATTCGAATCCAACTAGATCATTCTTTTCCGTTTCATCCAATTAAAAGAAACATTCATTATTTATCACGAACTTACTATTTTGTCTTAATCAACTTCAACTCATCACACGGCCTATTCTGAAATTCGGTAAATTCTTCGAACGGCAACACCACACGATAATTCGTCAAATTTACTCAGCTTATATCGGCAAATTCAATTTCTGCAATTAATTACGGCAGTCGAGCAACGCAGATCGTAGCTTTTAATTGATTTATCTTCACATCGACTCCATCAACTTTATGAATGTGTGTGCTTGGGCCATGCACAACAACACAACACAGCACTCGAAATTCTTGGTCAAATCTAAATGAATTTCACATGCCTCCAGTCTTTAATATTGGCTCAGTTTCGCGACATGTACGCCTCCCCGTTCAGCTCATTGCCTAAAACCACTTCAGGCGGATCAGTAGCTTTTCATTTTCCTCTTCACAACAACACAAGGGCAGCGAAATACCGATGTGAAAAATAAGTTTTCACGTCTGCTTAGCGTCAAAGTTTTCGGGGCCAGTAAAAGTGTGGCATTCTCTCGTTTTCAGCCCGTTCCCAGCACGTTTCCATACTGTAACGACCCCTAGCCAAACTCGATCTTCCGATATAGAGTTTATCTTTGCAGCGTCACTTGTCGGATGCGAATATCTGGAATTTATATGAGGTTGATTGCTTATTGTATAACATAAGCTAACGTAGCCCCGTCAGACAATTTGCTATATTTGTTTGGGATCGGTACACGCGAGAGTTGTTTGCTATTGAATGTTCCTTACAAGTGGCAAGGACTTTCATCTATTGACAGAGTACCGGATTAATGCTGACTTAATTACTTATCAAAATAATATCTTTGTAGAGTCGGTAGTGCGGGGCACAGAAATGGAGGTGCGAGTATTACTTAAAAGCATAGTAGGATTTGATGAGGTTTACTGATGAATGTTAAGCATTTCGATGATATATATAAATTCTACACATATTTCTTCAACAACAGCAATAACAATATAAATACTTTCTGCGTTAAAAAATCAAGTCATAATCTGGAATCTGATTTTGACCGCACAAAGTAAAAACAACCATTTATCACAAAATCTTGAATTCATTCCGATCAACAGCTTCGCCAAAAATATGACTAACACAAAACTCATAGTAGTCGCATCCAGTAACTTAAAATTCAAGAGCCCAAAAATGTTAAGAGTCATTTAATGTTCATTGCTGTCATATATTTGTGCCAAAGTGTCAGTCTTGATACGACTAGATTGAAGCCAAACGTATCAAAAATAAATCAGCTCTACACACAACAGTTAGATAAGCCAACTTTAGACTCCCTGCCAGGCCACGTGAAATAAATTGGCTAAATTATTTTTGATGGCAACAACGAAAATTCCCATCAAATCGTTTATTTGACACCGGCAAAAAGCAAAATACTGTATTCTTCCCATTTTCCATTCAATAGCTTTATGCTCCTCTGAATAAAACTCCTGCAACGAGGTCGTGCGTAAAATAGGACTCAGTGTCATAATCCACATCTAACATTATGTCTATGGAAGTGAAAACATATTCTCATGTCCGAAAACGAAAAGGACCAGATAAATGTGGCACATCCATTCAAGAAAATATTTTATGATTCACTCACACTATCATTTGGATCACAAAGAATAAAAATACAACAACATATACTTATGTACATATGTGGCCATATAATTTTCATGTGTACAACGACAATGTTCTGAGCATATCTGTTGAAAGTATGATAAATGTCTAGAATATATGGCACGAAACGAGAGAAGTTAAGATTTTTATGGTTCGCGTAGAGAGTTGGACTGTGTATCCAGTCGAATGCGAGAAGATAACCACTTGATGCTTCTTCAATTTGTAAAGGATTTGGATTCGTTTTGGAAGTAGAAAATCAGTTGGGATTTAAACTTACAATTTCACTGACAGTAGATTTAAAGTGTGTTAGATTTAAATGTTTATTTCGAGGACGAATGTACTTTATTAGCAGTGGTGGGAAACTAAGAATTTGATGCCTCTCAGACTGGCTTCTATGATAAGCTTAGGTGTTTTGAAAAATCAAAAAGCTCAAAAAAATTATATTTTTTAGAGCTTTTAGTTGCGGATTTTTTAAGGTTCTAAGAGAAAACAGTTTGAAATAAAGGGCCGAGGGGGGGTCTGAGCTTTGATTGAATTAACCTAATTTGATTTTTTCCAGCTTTCAGAGCAAAATACTTTATTTGCATTTTTTCATTTAACTTTTCATTTAAAATCTAATTGTATTACACTGAGGTTAATATTTCGAGGTTGATCTGTCTTCTTCTTCAGTGTATATTGGTATGTTCAAATATTTTCCCTACAGTACTGAGAAGGTTTATTGGTCTGTATTTTTCAAACTTAGGTTAACCTATTTTTGTATTTATTAAAGATGCCTATTTCGAAATATTGGAAAAATACAGCAACACAAGTAATTATGTAGCAAAGGACCGTCACAAGGACTGATTTATTTTTTAATTAAAAATCCCAATTGTCATCCAAGATGGAAAGCGATGGAGATTTATACGCGGCCGGTGTGCATCCCTCTACACAATGGCTTCAATGAGCTATATCCATTCAACCAGAGAACAGGGATTCTTGAAGGCACATTCTTTCCTGATCACGTTTACATTAGTTACACTCTAAAATTCAACTTAACTCGCATTTTTCGACCGCTTCGCAATCCTAGAAACACCAATCTTCAAGGCCTTCAAGCCCCCAGGTCCGAATGGAAACCTGCCGGCCCTGCTTCAAAAGACTGGAAAGCTCACCGTTACTTGGCTTATACAAATTTACATTACGGTTTTTACATTTACAATTTACATTACATCTACCTATAGCCTGGAGGACCGCTAAGATTATATTTATACCCAAGGCAGATAAAATCAACCATGCGTATCCAAAGGACTATAGGCCGATAGCTTGGTTTACTTCCTCCTTAAAGTTTTCGAAATATTATTAGACCATCACATCTAGTAAACTCTAAAATTTAAAGCTCTACTGAGAGCCCAAAACGCGAACATGAAACTGTTGCGACGGGTTTTTACAGAGTAGTCTTGAAATAGAAAAGGCACTCCATTACAAAGACTACGCTTTGGGGGGCATTTCCAGAGATTGAAGGCACCAGCAATTATGAAGAGCCTCCACGCGACCAAAACCCATCCCGCTATTTGCAGCTGGATGAGTAATATGCTTTAGCAAAGGCTCATAACAGTGGAGAGAAGAAAGGTCCCCAGAGGCAATTTCCAAGGAGGGGTTCGATCTCTTCTTTTTTGGAACCTGGGAACAAACACAGTTTTAAAGAAATCGGAAAGCAAGGAGGCGAATGTATGTGATTTATGCTAATGGCAGTACGATCTTATGCTCGGGTAGATTTCCGCATACCCCTAGCCAGCTCATCGATAATGCTTTGCGACTGGTTGGGGAGTGGGCAAATTCCGTGTGCCTTAGCATCAACTCCAATAAGACGGATCTTGTACTATTCGCAAGGAAGTACAAAATCCCTGAATTAGACCCAGTCAGGTTAGGTGGTGTCAGGCTAAGTCTCAAGTCAGAAACCAAGTGCTTGGATCTTATTCTGATCAACAAGCTAACATGAAAGGTGAATTTAGAGGAAAGTGTTAAGCGGGCAACCAACGCAATCTACGCCAGCAAGATGGTGCTAGGTAAAATCTGGGGCCTGAGCCCTGCTCTAACGCATTGGTTCTACATGGCGATAGCTTGTTCGATCCTTGCTTACGGCTGTTTGGTCTGGTGGCCGGCAATGAATAAAATTATCTTTGTTGACATCGCGAACAGAATTCAGCGGTTGGCGGCTCTCTGCACATATGCCTTAACCGCGATTCCTTCATTTGCTTTGAACGTCCTGCTTCATCTCTCTTTGCTTGACCTCTTTGTTAGAGGCGCTACTGCAAAAGCCGCTGTTAGGCTTAAGGAATGGGAACACTATTTCTCCAGATCCTTCGGTCACAGTAGCAATGAGCGGGGGTAGGCAGGAAGTACTAACTGGTTGGTCCCCACTCTTTGCTTTCAGCGAAGATATCAAGCGACCGTAGAAGTTGGGCTAGAACGGAATCAGCAAATGGGCGCAGAAGCACTTACTATCTACACTGACGGCTCTAAATCAGTTGGTAGTCGGTAGGTAGTCGGCCCTCAACGGCTCAAGAGAAACACCGTTGCAGCTGCTAAGTCTTCATCCAACGTAAAAGGAAGAAAAATAGCCTTGTTCAATTTGATATGGGGAAACGGATAGATATTCAAGATCTGCATATTCTAGCACAGCTACAAAAAATCTTTTTTTAATGTGTCTTGGATTTAGAACGACCTACACAGGCGACGAAGGAGAATATCTGCTACGAAGTAATAAGGAAAAGGAGATGTCGAAAAAAAGAGAGCTGGTTAAAGTCATTTGAGCAAATATCTCGGGACCGAAATAAAGTTAACAAAATAAATGGAGATGAAAGTGCAAGCACGAAATATATTTTACCATCAGTCAAGCGAGGGATTAAATATTAATTATAATCTAATAAATAAATTGCCTGAATTTGTGAATTACACCCAGTTTTGTGAAAGTTGAAAGAAAATGATCGGGATTGTTTCCAGTTTTTTTCTTCCTGAAGTGAGTGGCGCCCGAACTACCCTAAATTCTCATAAGCGAAGACCTTGCAAAACTACAACTTGGTCTCAGCCGGCGATAAAGGTTTTGAGAATGCGATTTTGCAGCTTTTAATCGTTTAACGATTCAATTAGGTTTCGTTCTGATGAAAGAAGGATCAATGTAAAATTCTTTGACTCTCTCGATTGTGTAATTAACTATTAGTAGCATTTGAAATGATTTGCTGTTAATTTTTCATCGTTTGCTTTGACTGACTCAAGGTTTAGATATATTTTAAAGATATTAATACCATACAAAAAAGATAATAATACCCTGCAAAATATTCCGAAATTCTGAGTGAATTTGACTCATTTTCTCCTTGCCAAAAGTAAACAGTAAAAAGCAGTCCTAAAATGTTTAATGCACTATTTAAAGCACTTTTATCCCATCAAATCACATTTCAAATTCAACTCGTGTGCAATGCAATATATACATAGTATTGCCACTTGCCTAATATTTATGTGTCGATTGACTTATACTTCATAGCTCACAAACTTCATTTTAAATTCATAAGTTTTACCAATCTTTTACATCGCTCGGATATATAGTCAAGCATCCAAACATACTTGCGTCTGTGTGCATATCTGAGTGGCAATATTTATCTAACCATTTTCAATATACTTTAAATAACTCAATATGTAAATATGAGCTTGGGTAGGTTTTTATAGGAAAGCATTTCTTTATCTGATCGTTATAGTGGAATATATAGCAAAACTAGAATCTGCGTTGAATTATTTAAGCTATATCGTGAAATAGAGTAGACTTGATTACCGAAAGCCATCTTATGTACGTTTTTGGATATTGCTTCAGGCATATGATGTACAGATTAAATTTATTAGAAGCTTACAGCCCTATTATTCAACAAGGATTTGAATTAAACTCGTGTGCTCGTTTTTCGGAAAACGAAGCCTATGACCAGCAATATACTCGCATAGTTCTTCTTTTATGTAATTGCTATTTAAATATTAGATTTATGAGCCGATATGTATGCACATATTTTGAAAACTCAAGAGAAACATTTCAGATTCTAGATCCATGAAAATTATAATGAGATTTAATTTACGCAAGAATACATTTCGGTCGACTTACGAACGTTTCAGCTCCTGATGTAGTAACCTCACCTGCAAAGGATAAACAAGCATTAAATTGAATATTTTAACCAGATATCTAACAAAAAAATAAAAATTTTTTCACATAGTATACTCGTAGGTAATGGTATTTAATTAATTGCATTTTAATTCAAACGTAAAAATGTTATATAATTTTGCCTAGAACTAGAACTGCGACAATTGCTACTAGCTGCTTAGATGCTGTTGAATTGAAAGTAGCTAAAAATCGAATCAATCAAACTAAAATTTATTGTAAGATTCGCAAAAGTTTAACGTATTATGTTTTAACAGAAAACTTGTTAAGTTTTTACGAACAAACGGTACGAATACATGTTCCTACAGGGGTAGAAATATTCAGGGAGCCCTTCTAAGAGTGAAGGACATTTTATAGATATAATATATATTCAGAGTTATAGGATATTCGGAGCTATAAGAGATATTCAGGAGGTGGCAGAGCACCGGCTAATTTATATGCATAGGTTAATTTGAAGATGTTGACATGCATCATGATAATTAATCACTCTAAACATATATAATAAGGCAAGATGAATTTATCGACGAGAAAGGTCGTTGATGAGAAGCAATAATAGTAGGGGGTCGAGAATGGATCCTTGCCAAACTCTAAATGTGATGTGAAGGAATGGGTTGGTAGTATCTATACGCATGATCAAAGCCTTCTAGTTTAAAAAGCAGTAGTTTATGATCAAAAGAATCAAAGATTTAGGAAACTCAGTACATAGGACAACTACTCGTCCGTGTGGATACAAAGCAGATGCAAAAGTGTCTGAATAGCAAAAATGTTTGAAAGAGTGGACTTGCCCTTGAAAACCATGCTTCTCTTGTGCTAGAATGGGCTACATTTAGGAAGAAAGGAAATTGAACGGTAGTTGAATCTGCTAGCACGGTCAGCAGACTTGTGTAACGGGGAGATTTTTGTAGTTTTCCAATGCGATGGAAATTTCCAATAGACTAGACTACAGTTGATAAGTATTGACAGAGGAACACACAAGGAAGAGGAAAGTGATTTCACGAATACATTGGGAATGCTGCCATATGCTTTCCATTTCGATCTGCACATATAACGGAAACTGGAAGTCATTATATAGTCAATTTTTTTTCGAATGTTCAAACCTCATATATGTCAGGAATCTAATTAGTGCTAAATATCAACTGCAGGAAAATTTCAAATCATCTTTGACAGTACGTTACACATTTTTTCTTTTATCACAAACATACGATATATACATAGCTCTTTATAATTTTATCGATTGAAGAATAAATTAGCTTCAATCTCTTTTTAAACCATTTATCATTCAAAACACTCAGCATTTTCACCACATCATACAAAATAATACCACAAGCTCCCTGAAGGCAATCTGGAATTGCTCTTTGAAATAAGACACTTACCTCCCCCAAATCATCCCCCTTTCTCTTTCATCTGATGCTCTGCGATAATAAAATCTCATATTTTCTTGCCCTGCAGCCCGAAATTAAAACAACACTTTGAATTTCATTCAATCGTAAAGCATTCGGCACTATAATACGATACACGCTTAATGGCTTATTTAGTATTTACTTCTCCTCCATGAGCTCCAACCAAACGGAGACTATCAACATGATGTCTGCTGTTGCTTTCGAAAAATCGTCGTGAAATTCCTAAGTCTCTAGCATATTCAGTGGTACTGTGGTGAAGGAATTGCCTTTTTAGCACACGGTTTTACTACACCAAGCCATGAATTTTATGACCAGCAAAAACTTCTATAATGTGCCACGGCGGCTGCTACAGCAGCCGAATAGATAGACATCGATTCCTATAAATTTTATGGCGTAACACGAAAATTATTGTGATTTTAATTTGGCATGATGTCGGATACAAAATGCTTCTGGCCAGGATCATTATATTTTTTAAAACCTCTTTAAAATGTTCGCCTGCGGTTTTTATTTATTTTTTGTCCAATCGAATATTCGTTATGTGTGAATTCTAGGATTAAAAAGTACTTGAGATTTTCAAGACCAATGAATGTCTTGGTTTATCATATTCTTAGAAGTCACGGGGTGTTCATAGCATACATACATATATCAAGCAGATATTATGAAAATTGATTATGAAAATTTAAAACCTCATTCTTGGCTGCAGAAATATTCAATAATAGTGAAAATTTATAATAAGTAAGTTAAGTAAAGTATTATCTTAATTCAGTTTTTATACACCTCGCATGTTAAACTCTCTCAGGTAACCTAGTTGGTAAAGTATACGACTCCCAATCTTATGATTGAGATGTCATACTCCCACGTTGGGCGCTTTCAGTTAGGAGCCACGGCCAAGGTTTTAGCAACTTTTCTTGGCTAGGTAATGAAAACAAACCAATACGTTACACAGATTTACTTTGTTTTTAGTGTATTAAATTATTTTGTTTATCCCTAAATTTATAAATGTGGTGATACAACGATAGTACGAGAGCACTAGTTTTCTGATAGTTGGAATCAGACAAAACTATTTCGTTTCCTGACTTTTTGTGCAACCAACTTCTGGTGAAACTGTTAAGCGAGTCTGCGCACGGGTCATTGAGGTTTTTTCGAGGTATCGTCGAGGATGCGATATTAGTACGCTTGTATGTTATTGCCTTGGTAAATGAATTGAACGCTAAAAGAGCGTCGAGCGATCCTTACGAGTGAGATACGTAGTCGTTTCGTTGTGAGTGCGTTTTAAGCGTTGCGCAGTGCAGTCTTCTAGCCGATTTACTGGTCGAAAAATACCCAGATTTGTTTTACTACACCTAAATTGGGTATTCGAGAATGTTTTGGTTGGTCGGCTTTTAGAGGTGTTTTTTTAGAGGTATAGAACTATAAGTTGGCAACTCTTTTCAATACTACGTATGGTGTGACAGCTGTCATGCGTTTTATGGTAAGTTTGGTTTGCTATTTTATCATGAATAGGTTGACGCTTGAGCCAAGTCTGCAAATTGTGCAGATTTATTTCGAAAAAAAACGGTTCTATTCGAGAAACTCATCGCGTACTCCGTCAATTTTATGGCTGACATAATCGTCCATCAGAACAATTAATTCGATTAACCATGAACCGTTTCCGCACCACGTTTACTCTCACTGATAATACGCAATCCAGACATCGTACAGTTCGTAATGAAGAAACCATAGCAGCTGGAGAGCGTAGTATCGATGAAGACCCAAGTCAGTCCATTCGACATCGTCCTCAACGATTAAACCTGTGCCCATCCACATTATGGAAGATTTTACGGAAGGATCTTGGTTTGCGGGCTTACAAAATGCGGGAATCGAATCCGAACGACCATCGGGCAAGGCATAGATTCGGCGTATGGGCCCAAGAACAAATTGCTGCAAATCCCGAATTTCATAAGAAAACTTTGTTTAGCGATAAGGCTCATTTCATGTTGAATGGCTACGCAAATAAACAAAATTGCCGCATTCGGAGAGATGAGCAATCACATTTGGTTGTCACATCCGGAGAAAATCACTGTTTATTGTGCTTTATGGGCCAGTGGAATAATCGGTCCATATGTCTTCAAAAATGCTGCTGAGAATAACATTACAGTCAATGGTGACCGCTATAGAGCCATGATCAATGACTTTCACGTTCTGGAATTGACTCGCCGTAATGCAGGGGACCTCTTGTTTCAACAGCTTGTGCAACCATCGACTTATTGAAAGAAGCATTTGGTGAGTGCATAATTTCTAGTTTTGGACCTGTGAACTGGCCTGCAAAATCTTGTGATTTAACACTGCTGAACTATTTCTAGTGGATATACGTCAAATCACTCGTCTACGGCGTCGAGACGCTTGACCATTTGGAAGACAACATTCGCTGCGTTATTAGTGCGATACGGCCTCAATTATTGGTTAGAGCAGTCGAAAATTGGACCTCTCGTTTGGACTTGCTCCGCGCCAGTCGTGGCGCTCACATGTCTGAAATCATATTCAAATAAAAATGGCAGAGAATTATCTTTCCAATAAAATTAATTTCATGGCAATCAAAACAATTTATCCGTATTTTAGTTCTATACCTCCAACAAAAAACACCCTGTATTAAAATTTTTGAGATTATGCTAGCGAGATTTATCTTTTCTACCATTTAATTTAGCAAACTGTTGGAGCTTGAAATGCATTAAACTTAAAAACACAAATATTTTAGAGCAATGTATACTGAGAATCAGTTTTAAATCGAAATTAGTTCGAGCGAAATTTCTTTGATATTTTCTGAATATTAGTGGCTTTTTCGTTGTTTCAAATAATAATGACAAGAATTGAGTTTTGCCAACATTTTCATTATAAAGATCCATGACATATACTGTCACATTTGCTGTAAATTCAACGTTAGTAACCTCTTTGGCTGCTTTTCATGAAGTTTCTAATACTTGCATCTATTTCGAGCATCTGGGGCATTATCCAAAAAAAAATTCGCGGAATAATCATTATCACAGTAACATTGAAGCCTTCATATTATCCTTTCATAAGGAACCCTTCTGATCCTACATCCGTTCCCTTAAAAAATCATCCTCTATCCCCTCTGTGATGCATCTAAATGATTTGTCTACCTCCTCGCCAAAATTCGTCTTTCTCTGACAATATTTTCTCTTCAGATATTAATAGTTTTTATTTGCTTTTGATGAACCGGTTACAGGTCAAAAGTTTGCTTGCTAATCTAAACAGTAGCGTCAGGTATAGTCCCGACGCCTACCTAATACCTTTGCGAAGTCACTGTCAGCATTTTCGTGTGCTTTTTTATCTATCCTTTTTGACCTTAATATTTCTTTCTATACGTTTCCTTTTCCCTGGAAATCTGCAAATATTTTCCCCACTTTTAAAGCTGGAGATTCATCCTGGGTCTCCAATTATCGCCCAGTATTCCTTCTATCTTGCTTCAGTAAGCTTCTCGAAAGAGTTGTTTACAATAGAGTATACCCAATAATTGAACCTCTTCTCGCTTCTGCCAAGATTTCAACTTACTTTCGTTCAGTTATACTGTTGCGTAGGCCATCGACCAAAAAAAAGTGGATGTGTTACATACTGAGTCTGCAAAGTCTTTTGAATCTGTGAACCATGCAATCTTCCCCTCAAAGCTTGATGTTTTCAATATTTCAGGTCAATTCCGTTGTTGATTTTCTTCATCCTTTCGTGATCGTGCTTGTTTCGTAACGGTCCACTTTTGTTCTTCTTCCCGCTTTCACCCTAATCCTGGTGTCCCGCAAAGCTCAATTTTCGGTCTCCTGCTTTTTTTTCTCCTTATAAATGATCTTCCTTCCCTCTCTAATTCCCCAAGTTTTTTGTACGCTGACGATCTGAAAATATTCAGGTTGATTGAGCCAGTGGATAACTGCTCCCAGCAGTAGGATGACATGTCTGCTGTGGGTAGATGGTGCTCTTACAATTGTGTTAACCTTAATGTTTCTGAATGCTTCCAGATGTCTTTTGCATGTAAATTATCCCTCATCTCGTTTTCCTATTGCACCCTTGGTGCTTTTTTCAGTCCTATTGATAATTTTATAGACATTGGTGTTGACACTAAGCTAAAATTTGATGTCCACCTCTTGCATGTCACATCGAAGGTCTCGCGTTTGTGTGGCTTCAGTCTTAGAGTATCAAGACCTTTTGGTCATGTTTCCTTGTGTGCACGCCTGAAAATCTCTTTTGTGTGTAGTGTCCTCGAATATTGTTGTCAAACTTGGTGTTCTCGTTATCGTTTCCTAGCTGATGCTGTTGAGTCTAAATAACGCAGATTTATTTGCCACGCAGAGTGTAGCTAGACGAATGTCTCCTGTGCAAAATTATTAATGGCTCTGTTATAATACATATATCCTCAGTGTGCAGTTTTCTGCTCGTGACCCGGTACGTTTTACCCGGTCTTTATTTACACTTAACGTGCCGTTTGCTCGTACTCGGACATATTTTTTTTCTCCACTTTCACGCTTGCCTAAGCAACTTAAATGCTTGGATATTTATCTTCTTCCGGCTTCGTTACACACTTTAAAAAAATTCAAGAGCAAGTGTTTTATCTTACGAAATGAATAATATCCACATTCATTGATATGTTAAGTTATAGTTCTATTTAATTTAATACCTTTTGTATAATTTTATTAATTTGAATTTTCAATCTTGTTTTCTCCTTCTTTATTCTTCTGTTTTTGAAGTTTTGTAATTTATTTTATTTTAAATTTTTGCTTATTTTTTTTTAAAGTTTATTGCTTATGTAGTCTATAATTGGATTTGTATTTGTCGATTCAGACAATAATAAGTAAATAAATAGATACATCAAATCACAAGACTTTGATGGCCAATTCACTGGTCTAAGTGCAAACACCTGATTTGATTTTTCCAGCTTAGCAAAATATTTTATTAGAAAGACTAATTTGTCCTTAATATATTTAAATTTTTTGACAGATATCCATATTTCGAGGATATTCTGTCCTTTTTTCTGTGTCTCTTGGTCTCATTTTTAATTTCTGCTCTGGAAAAAAAATTAAGATGATACAATCCTAACTAGCTTTACCTATAAAAGAAATGCATTTTCTTTTCGGCTCAAGTTAAGCTTGGAATGCTGAAACGAAGGGAAAAACCAATGTAAATTATAATGTTTAAATAAAAATTGGAGGTTTCACTGACACATGCCGTTAATATTGGCAGAGTATGAGTTTGCACATAAAAATGCATGACACTTTGCGGCATTTGAATTGCAAAGTTACATTATTATTGTAAACAAATTTGTTTACGTAAAAATCAAGATGTTTAAACGATTCAGAAATAAATAGCTATGCAATTACTCATCCAACAGTCTGAATTCAATAAACACCAATATCTGGACAGCTCAAATAAGTACTGGAAAAAATAAAATTTTTCGCAAGTTACTAGCATCTACTGCAAAAGCTGCGGTGAAACACGAATGGAAAAATCATTCGAACGGCGTTAAGCAGCCATTTCTAAATTTTAAGTGTTATTAAGTTTAGTCGAGGTTTGAAATTTTGTACGCGATAGTGCATTTCCGTTTGATTTATTTTATATGGTAATAATTTATTTATTTTGTATGGTAATAGTGATTTTCTAAATTGAAATGGGTGAAATAGATTATAATAATCTATGATTTGTGTCTAGTGTTTAGCTCTCGTTAAAGTTAAAGTATAGAGTTCGAACTTAAAAGGCGCAGCAGTATATTTCTGATATAAATCTATTTTCTTTAATTTTTCAAGCAGTATTAAACAAAAGTGTTGAAACTGAAATTTGGGGAAAAAATCCTATACAAAAAAATGTCTTCTTCAAAACAATCTTATGTAGCCTCATCTAATGCGATTTGAAAGAATATAACACATGAACAACAAAATTTATAAGGATTTTATCTATTGTTTGCATTCAAGCATTCGAACGAAAATTTTCCTTTTTACAAATACGTAGGATGCGGTTAATATAAGATAAATATTCTTGATATAATAAAAATAAGGGAAAACCTGTTGAGTGACTGTGTAACCCATATATTGTCTAATCGGTTTTTTTTAACCTGAAACTCTTAGCACGAAATTATCATGGCATATCATGGCAATTTTATTATTGTGGACTGACTTTAACACCAGCTTTTTCGTGAGCTACAATAAAAATAATTGGCAGTGTACTTAAAGTCAAAATAAAACCAATTAGGAAGAACGATAAATTTGTTATTGCCAATTCACTTAAGCCACACGAATAAACTCAAAGTAAGTCCCCAGAAGGATAAAACAATACAACTAAATCTCTGTCGCAACTTAGTCACTTAGCAAAAAGTTCCCAAGAGCGACACAGTAGGGGCGCTAGTAATACCAACGAATTTACCATATCACGCGGTGCTACTAGTTGGGTTCGAAAAGTTTAGTGAAATGTGTCAAAATGTATTTAGCCCTTGTTAAAATGCAACACTGCATGCTCATATAGCCTTACGTTATTTGTATCTCTTAGTTTTAAGTCAGTCCTAATAAATCGCTCTAAACGAATGGTCGTGTGTTACTTTCTACCTCCGACAGGTTATGGGCCCAGGCAGTAAGTCGCCTGTATGTGTGTGTGATTAAATTTAGCAAGAAAACGCAGGTTACCTGTTTTGTGCGTGCGTCGCGACAAAAAAGAAAAAACGAAGCGTTATTCCTTGTGAGTGTGTGCGTGTGCCGTTTTGGAAGGCAAACAAAAATAGAGAGAAATAATTTGCTTGTGCGTGTGTCGCATCTAATTTAAAATGAATTCAAACATGAACAACATCGATAAACTGGATGAGTTAAATTACTCAACATGGCGAGTGCAAATAAAAAGCGTGCTAATATGTGCGGACTTATGGAAGACAGTATGTGGCAAACAAATGCGGCCACCAAAGCCAAAGAATGAAGAGGACGCGACAGCGATGCAGCAGTGGCAGTCACAAGCAGCGGCTTGGGACAATGGCGACGAAAAGGCCCTAGCAATGCTTTGTTTGTCGGTAAAGCTAGGGCAGTTAGGTCACATCAAACAATGCAGCACGGCTGAAGAAGCGTGGATAAAACTGGAAAGCATTTACCAGCCAAAAGGACCTGCCAGAAAGGTCCACCTCTTTAAAAAACTTTTGCAACTTAATATGGGTGAACACGATGACCTGCATAGCCACATTGCTAGTTTCTACAATATTGTTGAGCAGCTAAACGAAATAGACATCAATGTGCCTGATGAGCTGCTAACCATTATGTTGCTTGCAAGTTTGCCGCCAAGCTACGAAAACTTTGTTGTAGCAATTGAATCGCGTGATAATCTTCCCCACCTCGACGCGCTAAAAATTAAAATTATGGAAGAAGGAGATAGAAGGGTGGAAAAGAGCGATGACCCAGTCAACACGCAGAGGGCATTCAATGCTAAAACAAAAATAAAAGAACGAGAAGAACCGAAGTATGAACCAGCTAGCGGAAGATTCAACGGCAAAAGTAGAAGCAGCAGCAGCAACAATAACAACAACAATAGAAACAGCGCAAGCAAGTTCAATGGCAAGTGCTTTGTGTGCGGTCGGCGCGGACATATAGCAGCAAATTGCAACGAGTCAAAAAGAGAGCCCAAGGAACGAAATGGGACTGGGAACAAAACAAATAGACATTTTTCTGTGTTCGCCGCAGTTAATGAAAGCTCATTTTGTGAATCCTCCTGGTGTTTAGACAGCGGCTCGACAGCACATTTGTGTGGCAATAAAGAAATGTTCAACAAATTTGAACCACATACAGAAAAAATAGTGTTAGCCGGAAATACGCTCATAAATGCAACTGGCCGTGGAGACATTATAATTGAAACGTCTCGTGGTGAAGCAATACTCCATGAAGTATTGTACGTGCCGAACCTAAAAATTAATTTCATTTCAGTGAGTAGGCTGGCTAATTCTGGCGCTAAAGTTATCTTTGAACACAATAGTGCATATGTCAAAGAACAAAACAATGAAATTTATATGAAAGCCAAGTGTGTGCAAGGGCTGTATATCACTGAGGATGTGAAATGTTGCGTAAAAACCGAGCGATGCATGCTTGCCAGTGCCGAAAATGATATTATAAAATGGCACAATCGCTTTGGCCATTTGAATTTTGATAGCATGAAGTTACTCAAAAACAAAAACCTGGTGCTGGGGCTCAACTGGCAAGATAATGCAAACAACGTCGTTTGCGAAACGTGCGCAAAAGCGAAAATTTGTGCAAAACCCTTTCCGTGCGCTTCTGAAAATCGAGCAAAAGATATTTTAGAACTGATCCATACTGACGTTTGTGGTCCAGTAAATGTTTTGTCAAATGGTGGATCGAAATACTTTATCACATTCATAGACGATATGTCGCGCATGATATTTGTGTATTTCTTAAAATCGAAAAATGAAGCTTTTTCTACATTTAAAGAATTTAAAGCAATGGCAGAAAAGCAAACGGGAAAATATATAAAGTGCGTCAGGAGCGACAATGGCGGTGAATTCGTAAGCGCGCAGTTCGACGAGTTTTTCAAGAAACATGGCATCAAACGACAGCTAACGGTCCCACGAACACCGCAACAAAACGGTGTGGCAGAACGTGCCAATAGAACATTGAATGATATGGCCAGGTGCATGCTTGTTCAAGCAGGGTTAGGTGAAAATTTCTGGGCAGAGGCGATCGCCACAGCTGCCTATCTTCGCAATAGAGCTCCTTCGAAAGCTTTAACTGTAACACCATACGAAGCATTTCATAATAAAAGGCCTCGTGTGTCTCATCTGCGTGTGTTCGGATCGACAGCTATCGCATTGGATAAAACACAAACGCGAAAATTTAGGCAACGAGGAAAGGAGTACACCATGATCGGCTACTCTGACGAAGCAAAAGGGTATCGTTTGTTCGACAATAAAAACAAAAATATTATCGTTAGTAGAGACGTGATTTTTATTGAAAAAGGCGCAACACCAGAGCTCGCATCGAATATTTTCACTATATCCAGCCACGCCTCTGATAATGAAAACCACAATGATGAAAATCAACATAACACTGAAGACATAGTCCGAGAACAAATCATCACATCAGAACTCAGTAAACAAGAGATTGAACCTTTTGATGACCAAGTTAGAAAAGGAGTAGAATTTCAAGGCAACAGCGGAGACTACGGGGATGAGCAAAACAAAATGAAGATTGGCTGTGGTCGACCAAGAATAATTCGAACCGGTAAGGCAGGCCGTCCAAGAAAGCAGTACCATACGCTCAACGTCATGGAGAAGGAGATTCAAGTGCCGCAAAATTACCATGACGCTGTGCGATCAAACCAATCACCTGGGAGTCCAAGAAGCAAAGCATGGTGGCCTTGAGCAGCACAGAGGCCGAGTATGTGGCCTTGTCTTCCGCTGCTAAAGAGGCTATATACTTAAAGAAACTACTTTGCGAGATGGGCTTTCAGCAAAATAGCGTTGTAATTAATGGCGACAACCTTAGTGCACAACAGCTCGTTAAAAACCCGGTGCACCATCCACGAAGCAAGCACATCGAAATAAAGTACCATCACGTTCGAGATGTCTACAACAAAGGCGAAATTAATATTAAATATGTTTCAACTAATTATATGGTAGCAGATGTATTAACAAAAAATTTGACAAAAGAAAAACATCTGAATTTTTGTAAAGCCATGGGGCTATATTAGATAAAAGTTTATTTCTCACTTGAAAAACGTTGAAATTGAAAATTTGTTTATATGTAATAACCAACGCAGTGTTGAGGGGAAGTGTCAAAATGTATTTAGCCCTTGTTAAAATGCAACACTGCATGCTCATATAGCCTTACGTTATTTGTATCTCTTAGTTTTAAGTCAGTCCTAATAAATCGCTCTAAACGAATGGTCGTGTGTTACTTTCTACCTCCGACAAAATGGTCAGAGAAATTAGAATTACACATGATGTGTAGGTGCAAATAAGAATACTATTGACAAACAATCAATGACTAAGAAATAACTTGTGATATATACCTGTATTGAATCTTATTGATTTTGAATATCAGATTGCAAATTTTATAACAACTTGATCATGATGTATCCCCATAAAGTTACGAATCAATACAACTTATGAATTCTTTCTCAAAAAGAAAACATCGCAGAATGTAAAATTCCTTTGATTATGAAATAACGTGTACCTACCTACATGCAAACATGCATTATTACAGCTAACAGCTTTACTAAGAACGATGCTTCTTTCAATTTTACCGGAATTTTTCCTTTAAGTAAATATTTCCTGACAAATCCTACACGAAGCTCAGCTTGTTGAAGAATGAATTCATACTATACGTATTTTTGCTCGCACATAATCATGAGTTTATAAAGCTGTCAAGACGCGTCTTTTATTTCACTGACAGGTAAAGTCATTAAAAATACTTTTTCCTGGATCTATACAATCGATACAAAGTGCATGCATACGTAGTAACGCATGGCTGTTTGGTATATGTAGATTAGAGTTGCCATTTTTTCCTCATAATCCCATCAGGATGTTATGAAATTTTGTATTATTTTCTCATGGCTGGGTGTATTTTGGCTAATGTAACTTTAACAACGTCGGTGTGTTTCACATACATACAGTTGGGTACAAAACTCTACATACACCCTCAAAATTTCATAAATTTAGTAGAAAATGCAAATATTTATGAGAGTGTTATATGCAACTTTACTGCAAATGTATTTTTATTAACATAAATTTAAAAAAAATATTACATTAATGAACTTATAACCGTAAAAACGTCAGAAGAAACGAAATTCAGTAGGGACAAAAGTGTTCATACATTGATCAGATAGTGTACTCTGGTCTACATTGCATTGCTTTACTGTTTAGTCCGGGGAAATCTAACATGGTGCTTCGGAAAAATTAGGGGAGAACTGAATTTTGGTGTGAACCTTGGTACTGGCGTGTTGAACAAAATGTCAAAAGTCCCCATCGATCCGAGTGCTGCGTCGCTTTTTATACGGGGCCAAAGGTCACCAAAAGTGACCTTTCCCAAATATCTCAGTAACGGTTACGTCTTCAGAAAAACAATGTATGACGAATTTGTAGCTTAGGAAAATTTCAACAAAAAAGATTATATAGCTTTCTAAACATTTGTTACTAACAGCATCCTCTTTCTCACGGCATGTTAATATTATCCGATTTTGATTACGACTTGGCATGTTTGTGAGTTTGTTTTTCTATATTTAAGAGGCGCATGGAAAAAACATATAAATAAACTTATCTACCAGACTCCAGGGTAGGTGGAAAAGTGTGCTCCGAAAAGTTCCCCCCTCCCTCTTTGCCATAAAACGGTATCCCTGAGCATCCATCCCAAATCTTCAGAAATGAGCTCGTTGCCGACTCTTTGCCCACTGTTAAACAAGGTAGGATCACTTTTTATCCTATTAATTGCCTATTCTTGACATGACACGACCAGCCCTACATCCACACCCTTCCCACACCCTACCCACCCCCGCAAACGAACCACCCCGAAATACCCGGTTTTTTAGTTTTTTTTTCCATACCGTCTTATCCCATGAAAGATCAGGGCAAGGACAAGTAATTTCAGGTGCAAATTGGTTTCGAGACGTGTCATATCCCTTTGGCGTTATGCAGCCATCACAGGATTGGCAAAAAAAACTGATTATTCGGGGATAATCTGCATCGGATTGAGCTCCTATAATGTCAGGAATGAGCGTTTACAGAATTATGCCATGATATTATCGTGCTTTTTCATGCTCTTAGGCCCATGATATGTTACAAAACCTATTTTCACCTGCAATTTGGCTATTTTGTCCTGCTCTTTCGTGGAATATCCCATAAATGATGCCGCAATACAGTTTTTTTTTCGGAGAAGAGAGTAGCGAACAGATGTCCCTGCAAGTTTTATGGCAAAGGGGGACGGGGGGGTGGTGGTAACTTTTCGGAGTACACTTTTCCACCTACCCTGGAGTCTGGTAGATAAGTTTGTTAAGGATCCATGGGGACTTTTGACATTTTGTTCAACACGCCAGTACCAAGGTTCACACCAAAATTCAGCTTTCCCCTAATTTTTCCGAAGTTTCGCCTTTTTTATGTCGGATTTCACTGGGCTAGTTGTTTTGCTTCAAAGAACCGTTGTATTTCTTATGAAATGGGTGAATACGATCTAATGATTAGTTTGTTTTAGTAATCTGTGAGCAAAGGGAGTGAAAAATGAGCAAGCGTAAGGAAGTAAGTGTTGAAATAGAAAATTTAATTATTGCTGAGCACATAAATAGAAAATCATATCGCGCAATTGGAGTTTTGTTTAATTTATCCTATGTCACTGCCCAAGACATTGTTCAAAAGCATAAAAATACAGGATCAGTGGAAAATCAGCCAAGAAATGGATGACGAAAGAAACGAAAGGATCACCGGTCGGCAACTGGCGGAACATGTCGCTAATACTTCGAATAAATGTGTTCACCCTTAAACCATCCGAAGAATCTTACATTCCGATGGATATGCAAGTGGAGCTCCTCGTAAAAACCGCTAATATTTGAAAAGAATAGGCAGCTTCGACTTGAATTTGCAAAGCGATATTTAGAAAAGGAATTAGAGTTCTGGAAAACTGTATTATTTACTGATGAAAGCAAGTTCAACTTGTTCGGTAGTGATGACAAAGAAAAAATCTGGCGAAAAAAGCTAACAGCATTGCAACTGAAGAATTTGATACTAACAGTGAAACACGGCGGTGGCAATGTGATGGTGTGGGGTGGAATTGCAGCTGGTGGGGGTGGTAGATTGGTCTTTATAGACGGTATTATGGACCAATACTATTATAAAAGACTGTTTGAAGAAAACTTGCAACAGTCCGTGGACAATTTGGGTCTTGGTCGGGGTCTTGGTCGGGGGTCAAAACATATTTGGGAGTTTATGAAAAGAAAAATCTCGCAAATCCACACCAGCAGCAAGGAATCACTCAAAACTGCGCCTCAATAAGCCTGGGGAGAAATAACTCCGGAAGTCACTCAAAATTTGGTGGATTCAATGCCACGACGGTTGCAGGCTGTTATTGATGCCAACGGTGGCCCAGCAAAATATTGAAATATAAAATTATATTAAATAATGTGGAATTTTCAGTTCAATTACATAATGTATGAACACTTTTGTCCATACTAAATTTCTTTTTTTTGTTTGTGTTTTTACGGTTATAAGTTAATTAGTGTAATTTTTTTTTATTTATGTTAATAAAAATACATTTGCAGTAAAGTTGCATATAAAATTCTCATAAATATTTGCATTTTATACTAAATTTATGAAATTTTGAGGGTGTATGGAGATTTTGTCCCCAACTGTATGTATGGATATTTTCGAATTTGGCTTTTTTCGTTAGCATACAATATAGGGTGATTTGGTTCAAATATAAATTCCGCGTTGCGCTGCAAAAGAAAGGTTTCGACCACATAATGAACTGAATAAATCTGGAGATAATTAAAAAAAAAATAAAATAAAAAAAAACTATTGATCATTTGGGTGGCTACTAGCATGAGAATGATTTTCGTCGTGAAAAATGACAATTACTGTGATATTGATTGCGACAGTTGTACAATGAATCCACGCTTCAGGATGAATAGCAGTCCTACTCTGGATACATTTGCAAATTGTATGATAATAAGGATTCGCAAAATAAATTACTCCTAAAAAAATAGCATGAGTCGTCCAAGGCAAAACCAGAGTGGCTAATTAAAAATTATAGTTATTTTTAACCCTTGGACGAGACCTGCTGGCAGATCTTTGAATTTACAGCGGATCCATAATCATATACAAGCTGCATATGCGCATATGTATAACCATTTGTTTTTATAATCTTCCATGAAAATTAGCCACATATGTATATTGAAAAGCAAGCAATCTTTCATATTTACCCTAAAATTATTAATTACCACTTGCAAGTTTATCTTACTATCAACAACATCGTGCCACATTTATGACAATATTTCATTAATCATATTTGCGAAACTTCAAGTCCTTCCTCTGCCCCATTGTCCAGAAACAATTCCATCTTCGGAACTGAGATGGTCTTTTAAAAGACTGCATATACAAGCATATAAGTCTCTGCTGCTGGCAACGAAACCATAAACGGATGAAATACACACTCATACTTACATATTTGCAGCGTAAATCTTGATAATGTCACAAAGTGCCACGTTGAATCTTCAAGATTCGAGAAATGAGAATTTAAGTTTTGTCTACACTCTCATTGCAAATTCATGAGCTGGAAAATTAAATACCGAGCTCTTCAGCTTGCACAGATTCATCGTGACAATCTCGATGAGAGCCTGTGGGAAAGAACGATTTTTATGGTACATTCATGGTAGGAGTTTTGGTACAGAAATTGGAAATGCAATAGACAAGAAGTCTGGTGGAAGTTTAGCACAATGTCTTAGAAGCGTAGACTGGATGTCCTGATACGTTTTCAAGTATCCGTGAAGACTTTAAAAGATGTGCTCAAGGATATAATCAAATGTTTCAATATGCTTCTCCATTCAAGAGTGACTCGATAAAAGTCATTGTTTTGTAAACTAAAATCTATTCTTTCAATTTTTGATCCCCATTTTATCGTCTCACAAAATAAATAAAATTCATTTCGAGAAAATAAAACAATAGTACTTTCCGCAGGTTAACATCATCCGATTACGGCCAACGAATGTTCCCGACATCCATGAAGACATCATTCTGCCCACAGACCTGGATCATTATGTACATGGCTTAGGATATAAACTACTCGCATTTTATTCCCAGAAAGTGGCCCAGAAAAGGATGAAAACTTTTCTGTTATCTCTTCCTTTCATCTTAAAATAAGTGCACTTAAAAATCATTCCCAATACAAAGTCGATTCCGACCGTAAGTAAATTTCAAGGACTTGTTGGTTTTCTCCATTCTTGAGATTTCACATACTCACACTCTTGGTCGTATCTTGCTATTCACTTTGTACGTCGCATGCTGCTCTATCTATCGACCCATCTATCTGTCTATAACAAGGTTCAGATGACTGTTTCTGACTTGAGGATTTTCTTGTTTAACAGCATTGTTTGTAAATGATCCATCCTGTTTCCTGGCAAAAGTGATGGCAGTTTTTACGAGCACGAGTACACTATATGTCATATGATTGCGACCCAACAATATACGCTGTTATTGATTCGAACAAGCAGTCAGCAATTTGGTAGGATTTGGAGACATAACGTTGTCGTATGGAATGGTCTTTTTGTGGAAGCATATACAAATAGATATTTGCGTAGATAGTTCATCGTGCACATCTTATTCAATAACGCTGCTCCGTCGACGTAAACAAGTTGAGTATGAATAAAGATTTTATCTTCATTCTTTTATCGGTGCAGAGAAGAAGTTAAACGGTTGATGTGCATAGTCTGAAATCGGGAAATGATTGCCCATTTTGCCTTTATTGTAATAGACCAGGTTTATGTCAATGCAATTAGCAACTACAAATGGATTTGGTGCTAAATTGACGTTATTGTAATTATTTACTATGGTGATAACTGTTGATAGCTCGTTGTCATGAAGAGATTTGATAGTGCTCTATATTTTCGACATGAAAACGTTAGAGTGTCATCAAGATTGCAATTGATGTCAATGTAATGGTATGAGATAAGTTTAGGTCAAAAGTTTGAGACATTTCATCAGTACGCCATTGCTAAATTACTCTATGTTGAATCTTATATGTAACCAATAAAATTCTGATTTTAGTTGATTTTACACAATGATAAAGAACTATTCATGTATTTTCCCACACATATTTTGTCAGAAAATAGAGTAGAAAATAGCAAGTGAATTTTCTGCAGCTCTATTTCTATTAGTCAATAAAAGTAAAGTAATCCCACGACAACCCTTGTTGAGTCTAGGATTTGAAGTTGTTACAGAGCTCCATTCACAAATTTAAAATCAATGTGATTCATTTTACCCCTGATTAACTCAGATACCCATTCAGAGCTAGGTGAACTCAAAGCTCGATGCGCTGTCCCTCGTTCTAGCCTACATTCGAACCAGGGATCTCTTACATTAGAAGCCAGTGCTCTGCCCACTAGGATTCTCAAGCTCCCTATCAATCACTAGATAATATAATAAAAATAAATATTGAAAATCGGCCATAGGAGAAATAGGGAAAAAAATTGGGCTATTGTACATAATTTATGAAGATTCTATAAACGACAGATTTTTGGAGTCCGGAAATTGTCAATTCAGCTTACCTTAAACTGGACGGCATCATCCACTGACAGGAAGATTAACTCGAGCCATCTTTTGCATTGATGATACTCGGACTTGAATCAGGCGCTATACTTCACAAGCCTTAGAATTATTGATTTTGATTAGATATATCCCCTTGTTTTTAGTAGGTTGTATTTTTGCAAAACTTTTTCAGTCACCATTTCAAAACATTTGTTTATCTAAAGTGTTTACTTTAACACAATTACTATAAAACCTACTTTGCAATGAGGGTTCCGATGTAGAGTTCATTATAGAATGTAATCACATCCATAGTAATACGCGTTATTTTTTTTAAAATCGATGATAATCATCGGCACCAAAGAACGGAACCCTTCCATAAGAGCATATAGTGTTTCGCTTTGCCCAAACCCATTTTACAAAAAAATTAAATAGTCCGATCTGAGACAAAAATGAAGAGTCAGATTGAAAACCTGATTCTGATGAGAATCGTTTTCAAATTTTTGGAACATAATGTAGCCACAGAACTACTGGAAAGAACTACTAAGAACTACTGGAAATATCATCGAAAATCTCATCAACATAGGTTTTTTAATAGAGGTATGAGAACCGTTTTATGTGCGCCCAGTGTGGGGGTTCAGTAGTAAGTATAAAAAATAAAAAATAGATAACTAAATAAAATATGTGAAGACAGTTTCAATAAGTTTTTGTGAGAGACAGGTCAATGAGAAAAACTAACTGAAAGAGAAAATATATTAATATTAAAATATTATTTTTATAACAATAATTAATATTAATATTAACCAAAAGACAATCGTGTGGGAAAAATCTCTAAAATTATTAAAAAGCGTCAATGTGTAGTGATAATCTTCTCGTACTCTAAGTCAAGTGTAATTTTAAGAGTGGCATCCAATCCAACGAACTCTGCAAGGCAAATCGCTTCGGAAGCTAATACACTTCACTGTTCGCCCTTCAAGAGTATGGAAGAAAATCTGGTTTCTGATTAATTGCAAACTGGAGAGATTGACACAGCTTTAATGAACTGCTGAACAATGAGCCAAGCGATTAGCTGGATGACGCACGAGAACCACTACCGGGACCATCTATCCAAAATGCTATGAGTGCCATTCAACGGAAGAATACCGACGGAAGCTATTAAATATCATTAAAAATAAATAATAAATAATGCATCATGGGACTCATAAACTCACGTTTATACCCGATAATTGATAACCTATGGTGATCTATTCCACGCACAATAGGAGAGATACTACAGAGCGTAGACATTTTATGGGCATTATTTTAACATTGCTGAGTATCGACTACAAAGTGTTCTCTCATACTCTACTAAATAGTATATCACTATTCGTTTTAAAGCAAAAACAGGCAATATCAACGAGGCTTCACTCAAAGCAAATAACCAACAGATCAGATTTTCTCACTTTGGTAGTCATTGGAACAGCTTCAAGATTCAGACTTGAGGTTGCTCTATTTTTTCTGTAACTTTAACGCCATCTATAATAGCGAAGCTAGGGCTAAAATTTACATGTCTATAAGAAAATTCAGAAAGTTCGACATCATAATGAAACTAAGTAAACTGATAAGGTTTAACGTGAAGAATGTCGAATGTCAATCCAGACTATTTAGCATTAATAATGGTCTACAGGAAAAGGGCAGCCTTTTCTGCGTTCTCGTTTTAATTTGATCATGCAAAATTTGACCTGTAATACCTGAGTGGCAATACCTTCATTTTATAGCATTTTTTTATATCAAAAGTTTTCAAATATGATTTGGCGCCATATAAGTTTCTTTTCAATTCAAATAATCTGACCTGATTTCAATAACGCTGTATCAAAGTGTGTCTTGTTTGTTTTAATGTTTTATTTTTCATTCAATGATGAAAAATTTTGATATGAAAATAAAATTTTTATAATAAAGTGGAATTCGAATAAGATTTGTTTTTTATTTAAAAGTGTTTCAACTTTTGATTTAAATTTGATTCAATTAAATGAAATTTTTCTGAATGTCACAATAAGGACGACAGCTCTAAGTTTCCACACTCTTTTTCAAATGATTCTTTCATATAGTCTCGTATGAAAGTAGCTTGGTATTCAACGGTGATTGCAAACGTAAAACAATGCCCAGGAAATGAGATTATGATTGTAACAGTCAACCAGTGAGTTTTACTGCCAGTGAAACATAACTGCTTCGGGTTAGCATAAACATTTTATTTATTGCCCAAACGTCAATTGACCACTTGAAATAAAATGAAGTAGTTTTAAACTCAGTGCATTCAAGAATATACTTTTGTTTCTTCTTTTTCTGCTTTGAATTATCAGCGAACAGCTTAACGCTTTTGTTTTTGAGACTGATATCTCAGAATGCAAGAGAAAGCCTCACGTTGTGCAGCCATATTTAGTAAGAACAGACAAGATAAGTCGCTCTTTGAAATAGCTCCTCATCAAGTGAAAATAGCAACGCTGTTAAGACATAAAACCCACATATTGTGACTTTCATTCGCTTCAATAGCCATCTAAAGCTGCAAGCAATGTTTAGCAAACTCTTTGAATCCTTTAACTACCTAATTTTTCAAAATAAGTTTGAAATCGATTCAAGCTTCGAATATTTGATTCTACGCTTCAGTGTGAATTCAATTCATTTTAGTTCAGAAACATTAAAAAATTCGAGATGCTATAATTCTTGCTTATAAACCAATTTATTTTTAATTAGCCTTTGAGATAGTTTCAAATTTTTTTTAGGAGAGGATGGAAAGCATGTAAATTCAGTTAATCTATTTTTTCTAATATTTTCAATAAACATTTGTAATCTTGCAAGATCAGTGAATAAAATTAAGAGAAATATTCGACGTAAGTTATAGGATAATTCAAAGAGAAAAACTAATAAAAAATACTACTAAATATTTTACTTACAAAGGCTACAGATACAAATATATTTATTCTGACGGAACCTTTGGAAACATCAATTCACGCAAAGATGATGATATGAGCATCGCAAAGCTGTCGCAAGTTTATCAAAACAAAAATTACTTTACATAGAAATGACATACAAAGTCAGCATTTGAATCTTTGTCGTTACTTTTGTATGTAATGCGCAGTTTGTATGAAACGTTTGTTGTGTAATGTAAAGTAAAGTAATCCCACGACAACTCTCGTACGGGTCTAGGGGTTGAAGCTGATAGAGAGCTTCATGACAATTTTTCATTCAATGTGAATACGTGTGTGGAGTGATTAGTTCCACGAGTCACTTTACCCCTGATTTAAATTAAATAACTAATCAGAGCTAGGTGATCTCAAATCTTGGTGCGTGGAGCCTCGTCCGAACCTGGATTCGAACCAAGGACCCTACACGCAAGAAGCCAGTGCTCTAGCCACTAGGCTACCCAAGCTCTCTAATGAGCATCTTTAATTTCAATGTGCATTGGTTTTATTCACACTATTCACAAGAGAACCACAAAAACCTTCCCTCCCAAATATGCGATTCTGGTAACATACAGAATAAAGATCAATAGCTTAATTCAAAATAATTACAAATTTCATTGCTATTAAATTATTCAGTACACGAGAGCCAGAGTAAACAAATGTACATAACTTAATCATATTTCTCTCTCTTTGATTTAATATAAACGAACCGAAAACAACAATTAAAAGCTTATTCTCCCGCTACCGAAAATTCGACTAATAATGAATAACGATTAATAGCACAACAAATTAACTTTACCACAGTGAAATTCTATCCGCCACGATATCATTCAGGATTTCTAGTACTATTGTTGATTCTTACGGCATCCATACGTATCATACTCGTACCACGCAATATTCTCGTTAGCTTATTTGGTGCGTACAAACTTCGCGAAATCTACAATAGCTAGTTACAACAACCGCGTCAATCACGAGTTCTTCTCATGATGCCAATCGTCTCTTTACGATTCATTCCGTTTCCTAAGTCCCGAAAATTCTATTCACAAACTCCCGTTGCGTCTTTTCCGCTCCGTCATTGAAAAACACAAACATACCTCGCATATCCGACGATGTTAATTATGCGAAAATACCAGAGACACTTCACTTACATCAGTGACTGTGCAACAAGCTAGAATTTGGTGGATTTAGATCTGTCCCCACACAAACCTGCCAAGTCACGAGCACCCGCTACATGTTCCTTCCTTAATAGCAGCTGGCAGGCAACTTTGCCAAGCATACTTAATAATTCAGGACAACGAAGATGGCAAAGAGGACGACGGACGGCATTGCTTCACCTTTTAGAAAACATACAGGTATACTATAGGCTTGGGAAGGGGAGGAACAGACTACGGGTGACACACACGGCGCCATCGCCTTGTACGCCTGTCATTATGGCTGATGGTTAGGTCCCGAAAGTTAATAGAAGGGCATACCCACATGAGAAGGTTGGGGTTGAAGGTGGTGTGTTTGAAATGAAAGTTTAGTAGAAATAGAATGTTGACTTGTTGACTCCGGGCAAAGTGGGAAGAAGCTGTGATTATTTCTTTTCTTGTTTTGAGGAAGGAACGGTCTTTCAATGAAAGGTTTTAAATGTGTGTTTCCGATTCATTGAAGTTGACATTTTCGAGTTTCCTAGTTTGCGGTTGCTGGAAACTGACAAACGTTTAAGTTGATCAAAGTGTGCGAAAGGGATAATTTCTTTCATGTTTTCAACCCAAATACATAGATGTTGACTACTGTTTGAAAGGTATAGTGAAATTTATGAAATTTCAAGATTTCTGTTTAGTTCGGATCACTCTCATGAGAGATTAAATGTTTTTCAGCATACTTCAGATTGGAACATCGTTCAATACTTTGTGAAATACACAATAGCTCTCTTATGGGAACATGAGAGGTCCTATTTATCTAGGTTGAGTATTAAGGTCATGTTCAAAACAATATTTTTGAGCTCATTTTAATGTTAGTCATAATTTATAGTCATCATTTTTCCCATGTGCACTGAAGCTTTGACAAATAAGTATGTATTAGTGGTGTTGAAATTATTTGTAACGAGCAAAAGAAAATGTTTATCTATTTTGTTTTTGCAATTTCAGCTACTTTTCATACTAATTCATAACCCAATATATGATTCAATATAGAACAACTTAAAGCACGGGCTTGCGATATAGAGATAACATACTTTTCTAAAAAATTTAATATGATGTTTTGTTTGTTTCCTTCACGATTTTCTACCCTATAGTAGAAACTTTACAGAATGACCGGCAGTTAACTTATGGCACTCAAGAAATCTCGTTAACTGAAGCATGATATACATCTTACGTAACTGCCGAAGATTAATGATACCATTCAGCTCTTGGTATTGAACGAAGAATGCAGATATTTCTCAAATAGGTGAATTTGCTTTGCAAATGGAAATTCTCATCAGCCAGACTTAAAAAGCTTTTGTAATTTGTCATGTTTGAGGAAAAAAAATTAATTTTTACAATCTTTTTCTTCAAACATTAAGGCGAATGGTAAAGCAAGTTTAACATCGAGAACTGAAAAGTAAAAATGATTGCAACAATTAATTAAACTAGCTTTTATTAATAAGCAGAAACAAATTTAAAGTTATGTTTACAACTGAAAATGGGGTTGATAGAAGTCTAGAAAAGCGTGTTTGTGTTTCTACTTTCAGTCTGTTCAGCAAGAATATTCTTACATGTGTTATACAAAGCCAATAACATATCGTCGCTGTGAAATCAAACCGGCATATCTGCAAAATACACATTTTTCACTAGAGCGCTTTAAAGTTTTCGCATGTGGGCTATTTCCACGTGAATGCAAAGCGGCAAAACACCATTAGACGGGTTTTTATTCAACTTTACGATATGCCGGTGCGACATAAAAATAGAGGGGAAAATAAGGATTTTTTTGATACCAAAAACTCAAAAACTCAATTTTTGCAGATATGCCGGTTTGATTTCACAGCGACGATATGTATTTCCCATACAAGCCTGATACCTAGTTTTCATCTTATTTGTAATTGTATCTTGGTTATGATAGCACGTTTTTAAGATGAGTGTAGTATCGAAAAACCCGTTGTCACCGTAATTCTTTACAAAGCATTCAAAAGGACCAACATGAAAAATCACTACGACATCAAGATACCCAAGGAAGTTACGAAGAATTTTGTTTGTCGTTGGTCTGATTGCCGTGAAGGAACACGTAATGTTCATGACAAGCCCGGTGAAGGATCGACCCGGAGTACTTGGAAGAAGCAAGACAAGGAAATCATTAAACTGTTCATGGGAAAAAATATTCTTGAAAGTATAGTAGAAGAGAATTCACCTAACCATGTACACAATAAAACAACATACAGCAAAAAAAAAATAGTCAGCATGAAACTACGGTGCGTAAAGCCTTGGTGACAGAGAATCATGAAAAAACCGTTTGAATGCACCTGTCAGAACATTGACCGTGGTTGGAGCAAAATTATCTGCACGGGCTAGTTATCGTTCTGGGTGTTCAACACAGTGAAACAAGCTGGATAAAAACAAGGAGTAAGTAATTCACAGCACGATGCTAAGCATCCTGGAAAAAAATCATGTGTAGAGATTCTTTTCGGCTGAAGGTTTTTGATGACTTGATTTGCTTCCCAGAAAATTTACATAAAAGAATGGTGATCGGAATCTTTTAAAACGGTGTTTTGAAATCCACCAAAAAGTTGAATGGACCAAACAATCGCGACTGGATCCTTTAACATGACAATTAACCAAAACCTTGGCTTGAGAAGACTCTTAGACGTCTGAGAAACCACAGAAACAAACTTTACATACTAATCAAGAACCCAGCCGACGTTAGCTATCGTATTAAAGAAGTATACGATTTAATTGCTCATGAATTCTATGTTAAGTCTCACGAAGCGTATGACAGATCATTAAAACTACTGGCGAGAATACTCCACTTTGATTCCACTTTGATCTTGTTAATATGGTACCGTAGTTACCGCTCTTATATTATCACTAAAAATTCGATATTGTCTTCTTCTGCTCGGAAGATCTGCAACTTTTTTGCAAACCATTTTCAAGAAGTATTTGGCCCAGTCAGTATCCCACCATTGTATCGATTCCCGGGTCATCAGGCGACTGTAAATAGTCCCTCGACGAGGCAAGGCAGGCAGCTTGAACAACTGTGACAGGCAATAAACGGCGCAATTATTTCAAGCGAGTTGTGAAACTTTTAATGTACGAGAATAGATTCCGAAAATCAGTTTAATTAAAGCGTCTTTAGTTTCAATTGCAGGCAATCTCGAGCCCAAGAACGGTATTTTAAGAGAAATACAGCAATATTGTATATCAGTTGAAATTTCAATCCGAAATTTGGTCAGAATGATAAGCTCTTCAATTATCAAGCTAAGCAGATCAACCTTTAAAAAGCATAGTTTTTAATAGTTTGAAAAGTTTCAAAGCCGTTAAAACACTGGTCTCTAAAAATTTTTTCGTTTAAAGCATAATTTTCATTAGAATGTTATGAATATTATTTTCATTCTCACATTGGGCGCGGCTGTTTAATATTGTACACTATTCCAATACTTGCATTACTTTGGCATCGTGATGACACACACGGCGGTTTGGCCGCCTCTCGGTTTTGTAATGCACAACTAAAACGACTCGGTTCTCCTCTCGGGAAACGCGTCGGTAGAACCGTCGTATGAGTCATTGCGCTTAGCCTTACGGTCTAGTCATAGCATAAAAACTAATAAGTAGCATGTAAAGAACGGTATTATGCGATATTTGGCTGAAGGAGTGAAGGATTTACTATCAGCTGGTATCTAAGAAGGACCAAAACCAAAATAAGTTCCCTTCATCATATGCTAAAGTGAGAAAAGCATACTCTCAAACGGCAGGTGAGCATGTATATATCCGTGTTAGCTGATAGGTGAGAGTATGTTGGCGTGCGTATAATCCCATCAAAAAACATTCGTTGGCAACAAACGAAATTGTGTGTAGTGCTTTGCATAAAAGTGTCGGAGTTATTCTTTTTACTCGCGTTAACTACCTTATCGCTTATCATTTTAATACTCACAAAAGGTTTTCAGAAAATCAATATTGTATAAATCGCCATTCGTTAAAATAGTCTCTTTGGCAAAGCACATGCACATTGCCTAATGGGAAAGAGAAACGTATCTGATCGTAGCAGCGTTTCTAATTTTTTTCAGCTTGGATATTACTATCTGCTTCTCGCAATCAGTGGGGAAATATCGCGAATTGTATCGCAATCACGTACTTCCCGAGCTATAATCACGCACTTTCCGAGCTATATATAGTACTTAAGCTATGGTCAAATGTGCCGAGTCTTCGTCTGTAGTGAGAGTCGGTCGGAGAACGTGGTCGAGTTCAGTCAGGAGCTCGTTTGAAGTTTGGACAGAGCATATAGACTTATAAATAGTACGGAAAGCGCGTGATTTGCGATATAAATTACCACATTACCCCACAAATTGCGAAAAATAGATAGCAGTACCCGATTTCGAAAATTGAAACAAGACAAAGAATACTTCGCCAAGATAAGTTACTTTCTTTCATTCCCACTTGGCAATATACATATACTTTGCAAAAACACCTTTTTAACGATTGGCGTTTTATGCAATATTAATTTTCTTAAAACCGAGTCTGTGTACTGAAATGGTCGGCAATAAGATAATTGACGCAGAATACTATTTCCGATACCATTTGGAGAATAAAGACAGCATACTCGATACGTTTATGCCATCCACTACAGACAATGCTGTGTGCTGGCAGCGAATGTTCGCTGCGCTTACTATTTCTTGATGGGATTCTACGCACAACAGCACGTTCTCACCTTTCATTGATTGATGTATCAGGGCCGAGAATATGCTTCTCTCACTTTCGCATATGAAAAAACGTACTTATTTGGCGCGGGCGCTTTTCAGGCTCCAGCTAATCACCAATACTAAAATCTCGTGTCAGGGCCGAGAATATGCTTCTCTCACTTTTGCAAATGGAAAAACGTACTTATATAGCGCGGCCTGACGGCCTCGCAATTCAGACACCAGCTGATCCGCAGATCAGGCACCAGCTGATGCCCTTGTCTCCTATCAGAAAATATCGCACTCGGACGGATAAATTTATATGTACCGTCCACATTTTTCTGGAAGCTAATCCACTCCATTTTCATAATGACCCACTCCAGTTGCTAAACTATATTTCTTACTAATTTACTTTCATTATTTTGTCACCATAATGCAGCAAGCGTATATTTTGTATTCATGTTTATAAATAATACACTATATCGCTGTACTTGTTGTTTCATCACAATTTATTCTCTACCGCCAAGCAATAAAGTCATTACTTTACACTACACTACTTATCGAAACAAACTGATGGTTACAAAATATACTCCACATTTGAAGGAATCCTATAACGTATGGACATGTGTTGAAGGTGAGCACATAAAAATTTATCCAATATCATGCTAGGTAGCTAGAATAAGTATTATACAGCGCATAGCGATAGTCAATAAATTATGATTTACTGCAAAAATTATATTTACTTTCTTTATTTTCACTGTAACTCTATTAAACGTACTGATAAAACTGCAAATCAGATATTGAATAAGATCCCTAAATCTCTAAGATACAATTCCCATTCACATACTCGCATTCAAACAATTTGCAGCTCTTTACGACTCTATGTAGTAGCAAATTACAGTACTTCCGCAATCCTCACAGCTATAACAGCCAAATCGAACTCGTAATTCGTACGTGCATGCAACCACGTCCATTTCGCCAAGGATTCACGAGCAAGTCATAAAAACTTGTAAGGAGTTTGTATAAAATCAATGATCTCGATGTGGCTGTGCATGTCTGACAGTGTACTAAGGAACTAAGATTGTATGGTGTTATTTATATGTTTTAAGTTGATGAACTGAATCTTTTATACACATGCTAAAAACATTTTTATACAATGTATTTTACTTATATGGCTGGGTCAGAAAGTGGTATTCATTACGGACTGCTGAAATTGTCCGACATCATTACTAGTGATCGTTACAACCTTATTTCGCTACACAACAACGCCAGGTCACACGTTGCGAAACTGGTCCAGAAATACTTGGGAAAGATTGAAATGGGAAATCTTGCCCCATCGACTATACTCCCTGGATATTGTCCCATCCAATTTCCATTTGTTCCGGTCCAAGCAGTCGGTCCTTTCCGGAGATAGGATCAAAAGATCGCGTCAAAAGAACCATTATTCTTCCTTCGTGTCATCCCTTTGTTACACGAAAGATGAGAGATTGTTGTGGCTGCCATTGAAAAATTGTTTGAGCGAAATCAATTTGTACATTATTATATAAATGGACCAAAAACATTAATTGAAAAAGTACAAGAACTTTTTCCCATACTCAATAAAAGCAGCCGAACATCAAAAACGTTTATTGAAATAACTTAAAAAACATTACTCCAATCAATACAAACTAAATGACCAACAATCTTGAAGCATACCAGACTGGAACGAAACAATTTACCACCACAAAATTCTTAACATTTTACACATTCCCGCCAGACTATGATTTCTCCTCGGTATTCTACCAAAACTCGCAATTTAAATTCTATGACTGCAAACGTGATATATTTTTAAAACAGAGTATAAGACTTTAGTGATCCTTTATACGTGAGACTGAAACATAAATGCACCGTCACGAAATTTTCCGGGCTGGTTGCCTTTGCTCTCTACGAGAAGAAATCGGGAATGAAGGAAAACAAAATCTATTGGACTGAGCTAGGAGACTATCAGTTAGCTAAAAACAATGGTGAAAAAGGAAAAGTAAGGATGCCGTTTGTACTGCCAGTATACTTATCTACGATTTGAGGATATCTCCCGTAGAAAATAGCTCCCAGCACGATCTAAATTAAATCTTGGCGAATTAAGGAATGCTTTTGTTTCGAGAAATTTAATAATATTGTATTGGTTAAGTGGAAGCTGTTTTGTTGATAAAGTCGTTTTGATAATGTGAGAATGAGAAGAAGATACTTTGTACTAATAGATTTACGCTGATAGATACGAACAGCAGGAGATACTTTGTGCTAATAGATTTATTGAACAGTGCCTGCAGATAGTTGAATTACGTTTTGAGTGTAGGATCTTGGTATTTATTATCAAGGAGCTTGTATCGGAGTAAATATGTTTGTGTCGGAGTAAATAATTGGAACGTAAGTAGTGATTTTCAAACAATTATCTTGGTCTTGATTTTACTTATTCGAGGAGTTCGTTCACTACCTTAAAGGTGGGAAAATGTTATTAGATTAGAAATCATTATTAGAAATCAAGTTTACTTATTTAATTAAGCGACAATTCGTATTAAAAAAATTGCAAAAACTATCTTCTCTGTATATATGTTTATTATGTCATTATATTATTTGTTATTTATTTATAGTGTTTCGGAAAAACGTTTGCCTTTCATTTCGAGTTCAATGCGGTGAAACCGAACATTTGATAGAACCAAATATTTTTAATTTGAAGATATTTTCAGATTTCAGATATCAGAATTAGACTGATATATCTAGCTTTTAAAGGAAAAAAACAGTTTATGTATCCAAAATATTTGGTTTTGAAAACTGGACAAAATTAATTTCGATTATATTACTTGAAAATAGATACTTAACCTACGAACTCTACGTCAAACACATTGCTAGCTTCCCCTAATAGTTATCCTTCTTTAAGTACCTGTTTACCAAAGCTTAAATTCAACAACAGCTCTTGCAGCTAACCTTCGTCGAATAAATGCCAATTCAATAAAATAAAGAAGAGAATAGCACACTTTACTATAGGCAGAATGTGTACATTTTCCACTTCATCGTATCGAATGCTTGTAGGTGCTTTTTTCCTGGATATAAGAAAATCTCAATTCATCCATCCTCTTTTTCTTTCATTGAATTGAATATTGAAGAAAAAAACCTGATCCGTGATTGGCATCAATCAATCAAATTTGTTTCCGGTAGTAAGTGAGCACCTTTCGAGTGGGATGCTTATCATGATTTATATGAAAGTAATTTGCGAATTGCCTATCAAGTTTTACTGGTATTCCATCATTAGAAAACACGAAAGCAAATGTATTTTATGTATGTTATCTTTCTTATTAGCATCATTCGGTTGATTGTTTGAAACGAATGAAGGCATTTGAAGTGGTTGATTTAAAATACATAAGGAAAGTTAACTTGATCACTTTTTCCAATCTAGCTAAAATAAGGTGGTAGACTGTTTATGTTTAAGCACATATCTGTGTTTAAAATTGATCTTACGTAAAGTGATTAAAGTATGAGGGCTAAGTCAACTAAATTCTGTATTTTTCGAAATTAATTATTTTAGTGATATTCGCTTTAAATTCATTTAAGCTCGAAATTATGGTGGAAACGAGACAATGTCACCAGTAAATCGCTCATGGCAAATATAAATTGAAGAAATTAAATCAGTTTCAGTGTTTTCAGGGATAACTTTTATCAAACGTTTTTCATCAGGATATGTCCATTTGAATTTGGAAATTGGAGATGATGGAGTTTGGATTGAAGGTTGAAGGTATCCACCATTTACTGTGAGGTTATGAAAAAGACTCGGTCTAACGATGTAAGCTTGATGTACACCGGATTTTAGAATGATCTCTTCAGAAAAAAAACCGATTGAAGGCGATGAATGCTTTCCTGTTGCTGCGGAAACTACCTATGATCTTCAAATCCATGCGGAGTCGAAGGACCTCTATCAGTTAGACCAACACTCAAAAATTTTTGGCTGATCGATGGGGACTTTTGACATTTTGTTCAACACGCTAGTATCAAGGTTCACACCAAAATTCAGCTTTCCACTAATTTTTCCGAAGTTTCGCCTTTTTTTTATGTCGAATTTCAGTGGATTAACTGTAAAGTCTGTGATAAACAGCTCTCGGTAGAAGTTAACGGTAGTTGTGTAATACGAAAATCTAAGTCTTGTCGTGTGCTTGTGTCACTGTGAAAACAATGCTGTAACAGGTATGAGCAGACACTTAGTATATATTTAGATACATAAGCTGACGACTTGAAGATGAACTGTGGAACGGCAATAATCCATGCATCGTAGATGTCGTCATAATTGAAACACAATTATTGTTGACAGGGGCGGATTTGACCATTTCGCCGCCCTAGGCCTCAGAAATATTTGCCGCCCTTTTCGTGAATTATATTAAATGTAACAATGCGCGATTTTTTTTGGATTCCCTAGAATACTTCGCTGTTTTTCGTTGCGCCCGAGCTCCCAAAATAGAAATATCCGAGTAAAAATTCCCTATTATTGCGCCCTTGCCACACAAATAATTATTAAAATACACACACGGTAAAGAACCTAAAAGTACCTAAAAAAAAAAGAATTCAAAAATACCAATTTTGCACAGTCCACAACCGTATACACCTTTACATCGCACATAATTCCAACGTCTTCGCTCATATTAGTAAGGAAGTTTACTATTCCGTTCAAAATTTGCTTCCGCACTTGACTGGAGATCAACTATGAACTCGACTACTGTAAATTAATGTTCGATATGTTATTAATTAAGGATGAGCCCGAGATATTTTGACCTATGATGTTCTAGATTTCATTTTTTTTTTGTAGAAATTAATTTCCGTAATGAAGTACAATTTAAAAAAAAACACGTCAAAAATAAAGAGAGATTCGCATGTAGTTTACATACCCTATAATATAATAATAAAAAAAAATTCTCTGAAAAATGAATGCTCGCAAATATTTACCTCTGATAAGCTTTTCCCAAATTGAAGAGGTATTATTTGGATTCTTTTTAGGATCTTTTTAGGATCTTTTTAGGTCTTTTCAGGCTTTTTTTTTTAGGTATTTTCAGATACTTTCTAGGCACTTTTTAGGTATTTTTGAGTTTTTTTTGGTCCTTCACCGTGATCGCATTTCGATATTTATTATAAGTCAAACTTTTCAATGTCCGAAAAAAATCATCAGAAGTGAATTTTTGCGTGCATTGATTTTTTAGAGAATTCGGTTGGCTTGAGGTGTTAGGCTCATTCAACTCAGATATATGTACATATAGAACAGAAAAAAAACGGTCGTCCCAAAAAACAAATCTAAAATTTGCCGCCCCCGAAATTTGCCGCCCTAGGCCCGGGCCTACCGGGCCTAGTGGCAAATCCGCCCCTGATTGTTGATAATAGGTGCGTTTTTTTACTCTGATACAGAGTAGAATAGAACTATGCCGCAAAAACAACGATCTAGTACAAAACAGCAGTGCATTCGCTAAGATTGACATAGGTTGCTGTATTCGCTATGGTAGCACACAACAGCTGAAAATAAAGGAAGAAAATAACAAGTGTAAACTACCACAATCGATAGGAAATAGAAAAAATTACCTCTTTTAACTTTCTACACGTTATGAGGGCTTTTTTTTAATGTCCTAACTACCAAAATATTCAACATAACCTTGAAAAAACCAAAGCCCCCTCATGGCAAAAAAGATAAATTCTCATGAGCTTTTCTTCTTTCTATCAGCACATTTTATAGTTCAACACGTGAACTACCTTTGAGCAATAGAATTTCTGTACTAGTGAATTCACTGATACAGGAGTGTTCTTGTTTCCACTGCGTCTATTCTATTCCATGCTGGATAGAGGAGCAAAAAACACGCCTATTGTTTCAAATTTCAAATGAGGCTGATCAATAGCATTTTTTTTTTGTAAAACGTGTCTAATTGCGAATTTTATATTGCTAATATGAAGCTTTAAAATCCTGAGTCCGCAATATATTGAAAGTTAAACAAAATTCCTTAGAAATAATTTTTAAGAAAAGGAAAGGATAGAATAAATAGACTTTGAAGTTGAGCATTTAATATAGCTACGTATAAAGAAGGAAAGAAAATTATTGGAGAAAAAGTCTGCTTGAAAATTAATAAAAACACGATCGAAATCATTTCAATTCTTCGCAACCCATATATCCAATAATTTTCTTGAAATGAATAGTCTAAAGCTAGTCTTAAGTTAGTAACCATGAATCTTCAACATGAATTATTTTTCTTTGATCGTTTACTTGATCTGTTCACCAGGATACAAAAACAAATTTCCGGAAAAAAATATATTTGTGAACTACCTGGATTAAGACATACGACGAAAATACGAAACCATAATTTCAGACCTTTGTAGCATAGTTTTTGTTCCCAATTGATACAACGCTTAGTTGTACGCCAATTTATATCAATAATTCATCAATTTCTTGATACTACATAATTGATTCTTAAAAGTTTTCTTTCTGGACTGCTGTCTATATAGCACGTTAGATCATATCTAATAAACTCGTCAGAAGAAAGAACTATAGGTAGTCGAATTGTTAATTTTAATGTTACTTTAGGAAATTCAATATGTTTAAAGTATTAAATGGTTTTCAGGGTTCGCGATGGCCTGTCTGGCCTATGATTGAGTAGGGTGTTACTTTTTTTTCCCGAAGGGAAGGACTTCGGCTACTTCTCCTCTTTTTTTTAGGCTAAAGTCAATGGGCGGAGTGACCCTGCAACATCTGGTGTCATGGCCCCAATAACATCAGGGGCCTGAGGAAGTCTGCCTCTCCGCAGGCCTGCTAAATGGATGCGTTTTCCCCTGTTTGGTTTTTTTCTTTAGTAATTTTCAGCCCTCTTCAGATGCTAGCATATGTGCTTTGTCGCGTCTCCGCTGGATCTGGCTTGCCAGTCCATACCTCAAAGCTACTTTTGGTCCTTTACGGACAAAAGCCCTTTCCCTTTTTCAATTGCGGTTAGTATAATTTCATGACGAATGAATTATATACACGTAGCGTCCACCTTTTCCTGGGAGTAAATCCACCTTATATTCATAGTCATCCACCCCAAACGCGTAGAGCTAACAAAGCGGCCCACCAGGATCCGTCGGGGTCGGATTAAAGGCTTTTCCGCTAATGCCGATGAGATTTCTAATCTTCTGATACATATTTTCTAAATCTAATTTCATTCTACAGATTGAGAACAAAATGCTTCTGCCTCTGGTAAGCACCAAGCACAACAGGTAGACAGAGCATGGAATATCATTTGAATTCCAGGCACGTTATCCAATATATTGATTTTGCTATTTTACAATAATTGATTATTTAGTAGAAATTGATTAAATTTCAGAAAGCTACTTTACTTTCGAAAACGTTCAGTTTTTCTCTGATGGAACGATTGAAACTAAAGTGCATGAGAAACCAAGTGTAGAAGGGCAACGCACAATATGCTTTTAGTGAGGTCTTAGAATAGCTCAATACTGCGATGATACCGAATACGTGTAATTTGAGCCTAATTCAAATTTCCGTAATTTGCATGTAGTGACATCAACTCCCAACACATTTACATGCTGGATAACAAATCAACTATTATCTTTAGTAACAATAGTTCTTCTTCTCCATGCAATCGCCAACAGGATGCAAGTTTACTAAGATTCTGTCTACGCATGTAAGTTTGTTTGAAATTTCATTCCTATTCATTCAACAAGATACATTTTGCAACTTGTAACTGTATCTTGGTTTTGAAACTTTCGAAATACATTTACAGAGTCAGATAGAATTCTATTCAACTTATCGGTTAAACAAGCAAACTTTACCTTTTGAATTACAATTTCCAAAGTAAATCAAGAGAATCGTAGAAACTTCGCACTATAAATCTTTCGATGAAAAAGTTTCTGGTTTATTTTGCAACGTTTACCTAGTAGCTGAACCGAAATCTGTATCTAAATTGCCCAATTCAAATGCATGCTTATGTCATTTATTTTTCATTCAATTTCCATCCTATCTGCAGTCCGCTGCAATTGAATTCCGGCTCTCGAAACGTTTGCAAATCAGGATTAATTAGTATTTCGTCGTCATCGTTACCATCGGATTCGGGAAAAAGTAATTACAAATTTAAACATCACCCAAGTCTATTTGAAGCAATTTCAACTACATTTTCCGTAGCTCCTTCCAATCCGATGATCCGACAGTTATACCCAGATGTGCATGGAAGCTCTGCATGTAGGTATCTACTGATATACGACTACGATTCGAATAACTAACGGCACGACAGTGACACCGTAGAAGTTAAGTGGAAGCCACTTTAGAAACACGCTTGGTACGTGACACCTCATAATATTGTATCTTTTACGAATATGAACATAATGCAGTCGGAGCCATGACACGAGCATAGATACGACGGCATACACAAGGTCATCTACCTTGTTCCATGCACTATGAGTTTTGAGGTTATGCATTCAGTATCAGCAATACTGTAGTGAAAATGTGTCTCGTCCGTGGATTTCTCATTGTTGCGAAAACCTCTCATTCGGTAACTTTTTTCCTTTCTCTTGCTGGTTGCGCTTCAGCTTATTCTTCCCGGGCAGAACTGAAATTCGTTTCCCTTTCACAGGCCTTCTTGCCATGATAAAGGCAGCTCGTACAGGTGTGTATTGATTTTTTTCGCTCCACTTGAAGTATTATACTGTATGTAGAACAGGGTGAGAGTATGTGCATATAGGCACATATATGTCGTTATATGAGCACATTCCCGAATGTACGTGGTCTGGAAGCTTACACTAACTATACGTAAGGAGATGCATACACGTATGGTATACTGCATATTTCATGCATCCGTACAAATGTATTGGCTTGTATCTCCGTGCAATCATCACTACAAGTCCTGCCTAGCTACTGGCTCCCCCGTTCTACACCTCCTGACGCAGGTACTGCGAAACTGGGTGAGTAGGAATAGTTTTTAGTTCTTCAGGTTGTTGCATGGTAACGAAAGTGCACGTCTACCATCTCTTAAAATTCATGATAGCTGAATGCATATTTCCCCAAGTATGCACAGCAATAGTTTTCATATGTTGCACATAGTTGCATTTTAACGTGCATTTAGCTAAACCGTAATTAAAATTTCTCAAAAGTCTATGGAAGAAAAGTGAAACAAAATATGTTACGAGTATAAATTCCAATTTTCGGCGCTGTGAAGCGAACAAATAATCACGAAAAGTGTTGGTGGCGTGAATATATCCTATGCACATTAAGTGCATATGCAAAAAAAAAACAGACTGGCGTATTCATATCAGTACATTTGTAATGCATGTACTTCGTACTTTATCTGCCAACACGGCTTGATAATGACTAGCGCAACAAGTAAGTCGAAAGTATCCTGCAACAATAGCCGCATGTTGAAAGCTTGGACAAGCAATCTGTTGCGGAAATGATCGATTTTCTGACAAATGTTCGTGTTTATGCATGCATGTAGTGAAATTTGAATAAATGTGGAGGAAGTAGCACCAGATTTTGAGGCTATAATTTTTTTGTTAGAGGCATGTGTATGTATACTAGTAGAATCTTATAAAAGAAGTAATTTTGGAGAAACCTAAGTGAGGAAATATGTTTTTTTGGTTAGCTGTTCATTAATTTAAAGCTAGATTTAAGGTAGAGAAATTCCTCCAGTCTACTTCGTTGATTTGTACAAAAGCATGCATTTTGGGTCCCTGAACGATTAGAAATAGCTTTTTCCATTGATAATGTTTAACGGTCTTAGAACTTTAATCTTGGTCTAATTTTTTCCAATTTTCGAAAAGAAATTTACACGAGCCAATTCATCAATTTCAACTCATACATCAAATCAGTTGCATTTACAAGCAACGTGCGATCCTTCTTTTTGTACACAAGAGCAGACTGATAATCGATCATTTGAAAGCTTTTTGTCAGTAAAGATTTCGTCCAAAATAATTTTGCTTGAAATATCTTGTAGAAAAAAAAACAACAAAAAGTTGAATTGACCGATAGCGCACGCCAGTCCCTTTTTAGCTTAAATCTCGCAGTCAAATCTATATCGAAAAAACCCCTCACTGTCAGTAACTAAATACTTATGAGCAATCACAGAACAAAAAAGACACTTTGTAGCCAATTTTAGACGATGTTGACGCGTGTGGTAGTAATGGTGGTTTAGAACGTGGTCCAAGGTCAATTTCTTTCAGCACTTTTTTCAAATTAGGGGTAGAAAGAATTTTCAGAGAGTATATATTTTTGAAAATTACATTTGCTTAAGTATTCTATCTTGAAAATATTACCTGAAAATTTGAATTGAATTCAAAGAATAGTTTTTGAGATATCCTACAATCACTGAATGGCCCTCTGATAAAAATTAATTTTGAGCGTATAAAGGTGGCAGACAAATGCACTAATGAGAACACTCGGGAAGGCAATAAGCTTTCACATCTCCAGAAGAGCTATTATATGCTCGAAAAATAATTGCTTATTACTCGATATAAGCAATTAAATCGTATTTCTTTACATAAATCGATTGAAAAATTTGAAATCAGTTTTTTATGTTTTTAAAGTCGGTTACCACCGGTAATTAAAAATCAATCAAGAGATTTGGATGAAATTTATGAAGCTTATTGAAAACATAAAAGACTAGTGCCTGATCGGAGGAATTTTCTTTTTATCAAAATTTATAATTTTTATAAATGAAATTATCAGAGGCTACCATTTTGTTTATTTTCAATAAAAACCTTTGATCAGACAATAGAATAGCTATTAAACTAATGATTGTTTTGTTCGATTGATTTTAGATGAACCAGTATAGTATTATATGATCACCGGAAAACAAGACTTGTGGGATAAGGTCCGACAAATGTAGCGATAGCTTCGGTTGAAATATTTTTTTAAAAATATTTGTGAAATAATGAGAAAACATAAAGTAATGATTTTGTATAATTTGATCATTCCGCAAAAACAATTCCACTTTGATTCTACTTTCGGAGGCTTATTCCGCAAAACGATCGAGTTTCACGTATTAATTTTTCTCTGCTTTGATAAGCTTTAGAAACGATATATGTTGTCTATGCTGATTTATGGACAAGAAGGGAATCATGATTACAAATCAATAACCTTTATGAGTAAATTATTATATTCTTGAGTTGGGCAAACTGGTTTTTATTAAAATGTCGGAGCCAAATGGAAGTATAGGCCGCAAGGGCAGCATCGGTTGGTGGTTATTGACAAAGCAATCAAAATCACGAGAAAAGTTTACCAAAAGCAATACTCACAACTCTGTTACTGGATTCTACCTTCAGCCTACTTCAAAATGTGACTTCACACCGGGTGGCTGCCAGGAACTTTCATAATATTGCTTGCTATGAATCTTGCTGACGAATGAGAACGACGCCGATTTTTCCACGCTTTAAACCGAGAACATTAATTGGACTGGCTCTCTAGGTTGGGGTTTGCAAAAGTTTTTCATTCAGAAATGAAAAACTTACTTCACAATGGATACTGAAATCAGATTAATAGAAACGACTATTGAAAGTAATCAAGGACTACTCAGACCGCAGATCATTACGGCTTTTTCAAAACCGCTGAAACATAAATGAAATTTTCTCGTTATGCAAGAAATAAAACTGTGTGACATGAGACCGTATACAATCTTCAAAAGTGGAGAGTCATCCTGAAATTAAAAGTTCGAAATGGATTTTTCTGTAGACCAAAATACGAGCCAGCAAATGCTGACATGAAGTCTGTCTACGAAAAATTGGGTGCGATTCAGTTTCAAGCAAATTTTTTATAACAATTGGCTCGTAAACGTTCACTTGCTCACAAGATATAAGGGTGGAGCAGTAAAAGATGCTTCTTAAACCCTTCTGGAATTGTCTTTTGATTGATGTTTTTTTGTTGATGTTTTTTCCATAAAAGGATATTGGCATTTCCGGATGGTTAACCTTTAATCAGATCGACCACATTCTAGTTCAAAACAAAAAAGGACCTCTTTAAGGAAGTAGTGCAAAATTAAAATGTTAGCTCGATTTCGAGGAGCTTCGAGGCAAGACGATGGAAGCTGCGTACACGTTTGTGTACTACTATCAATGAAACCTGGACTGCCATAAAACTTACAGTGATAGCAGTCCAGATTTCCATAGACAGCTAAGACTATAGTGGGATATATAGCCTGGGACAGTAGAAACAAATAGATCGATGAGGAGTGTCAAACTGCGCTGATTGAAATAAAAGCAACCTGCCAAACCTAGATAGAATTACCACCGAGAGCCAAGAAGGAAAATATGAGGACCATTGGAGACTCAAAACAGATGAATAAAAGACAAACGTTTTATTTCGACCATTTTTAATAAGGAGACGTCCCCTTACTCTGCAAATCACCATTAATCAACTCATATGAAGTCTCTCTACGTTAGGTGAAGTTTGATAGGCCAGACACCGCCTTAAATCCAATAAAACAGCAGGCACCGATAGGGTCCCTGCAAAACTCCTAAGCACTAGTGGGATTAGCCCTTTAAAGCCACAGATTCTTAGCATCTGAGAACTATAGACGATGACAGATGAATGGCAAAAACCCTTTCACATTCACAAGACCGGAAATAAGCTGTGGTGTGAAAATTACAGGAGTATCTTAACACTTTCTTCTTCGTACAAGCTTTTGACAAAAATATTAGAATTCAGTATTCCCTCGGAGAAAATTTTTGGTGACTATTAAGGCAGTTTTAAATGGAGAAGACCGACAACAAACCAAATATTTTCTATAATTTGTTCTAGAATAATGTTGAGAATACAACATTGATGTTAATCTGGTTTTCGTCAGCTTCAAAGAAGCCTACAAGAGCATCGACCGAGCCGCATTATACAATAATCAGCCAAAATAACAATGAGAGGTTCGACATCACAAGTATTAATTTTTACTAAAGCGTTTTAAATGAAAGCCGGCTTAAAACAGGGAGATAGACTAGCTCCTGTACTATTTAATTTGTCACTTTAGTATGTCGTTAGAAAAAACCTAGTTAACGTCCAAGTATTCTTTACTGATGACATCAAAATTTAATCACGTTCTTTAAACGGCGCCAAGGAAATGTTAATTTTCGTCGTCATCTACAAAACGGACGTCAGCAACACATTACAAAGCGATAGGAGATTGCGTTCTTGAAAATGTACACAACTTCGTGTACTCAGGAACGAGCTTTTCGAAAGATCGGAAAAAATTGGCGAAACCAAACAATGAATTCTTTTACATTTTAAAACCTCGCTACAGAAAATTGAAGCTCCGCATCTACAAACCACTCGTGAGGCCTATGTTATGCTTCTTCATTGTGATGTTAAATTATCATGCCTATTTAGAGTTTCCTTCAGACTACGTGGTCTCACTAATTTTTCAAACAATTCTGAAATATCCCTTAAAAATGTGTATCAAAAATACTCGTTATGAGTTAAATTTGTACAAAATTATAGGTCAAAGAAGCAAAATTGTCCAACTACAACTGGAGATGGTGGGGACTCTATTTTTATAATCGAAACTTTACAAGTGGGAAATGATTATTTTCATGTCTCACTTTGCCCTTGATTTGATTCAGCGTCCGTACCTGGATTTGAACCATGGGCCCCACACACCAGGAGTCATTGCTTGACTCACGAGGCTACAAAAGCTTAATAGCATAGAGCACCTAACACCTATTCGTGTTGCGTTTGCATACACTTTATTACAGTGGATACTCAAATAAATAGAAACTCAAATAAATAGAAACAAAAAATGAAAGCTAATAAATAATTATGTAATAAATGTCGAACCGATTATATCGCATTTCAATAGCACCTCTTCATTTCAAGTAACTTCAATATTCGCACATACAAAAAGCACATATACAAAAGATCCATTCAATTCACAGCAATCAATCCAAATGATTCATATCACAATTACATTTACGCAAGGACAACAAGGTTAAATCCACCTAGATTATATTTCACAAAATAGCACGTGAAATTAAGCGTATAATTCGCTCATTGCTCCGTACATATGCTTCCAGCAAGACACATTACCACCACAGAAGTTAAGAAATATATTTCTAATGCCCCCGTTACCCAGCTACGTCTACCTCACTTTACATTGTCCAACACCGACTCACTTGTTATCAGATTACAAATTAGTGTCCGATAACAAATTTCATAATGGAAATCTCATTCAACGTGCTAGTCACCGGTCATGCAGCAAGCTCAGCGATAATAGTTAAGTTGAGCTGTTGCAGGATTAATTTATGCGTTTATTCCCGTCGTCGCGACGTTTGGTTCATTCAACACTGGCATCCTGCTGCACGCACGGCAACTTTCAGTAAGTGTTCCGGGTTGGCTTGACTCCTCGTCTGGCCTATTCACTATACGTTCCTAAAAAGCTAAGAGCAACACAAAAATGTTCTCCTCGCGAATAATTTAACTCGGGGCACGAGAGCACAGGTCCCATACTGTTTTCCGAGGATTTAGTTCCTAGTTTTATGTGTATATGTTTTGTCGAAGGTGGTATCCTCGGGGAGAGCAGTAAAGCTTAGATAGCTCCTACAGCCCTGGCAGCTCCAGCAACCTCGACACAAACAGCCCAGCGACCCGAAATACGTCTGAACTTGTTTAAAAATTCAATCTCGCATTGCCATCGCGCATTTATTATTTAGTCCTGGATAGAGGCGAATGAGTACAGGTGTACACACAAATTTAAAGGATATCAGCGAAGGCGAAAATGAAAAGAAATTATCTGCACAGAATCGCTGGAAAAGAGAGAATCGAAAGCGGACATAAAATGAAATCGAATGCGAGTTACTTTAAGGTGTCCTGGATTCGAGAAATGTATGGTCAAAAATTCGATGAAATCTGTCTTATGTTGGGTGTACGTAAGCTAGTGCTCATGCCAAACATTCGAAATGGTCAAACCATTTGGTTAGTACAAAAGAACGAAACTTAAGCTACGACAATCCCGTACTTTTAAAATTTCGCAATCTTTTCTCTTTCATGCTTGCAGATGATTATCAGGAAATTGTAAAAGGGAATGATGTATTGAATTCGTTCTAACAAAAGGGTAACTTTCAAAAATGATTGCTGTGTAAGTGTCACACAATTTGGAGTTTTCACAATAGAAATTCAATCATTCTATAAGCATTATTTGTTGGGATATGAGATTGTTTTTTTTAGTAAATTTTTGTGTAAATTTTAAAGTGTTTTCAATTTACAAGAAAATACATTTAACTTTTTGGCGCTCTTATATTTCTCTGGAAACAAATTATTTGAAAAACGTAAGAGTAGAAAATGAAACCTGATCAAGTTTTAAGCTTGGTTGGGATAATTTTTTCGATATATTTAACCCCATGCGGGCGCTAAGTACCTAAAAGTAGGCAAAGAAAATTCGTAATATTTCGTATTTTATTAACATTTCACAGAATTATCAGATTACTACGAATTTCACAGGATACAAAACCAAGCACAACAACACGTTTGGGTGGTTTTTGATGAATGTGTCACGGACCAGATCCCTAGATCAATATGAGATTTACAAAATGTATTGGTTTTGAAAAGCAGTAGAATCGATAGAAGTTGTTTGAAAAAGTAGGCAGCCTTGCGACGGTGGTGCCATTTTGAAAAAACGCTCATCAAAATGACAGTTTTTTTTTACATTAGATGGACTATAGTGTACGCCAAATTTGGTAGAATTTTAGTTCAAAAATTATGATAGGGTTTTCAGCTATGATAATTTCGGTCATTTTTAATTAGAGATGCTTCCATTAAATTTTCACTTGATAATGATCTTGTAAAGAACTTCAAGACCCAAACGCTTGGTATTCACTTCCTTCGCAAGATCATTATTATTTTTGGAATCTTTTACTTTAACTTTAAAATCCTTTCCTCTCTATAATTTTCAGCATAGTCATTGGATTGAAATGATATTCACAGAGTAGGTTGGCCTCAAATAGTGCTGACTTGGCTGTGGTGCTAGCAAAGTGTTGATAGCACCAAGCCATATAAGCAGATGCTCTCATTCAAATTTCATATGATAAACATCTTAAAATGAAAATAAGTAGCATAAGTCTTAATTTACCAAGTTTTATAATTTTTTTGGATGGCAGCCCGAACTCCTTTCTATCAGTGTAAATTCTAGCGCAGTCACCAGATAAAAACGAAATATACAGTCTTCGTTAATCTTAACGTGAAATAGTTGCTGTAAACTTTCGGTTGTGGTTCTAGCAAAGTGTTGCCAGTACAAAGCATTTTTACCATTTTTGTACTAGGTGATGCTGCGATCAAGGTTTGATATATGTATTTATATAAAAAGTGTTTTAATTTTCTGAATTTCGCCACATTTAATAGCCCTGAAAAGTTTTCACCCAAGCAGTCTTTCCAATCTGCCTTTCCAAGCAGTCAATGGATGAAAGTGGTGTATAACCTTCCTTTTGGCCGTAGTAAAACGCACGTTGGATACAACACGCAATCCTAATTGACATTTTTCTCGTTTTTTCTTCGAAAATCAGTCTTTCTGGCGGTTTCTATGCACTAGAGTTATTTCTATCTAAAATCAATGGTCGTCCTCTGATAATGCATGACTGCCCACTCTCATTCATTGTCAGGTTCTTTCCATCTCCCATACCACATGCCAATTGAATAGAATCTTTTGTGAATGAATTTGACGTCAATAAATAATTGCGAACACCATAAAGATTGCAACATGAACTAAAAGCCAAATCATGACGCAAGAGCCGAAAATGATTTGGAATGTATTATCATCAACGCAATCAACTATGTACTTACTTTCAGCTGGATTTGATTATTGGAGTAAGAGTTATCTATTTTCATGCTCACCAATTAATCTATTTACTTAAAGGTAATATTTCTAAGCTATCCGAATCACTATTTAGAAATTTTTATCAGCCTATTAACTTTGGTATCTCGCACTGTTACTTAAATGGTCTTCACTATTTGGTGATCGCCACTGCTTGAGCATGGCAAATTGGCTGTTATTTCCTTCAAAACATTCACAGTAGATTAAAATTCAGGCGCAGCGCCACTAGTCAGCATTAGCACTTTTCGTCTCTACTTAAACAGAACGTGAAAAAGAATAACAAATTTATTGAAAATTTTGAATGCAAAGATACACAAGGCTATTAATGACGATACATCGATAGTATTTGTAATTCATGAATCAGAAACGATTCATACATCTGTCTGATTAGAAATGGGGCCGCTAAAGGTGAAATTTTTAGTGCTGTTTTGTTCTCAGCATTATTTCGAGCAAGCTTTTTCAAAGACACGTTTAGTAGGTCAAGAAAACGTAATCAGTTGCAGTCTCAATGGCTGCATACCAATTGTTTGGCAAAAACCTTGACTACTACTAGGGATTTACGCTCAAGCATTTTATTTTTGTACTACTTACTTTTGCTGTTTTCGGGATTCTAAAAATAAACATCTATCTCATGTATCGGAACGCTAGAATTCAATTCAAGTTTGGTATTCAATTGTAGTCATGTATGGATAATCAGGTAATATCTGCTAGCATGTGGATCAAATAAAGGAACATAAGAATGTGGGAGTTTTTTTTTAAGGAAATATTGGTTTATACTAGTTCTAGGCTTTTTTGATTTACAAGAAAATATATTTAACCCTTAAACGGTAGTGGGTGTTTAATGAATTTAAAACTATTCCAGTATTTCTGTGGAAACAGTATAGGGGCATTTCACGTGAAGCGTACAACGAAAAGAAGTCGAGGCTCTGGCTTCCGTTCATATTGTGCATAATGGTGGTTCTAGAAGATGTGAACGTGGATATGCAATTTTTTTTCTATGAGGTTTAGTTGCCGAGCTATGGGTTGAAGTGTTTACTTCTGGTTTTACAGGGGAAAAAAAATTTTCTTTTCAAATCTAATTTCAAAATTAAAAAGAACACTGAATTTTCTACACCTATCAGTGTGTTTAATGTTTTTTTTATGTTTTTTCGAATATCAGAATCGGCTTCCAAAAAAACCTTGCAATTATTCAAAGCCCATAGATCAGCAACTAAACCTCATAAAATTGTGTATCCACGTTCATATCCTTTAGAAGTACCATTATGTACAATATGAACGAAATCCAGAGCCTTGACTTTTTTTCGTTGTCCGCTTCGCGTGAAATAAGTACGAAAATGAAAATATGTTGTTTCGAGCTTGATTATGTGTTGGTCATTTTTAACCCCTTGCGGACGCTAAGTTCATAAAATTAGGTAAGCAAAAATTTATAAAATTTCAAATTGTAAGAAGTTCATACAGAATCATCAGATCATCACAAAATTTTTAGAACACATGGATGAGCAAAAGAAATACACTTACAATTTTGTATGGGTGGGTAACTCTGTAGCTACGGCAAATATATACACAGAAAAATTTCCAATCAATGACCCGTTTGACAAATTGTTGCTTTTGAGAAAAACATGCCATCGATTGGTCAATTTGATGGTGTGTGATCTGCTTCAGTGTGAAATTTTCGAAATTTCTGATCACAAAAGGACGGTAAACCTTCACCTTAATACCTGAATGTTTAACACCCAAAATTTGTGGTCGCAAGAGCTCATATCCAATTGAAATTCGCAGCATATAGGACCTTAGTGTAAGTTTAGTAGAGTTTTGGTTGAAAAATTTGGATAGGGCTGCCAGCTCTAGGATTTTTTCTTTGATTTTAAATAAGGTATGCTACCATTAAAGTTTAGGATGATAATTATCTTGCAAATAATAATAATTATCTTGTTGTGAAGTAACAGCAAACGTTTCAGTTTAGAATTCTTTTCATCACCATAGCTTTTCATCACCATAGCTGCACAGATTCAATATTTTGGTTAGAGAACAGCTGCCAGCACCAGATATTGCCAACAGATGTCACCATTAAATTTTCATATGGGGTCATTCCACGGAAAATCGACCAACGGTCTTTGACCGCTATCGTCAGATTTCAATGAAGTTTTCACTGTGAATATATGTAGTTAATTTGTGTTCACCAATGTTTTTTTTTTTGAAAAATATCTAATATTTGCGGTATCCTAGAAAAAATAGTGCGAGAAACATCCTGGCCAAAAAGGATAAAAAGGATCATTACAGTGTCCTTTATCCTTGAATATTTTAAAATGCACACGTTCGATTTTCTCAATTTTTTAATATATTGTAAACAGTTATATAAACTACAAATGCGTAAAATTTCAAAGTGGAGGTCGTAAAAGCATTGCAGAGACTATTTAAAATTAAGCAGAGACGTCTTGTAGCTCTGATATTAAAGAGCCCATCTCTCCTTAATCTAGGTACCGACGATGATATCTTTAACTTTTCATAACTTTGTGACTTTGTCTAGTTTTGTAGTTTAAAATAGTTTAGAATACAATATGTTACCCTCCTGATCTTAGGGTAGACACAACCTGGTTAGGTTTCTTTGGGTTTGCCAGCTAGTTCGAAGAGAGGCCGTGGAGCGCCACTCGCTCACCCAATTCCAAACCTCGCTGAGCGAGCTTTGGCTCACCAGGTATGTTATTCGACCAAATTCTACGGGCCCCTCGGACGCGTAGCACTTGCCGGGGTTCTGTCTTCTCGAATATAGGAAAAGAGAAGAGGCGAAAATACCTTTCCGAGTTCACCGATTAGGAGGTTCCTTCCAGTCGAAAAAGAAGGAAGAAGAAAACTACTACTCGCGCGTTTATTCGTGAGTGGATTTTCCCTTGAAACGCTGATTATTTCCTATCACTTAAGCCTTTTTTTTGCGTGGCACACCGCTATCAACAACCCTTCCCTGCCACGTTACCTACCAGGATCCTGTTTTCTTCCATAAACCAAAAGAAAAGGCATATAGTCTCTTTTTGCATATAATTTGGGTTCACTAACCAGTATATTCACATCCGTCAATAATGAAAAAGAAAGAAAACCAAACTACAATTCACTACAGTTACCACAATTAGATTTTCCGTAGCAAGCTTACTCGCTCTAACTCTAACTTGCAAATTTTGACTCTACCGTGACGTTTTTCACATTATTACAGTATGTTACGTAAGAGCGTGGTCGCTGTTACATGTAGAAAAAAAATCGGAGCGATCTATTTCTTTTTCTATGATATAGAGAGTACCTCAGTTGTCCATGCTTTATGGAAGGAATCAGCTGGTAGTCGAATTCAGTCGTTCTTCGAATTGTTTTTCGAAATGATTACTGCTTACGCGTCGCGCTTCGAGGCAATTTTTTTATGTTCGCATGAAAAAGGACCTAAATTAACGCAAGCAGCTGCTGCGAAATACATGGGGAAGTCGAAGCAGTTCGTAAGCAAGTGAGTGAATCGCTATAAAAAGGTTGGTAATGTCGATAATTTTCCTAATCGCGGGAGTGCAAACAAAGTGACAAAAAAAGACGAAAAAAAGATTCTCGCAGTGTTTTTGAAGTATCCAACTTTGACTCTACGTAAAGGTGCTGTAAAATTGAAAGCAAAAAGTGTTGACATATCATACGCAAATAAAGTGAAATATCCGAGTACTTTGGAAAAGCCAATGTTAAGTGGAAAACAATTTGAAAAACATGTGGCATGGGCGAAGGAAAACTTGGTCCGCGATTGGAGCAACATGATCTTTTCTGATGAATCTTCCTTTTGGGCATTTCCGAGCATCAAACACGCGTGGACAACCTCCACTAGTAGACGGCTCAAACGGACTGTTAAACACCCCGTCAAGGTCCATGTTTGGGGGTGCTTCTCAAAAAAGGGTTTTGGAACTTTGTTCTCATTTACAGACAATTTGAATTCCGAAAAAATGAACAAAATCTATTAAAAGGCTTTGTTACCATCTGCCATGCAATGGTTCATCAGAAAAAATGAGAGCTGGATCCATCAAGAGGACAACGACCCAAAACATCGGCGTCGAGCGTGTAGCGAGTGGAAAGCGCAAAATGGGGCTGTCACCCTAAATTGGCCATCTCAACGAACGGACGCAAATCCAATAGAAAATGTGTGGGCTCTAATAAAAATGCAACTTTGCAAACGCAGACCATGTAATTTAGATCAACTTTATCGACAAATTCGGAAAATTTGGGGGTATTTTCCAAAATATGCCGAAAACCTCGTGGAAAGCATGCCCCGACGGTGTCAGGCCATAATTGATGCTAGAGGAGATTAGGTTGCTGCTAAGGTATTTGCATTGAGTATTGACTATCAATTAAACAATAAATGTGCGATTTTTAAAAAAAATTTATTGTTGTTATAATTTAACAGTGACCACGCTCTTACGTAACAGACTGTAATTCGGAAATCCTCAATGGTTCTATATCGTTTCTAGATTATGTTTACTCCCGACACTTTTATCGGCTAAAAACCGTTTCCTGCTAGTTTTCAAAATTCGAGTAGTTTTCCTCTTACTTTCCACGGTCTTATCAATTCAACTTTTCACCACCGAGTGGTGGTGAAAAGTTGAGTTTACATTTCCTATCTACAACAATCTTCTGATTCTAATTCAAATTTTGCTCAAAATTAGTTTAAGAAGAATTAACCTACTTGCAATAAAGTTTCCGGGTTTCGTCCTTCCAGAATTGCTACTTTTTCGCTGCTCTCGTAATTTACCTCTGCTCCTTTTCCAACTCAGTTTCTGACGTCAACTTTTGCCCTCGGTATTCGATTTCTGGCTCCTTCGCTCGTCGATTCACTAGCTCTAGTTCATTTATTCGACCAGACTTTTACCCTTTTTCTCCTAACTCTTTTAAGTTCAAATACCTCTGCTCACCTGCGTGATCAGCAGTTTTTCGGCCTCGTTTGGTTATTGGTTTCCGCTTTCGTCTAGCATCGGCATTTCGAATAATTTCTTCTCGACCTCACAGGCTTGTTATCCTTTTCGAAACGGTCTTTGGTGGAAGATACGGTTGATTCTATCGCCACCCAACGATTCGTTTGTGTTACGCAACACCAAACTGAATCCTGTCGTAACCGCTGTTCTACAGGTACCGGATGATGGATCCGGTCATGTCTCTGTGCTAGGTATGAGCCAACTAACATCTAAATTGTCAGCATTCGTCAAGTATACAACACAAGACGGATGCAGCAATACCTGACGCCCTAGGAGTGGCATCCGACATAGTTCTGATGGAAGTGAAGTGAGTGGTAGATCGGATTTGGAGCACCTTTTCTTTCTTCTACTATAACGGGCTTTATTACGTAACGTGGACGTAACAAATATTTTGCAAACATTTTAAAAGACATTAAGATTATGATCATTGTAACATGTGGTAGTGTAACATGTGAATACATTTTTACTATTGAAATTTTATTTTTTGGACAATCAAAGTATTTTTTAGGTTTCGAAAAATAATCGACGAGAGCTTTCAAAATATTAAAACTGAGACACAGCCTAAGAAGTTAGTTCCTACCCAGCGTCAAAGTGTATAGAATGATAAGTGGGTGAACTCCTACCATTTTCCAGAAAAAAACACTTTGACCTTGAAATTGCGCCTCCACTTACGCAGTGCATTATCTGTCAAAGCAACCTGAGAGTGCGCTGGTATTTTTTGCGAGAGTGAGCCGTATGTGAGCAACGAAAAATCTAGCCTGAGTACACTCTAAAAAGTGGGTCTATAATTAATACTTTGATAATAGGAAATATATTCATTTTTTCGTTTAAGATAACGAATCACAATTTTTTTTACACATTCGATGTGCATTTTTTGCTTTTACGTCATATCAGCTGAATAATACACAGTTTTTTGTAAATTGAAGCAAAAAGAGTGTAAATTTACTAGTTTGCTATTCACCTTTGCGCCAAAGCTATAAAATTGCATCATTTTTTAGGGTAAAATTACACGATTTGGTCGTAAAAAAAATATTCTTTTTACCCACTTTTGTAAATTTACATCTTTAATAGTAGGAAACCAGTTTCCTACTATTAAAGGGTAAAATTCAACCAAAATTTTTTTGAGTGTATGTAGTTGTCGAACCTTATCTTGCATCTCTTTTTGTTCCATGCGATTTCTTCCAATTTTCCAGGCTGATCAATAATACAATCTCAGGCCAGTTCACTGGATTTTTGGTCCGTATACATATATGAAGTCCGCACGCTGGTTAGAAACTAACTTCTTACGCTGTGCCAGCCTGCGAACTCCGTATATGTACCGGCCTCAGACTGTATTGTTGATCAGCTGATTATAAGCCTGGAAAGTTGGAAGAAATCGCATGCAACAAGAAAGAGATGCAAGACAAGATTCGACAACTACATACTTAGGCTAAAGTTTTCGTTGTTCACATACAGCTCAGTACTCGCAAAAAATAGCAATCCACTCTCAGGTCGCGTTGACAGATTTTGCATTGCCTAAATGAAGGCGCAATTTCAAGGTCAAAGGCGCAATTTCAAGGTCCCAAAACGGAAGGATTTCGTCCACTTGTAATTTGACTGAGATAACTATTGTGGCGTGCCCAAAAATATTAAACTCATAAATTGAAGGGCACCAGGTATATATGTATGTATGTACATACATATGTCTGATTTAGAATGTTTTATCCCCATGGGTGTCATGCTCACGTTTTTCCCGGAATATCCCGTAAAATTTAAATTTCTCGCAATCGATTTGCTAAATGTTTTCGGTTAAATAAGTTTTACTCTACATTTTAAGCTAATGAGTTTACTCTACAGCTGCTGCTGAAATTTAATTTTTTATCTTATAGTGGTAGAAAGATATTCCTTCAAAACAAAGGCTCAGGAGAGGAAACATGCTTATAGGATTTTGATATTTCTAAATGTCTTTTGGTCGGCTGGTGCAACCGATGGAAGCTCGTAAAGCACCAAAAGAAAAGAAACTAAGCAGGAATGATGTGATTTTATGCATGAATCTTCTTATGTAATTCATATAAGGATATTTACGATCAAACGCGACGCAATTCATATTTCTATCATATATTTTTAGATCTGATTTCTTTGTTACCTAATTTAACCATTAACATGATAAGCGGCTCGCTCCTATTGATGAATACTTTAAACATACAAAGGAACATTCGATTGGACAAATAATGCTTAGGTAGTACACGAATTTTGGAAGTTCCTACTTCCGATCAGAACAGTTACCTTAGATCGTTTGAATGCTCATCACTTGTTAGGAAATTTTGTTCGATATAAGCAGCATTCTGAAGATTTTTGAAGAAGCTTAGAAACTGATATTCCCTGACTCTAATCATTGCTACAGAAAGACTCTGATTTAACTTTTCGCAAAATGCAACAAAATGCTATTGGAGGTCACCGTTGAGTCAAATAATTCGCGCTTATTTTTCTTCCCAGGTGCCAACTACATATGTCCTTTATTGATCAACCAAAATTAGACATTTCAAAAGTCAACTGCCATTCTAATTGGCAAACGACTAAATACACATGAGCTGCTGAGCTCCCAGTCGTATGTTTCTGTTTCCACCTACCTTAATGTCTTTCTTCGAGTTTTGATATTGACACGATTCCAAATCAGCTTCCCAAACGAACAATTCAATTTTCGGCTTCAAGTATAATTTCAGCCGTTCATAGGATTCTGCAAGACGAGATGAATGTCCTTCAGGTCGACGAAAAAAACCATGAGCGAAGGAATAATATTCCTTATCCGACCTCGATCTTAGCTTCAGCAGAAAGACGCTGATGGGGACGATATGAAGGAAGATGATATGAAACGATGGAGCTGACGTGCAGTGGTTGTTGCTTCGTCTCAATGTGTATGTATTGTGGGTGTAATTGTATGTAATGTATGTATTAATCCACTCAGTGATTCCGTTTGAGATCTGAACACTGCTGAATCCTTGCGGATATTCCTAAGTTGTTTCCAGTCGTGCTCATAAATTAATGTCTGATTTCTGCCAAGATTTCGCTCCACTCACGACCTCCGTGCGGAAAAACAATCACCAATCCGAAAACATGGAAAAATTTCACATCGACACTAAAATCGAAACGGAAACTGTAAGTATTTGAAAATCGCTTAAACGAAATCGATTCGATAAATTTTCCCAACAAAATTCTACTTTCGATGCGAACACTATTCGGAACGCGAAAAATTCAGCACGATTTACAACCTAAAATGCCTCGTCGACCGATTGGAGCACCCGAAACACGATCACTTTGCACTAAATCAACTAATTCGAACTGGAAAAATCAAGTGAAAAATCTTCACGTTTCGCACTCACAACGGGAGCATTTTCATTTTCATTTTCAACAGGCATACCAACAACCGTTTTCGCTTCGTTACACGCTTGATTCAAACGGACACAAAAGAAAATACGTTGCACTGCGGCCCAGCTATCTATCCAGAACACTTCCAGAACGCACAAGCCGCGCACTCACGCGAAAATTCTTTAACGAACTCCAATCATTCTCCACACTACATTAATTCGATTTTTGCACACAGAACTTTTCCAAAAACCTGTCACGAATTGAACATCCAGGCCTTCACATTTCGTGCTGAGTCGTCACTGGCTTCTATTCGATTTTTTTTTAAATTTATTTAATTTTTAATTTTTAGTTTTCCTTTTGCTTTTCCAGAGATCAGACCGCACGGATGAAAAGTGTATCTGGTATGCAACAGCCTGCTGCTGTCCCGTCGAATACAGCCACGAGCATATCTATAGATTCACTTGGCGTAGCGATAGATAACGTTTCCCGGAGCGGAGCAGTACTACTCGAATATGTATGTGAAGTGTAAAAACGGGCAAAATCAAAAAGAGAAAAGAAAAATACAATTTTCACTTTTCCTCGGCCATTGAGCGTACTGTGCTCGACATGAAAATTCTGAACAGACTACTCCGCCGTCGCTCCGAATTTTCCAAGCTTTCCTCGAATTCACAAAAGGAAAATCTTCTGGTCATGCTTTTTGCTATTCCGTTTTCCGTTCGTTTGCGAAAGAGATGAAAATGCTGTTGAATTCCGACCGTGAACGAATGATGGATTTTCCCGGCCGACCAGCCGACAGTGCCACGAGCACCGATTGGAAAACACGCTTTGAAAAAAAGCTCCATTCCCGCTACTACTGTGTGAAGGATGTGCAAATACCTGTAGGACAGGTGATTTGGTACGACTGGAAGGCGATTAGGATGCGAAAGCTCAGGGAAATTATGATGATTGTGCTGTGTCGATTGAGCGAGCTGTGATGGCGAGCGAATGAGGTAAAACGTATTGCAAGAGGTGCGTAATGTGTGAATATTTAAGTGTCCTGGATTGGATTTTGATTAATTGAGTTCCATAAACCAAACGGATCCAGGTGCGCATGTTTCGTTAGGGAAAGACTGAAGCTGGAATGGCAGCGGCGGAACTATGCAGGTACTTGTACTTTTTTTTAAAGGTTTCCAAAAATCAGATTCAATATATTCTGAAGAAGATTTTGCAGTATACTCTTTGATAAGTATTTTCGATTGAGTTAAGGAAGTTGTTGTGCATTTTGTTGCATATCAGTTGCATTTTGTTCCCGTTCTTTAGTTATTTTTCTCGAATTGAGCTCAATCAGTACACTTCAATGAATGACTTATTAGTTGCCTCGAAATGATTTTTTCTGAATGGGAAGCATAATTTACTTTAGCTAGTTTCTTTTTTTGTGCTTCCTTACTTCGTCGCTCTGTATTGCTCAATCAGTTTGCACGATCTATGTGCATCTTATTACATCCCGAATATATTATTATAACCTCAGTACTTCCCAGATAATTTAAGAATTGGTATAGGGTAATTCCATGGAAAATCGACCAATATTCAGATAATTTTTGAACTTACCTCCTTGGAATTTGGAAATATTTTGTTATCCAGAAGAGCTGGTGAGCTTATTATTGAAAATGAAATATTTTTGGAAAATTTGGTATATTCGCGGAATTATGGCCTCTTGAAGTTTTTGAGAAACGTCCGTTCATGTTGCATTCAAAAAATTGTATAAAATCTTCTACTTTACGTAGAGCCTTCAAATATGGCTTGTTGGAAAGGGTAAGGTGTAGGTATCCTAGAAAAAACAGTCCGAGAAACATGCTGGCCAAAAAGGTTGAAAAGGATCATTACAGTGTCCTTTATCCTTGAATATTTCAAAATGCACACCTTCAATTTTTTTATTTTTATTTTATATATTGTACACAGTTACATAAACTACAAATGCGCAAAATTTCAAAGTGGAGCTCGTAAAAATACAGTCGTAAGAATTTTTAGAGTGGAAATATAAATTTTCTTAGCGCTAAGAAAATTTATAGAAAATGGTACCGAAACAGGGTAAAACAATTACCAAAATATGGTACAAAAAAATGTTATGTTTTAAAAATAGATTTAACCCTAGAACTACAAATACCTACCCCAGACAAACATTGAACTTTGTTTCTAAGTCCATAAGTGATGGCTATCGACTGAAGAACTATACCATAATTTAGTTTAAGTTTCTAACAATAGCGCGAGATCGCGAGGCCCTTCAGAATCTTGTTTACTTTGTCGGAGTGAAGACGTAAAGCTTGAGTGGGGTTGATATCTACCCCGGTTTATAGTTCCCGTTAGTATTTTGTGTAGGTAAGTTATTTCTCTCTTTTGTGCTAAAATAAATTGCATTCACGTATTATAAATTTATTTTACAATAAAACATTAGATTTATAATTTGCGGCGGTTATTTTCATATTTTCAGTATCCATACACTGAGAGTAGCAAAAAAATTGATGTGTATTTTATTTTTTTTGGCAGATGATGGCGAAAAAAATACAATTTGAAAAGCGTCGATGAACTGGTGAAAGTTTTGTTGGAATCCGAGACTTAACTTTAAATTTTAAATTTATGTACAGTGCCGAGAAAAAGTGATGCAAAAGCTCATATTTAAGAAATTCTTCGGGTTAACCTTTTCATATTTTTAAAGGTAGTGAATAAAAAGTCCGTTGGTTTTTTCTTGCTATTAATATATTTCCAAACAGTGGTTCGATATAAAAAAAAAAATAACTTTTCTATAAGAAAAAAATTAAAAAGTAAATCAATTCATTTTTGGCTACCGAGAAAAAGTGATGCAAAAATTAAACCTCGATCATATTCTACGAACTGTATTGGGTAACTGATAGCAATCAATGGTTCTTAATATTTGGTAGGATTTCCTCTTCTTGGCATAGATGAAACCAACTTAGCGCAGTATTCTTGAGTGATCTTGCTCCACTCTTCTTTTATTATATCCTTAAGCGCGGATTTGCTGCGGATGTTATGTGTTGCAAGTCGACGCGACAGTTCTTCCCAAACATGCTCAATTGGATTGAGATCAGGTGATTGTGGGGGCCATTTCAAGCAATTTGTATCCACATAAAGTATCCACATTCGAGTTTGGTGGGCGGTATGCTTAGGATCATTGTCTTGCATGAATATGTAGTTTGTTCCTAAATTCAACTTTTGAACGCTAGCTGCTAGCCGATCCTTTAAAATCTGGATATACCCTTTCGTGATCCATGGTTTTTTCTTCTATTATATGAAGTTCGCCAACTCCATTGAAAGCCATACATCCCCATACCAAAATAGAACCACCACCACGCTTCACAGTTCCTATCATATTTTTCGTATCTAGCTCCGTAAGAGGCTTTCTGCGCACTTTTGCTCGTCCATAATGAGAAAACACATTAAACTTGCTTTCATCCGTGAATAAGACGCGTTTCCAAAATTCTGCATCCTTATTCAAATGTTCTTTGGCGAAATTTAATCTTTTTCCACGGTTTATGTCGCTAAGGAAGAATTTCTTTCGTGGAATACAACACACGTAACCCAATTTCCTTAAATGATTTCTGACTGTATGAATGCTAACAATTTTTTTATAAATAAATTTTAGTGTTGCTTTGATTTTCGTCGCCGATATAAAAGGATCTTTCATGACTTCTCGTTCGATTATTCGCATATCACGTCTTGATAATATTTTCTTCCTCCCTGAGCACTTTTTATTTTCTAAGCTTTTATTTTTGCAGAGCCTGTCTATTATCTTCCAAACAGTGGAAATGGGTATATTAACGATGGATGCAATTTCCTTGTATGAAACGATCTGAAGCCGAAGAATAATTTTTCTCTCATCTAAAGAAGTCTCTTTTCTCATGTTGATCGACTGAAAATTGGTTAAATAGTAATATTAATGAAAACCTAAACCTAAGGATTCAGAAATTACTTTCTTTTACGAATGTTTTCCTCCAATCGCCTCTAAAAAATAACTAGCAATGGACTGCAATCGCTGATAAACTGACACATTTTCAATGAAAACCAATTATTGCATTACTTTTTCTCGGTATGTTTTAAGCAAGAGGTTGATCTGGCAGCGTAAACAAACTTTCAGAAACCGGTTCTTGGGAAAATGATGAAGAAATTTTCCCTATGGCACATAGGACCAGAGATTTTCCTACACCCCCCTAACACCCCCTAATACCCCCCTGGAAAGTGCATACACCCCCCCCTAACACGGACAATTTTCCTACACAAAGCGAACTTTGCGTCCTTTGTTCCATAGGGACACCCCTCCTAAAATTCTGAACACACCCCCCATGAAAAATTCCTGAGAAAACCCCTGCATAGGACCATACTCCGAAATATCAATTTTGCCGATATTACTTTTGAGAGTTCACAAATAAGCTATCAGCCGAAATTTTGTATATTTTCATCTTTTTGCATCACTTCTTCTCGGCACTGTATATATATTACATAATATATTTTATATATTATATTTTATATATTTTATATATTATACAATAGTAACTTAACTTTCAATTTCCTTTTTTTTATATGCATCAAATTTCTCTGTTTTTGTATTTTGCATGACAGAAACCGAAGTAAATTTTTGATAACCAATATTTTTATTTGACTTTTCCCTCGATCAGATTCCCATTTTTTTCTAATTTTCAGAGTCCCAAATAAATATACTTTTTTGACAGAACATCGTGATGGAATTTTTTTTCTCAAAGTCTTATGTATTTTCTTTAAAATCCCGTTGGAAATTTCAAAATCGGTTGAAATTTTTTATAAAATTTTGTGTTTTAAATGACGTTTTAACCGTTTTCCAGCACGTTTAGCTATTCAAATGAATTTTTCACCAGTTAAACCTTAATAAAATTAAATTTACTTTCTACCTATCTCTCTAGCATAAAAAAACGAAAAAATATGTACTTATTAGTGACATTACTGCTTTCATAACGATTTTACGAGCAAAAAACCCGTGGGGTAAATAATTTACCCCGGTTTGTAGTTTACAGTTAAAAAAAATAGGTTTGTAGTTCTAGAATTAAAACTGCGGAAGATTAGCTTAGAACGATCTGTATAAGACCATTGCTTATAACTAATACCACTGACGCAATTTCGATCAATTTTTTTCACATGTACTTAGAATAACGGGTGATCCAGGGCGATCCTGGCAGCTACCAAAATACCAATCTGTTTGTGGAGGAGAGCATATCATCAGAGATAAAAAGTCTTTATAATAAGTCAAGCTTATGTCGGAAACCTTTGTAAGAAAATTTATTTTTGGTCCCCTAATCATTAATTTAACGTTTTGATGTATAATGCACACACAGACAGAATGTGTCCCCGATACTTCCACTAAATTGAAATATTTAGGCAGTCTGCTGTTTGCATTGCTGCAGTAGAATGATTTTATGAGACCAGCGACATGTGGGTCCATAGCCTTTTCGGGGAAGTATAACCTGATCTAATTTTTTTAATCATATATGGTGTTGCGTCAGGAAATTCGGCCACTACTTTGGCACGTGATCAATTTGTCAGCAAAAGTGATAAAAGTAAACACTTTGTTTCCTTTTCTTTAGCTTTTGAATATTCTTCTTTGAATTATTTACTATAGATAATTCATTATTTGTTTTTGTTTCTTCTGTGGGTGGTTCCTGCTTTATTTTGCATACATTTTTGTACAGTACGCTAGTAAAGCTGTTTAACTTTCTTCTTAGAATGTCCATTTTACAAAAATTTTTGTCTATATGAACCCACGACTTTCCTTAACTTCAACTACCTCCGATCTATACCCTGAAAGCAACTTCTTGCAACCAATGTAAACTAAAGGCATTGCAATTAACCCTAATTTAAGTTGTAAAAATATGCAAAATAGACAAACAAAGGAAGTAATTAAAAATATATGTACAGTCTAATGTGTGCGAGAAACCCTAGATGTAAGCAAAACCCAAAATAATCCTTATTGCTCATGCCGCTAGTGAATGAAAAGGAATCTGCTTTCTTTGTTTTTGTTTAATGATTGCTTACAAATGAATTTCCTCAAATATTGCAAACAATTTATATTCTAGTATTGAGTCTGTTAGTTACAGAAAAATTCGAAGTACTATTCCTTTTAAAAAATAAAAATCATAAAAATAACTACCCATAAGTGAGGAATACAAGACCTTGATTTCGCAAAAAAAGCAGAGCCACCATCAAGTTATTTCATATCAAACATATATTGTAAGTTTCACCTTGTGTCGGTAACATTTTCTTTAAATTTTCTTTGGCGGTTATAGTATTTCGTACCCTTAAATATTTTCGTACTACGATTTATTGCGATTAATTGCGATTAATTGCAATGAAGCTGTTCCCGTACTCCGTTTTACTGAAAACTGAAAATTTCCCCTCTTTCAGTAAATTTCAGTAGCGTCTGAGCTACTGAAAGATACGTATTCACCTGGAAACTATGTCTATTTTCTACATGTTTCCCCGAATGTAGAGTTTCGCGTATTTTCAGCTTCCTTTTTTACTCAGATGCCGGCAACGTGCTTTAACAAGTCTCGGCTGGGTCTGGCTTGACAGCCCATACCTGAGAGCTGCTTTTGATCCTTTACGGACTAAAGTCCATTCTTCTTTTGTAAATTGCGGCTAGTGTGTTTTCATGACGGATGAAATATACGTAGCGTCCCACCTTTTCTTGAAACAAGTCCACCCCATTTTCTATGGCCCTCAGCCGCGTAGAGCTAGCAAAGCGGCATACAAGCATCCGTTGGGGTCGGACCAAAGAGTTCTCCGCTTATGCTGACAAGGGGTCTTCACGGCCATTTCTAGGGTACTCTGCTTTCGGGGCATGCTTTTTTTTGTTGAGCTGCCTCTTGATGGTCCGCCATCACCCCACCCTGCTATGCAGGCCCTTTACTGAACTTCGGTTCAGCTGAGGTGCTTGCAAGCAACCTTTAAACCTTTAAACAGCTACATAATCTAGCGAAATGTTCACCGAAACATATAACTTTCTTTTCTGGTGGTGACAATGTTTTTATAGGTTAAGATCCCCCAGGCACAATGCAAGATATTCTCCTACCCAGATTGGTCCTGGACATGCGGGCTCCATAAGCAATAACAAGGCTGATGAGTTGGTGAGGTTCAAGAGTTATGCAGAGCCTCTGTACAGCTATATCACGATTAATTGCTGACACCAGCAGCTTTTTAAATACGGTCATTTGGATTGAACTAAAGTCTGAACGGGAAAACAGGACGGACTGTAGAGTAGGCAGGATAGTGTGGCAATTATCCTATTCAAACAAGAGCAGAAAACTGCTCAAGCTCAACAGAAACTGCTTGAGGGCTACGGTTGCTCTGTTCACAAGGTATTGAATAACTGCATCCCGCCATTTAATGAAAAAAGGAACCACTTTTTAACCATACATTTTCCAATTATTTAGATAACACGAAAATTAGGGGGGGGGGGGATATAAACAACAACAAAAAAACGGGAAAAAAAGTTTTTAGTGGCCAATAGCTTTTCTTTTTTCAGAATCCCAAGAATCAAAATTGTCCTTTATTCAGAATCCCAATTTGCTTTCTTAAATATATGACATCGCTAAGTAATGTGTGAAATAAACTGGAATTATACAACTTTAACCTAGAGTCTACATTGGCCATGAGCTCTGCCATATGCGATGGCAACGAATGTCAGTTTATGGCATGTCATCGGATGCCTGGGCAACGGCATGTCATGCCATATCATTTTGAAAATATCATTCAGCAGTGAACATATGCCCGCTATCCGGTGTTTGAGAGCACTGCCAAGGTTAGAGGAAGCAGAATGTGAGGAAAGGCGCAAATTGAGGAAGAGGTGAACATATATTTCCATAAGCAATCTTTTTTTTTGCATTCGTTTAGGGTTTGTAACACTCTTTCCCTCGATATCGCCATTTTGAAAATGAACAACTGTCAGAATATGGCCATACTCATGGCCATGCAAATGTCTTGCCATATGGCTTGACATTTATGGTATGCCATCAAATATGGTATACCATGTACCGTCTACTTTTTCCATTTCCATGGCAAGTCGAATGTTATGCCATCTCCCATGTCCAATGTGGACGCGGCGTAAATGACTGAATACTCCACAGCTATTCCTCCACCAATATAATAGGATATATGGGTATTATTCGAGCAGAAATTTACAGTCGGACACAACAAATTGTATTTTAACATTTCAGTAATTTGCATTTAGCGCCATCATGTACTGCATATCGCCGTTTGGTGCGCTGCTAATTGTTGGAGAACTATTCTCGTGTAAGTCAATGTCATTTTTGGATGACTGAAAAAAACATATGATTGTCAAAACTGTAAACACTTGTATCGGCGGTATTTTGTGGCGCTCTGGAAAGTTTCCAGTTAAAGGTTTCATGCAACGACATTCAATCTATAATCATGAAATCAAACGATGCCCATTCGGAATCTGTGAATCTTCTCCGTGAAAAAATCCGACGCATTAAAGACGAGATTCGAAATACGAAGCGCGAAAATGAAGCAGATTCGACGAGACTACGACTGGGTGAAATATCGCATTTTATAAGTGAACTTGAAACCCTAACGGAAAAGGATGTAGCTGGATTAGCAGCGAGAACTAAGCGCAGAAAACATGCAACCAAAGAAGACTTATTCCGCCTGAGTCAGGCATTTTTACTAAGTCAGGAAAATATAATTGCTTATATGAAAATCCCAGGGGCTTTGAATGTTGTCGTTAAGGAACTGACCGGTAAGTGTTAAACTTTCTGCTCGAAAGAAGTTCAATTGATGGATTGGTGCGTTCAAGGAAAGGATGCTAAACTGCAGGCCATGGCGTGCGAAACTCTGTGTAATTTAACATTAGGCGATGAGATAACGTGTGAGAAAATCGCATCCGCTGCGGGAAGCTACCTCATCACGCATTTAGACAACAGCGACGTGAGATTGCAGGTTGGTAAAAAAAACCTCTTCGATATGAACATTAGAAATTATTTTCTGTTAATGAGCTAACAATCATTTAAATATTGTTCTTTTCTCAGAAAATTTGTGTTTGGGCTATCACCAACGTATGTGCGACAAACGGAAAAGGCATCAATATTCTCCTCGCGCAGAATATCGTTTCAAAGTTCATTCAATTATGTATTTTCACCAAAGATGTCGAGCTTGTTGATGATGTGCTCTGCGCTCTAGATATCCTTTTAGATAAAGATATGAATCTCTTTAGGTAAATTTGTTGCGTATTAGATTTTTATCAATTCGGACCACATTTTTCTTCCAGTACCGAGCAACTAACTATTTTACGGGCGTTCCTGGTTACAAAAGGAGCTAGTACTTGCTTATGTGCCAAGATGCTGTTCACTATTATCTTCAACGCTGAAACTCCTTTCATCATCGAAGAAGAACTGCCGATGGTCATAAAAATAGCTGTTCGTGTACTTCACGAAGTTGCCGATTTGACGACACATGTGGAAAGTCGTAATGTTTTGTATTCTACGCGAATATTAGCCAATAGCATATCAAAATTTCCTGATGCTTATTACATACTTGTAAATGAGTGTGAAATTTTAGCTGAAAAACCTCAAATTTCCACAATAATCAATAAGATTTTCAAATTCAATGTCAAAGCTTTTAATATAGAGATGCTTTGGTTAGTTAAGAATTTAATTTCCTGTAGAAAGCATCTGCAAATAACAGATGATCGTTTACAAGACATAGATATAGTAAAAATAATAAGTTGTTCCTAGAGCTCTCAGGTGGATCGGAACATATTTGTGATCAGTTTTTAGATTGCCTATGTTTATGGTAGTACATGCCTGGGATCCTACTTTTGTACTTTATTGTTTGAAAATGCAAAATAACCCGATTAGTTATGTCATACTGTTGAAAATTTGAAATAAAATATGGAAGATGCGTTTGAACTTAGTTTATGATGTCTGGATGTCAAAAATTCGCAAAACTTTATCAATTGAATAGACTATAATGTTATAAAAAATATTTCCTTTTGAAAGTTTCTTCCTTCAGATTATTTTATTGCTACGTAGCAACATGTGTTTATAATTTGAACTAGTTGCCAGCATATATTTATGTATCGTCATTTCTCACAAAGCGAGATTTAATTAACAAGAATATTTCCACAAATTTTTTCAAACAGTTTTTCCTAATGCGTTTCGTTTAATAAATTGTGGATAAAAATGATAATGCAATACTCAATACCGTTTTCTTACTTAAAAGTAAGGAAAACTGGTTATTAGAGTTTTCATACACACGCACACACATCGACATAGTGGTTGCAGTTTTCCGCACATACATTTTCCATTACTATTTTTGGAAGTTCCCAAACCTTACATCTTTTTTACAAATATTGAAATAGTTATATACCACCGATAACAAAGCAGCCAATCGGAAACCACATACCTTCTCCAAGCCTCCATCAAACAACAGCCAGGCTGCCATAAACCAGTCTTTCACATTCCGCATCAAATGTCAAAACAATAAAAATATATTTCACTCTACTAACTAAATAATGGTAAATTGCACAATAAACATGTTGCTGCCAATTAACTTGCCGATGCTCCGTTGATATTCTCCAAGAGCAAATGCGGAGAATTACTTTTTAAACAATCTGCGACAAAAACATGGTAAATTTCGAGAACACAATGACCACGAGTGACAGATTTATTGTCAATATTCGCGCCAAAAAAAAATGCCCTCATATAGGCCTTTTGCATTGCTCAATTCAACTCGAGTTTTTAGCGGAAACGGAAATGATCGAATTCGTTGATTTGTGTGCGATAAACTTTTTGGTATGTTCCTTATGCTCATCCTCGTTTGTCTCTAATGTCTTGCATAAGTAGTTTTTTGAATATTTCGCAACAATTTTATAATTTAAAAAAAAATTTTAATAGATTTTCCTCATTTGTGCTGCTAGCTGCTGCTTTCAGTCAATTCTCAAAAAGCACACAAAACTGATGATGAATACGAGTGAATACGACTGCACGAATATTTAAATAAAAAGTTGAGCTCTGCACGTTCCGGAAAAGAAACTGGAAGGAAATTGGAGGGATAATTGACGCTGTCAATTCACAATATGTATTACACTAGTGCACAAAACAGTTTGACATTCCCCCCGGGGAAATTTTTCTCTGAAAAATATCATTGAGCTGTCAAATCTGTCAAATTGACTCGTGTTTGTTGACGTTTTCATTGCAGGTTGTGTCAGTCTATCCATCTGCAATTTTAGGGTTTGCTAGCGCAATTGCCGAAAATGAAAGATAAACGCAAATTAGGTATGATTTTCGAATTATTTACAATAAAATCATATCATTACATTACTTACTAATATTACAGGAGTTGGCTTAAGTCGTGAGGAACGACAAGTTCTAGTCATTGGTGAAATCATACAGGAACTACTTGAAGCTCACGATCAGAAAAAAGATGTGAATTTAAATCGCATCAAGTCTCGTTTATCTTCAAAGTATGGATTAGAAAGTTCGCCACGGCTGGTAGATATTATAGCAGCTGTACCAATCGAGGCAAAAAAGATACTTTTGCCGAAATTGAAAGCGAAACCAATACGTACGGCTAGTGGTGTAAGTAGTTATTTTTGCTCGCTTGCCTAATTGCTTATTATTTTTTAGACTTATAAAAATTTCAGCACATTTTGTGAGCAATCACCACATTCAATCATAACTAAAATAGTAATCACAAAAAGGTGGAAAAAAATTTACATGGAAAAGTCTAAATGAATCAGAATCAGCAATATGAATGAAAATTACCTTGTTCTAAAAATTCTCAAATCATAGATTAATATATTGCGCCTTTTGGGTCTGTGCTATTTTCAAATATTTCAACCTGCTAGTCAGTATTCACTATATTGCTCAATCCGGTAAAACTGACCACTTCAATCGGCGGCATAAACTTTTCGTTTGATCCTTCTCCAGGCTCCTGAAATGTGGCTCCGCCATAGCACTGCAGCCGATACTGCCAACTGGTATAACAAGAAGCAATAACCAAACCGAGCCTCTAATCACATTTATCCGCAAAAACCTACCAGATGACACAGTTTGCTTATGTTAAAATAGCGAATATATGGCATAAAAAGTTCGCAGATCTGAAAGGAAAATACCTGAATTATAACTTCCAAGTTAAGCAACTTATAACTTTAATGTTTGAATGCTCTTGATTATTTTGAATAACAATGGCTTTCTGACTGAGGGAGGAGGGTGACTGATATTATATCACTCGATTAGAATGTTAAAGGATTGAATGTTAAAAGAAAGTCAACTAACCTCTTTGCCCTCTAACAATTACATCACATATAGACAATCAATCCTATATCTCGAATGAGCCTACGCATTTCGGGCCATTAGCCAGGGATAGAGGGATTTCACTCACTCAACATGTGCATATCAACGTCCTTCACAAACTTTCATTTGACCACAAGTCAGTCCTCTTTAGTGCAGTAAACATCTAAATTGTCGACCCAGTAAGAGAGAGAAAAAGAGGAAAATTACCAACTGGGAAGCTTTCCGATTTGCACTAGCCGAAGTAGTTATCCTAACACATTTTACACATTTTTCACTTTTATAATTGATTAAGCTAATCCAGTGCCAGATCTCCCAAAGTAATGTTTTGACTAACCGTAATCTTCCTTATCTGCAAAATATTCGCAGAAAAATATGCTCTATCTCGCATCGAGCCAAGATACATTCAAAGTCGCAAAGAGTTGGAAAAGTTCTTAGCCTCACTCAGTTTTTAATTTAACCCGTGTAGCATCTGATCTAATAACAGTAAAGCTCGGCTCTGTCGTTATTAGAAACCTTCCAAGTGTTAGAGCTCGCAAACGTCTTGAAATAAGTTTCGAGATTTTTGGAGTTTTTTCACATCACTACCATGATTTATTAGATTATAATTTATTATTTTGAATTTATGCCACATGGCTCATTCAAAGCTAGTGTATAACGCGGAGGCATGGTTCGTCGCCCAGAGGTTTGAGTAGTAATGAGGTAGGATTAAAGCAATTATAGAGAATTTTCGAGGGACACTGTGTTGATCATTGCGGTAGTGATCTGCAGCCGATCGAGTGTAAGGGGAGCAATTTGTAAATCATTCAGAAGTGGAAAGAAAAGCAGCTGGTCAAGCTCGAGTGCGAGCGTTTAAACTCTAGGAGGAGTGCTGAGCTACAATCTCAACGAAGCATGGATAGCTAGGCTCATTTGAGCCTTACAACTTTGAGTTAGCTGCGATTAAAAAAGGTTCCGATGCATAAGCAGAAGCAGCACTGCGATTAAAAAAAAACGAAAAGGTTGGCTCACAAATTCATATACCTGAATGAAGCCGTTAAACACTTTATGGGTGCCGGTGGCACAGTCGAAAAAAGTAATATAACGATTCCCGTTCGGACACCCGTGGCCAGAATGTAGTAAGTAAGCTAGTAGGTTTTTTAGCGAGTAATATTTTCATAGAATTTCTGCATTGCTCGCGCAAAACTTTCTACACGTTTTTCAACATCCGTTTCAAATAGAATTTGTCACATACTGCCTAAAAACATCAAGCGATATTAATCTATAAATATTTAATATATAAATGGTCATAAAACCGTTGGTATATTTCTATTCGTTTAAAATCTCTTTCCCAAAGAATGAAATGTTTTCAAGAATGGTTTGTTGAAGATTGTCCTTTGCCAAGAACTTAATGATAGCGCAACACTTAATTAGCCTGTAAGGTTTCCTGGCTTACCTCACAATATTACACAATATAACAAAACTCACAATATAAAAAAAAACTTACCAGATATACTTAAGTAGAATCTAATCTCTCTACTAAAATGTTGTTCTTTATAATAAAATAACGCATTACAGTCATCCCTCGCTAAGCACCTCTCGAAAATTCCGCGCAGTGGTAGAGTGGCAAAGCGAAGCATGGAGCTCATATAAAAATATGTATAACTTCAAAAAAGACCGAAGCGCAAGTAAAATAAATAAAATATGTATTTACTTTAAACCATTAAAACCATAAACCATTTTCTGATGATGGCAAAAATGTAATGTAATTGGTTTTGTAATTTGCTGGCAATTCAAACAAACTTCTTCGCATTTGCTATATCGTCAATTAAAAGAAGTCGGTTAATTTTGATTGTCTGATTTTTCTCTGATCGGCGAACAATGGTCATAACGCAGATTACAGACTTCGAACAAAATCACATACTTTTTCCTAGTCAGGATCGATTTTACTTGTTTCTTCTCCCAGCTTGTCCGCTAGTGACAGTAACTCAGCAAGCTTCGTAGTGTTGAGTTTCGGATTTGATTCTACTGGACGATCAGTTTTTCGCTTTTCATCCTCAACGGAGTCATCCTCTTTATCAGCTGAAAGCACCTCCGCGATCTTTTCTGCGATAGGTCTTTGAATCTATCTCCGCCAATATCCGGTGCTAATTCTATTAGTGTTTGTTTAAGGCCAGCGTCTTTTCACTCTCCAATAGCAAAATTTTGTTCCATAATAGCTTCAATGTTATTTCGGTTTAGGTATAAAAACTACCTTAACCTTTCGCCAAGGTGACGGAATATACCGTAAGGCTAGTCATGCCCAAAAGATTTCTCTTGATTGTGCCTCCAAGGGACCAATTCCTCCCGTTAGTATAACCGGATAGAGGCCATCCAGATCCGGCGATTTGAAATTTTCAAAGGACATGATTGCATCCCTAACCTTTTCTCTAGTGACCGCAGATTTAGCTGTGTACCAGCATATAATACTGCAGCAAAGAGCAGGAGATTTAGTCAGAGCCGTAATCTTCCGATTGCTTTCTGTGTTTCTATCATCGGAGCGCCCGGAAAGTGAGTCTCAAGTAAAGTCTGTAGAGACTCCTTTCTGGACTTAGTAAAGTTATAATCGTGTCGGACGACAGACCTCTGTAGACCGGCAGCCACTTTAACCTAACCTAACCTAAAGTTATAATCGGAGTGTTTTAGATAGTGCAGCTTAGCTGATTGATCCTTCTATAAGACTTCGCAAAGCCTCGACATTTCCTGCGCACCTTCCAGCCCCTCACAGAAGATCTAAATCTCACTCTTGGATATCCTCACCAGATTCTTATATATGTATTATCTGTGAGGTTCTGTAGGCAATCCAGTCATCAGTGTTGCTCTTATAAGCTCGATTGGGAAGTTTCCTGGTACTTTTATTGAGCTTCTCTAGCTCTCAGTTCCACATCTACTCTTAACTGCCCGGGCAGGCCACTTCATAGCAATTTATTATTATGTGTCTTCATAGCAATTTATTATGTGTCTATTCAGAGTGCTCAACCGAGATTCTATTAACTTTGGCGATTTTACCGTACCACTAGGACACCCTCTGTCTGCAAGAAGTCGTTTGAACTTAGTTCAAACAGTGTTCCTTGTTAGTTCCGTGGCTAAAAAGAACACCAAGTAGCGATGAACAGAGAGTGAGACGTCATCTGATACATGCCATCCAGTTATTGATCTAACTATTCCAAACAAACAAAGTGATACATCAATAACCGCCCTTCTGTTTGGGGCGACAAATATGGGAGAAATCCCTGTGTTTGAAGTTATTAGTCCCGCTGAATTTGTAAAATCAAAGAGCCTTTCTCCGCTAGCGGTATATTTGTTGCTCCCTCAGCTGGTATGCTTGGAGTTGGCATCGCAGTCCACCAAAAGCACTAGTCTCTCCGATTCAGTGCACTGGACTAGATCCTGCATTGGCGGCAGGAGTAAGAAGTCAAAGGAAATTAAGCTGAGGCAACTACATGTGTTTCAGCCTGCCACTTTCTCGGTACTGCACGACAACCGCTAACATGACCCGGCTTGAACAACTGTCTGAACATGGTAGCATCAAGCAGATTAGAAACCAGTACACAAGTCCTCGGCCGTGTCGATATTTCATCATAAAAGATTTTTGCCCCCGTGATTGAACTTAGTCCGTAGGTCCTGCTGCCTCGAGCCCACGGCTCCTGTACAAATGCAATCGCAGGCATAGAAATGTCCTTAGTGAAAGAAATTCTATAAAAGAGAATTTCCACTAGATCTCTGCGCTATGCCCTGGAAACCTTTCCATAGACAGACACAAGAGTTAGTGCTTCATCACTCCTTGATTTGGTTTAAGGGGACATTCGCCTTTGAAATTTTCAAAAAATCGATTTTGAGATTTTTACATATTTCGATTCTATATACGTTCAAAAGTTGTCTCCTAAAATTTCATCAAGAAATTCGTCATCAAAAAAAAGTTACAGCTAAGGTAAAAAACAGTTTTCGACCTTTTACTCAATAAAATTATGGTGAAAAAAACTTTAAACGCGTTTTTCTCGAAACTACCTTTTTCAAACTGGTAGGACATTTTTCTCCGAATCTACTCGACCGATTTTAAAAAACCAAAGAGCATTCGATTACTTATTAAAAATAGTAAACAATAAGCCTCTAAAAGTTTAAAAAAATACTCCCCTCTTTTTTTTACGGGGATGACTTACCCCCAAAAAATGCCGTTTTTTCGCATTTTTCAGAAATAGACATACAAAAACTTCAAAATATGAAAAAAAAAAAAAAAATGAGTTTTAGAGGCTTATTGTATAGTTTTGAGTCTCAAGAATAGAATCCATTTGGAATTTTTCAAATATCTGTTACAGGAGGTCCACAATATGTCCTACCGTTTGAAAAGTAACTTTTGGATAACGCCCTCTACAGTAGCCAAGGGAAACTAAAAATGAAAAAACATGTTTTTTTTATATTCTTTAGAGACTGTTTAACAATGTCCAAAAGAAATTTTGCCAATAAATATAGCAGTTTTTTCATAATAAAATTTTTAAAAAGTGTTTTTTTTTTCAATTTCAAAGGCGAATGTCCCCTTAAGTTAACCGCATACAAAAAGAAGCTCAGCACCATACGATATCTGTCCCTGAATGTCGAGAAACTTCTCCGTTCAAGTAAGATCACCAGGTTGAAACCATCTTCACCGGTGGTGGGATTCTTCCTGGGACTCATGTACCTGATGGTCCTGTGTTTCATACCGATGCCCGGATTCACCGATTAATTTTAATAAAAAATTTCATACCGATAAATTTTAATAAAAAACTATTCTAACTACTAAATTTGCCAAATTATTCAACCATTTTTTTTTACAAATCCTAGATTGCTGTTGTGGCCGTCATGTGTAAGCCGCATAGATGTCCTCACATCTACATGACCGGCAATATTTGTGTATATTGTCCAGGTGGACCAGATAGCGATTTCGAATATTCAACGCAGAGTTACACCGGCTACGAACCAACATCGATGCGAGCCATCCGGGCTCGATACCATCCTTTTCTCCAGACTCGAAGTCGTGTAGAACAACTTCAACAACTTGGACACTCTGTTGATAAAGTCGAGTTCATTATAATGGGAGGAACTTTTATGAGTTTGCCTGAAGACTATCGCGATTATTTTATTCGAAACTTACATGACGGTCTATCGGGATTCACTAGCACTAGCGTCGCTCAAGCTGTTATGTACTCGGAACGTTCACCGACTAAATGCATCGGTATAACAATTGAAACTCGCCCGGACTATTGCCTGAAGCGACATTTATCCGATATGCTTTCGTATGGTTGTACCAGGCTGGAGATTGGTGTCCAATCAGTATACGAAGATGTTGCACGAGATACGAATCGAGGCCATACTGTACGGGCCGTTTGTGAAAGTTTTCAGCTGTCGAAAGACGCTGGGTATAAGATAGTTGCACATATGATGCCCGATTTACCGAATGTGGATTTAGAGAGGGACATTGAACAGTTTATTGTAAGTGTTAAATTTCACACTTCACTTAAAAAACTTTCATTATCTCCTAAGCGTCATTTCTGGTGAAATGCAAAATGATTATGAAGTGCAATATAATATTAATATATTTTTAATCGGTTCCAGGAATTTTTCGAGAACCCGGCGTTCCGAGCGGATGGGCTGAAAATTTATCCCACTTTGGTAATTCGCGGAACCGGCTTGTACGAGCTGTGGAAGACTGGGCGCTACAAAAGCTACCCACCATCAACACTTGTGGATCTCGTGGCAAAAATTTTGGCGTTGGTTCCACCGTGGACTAGAGTATATCGTGTACAACGTGACATTCCAATGCCTTTAGTAAGGTAAGAAAAAATACTTCTGAAATGTTCACAAATTTTTACAAGTACATGAGGCTACACACAAGTTTTCATATGATTGATTTTATAAACTATAAATAATTCCATAGCAACAAGTAAATGTAATGTAACCATTAACAAATTCTCCTAACATTATCTAGGAAACTCAGAATTTATAACGGAGTATTACATGTTGTCAGTAAAATATTTGCAAAAGTGGTGGGCACGATCATTTCAGAGCTATAAATGCAGCGGTTAAGATAAGCTATTTCGCTATTTGCAATAATTTTTTTTCTCGAAATAATGGACTAAAACATAGTATTCACTTACAATGCCACGGGGTTAAATGTTAGAAGAAAAGGAAACAATTTGAACTCTTTTTTCGAAGTAGGCTTACAAAGGAGGGAAATTGCTCGAAAAATCGAAAGATCGGAGCACGTAGTCTGGAATTGCTTGAAGGACAAGAATGATTACGGCCAAAGGCAATTGTAAGGACCTCCAAAAAAATTAAAAGTTCGGGATCGAAGAAGATTTCGTCGAATAGTGTCCGATTCTATGACATCAGTGGCGAATTAATCTTCCGGTTTCAAATTGCAAAGTGTGGCGTGACTGAAAAGATGATAAAAAAAAACATTTTCCATTCAAGAAAGAAATCTGCATCTTGTCTGAATCGCCAACATAAGGATGTTAGGCTGTCCTTTCCCCGCTAATATATAGATTTAACTGAAACCAAGTTTGAATAATTCTATTAAATTTTCCGTTTTGGAAATAAGTTTTAGCATTCGGAAATTTTAAAAGAATAAAAACAAGAAAATATAGCCATAAAAATTGGATCGGCCAGATGGCGTAAACGCCACGTTAGTTTTTAAGAAGGACCCTTGTCGGTGGTTTATTGATGAAATGGGGTGCTTTTATCAGCTTTGGAATTCTCTCTTTGGCGTTTCCATCGTCTCGTATTGATAGTACCGAATGCCAAGCTACACTAGTGGAAATACTTTTATCACATTTGTGCGCATGTTCTGAAGAAAATGTCCTCATTCAACTGGTAAAGCTCGGGTAAATTTAAATGCTGCAATAAAGTCATGGTTTACGATGAATGGTAAACTAGATTCGCCAGCACGCTCCTCTGATTTTAATCGCGTGGAAAATATGTGGCGATGGTTGGCGAGATATGTCTATAAAGACAATCAACAATTTAACGTTTTTGAAGATCTGAAGGTCGTCATTTTAGAGGTATGGCCATCTTTAACATTGGAGCAGCTGCAACCATACATAAATTCAATGCAGGGTAGAATATTTGAAGTTATTTGAAATCATAGGGATTGATAGGTTATTAAACAGGTTAAAAAGATATGTTTATAAATTTTGTTTTATGAAAGCTTTCCGCGAAATGATCGTGATCACCGTGAACTGATCGTGATCACCACTTATTCATGTATTTCACTGATAGTAGGTTATTCACCGGTATGTATAGTTTGATAGTTTATTAACGAACGGAAGAGTGCAATTATTGGTTGTATTATATTTATTTGTTGCTATACAAAAGAAAAGCCTGCACCTATAGTTATGGAATGCAGTATTATCGTGCATTTGCAGAAAAATTCATAATATTGTGAAACGATTTCTATTTTTGACTAAACTTTTTGTGGTAGAGTTTCATAAAGCCAGGTTGCACGTCACTAATTCCCCTGATCAGCATTTATTTAAAGCTGAAATGTACACCATCTCTTAATTGAAAACAGTACCTGCTTTGACCTCTTTTTCAAGAATCCTGCCCCTATAGTGCACGTCTCTCTTTCTCTCTCTCTCTCCCTCTATAACTCATCAAACTAAGTATCCACCTCACAAAAGGCACTGGAATTTGAGTTTGTCAGTGACCTCACAGACATGATATTGCTATTAGACTGTGAAGTTGCGTAGGCAGTGGGATCTTCATGGTGGTAGCCAAACATCAATCAAAGGGGCCAAATTTCTAAACCCGATCTTCGAACGCACAATATAGGTCGTGCTTTTCTTAAGAGAATGAGAAGTGAAAAAATAAGTCTTGTACATTAAAGCTTGGATATATTAGAGATAAACGGAAAAGTTTCGATTAATTGAAAACTCTTTTTTCACCTAAAAAAATGCATGTCAAGATTCACTTTAAAATTGGCGTAGATGGTGTTTCCTTTCTATAAAAATTTTGCCGTTCGAATTCCAGAAATTCGTGACCGTGACCTTTTTGGTCGCTGAAACTGATTTTTTCTTCGGTGACGGTTCACCAGGACAAATCCTCTGTTGGGATTATTTTTTTAGCTCTTTTGTGAAGTGATGAATCTTTGTTTCAGCGGTGGTTACAAAATGTCACAATAACTCGCTTGGATTGCGTTTAAACATATCCAAACAATGCTTCGAAATGGCCACGCAAATTTGTTTGTGATCCACTGCTATCACTGTCCGATAACTTTCTCTTTCAGTTAAGATATTTACGATCTCATCTATCTAGCGTATCTTTACGCGGCGATCGTCCAACACGATATCGTGGAGTTTATTAATAAATTCGTTAGTTATCACCTCATTCGAGCGTCCTGGAAGCGCAGCATCATTTGTGCTCGCAATATCTTTGTTTTTCAGTGTCCTTAAAGGGTTGCATACACTTAGGACGTTTAAATTATTGTTTGATTATTTTCGCAATATACATATATTTCAGTATATACACAGAAAAATTTATGTCAATCCGACAAATATTCTACAAGTTACACGTATATTTATAAAGACGTCTCAGAGCGATGCAGAGACAGTAAGCCAAGATATCACAGAAATGACTAAATCGATTAGCCTCAAATTGTCATGCAAGCTTTATAGTATATTCTTTAGTGATTGATCGAAAACAATTTCTCGCCGATAAATATTTACCATTTTAGAAACAATCTCAGACCAAAATGTTCATTGAAAATTGAAAGTCTCTTTTATTTCTTCATCTTAGATGATCGAATCTATATACAGTGCTCACTGCAAGACGATTTATTTAAAGGAGCTTTATAGTTAAAAGTTACCACGATATATGTTGGAATTTTTACGTCAATCAATCGAAATGTTTTTTCAAAAAAAAATCTTTTAAAAATCGCTTTTTATCGACCTCTACTAGTAGGATAGTTTTATTAGTAGTATATTTTTAGTAGTGGCATAGTTTTAGAACCATAGTTTTCTTCGTGATTTTTTCCCCTCATTTTACTAAACAAATAAACATTTATTTAGTTTCGAACGTTATTAAAACTAAACTGTTCGACAGAGCTACTTGAAAATTTTGATTTAGGTCTAGGCCTAAATCAAGTGGCAAATGTTAAAAATAAAATATGAATTAGAGCACCATCTATTATCAAAATAATTGATTTATCGAACAGTCCTAATCACAGCAAAATATCTCAAAAAATATTTGTGAATGGAACTCGAAATCTGTATAAAATTCCTTGAAACTTATTAATCTCTCAATATTTCAACTATAGATTGTTGGCTATATTTAATAATTATAGTTGAAAGAACCTAAGTCATATCTCTTGTTTTAAATAATCGTGTCTAAACAAAATTTTATTTTACATGTTTGGTTGAAAAAACGAGTTTGGATTTAAAACGGTCTATACATTTTGTTCATTTTCTGCCATTTTTATTACAGCTCTGGTGTTGAGCATGGAAACTTGCGTGAATTGGCATTGGCTCGGATGAAGGACTTGGGTACCGAATGCCGTGACGTCCGCACACGTGAAGTGGGCATTCAAGAAATCCACAATAAAGTTCGTCCTTACGAAGTTGAGCTGATTCGACGCGATTACGTTGCAAACGGCGGATGGGAAACATTTTTGTCATACGAAGACCCTGAACAGGATATTCTGGTCGGGCTGTTACGGCTGCGTAAATGTTCACCGGAAACTTTCAGGCCTGAATTGAAAGGTGCTTGCTCGATTGTACGTGAACTTCACGTTTACGGATCGGTTGTACCAGTAAATGCACGTGATCCAACCAAATTCCAGCATCAGGTAGGATTTATTATCCTAAACTCACTTCTCAAGATGTGTGATGAACATTTTTTCTTTAGGGTTTCGGTATGTTGCTGATGGAAGAAGCAGCTAGAATTGCCTTAGAGGAACACGGAAGCACAAAAATGGCGGTCATATCAGGAGTCGGAACAAGAAATTACTATCGTAAGATGGGTTATGAGCTGGAAGGGCCGTATATGACGAAAATGTTAATTTAGATTGAATATTTATCTGTAAATAGGGAAATTCATAAAATAAAAACACTTGTCTTATAATGTACATTTTCCGTTTATTACTTAAAAATACAAAAAAAAGTAATCATTTTGTTTTATAATTTACTTTTCAGTTCTCTCACAGCTAAGACAAAGAAAATATATATATATAAATAATTGTCCCTTTGTAAATGATTTCTTTTCTTTAAAGTATAATACATCACCCATGAGTTTTTTTCTCTCTCTTTCTCTCTATAGAACTCTTCATGATTTAGAAGCTAGCTAAATGGAGAGATCTTAAGTTACCGCGTTCGATAGATGGAATGTGATATTTCTGTTTTCTTCTTTTGTTACAAATTCTTCTATCGATTAGCATTTTGATTATAAAGTGATTACATTTTCGTTTGTTTATACAATCGGCTCAGCAGATCCAAATATGGTGAATATGAATAATCCAACAAGATTTATGCCTGCTATAGTACTAAAAACGACTGGCCAACTTTGCGTCAGTTCTAAGATATGTCCTGCTAGATAGACACCTAAAAAACCTGTAAGTAGAGAGATTGTTGAATATTTTGTTTAATTATTGAATTTTTGGAATTTTTACTTTAATACAAATATGCATAGCTAATTTATATAGTAGGAGTACTCATAAGTGATCAGGTATTTTTATTTAGGAAAAGAGGCTTTAGTCAAATTCAGGGCGTTTACGTGTAAATAATTTTTTTTTGTTGCTCTAGACTGCACCTTGACATTTTGTCACAATGAAATTAAAATTTTTTATTACATCGGTCTAATCAACTGGCAGATAATGAACCATCAGGACATTTACGTAGTTGAATGCTCTCGCTTTCGATCTGGTTTTAATGGAACGATTACCGCAAAAAAATGGTGGTGTGTATTAGATTGTACCAAAAGTGAATGTGCCAGCGTTGGTTTAGGACATTTTCCTTTTTTTGTCCGATAGTGATCGAATTGGATGACTCATAGAATTCGATGATGACGCTTTAAAACGGAGTATTTTTTAAAAAAAAGCAAATACTCTTTAGGTTTATTGCTTAACAGCGCAGAGACACCTTTATGAAATCCGGAAGGTTTACAGACAGGATATTATGATTCCCACGTCAATGATCGGAGATGAATTCAGAACTTCGGCGTACCAATTTGCACTTCTCTATTGTGTAGATAACGAAGGGGTCCGTTTTTAAAAGATAACGAAGGGATCCGTTTTTTTTCAACAGGAAAATGGTTATGAAATTATTAAAAATAATTAATCGGTCGGATAAGCCGTCACTTGAATATTTCCACAGGTTGATTAAAGTCGAACATTTGATACGCTGAATTAAAGCTTCGGACTATTGCGCAGGTTGGTTCATTTAATCCATAATTGGTCTTATGAAAATTTATGGATAAGGTACTATGATGCCTACGCTCACCGTGGCAAACACGAAAGCTCAGTTTTGATAACAAAAACTCCGAGTTTACGTTTCCAGTGAGTAGCTTCGCAGCGAATATAGCTTTGAAATTGTGACGTCGAGTTTCAAGAGTGTTCATGGTCAATTATTGCAACCTGTTTTCATTAGGAGGTAAGCGAAAAGGATCAGACCTTTTGGACAGACTCAATGCGATCTATGTGCTCCTTATAATATGGAGAGCAAGCACTTATACTCTAGATAGGGCAAACCAGATTTTTGTCAAACGAATGTCATTGAATTCTACAAAATTTGAAAAACCTATCTTTTGTGGAAGTATGTTAAAATAAATATTGAAAAATACACTCTCCGTGTACCTTCAGTACAAATCAAAACACAAATCATTGACTATCTCGAGAGTACTAAAATGTAGATAGAATCTTTATGCTTAGTAGGGCAGCACAGTTGCCTTTTACTATTATTGAGTCAATGTGGTCATTAAAAGTAAAAGCATAGTTTAATAGTACTCCTAAGTCACGAACTTTATTATAACGTGTTAATAGTTTCAGTTAAAGAGTAATTGAAATTAATGGGACATGATTTTTGGGAGAAAGAGATAACTGAGCATTTGTCAACATTTAGTGTAAGTCGGTTTAGAGCGCACCAATTAGCGAAATTTGACACATTGCGTTGGAGGATCGTACAATCATCAAGTGACGATATTCAAACACTCAATTCGTTATTTCGGTCTCTGCCGGAAACAGAGTGATTTTCCCGTGTATTTTGTGGTTGATACCAATAGTTGAGACCAACGTCAGATTGTTTTATGCATAAACGTTATTAATTTGTTATCCCTTTCCCCTTCTTGCTTAATATAGCATAGACAACATATATCTGCTCAAGCAAAGAATAATTGTTACGGGAATATCGTTCGTGGAATAAGCTTCCGATAGCAGAATCGAATGGAATTGTTTTTAAACCACGTGAAACCACTTAGTTAAATTTCAATTTTAATCGTCCCACAAAAACAATTCCATTTGTTTTATAAAGTTAATTAAACACCGCAAAATCGTTTTACTATACATAAGTTAGTTATGTTCGAATCTTTTACTACAGCTATATACTTGATCATTTTTCTACTCTGTTAATTCATCTTGTGTATCTCCAATAAAATAAATTCATTCGAGAGCATTTTATAAAATCGAAGGTTATGCTTTATCCCAATAAGCATTTCCATAGTTTATCTAAATTTTACATCGACGATTTGAGTGCTATTTAAATTTCAGCTAATTATCAGCCGTAGCTAAAAGTATTTCACTCGTATAGCAGTGACTAGTAAAAAAGTTGCGACTTAGATATGGTTTACTGGTGATAAATATAAGCAAATACTATTGTCACGCAAATACACTGGTGAGAAAAAGTTTCCGAACAGGTTTTAATTCTTTAAAACTCATACTGACTAAATGGAACCAATTTTCTCTTTTAAATTATTATTTACTAATCTAAGATAACAAAATAAAGTAAACAAATTCAATCGTTATTTTAAACAGGAAACAAAATTTACGTTAAAATTACAAGAAAATGTGTAAAAAAGTTTCCGAACACTTTTAAATATTTCCTGGAAAAGTTCCTACGATTAGTTTATCTGTCTTCAAATTGAGTGAAAATAATTACTTAATATGTAGTATGAAGTCCGTTACTTTTTATAACCTGTTCTAGCACTTTTAAGCTTAGGAATACTTTTAATTCCACCCCTTTGCGTTATGTTTTTACCCAAACGAGCTTAAACGTGCTGAATAGGATTAAGGTCTGGACTTTGTCTTGTGTTTTCCAAGACGTGAGGGCAGTTGTATACCAATCACTGACGAACAATCCAAGCTTTGTGCTTCGGATCTTTATCTTAGTAAAAATAAAAATTACTTGTGATATTAAACTTTTCGGCCCATTGTTTAAATTTTCTTTCGTAAATAACTTTGTTCATTGTTCTGTCAATAGAGAGTAAATTGCCAACACCACTATAATTTATTGCACCCTAAACCATTGCACTTTTTCCACCATGCTTTACGGTACACTTTAAGTTTTTAATACAAAACTCTTTGTTGACTTGCCGCCACGTTCTTTCTTGAATTTAATCACGTTTGAACAAATTAAACTTACTTTCGTCTACAAAAATCACTTTTTTCCAAAATCTACTCCTTTATTTCTGAAATTTTTAGCGAATTCAAGTCCCTTTTTTCTGTTGATTTCACTTAGTTAAGGTTTCTTCTTACAAACCCTTGATTTAAGACCGTTCGCATTAAATACTTTCCGTGTTGAAGACGTGTGAACTTCCTTTTGGTTGAATTCTTTCAATTTCACAGTTAACTGAGTAGCATTTTATTTTGGACCTCGTTTGATTTCTCTAAAAAGAATTTTTTTGACTCTTTCCACTAGTTTCTTTGGACAACTAGAAAGTTTTTTTGTCTTCAATTAGATTATTAGTATAGTATATTTTCCAAATATCAAATACAGTTGTTGTACTTAAATTAATTATACTTGCGAACTCTCGGAAACTTTTCCCCTTTTTTCGATGAAAAATCACCAAAGAACGAATTTTTCTACCAGTATTACATCCTGTTTTGCCTGGCATTGATATTTTTTAATTTATGAACAACACTAACGTGAAACAATTTGCAGCAGCCGATGCCAAATTACCTACTGACAGTCAAGAAATGTGTTTGTTCTACAGATTAATTTTTACCGTTATTACAAGTGTTAGGAACGTTATCATTACAGCTGTTCGGAAACTTTTTCACATCTTTTGTTGGAATTTTTACGTAATTTTGTTTCCTTTTTAAAATACAGGTTGAATTTTTTTGTTATATACATATTTCATACAATAAACAATATAAAACATACAATAAACAATATTTCAAAATAGAAAATTGGTTCTATTTAGTCAGTAAGAGTTTTGAATAGATTTCTTAAGGAATTATAATCTGTTCGGAAACTTTTTTTCACCAGTGTATATAAATTGCGCCAAGGTGACAAAGTACTGTGACGTGTATTTAAGCTAGCGCCGCTTTTCGTAGCTCAAAAATCGCAATTTACCGCCTCGCATAGTAAGCAATCGAATGTTGAAGTAACGATTATTGTTCAAGTGGAGTAAATTCAATAGAAAATTGGAGAGAGTTGAAGATAAAACACAAAAATCAATTTCCAACTTCTAAATAATTTCAACGTCAGCTAATGTTTAAATAAATGGTTGAATCAAATCAATAACAAATCAGACTATTTTGATCGTTCGATAAAAATGGAATATACTTCAATATTCATTGTTCTAATAGATAAATAAAATTACCTGGTATCGCTCCAACCGTGTTCATAAGACCAAACACGCTACCCGAATAAGCAGGTGCTAGGTCCTGAGGATTTACTGTCACAGCATTATTATGAAAGCCAGTACCACCTATTTATTTGCAAAATCGTGTCATTTCAAGACTTTAAATGGCTAAATAAAACATCTTACCTATAATAATCGTCATACATATAAGCGCGCTGTTGAAATTCGACGTTCGGCTCATAGTAAACAGCGCGATATTCTGCAAAATAAAACACGTTCCCTGTATAATTTTCCGGACTGTTGACGTCGACCATTCTCTTGCGATCAAATACGTAGTTAGGTATTTGGCTAAAAATGTGCAAGGCGGCAAAGCCAACCACGGAATCATATTCACTACCCATCCTTTAGCATGAGGGTAGCCATCGTGAAAATATGTTGGCAGCCATGACAACAACACGAAGAAGCAATTCATTTCACATGCATGAGTCAAAACGCATGCCCAAAACGCTGGACGCATAAAGAGTCGAAGCCAAGGAACAGAGTCTTCCGTTCCCGGACCTTTTGTGCATAATCTGCTTGGAATCGAAACGTTAATGATGCGGTTCCGATCGGCTGACATCGTATAGTAGCGCAGGACCAATGCCCACGCTATTCCTAGTAGACCAATCACCCGAAAGACAGACGGCCAACCGAAATAATCAAGAATAAACGATCCTAAGATTCCGGTTAGTAAAGTTCCCATCGCTGAGCCTGATGTAAGTAAGCCGAAAAAACTCGACCGCTCGTTTGAACTTAAGTTCTGCAAAAAGAGGAAATGCTTTAGAGATGTTGAGTTCTCAGTGAAGCGCGCTTACTTGACTAGTTAAACTTATCATACTCGGAAAATGAACACCTTGAAAGGCTCCATTGATAATTCTTACGGTGACTACAAACGAAATTGCATAGTTTTTTGCTTTAGGTGCGGTATATATTATATTTGGCATCCAAAATGTAATCAGAGACCAGCCAATGGCTGCCAGAAATATCACTCGTTGTCCACCGAATTTATCACTGAAATAGCCCCCGAGAACCTGGAAAGAGAGTCATTAAAAATTACCATGAAACCTTTAGTTTATAGACTAGTGCGATCAACAAACAACAGAGAGGCTCTTTGAGCTACTTTTCATATTCTTGTTTTAATTTTTATATATTCTCTATTATCGTAGACAGCAAAATAAAATAACTCATTTTAAAATGATTTTATATTGGCAATAAAATATTAATGTAAGACGTGCTGCGTCGTCAAGTGCCACACTATAACTTGTATCATAATTGAATATGGATCGTGCAAATGCTGTCTAGTTGAAAGTTCTTACTTGTGTCAGAGTATACCCCCAAAAGAAGGAACTCAACACAGTTCCCGAATCAGTTTTGCTCCATTTCTGCTCAGCTGCTACAGCCGGCACCAACAAAGGCATCGTCGTTCTTGTCGAGTAGAGCATGCAGGTGCCGGCAATAAGTGTTATAAACCATAGTCTCTTTTCATTCCTAAATAACAGAAAATAAATTAAACGTTTTAGCACAAATCAATACGTTCACTGGCGATATCGAAACAAACCTTGTCCAAACACTTTGATTTTCATGTGATTCCCTCAATAGGGAATATTTCATTTTTTCATCCATTTTAATTTTCATCTATCGCCACATAATTGACTGTGGCTATTTGATTTAATGAAAAAGAGGGAGTTGTTGTCGTGAGAATATTTATTTGATAAACTACGATTCTAAGCTACACTCTACTAACATTATCGCCGTTTCAAGAATACACGTTTCACTGGAACTGACAAGCAGCTGACAAGTACACAACTTTGACGTTTATCTAATGTTTTTGGAAGGGAGAAGCGGGAGAAGTGAAGAAAGATTTTGGGGGACCATCTTGAATTTAGAACAGCTGTTAGTCGAACGATTCTAATGCTGCAATGAGTTCTTTCGAAATTTTTTTATTTTACCTTTAAATTTGATCTTACCTCGGATTGGTGCATTTTGTCATTTGTAGTCAGCATCAGTTTTGTGATTGATTGATCTGACGTCACATCCTGTTAAAAAATTTGGAAACGAAGGCGAAGACGTCAATTGGGAAAGGCGCAAAGGATCGCCAAACTTTCATTTTATATCTTTGAAATATCGATTACTAGGTTTCTCTCCACACTTTCTTTGAAAATAAGCAATTTCAGACTTATTTTAGAATAAAAATCATAATTTCATGAATATAGCGAGTTTCGAAGCGCCATTTATTGAAAGTTTGGTAATGTGTTACATTTCAATTTTACAATTTTGATGAATTAAAATTTTTCGAATAAAAAGTAACTCTTATTTAAATTTTTGCTTATCATGCGAACACATTATGACAATCTTTCAAGTTCTGAAGTCATCGAATATGTCCAAAACACTTCAGAACTAAATTATTCCTAGACTAATCCGCAGCCTATATAATAGAATAAACTAAATGCAGTCTTATTTCCCGAGAGTGTAACATCTTAGCGCGGCGGTATCACTTCAAACATTGCATATTTCCAAGTCCAACTTCTTGCCAGTGTCTCAAAGCGAGATCGATCTTTCTCGTACATTCGCCCAAGCTCTGGTTCCATACAAATCTGTGAGTGGAACACTAATTACATCGATCGTTATAGATGGTGAAAGCATTACCTCTGTAAAAGGATCCGTCAATAGACTTTGCACGGAAAGAAGCAGTTTCGATGCTGTTAGAGCGATAGACCAGTTATGTTGAATTATATCTATTCCAACGTCACCATGACGGGATACATTCGGATGAAGGATTCTTGTTAGGAATCGCACAATCGGTGGCATCATTGGGTAACTAAAATAAGACGTTCACTAGTTTTGCAGCTACTTACCTTGCAGCTACTTACGAGCCGGGGAAGTAGATGTGCATGAAGAATTTGCCTCCTTCGTAGGGACTACCAGTTGGGCCTAGGATGCTAGCTTGCCAATGAGATTTGTTTTTATCCAGTGGTATAGCTTCAATGCCTTCTGATGCGTCGTAATTAAGAGAGCGGAATTCAATCCGCAGTCGATTCATACGGATAGCATTTTCTCGTCCGATTTCCGGCGACTTGAGGGCCAGCTGCACTAGACATGTGCGACAAAAGCAGGAAGACATGAGTGAAGAGTACATCTGCAACCAAGAATATATTCATTTTCATTTAACCGCCTCTGGCATAACAGATTCTTACTTGGAACCAGTCAGGAACCTCAACTAGATTCTGAAATAGCGGCCATCGTTCCTTCGAATAATTCCTCCACATCAGTTGTGTTGTGTTGCATTCTAAAATTTTCTTCCATTGCCGGCATACTTCACTGGCGTTCCACATCGATACATCGTCGAGATAATTGAAAATCGAAATCAACACCTCGACGGGTAGTGAGGAGATGCTCGATTCAGATATTTCCGCCGGCTGAGGAAGCGACAAAAGTTCTACGTACTGTGAAAGTTCGCGCGGCGGTGCAGGACTAGGACGTCGAATTTGAAGTCGAGTGTTAAGTAGATTAGATATTTCACGCAAGTCTTTATCTTCTGGGAGTCGTGCAATATCCTTGTTCTCTTCAAGTTCTTCCTGTTCTTTGTGCTCACGCCCCTGTTGATCTTTACCTTCCCGGTCATGTCGTTCTTTATCCTCGCGATCTTGTCGCTCTTTATCTGCGGCAGTGAATGGAGGCTCGTCGTTTCCAGAGTCCTCACTGTCTGAAAGTTCAGTAACGAGCTCTTGTTCCTCGTTCAAGTTGGTCGGGTATAGGAAAGCGTGGCATGTTCCGCATATAGGATCGCCGAAATTCGGTCCATAGTAGCCATTGCATACCCAACAAGTTGTACTATTCTGATAAGAACAAAATACTATTAGATTTACACCTAATTAAACAAACACTTACGGGGAATTCGAAATTGTCAGATGGAGTGTCCTCATCTTCTAGCTCACTATCGGTTAAGCCGTCACTTATAGCATCGCTTTGGGAATCTGTTAAACAGGCTGCCATTTTTGAATGTGTAATGTTCAAAGTGTTTATTTTTTCATCAACAGCCTTCCTTTGCGGCTATTTTGTAGTTTAATAGAAAGAATGTCAACAAAGCAGAAATCAGCTGATTGAGAAGCTGACAGGAGTGTTCACAATAGAAATATTTGGAGACAGGTTCAATTTAGTATATTCACAATAGTGGTTGAGTAAAAAAATGGTTGAGTAAACGACGCGAAATTACGAAAACGGGTAAACGGAAGTATTTTCTTAGCCTTCAACCAAACCGATTAAACCGATTAACCAAATGCGACTGTTGTAGAAAATGAATAAGTGGGGGAAAATTTCCTTGGTTTTTTACTGGGAAAAATCCGAAGAAAACGACGTGTTAGTTCTAAAATGTTCTAATCTCCGATTTCACTTCTAAAGTGTCTAAAAAGGTGTCGTTTTTGTACAAATGGCTGAGCTAACCAGTGATGCCAATTTAGCTACATTGTAGCTAAATTTAGCTACAAAAAGAACCTGTTTAGCTACAAAATTTTTCATTTAGCTATTGGCTACAAATTTAGCTACTAATTTATAGACTATAAAAAATTTAAATTTTTACTTTGATTGCATTATTTTCACTAGTTTATTAGTATTTAAAACACTCAGTGCTTGAAAATAATTTCCTCAAATTCCAAGGTAATCGCGAATGCTTTGGGTAGTATAATAGTACTACTACTATGTACTATGTCTTTCTGGGCAAAGAGCAATAATAATCTTCTAACAGTTTTATTTCTTTTGTTCTGTGCGAAGGAAAACAGAGAGTTTTAACTCATTAGGAATAAACGAAAATAGGTAAGATAAACGAAATATGCTTAATATAGAATACACATTATCTGCCAAAATTTAAAGACAAGAACCGAAAAATTCAGGCGTAGACATAAAGTAGCAATAAAACGTGGACAAGGTGTTCGCACAAAACCTTAGAAGACATTAGGAATCGTGCTCAGTAGTAAAACCAAACGTTAAAATTGTGCTAGCTACGTTTTTTTTTTCATTATGTAGAATTTTTCAACACAGTGAAAAATAAAGACAATATTTTGTGAGTTGGGGGCAGCACCTGAAAAACAACATCGGCAACAAATCAAAGCTACAATATGTATTTTCGTTGTGAGCCGTTGCGCATTAAGATCAATTGACCATTTGAGTGATATGTGTAAGAAACTAGCAGTTGAGTCCAAAAGTTGGAGCAAGTGTAGGATTCATCGATCAAAAGCAGCGCCATAGTGAAAAACGTTATGTTTCCATACTTCGAATCGGATTTAAAGGCAGATATTGATTTTTTTTGTTGACGAGTCTACGGACATTTTAGTGATATTCAGCAAAAATTTAGTACAATTTACTTGAAGCTCATCCCGTCATAATTACAAAGCAATTACATTGTAGGCCTCGAGTCATCATCATTTCGATGATTGTGGACATTAACTGATGCCTTATTGATGACTTTTCGCTTAAGAGAGAGAGTCATGTCGTTGTCATGCCATTTCAGCTAGAAAGTGGAGCTGTTGAAAGTATTACTACTGCCATAGACACGTGCTTAGAAAACTACAACCTAAATATTGGAAATACGACAGACAGCGCAAGTGTTATGGTCAGAGTCAATAACGGTGTATTTAAAAAATTAAGTCGCCAAAATCCTTTTTTAATGTTAATAAGACGTGCTTGTCATTCCGTTCGGGTTTCAGTTTCTCCAGCTGCAGGATCATTTCTTCCCCAAACGTTAAAGTTTTTACTTGCAGGAATTTATAATTGGTTCTCTTAATTCCTTTGAAGATGATACCGATTTCATAAACGAGGTGGTTGTCAATTAAAGGATCAGTATCAAGGATCATTAGCCAATTGTTTCCACTTCAGTATAGTCCAAACACCAGAAGAATGTTATTTAGCAAAAATGATTTACAAGGACTCTAACAATTACAAAACCTTTTATATCTCTTATTTCTTCAACCCATTTTAAAGGATACTTCTATCATGAATAAAAAATAGAAAATAATTCTGTTGAACTTACTAAGCTCTTCAACAATTTTTATACTATTTTATACTGTTAAATTAATTAACTACTCATAATACGATGTACATCCAATATTTTTCCATGTGAATTATAAACATTAGCTTAGTAAGACTGTTTTTTAGAGCCTTGAGTTTTTTATGTTTGGAGTTAACTACACTTTTTAGCTACAATGGGAACTTATTAGCTATTTTTGGCTATGTTTTTCCTAAATTCTAGCTACAACGGCTGGAAAAAAGTTGGCAACACTGGAGCTAACGATGTGGAAATCCGGAAAGCCAATAATGTCCGAAAATGGCGAGAATGGAGGAATCGAGGAAATTTTTTTTTGTATGATAAAGAAAACTATAAATTATTTTAAATATGCAACTTATTTTTTTGGTTTTTTTTTAGCTAATTAAAGCTAAAATTAAAGCTAATTAAAGCAATAATAAATTCAATTTAGTTAGTGGTTCCTTCCTGATTTTGTAAGTTTGCAAATTGTTCAAAAGTGTTTATAATTCTTGATTTAGAGTGTAGTGTGATATTAGTATAGACAGACACCGAAGCGTTTATGGACTTTTTAGATAGATGGCTACGGCGGATGCTGCAATGATGGTTTTAAAATGGAGTAGGTTTAATTTTGCTTTTGAATGAAGGAAAATATGCTAAAATTGGAACTATAGTGATATAGAGATATGAAACATGGAGCCCCTAAACCAGGATCAATACTTTTTGCAAAATATCTAACGGAAAAGGAAAAGAAAAGTGAAAACGCATGGAGTCCTCTTGCCTTTAAGATTCGCAAAAGATAGAGTTACAGTTCGATTGTATGTCACAGTTCGAAAATCAAAACGAGCGGTGCTTGTTTTCATTTCACTTGATTTTCACGAAAGAAAAGTGATGAAAATCTATATTTTTTTTCGGGGCTGGAGTCGATTGCGGTGTTCGTTATGTTCGGGCGTATTTGTACAGAAAGATTTAGTGCTACACATGATGTAGGACGCTACTCAAATTAAGTGGACTAAGCTCGTCTACGTTCACCCCATAGTCGTTAGACAATTTCGACGATAGATATATGGCTAATATCCTTGTGTTTTTGCGGATATATGTTTGTTTTTAGGGGTGTTTTTTATTTGTTTTTCTAAATGTGTTCTTTTCGTGCAGTTCTTGTATATTTTTGGGTGTTTTTCAATCAATTTTTAACTCTTTCTACCACCTATTCGGCCTCTGGTCGTAAAATTTCCCAGCTGGGGTGCACAAGTTATTAAAAATTCAGCTTTTTGTTTAAAAAGCTGAAAATGGAATTTTAACGAGTTCAAGAAGTCGAGAATCGTTTCTTTAATATTTTCTCCATTTTATTAGATGATATATTTTCCTCGACGGCAAATACGTTCCCAAAAAATACACGCGCCCGCGTTATGATTCTAACAGTCTAAGAAATTGTGCGGTCAGCGGAATTGCTTCTGGTGTTTCTGCTCCTATGCACTCTTATGCTGAGCCCAATGTTTCGAAAATGAAGGGTTCGTGAGAGAAGCTCAAGGCAATGGCCCACAGGAACGTTCTCTGCTAAATTTAATTGCAGCAGGTGCTAATAACTACTTCTTGGATATGATGCTCCAACTCCCATCTGCCACGGCTGGACATGGCTTACATTAAGTTACATTAAGGGGTTACCCCCACTTGTAACTTTGAAATTTTTCTTTTATTTTTTGTTGCATTTTTTTTAAGTATACCTACCTGAGAATACGTCCTTCAAATTCCAAGTCGATCCGAAAAAAATTGACCGAGATATGAGCGTTGGAATAGAAGAAACCGTTACGTATACAACCGGCTAATCTGCCGTCTGCCGCGCTCGACCCTCTCTCCGGTTTCCATCTATTGTTGCGGCCGAGAGAACTCGAGAAGGCAGAATGCTGAGAAGGCAACAGCAAATTGCATTTTTAGATGCGGCATCGTCGGCGGAAGAGCTATTATATGGAAATTTAAAAAAAAATTGTTTCCTCCGTGTAAACTGAAATTGAAACTTTAAACGCGTTTTTCTCGAAATGACATTTTTGAAGTCGGTGACGAAAATTACTCGAAAACTACTGAACCGATCTTCTTGAAACTTAGCAAGCTTATTCAATACATAAAAATGTAGTGTTTAATTTAATCGATTTGGTGTTTTAATAAAAAATGGCCGTTTTATAGCCAAAAGACGACCGTTTTTTTAAGTGAAAATCGAACCATTAACTTTGACTGTCCACCATTTTGCGAAAAATGGATATTGGTTTAAATCCTTCGATCAAACACTAGTTTATACTGTTATTTAACTACATCCATCGCTATTTTTAGTTTCGGATGATCCAATTCGACACAATGTTGGCCACCGCAAAAATTTTAAAATTAAAATACCATTGTTTTGACGCCCATTTGTGATTTAACAATGTAAATTTTTTCAATAAAAAAATTACTGAGAGGTGTTTAATGTATGTACTTGAAGATAATATAATAGTCGATTAAAAAGTTTCGTAGTTTTCTTAAAAAAAATTCATGAAAATGACCTATTTTTTGCGCTGCAAGTGGGGGCAACCCCTTAAGAGCGTAGGAATTAATATTATTAGTGGCAAAATTCAGTATTAGTTTAGTAAGATTAAAATTAAGAATAAAAATTATTGTGAATATAAATATTATTATTTTTTTACTACTACTGTTGTCATATTAATTTAACAATAACTCACATTCATCGTTTCTTAATTTTTTTCTTTGTTCATTTGGTACACTGGAAGTTGACAAAAATTGTCATTCCTTAAGCGTTACATTGATTTGCAAAAGTGTTGAATTGATTTGAAACAGTGTATTTAATGAAAGGTATGCTCATTAATTTATTGTGAAATTGATATTGAGCTATAGAAAAGTTAGTAAAACAATATTGTACAAGGTTTTAGTACGGATGAGTACCAATTATAAATTCTATTAAACTAATTCTATATACCCAATTTGAAACTTCTATAAAACCAACTTAAATAAAATGATGTAGTAGAAAAACAACAGGAGATAAGAATTATAAGTTAAGGGGTTACACCGCAGTAGAGAGCGAAAATTAAACGTTTTTCTGCGATTTTTCTCTATGTGGAAGGAAAAGTAAAAAAGTAATTCTCTTTAAAGATGTTGGTTAAACATGTTTTGAAGTTTTTTAAAAAAAAAATTTAATTAAAATATATTACAAAATGGCTGCCCAACAGCCGTTTCTGCGGAACGGTTTTTTTAGAGGCTCTGCGGCACGCAGTAGAAGTGCACCAAAAATTAATCTGGAACAAAATAAAAATTTTTTTCTTAAAGAACATTAGTATAGCTAGAGAAATACGTAGGGGATTTTGAAATTTTTATTTTTGTAAAATTGGCGAGCATTTGAAAAAAAAGTGCATTTTCCTTCAAAAAAACCGGCACTTATTTGTAGCTAAAAAATCGAGATATTTACTTATTGAAAATCGGCTACGTATTTCTATGCGGAATGTTGTTTTAAAGATGTGATATTAATTTGGAGTGAAAACATAGAAAATTGTTTGAGTTATGCTGCGTGCTGATTTGAAAAAACGTGTTTCGAGAAAAACGCGTTTAAAGTTTTGACTCGTGTTTCAAGTATGATATAATAAAAAAATTTGATCATTTAATTTTTTTACCTTCAATCAATAACCAAATTTACTTTATACATCAATAACGTCAGAATCCACTTTCAATTTTTTTGCCGAAGCGCTGACACCGACCGAATCTTCCTCCGCCTCATATCTGTTCAACCGTCGTCGTTTCGTCACGTTGGTCCGTCGCCGCGTCTTAAGGCTGGTACTGAGTTCGAGTTCACGTGAAATTTTGACATGTTTCCATTATCTGGTCATTCTTTCGAGAAAAGCAGAGACAATGCTCATTTCTGACGGATAAAATGTCATGAATTTCATTTTTCGATCGATTTTCTTATTGGACAGACATTTGCACTGCTCAATTTTCAAATTGAAACACTAAATGTCACTTTTTCGCTCGAAAGAATGAACTGCACAAACTAAATTTGCGTGAAATGATTGACAACATGTTTTAGTGCCATCTATGTTTTCGAAGCGAAAGCAACTTCAAAGCAACTTTTCATGCTAAGAACACAGTACCAAACTTGCTTATTTTCAAGCTAAATTTTCGCCGAAACAGATTTCACGTGAAATGTTGTATGAAAATTTCACGTGAAATCGAACTCAGTACTATGCTTTATACGATATTTTTGAGCTTTTAGGGCTTGCATACACAGTATGCACTCATTGTAACTCACATAAATGTAAAAGCTACAAATAACGTGTGAGAAATCAGCACTGCAAAAAAATCGTAGTTCGAATAACTTCCACGCAAAATTTACGTCGTCTCTCAACATCAAAGGACACTGTACTACTGAACTTTTTGTTCAACATGCTTCAAAATGTTTCTAACGACTTATATTAGTGTATTAGGGAAGTTGGAAATCATATGATAAGACATGATGCTGTACCCAATGAGCAGGTGTCGTATCTATCGCAGGTAGTCATTTTCGAGCAGTCGGGAAGAGTCGAAAAAGTGCTTGAAATTTCTTTGAAAACGATTTCCAGCAGGTATGAAACTGTTTGCCTCTTATTTTAGAGGTTTCAAAGGATTTTTTAAGCCAATAAAAAGAAAATCAATTTCCTGAAATTTCTACTGTGGTGTAACCCCTTAATTTCTAAGAGTAAGGACCGTCAATAGTGACAAAGAAGTGAAGTGACTGATCGTGCCCAATAGTATCAAACTTTTTTAGGTGAGAGCGGGGGAAGTGGAGACGCAGAGGATGCCATCTTGACAAATCACTACCGGAAAAAAACTGCATTTTGGCCTATAATTTTCGATCCAGCCAAGACATTTTAACGAAATTGATGATTTTTCTTTTTTTTAAATTTTAACGAAATTCAAAAAAACCAAAAATCATGAAAGGGCTACCAGCTATGGTAATTTTTGTATATCTTTAGTTATGCTGCTAACACAGGTTTGCCAGACATTTTCGTTGATATTGCACCAACAGATACTTCCATTATATATTTAAATGCAAAGTATTTACAATAACAAAAGGAACCAATGTTTAAATTTTCCAAGATTTGAAAATTTTTCGGATGGCAGCCTCAAAAATTGTTTAAACTTTCGATGAAATCCTGAAACTTTCGATGAAATCCTCGGATGAAAACGAAATTCAAATAATATTGGAATTGTTTTTGCGGGATGATTAAAATTGAAAAATTTTTAATTTATCTTGAAAATTTTATTTGACAAAGTGGTTTCGAAAGCATGCACTGTTTCTCATCAGACACCAGCACACAGTGCATACTTGACTGGTGTGACCACTTGCAGTTGGAAATCATTAATTGTTATTTACGCTGGTTGTGACAAATTTTAACATCTCCGACTTATATCCACGGAAATAATTTACTCATAAAGGTTATTGATTTGTGATCACGGTTCCCTTCTTGTCTATAATCGCATAGACAACGTATATCGTCTCTAAAGCTTATCAAAGCAGAGAATAATTGATGCGGGAAGCTCGATCGTTTTGCGGAATAAGCCTCCGAAAGCAGAATCAAATTGGAATTGTTTTTGCGGGATGATTAAAATTGAAAAATTTTTAATTTATCTTGAAAATTTTATTTGACAAAGTGGTTTCGAAAGAGATGATGATGAGAAACAGTGCATGCTTTCGAAACCACTTTGTCAAATAAAATTTTCAAGATAAATTAAAAATTTTTCAATTTTAATCATCCCGCAAAAACAATTCCAATTTGATTCTGCTTTCGGAGGCTTATTCCGCAAAACGATCGAGCTTCCCGCATCAATTATTCTCTGCTTTGATAAGCTTTAGAGACGATATACGTTGTCTATGCGATTATAGACAAGAAGGGAACCGTGATCACAAATCAAATAATAGTTTGGTAGGCTTATTACTGTTTTGCTGAAAAAGTGTTGCCAGCACTGATCACTTTCATCATTTATGTTAAAGGAGATGTTATCGACAAACGGTTTTTGTTACTTTGGGTAAGAAATGGTTGATATGATATTACAAAAAAGCGTATTAGGTCTTTATACATTTTTTGGTCACTCAAGGACAGTTCCTTCGAAAATCCGTTTTCTAGCGGTTCTCGTGCGCTAGAGTTTTTTTTCATTTCGGACGAGATGCGAGTTTGTTTCCAATGTCAACCAATTTTTCCAAAACTCCTGAACTTCATGCGAATACATGTAGACAATGCGGTGGGGTCGGTATCGCTAATGTTTTCGGCAATTCCTGAATGCTTTGGGATTTCTCTTGTTTTGTTTCTCTGTCCACGTCTTCATCGTGTGGACGAATACATATGTATGCGAAACAGCATCCGGATATGTCTGCATGTATTTCCATTAAAAGATTATCGATATGCACTCTCTCAGTCGATACGCGATTCATCGATTCGATATAATCGTATTTGGAGGTTTTCAGGCAGGATTAAAGAGTTCCATTAGCTTGAATTTATTCAGAACGAGTTTTATATCCTGGGAAAGTTTCGTTTTCAATACGATTGCCCGAACAGCTATAATATTTATACGTATGTATGCAGGTATGCATATGCACGTGTTTGCGTGATCCACTATGGCAAAATATTTATACATATCCTTTCTCTCATGTAAAGTGAATCATTTTCGGGGAGAAAATGGACATAAATGAAAATCACAACGGCACTTCAGCTATCCATCAATGGTTGGCTGATTTTTACAATGAAATGTACATTGGATGGATTGTGTAAAAATATAATACCAGCTAGGTACAATGCCATTGCCATCGCCGATGGATTGAAAGCACAGGACATCAACTATTATGAAGTGTGTGAGACAATCTTAAAATCAGCTTTCATTATGTCGGTGTACAAATATTGTACGTTTTTCGGAACATTAATTTGATTCTTAAATTATCATAAATATTTTTTTTTTGCAATTTCGCAAAATTGAAGGTTATTGCATGGAAATCAGTATATGCAGTGCAAAAACTAGAAGCTATTAACTATTAACTACCCACCGGGCGTCTGAGCGGCTGATCAAGGAAGTAGTTGATGGGGTCAAGATCGAATGGGCTACTGGCACATTCCGACCTTACAAAGCTACAGGGATTGATGACATATAACCCATCATGCTTCAAAAAGCAGATAAAACCATCATTCCCATTTTGCAGCATATTTTTACCGCATGCCTCCGCCTCGGGGTAGTACCCGAGAAATGGACAAAAGCTAGGGTGGTCTTCATTTCGAAACCTGGTAGGTTGAATCATCATTACATGAAGGACTTTAGGCCTATCAGCTTAACATTGTTTCTGCTCAAAACACTAGAGAGGCTTGTTGATCTGCACATCAAAAGCTCGATTGATGTCGCGAGACTCTGTGTTGATCAACACGCGTATCTAGCGGGCAGATCAGTAGATACGGCATTACACAAAGTTGTCGGTACATTAGAAAAATCCTTACGGCAGAAGGAATTCATGTTGGCAGCCTTCTTAGACATTGAGGGGGCCTCCAATAATGTCACTGTCACGAGTATCATCGATGCCTTGGTTCGATATGGAGTGGATAAAACTCTGGCGACCTGGGCATCGGACTTGCTCAAGAGCAGGCGGATTGAGGCTACCTTTTTGGAGGCCAAAGCGGAAAGATTAGTCGGAATCGGAACACCACAAGGAGGGATTATATCTTCCCTTTTCTGGATCCTGACAGTCAACGAAATACTGGAGAATTTCAGGGCTAGTGGCTTTGAGGTAGTGGCGTATGCCGATGACATAGTGGTACTTGTGAGGGGTGCGTTCCCACAAACTTTGTCGGATCTTATGCAATCGGCGCTGGACCATGTCCAAACCTGGGCCAGAAAAGTCGGTCTTAGGGCAAACCCGACAAAAACCGAATTTTTACTCTTCACAAGGAGACACAGGGGACCGGCTATTGCCACGCCTAACCTCAACGGAATAACATTGGAACTTGCTGATAGTGTTAAATATTTGGGCCTTATACTAGACAGGAAACTGAACTGGGGGGCTAACGTGAAGCACAGAATTGGTAAAGCTCGAGCAGCACTTTTCGCGTGCCGGTCCGCCTACTCCAATACCTGGGGTCTTAAACCTAGGGCGGCCTATTACATATTCACATGTGTGGTGAGGCCAATTTTGGTGTATGGAGCGATCGTGTGGTGGAAGGCAGCGGAGAGTAAAACTAATATCAAGGAGCTAACAAGACTGCAAAGATTAGTTTGCATATGTATTACGGGCGCTTTAAGAACCGCCCCAACGGCTGGGTTGGAAATGATTTTGGGACTCATGCCCCTAGATCGATTCATCTTTAGAAGCGCAAGCCTGGCGGCGATACGCGCTAAAAGTTCCGGCATGTGGAACGATTCAGATCGGTGGGGCCACAGCGGTATTCTTACAGAATGCCGCAAAAGATTTGGGCTCGTTGCAGAAGACACGGACCACATGAGCAAAATAATACATCTTGGCAGGAATTTCCAGGACAAGATACCCACAAGAATAGACTGGAAAAAAAAGGAAGCTACTACCGATGGGGGCGTCTGGATTTACACGGACGGGTCAAAAACGGACACAGGAGTTGCCTCGGGTGTGTTTTCTACGGATCTGAGCCTTAACCTGTGGTGTAGACTGTCGGATCATGCTACCATCTTTCAGTCTAAATTGCATGCTATACGCATGGCAGTTGAGTCCATTAGCGGAATATCAACCAGATCAATGACGATTTGCGTCGACAGCAGAGCAGCCATTCTCGCTCTTGCGTCTTACAGATGTTCTTCAAAAACTGTTAACGCTTGCAGAGTGGCTCTCAATGAAAAGGCAAGGCATATTCCTATCCGGATTATGTGGGTGCCAGGGCATAGTGGGGTCATGGGCAACGAAAAAGCCGATGAATTGGCGAGGAAAGATTCAGGAGCTAGCAATAGCCCCTGCATCACTGTACCATGGTCAATCGCTGACGCCACAAGCGAACTTGATGCTGCAATATGGGCCATACTGAAGTCTGAATGGGAAAACAGGTTGGACTGCAGGGTGGCCAGGACATTATGGCCATCACCTGATCTAAGCAAAAGCAGGAAACTGCTCAAGCTCAGCAGAAACCGCTTGAGAGCCACGGTCGGCTTGCTCACAGGGCACTGCCTTACCGCGTCTCATGCGAACAGAATGGGACTGACATCCAGCAATTTATGCAAGAGGTGCGAGATGGAAGAGGACACCATCGAGCATACTTTCTGTGATTGTCCGGCCCTAAATAATAAACGCCTCAAGATTTTTTGGTTCTTACCACTTTCAAGGGTTAGCAGAGGTGGCCAGTACCATCAAGCTGAGTCAGCTGATCCAGTTTGGCGAAGCGGTCACTTGGCAGCTCTAACAAGCCAGCGGAGGGTGGCAAATGGGCCCAAATTGGTGGCCTAATGCAAGCCGCGTTCCCGGCAGCCCTCTTTACTAACCTAATCTAACCTAACTATGAATGGAAAGGTTCGAATTTTGTATAAGCTGATTCATTAGTAGAGAAATTTAGCACCCACTGAGAAGCTACAATCATTTCTAAATACACCGAAATAATGGTTGAAAATCGAGAAGCTGACATTCGTCCGTATAGCTCTATAATTCATTCACGTACCACATAATAGATATAAAAGTAAATATACATATTTGAAAATAGAAGAAACACTTTATACATTCAAAACACCCAAATGCTTGAAATCCGCTTATCTCCCTCCAATACTCAAAATATTTAATTTATTGAAATAATATCAATATATTTGATACTTTTTTCCAAATGAACATTCTCTACATCCATAAAAACCGATTACATATTTCCGTAGATAATACTATTCACTATGGACTACTCCTGATTTTTACATCCGATAAATAAATTTGCGAACAACTGGCTCGTGAATAGGTCATCTCCGTGGTGGTTGGGATGAGCTGTTTTGTTATCAGTCCAGTATTAAAGCAAAATTTATACTCGTAATATTGTGCGAAAGTTACATAAATGTGAAGAGATACAGTACATACTTTAACGTACATATATATTCAACGAATATATTCAACGTACGTATTTGTATTATATAGGCCCGGTCATAATCGCACACACACACTATACGTATCGAGCAGCAACATATTTCAGCTATTAACCAGCGGCATATTTCCTGTAAATTTATTGGAACTAGTTGTCAGAATTGATAGGCCGTGCACACCATTGTCCTTTTCGTATTCACCAAACGATATCATAAAATCGAACATGTCAGCCACGATCCAACCCCTTTGGTCTCTCTCACCCGGACAGATGGATGGATAACGGATAGATGGATGGATGGACAAGTGAATGCAAATACAGGAAGTGCAAGTGAACAGCGACTGTAATGAATTCAGAAGAAAATATTTATTTGTTTCGGCAATAATTTAAGGGTAGTGCTAATTGATGTTGACCTAAAGCATTTGTACTAGTATTCATTGCGAAACGAACACTTGACTTTCCACTGTAGAACTGGTGTCGAAAAGACACGAATAAATAGATTGGCGTTGATAACTATAGGAACGCAAGGATGCAGGTGACAATAACCACGTTAAGCTTCATACAAAACGGATGGTTCGGAATTAGTTTACTGAATCGGGATTAAAGCTTTGGCTTTCAAAATAGTGTTGTGCCGTCGTTAACTAGAGCAAATAGCAAACGGTGATTTGTTTTAGTGATATGAAGGATATTTATAGCGTTCGATCTGTAAAGGTGAATTACTAATGTGAATTGCTTTTGTAGCAATGGTTGATTCGACACGTTTGGATACAGGAGACTGAACACGTATCAGAACGCTTCTATTCTGAAAAAGCAAACTGATTTATCATTTCGTAATTTAGATAAGAGTCACGACCGCAGTAACGCAGCCTTAAAGCCTTAAATGACGATAAAATCTTACATAGATATCATAACTGAATGTTTAGATTATTTTAGATTTTGATTATTAATAAATTGAAGGATTATATAACACAAAATTGTATGAAACACAGAGTAGAAACTAAACCGACTTATTATGCCTCTTTTAGTTGGTTACAAATCTTATTTGGTAAGGGTATTTTACACAGTACTAATTCTCCAGGGAGCTTGGAGTTAATTGAAAAAATTTGGCACCTGATAGCGATTTGATGCTATGATAAATTTTGAGGTCGTCCGCATAGAATAAATTACATATAAAAACTCCGCATAGAATAAATTACATATAAAATAAAACAAGGTGGCCCAGGTGGCTACCTTGAGATTCTCCTGAGTCGCCATGAATGTCTTTAGAGATAAGCCCTTAAAATTCCAGATATTGTGAGCGGCTACCGATTTTGAGCAGCTGCAGTCTGGAAATCAAAATTGACTGATCAAAACGGTCAAATGCGTCAATTTGATTATTTTTCGTCACTTTGCGTAACTTTTGCAAAATATCTATTTAGTAGGCAAGGTCACAGTAAGAATGTTATTTTTGGTTGATGAGTACTGCAGGCGTGGCACGAAAGTAAAGAGGTATAGGAAGCAAAATGTCAACAACCTTCAGTTTGGAATTATTTCAAATATGGTGAATCGATTTTGTATACTCTTTTGCACTTCCAAGTATTTACAAGCTGATAATAGGTTTAAAAATATTTTTCAGTTCCTAATCTGTTAATTAGAAACAAGTAAATTTTTTTATTAAACGTTCTGGCAAAGCAACCTTTGCAAATTGAATTGTATGTGTCACTTGTTTCTTTCTCATTATTTCCGCTCTGACAGTTCAAGGAGCCAGACAAGTGTTAGATAATCGATTTATAATGCATGGAATTTTATTAGCTTTTTTTGTTGTGAAATATAACGACGACAACCGGAACCACGGGCGTTTTATTTCCAAAAAGCCTAGAGTTGACAAATTTTTATTTCAACTTTCGCCTGTGAAACTGACGCTGCATTGAGATTTTGCATTGCATCCTGCTGGTTGCAGTTTGGTTTGCATCAAACCTTACCACTGTGATAAAAAAATAAGGTGAAATTTGAATTTAAACTTCGCGCGCTAACGACTTGATAAAATCTTTCTAATTTTATATTGGGGTAATTCCATTGAAAATCAACCAATTTTCAGATAATTTTTGAACTCACCTCCTTGGAATTTGAAAATAGTTTGGTATCCAGAAGGTCTGGTGAGTGGATTATCGAAAATGAAATATTTTTGGAAAATATGGTATAAGTGCGGAAATATGGCCTCTTGAAGTTTTTGAGAAACGTCGGTCCGTGTGTCATTAAAAAAATTGTATCAAATCTTCTACTTTACGTAGAGCCTTCAAATATAACTTGTTGGAAAGGAGAAGGTGTAGGTATTCTAGAAAAAATAGTGTTAAAAACATCCTGGCCAAAAAGGATAAAAAGGATCATTACCGTGTCCTTTATCCTTGAATATTTCAAAATGCGCACCTTCGATTTTCTTCATTTTTTTATATATTGTAAACAGTTATATAAACTACAAATTTGCGAAATTTCAAAGTAGAGCTCGTAAAAGTACAGTCGTGAGAAATTTTTAAAGGTGTGGAATACTGTAGCCGCTGAAGAAAATTTATAGAAAATGGTACCGAAACAAGGTAAAACTTACAAAATATGGTACGAAACAATTTTATGTTTTCAAAATTAATTTAAAAACTGTTTTGCAATGTTGTTTTAAGCCCGCAGAAGATTCTTATCCAGTTTCTAACGTAGAACGATCTGTATAATTCCATTGCTTATAACTAATACCACTCACGCAATTTTCATCAAATTTTTTTCACATGTACTTAGAACAACGGTTGATCCAGGACAATCCTGGCAGCTAGCAAAGTAACAATCTGTTTGTGGGGGAGAGCATATCATCTGACCTTGTGACCTTCTGACCTGACCTTATTAATTTTGAAAACATAAAATTGTTTCGTACCATATTTTGTAAGTTTTACCTTGTTTCGGTACCATTTTCTATAAATTTTCTTCAGCGGTTACAGCATTCCAGACCTTTAAAAATTTCTCATGACTGTACTTTTACGAGCTCCACTTTGAAATTTCGCACATTTGTAGTTTATATAACTGTTTACAATATATAAAAAAATGAAGAAATTCGAAGGTGCGCATTTTGAAATATTCAAGGATAAAGGACACGGTAATGATCCTTTTTATCCTTTTTGGCCAGGATGCTTTTCACACAATTTTTTCTAGAATACCTACACCTTCTCCTTTCCAACAAGCTATATTTGAAGCCTCTACGTAAAGTAGAAGATTTTATGCAATTTTTTGAATGCAACACGAACCAACGTTTTTCAAAAACTTCAAGAGGCCAAATTTCCGCAAATGTACCATTTTTACCGTAAAAATTTTATTTGTGCACATAACTCAACTATTTATATTCACAGTGAAAATTTCATTGAAATCTAACGATAGCGATAAAAGACCGTTGGTCGATTTTCGGTGGAATGACCCATTGGTAATATTGTCTTTGATATATCTGTCAAATGTTATGTCAATATTTGCATTTTTCTATTATTTGCGCCCGTCTTTTTAGACAGTAAAAAGTGAATTTAGCGATTTATACAATGTATAATTATGTTGACAAAAGTATTTGCCTCAAATTTTGTTTGCGAAATGAAATTTCTGCTGCAGAAATGTTGAAAATGTTGCGAAAGGCCTCTGGTGATATGTAAAAAAAAAATATTTGTAAGTGGTACAATGGATTCAAAGAAAGCATTGAAAGCTTTAAAGACGAAAATCAGCTGATGAGCAACACGTCAGGGAAATCAAAGATTTGGTGCTCAAAAATAGATTCTTTGTAGTGAAATAAAACGACGACGACCCGAGTCACGGGTGTTTTATTTCGAAAAAGCCTAAAATTGACAAAATCATTCATAATGACCATTCCTTAACAATAATTTCATTCATTTTTAGTAAAAAATAATTCTTTTTCGACCTCGAATAACATTACGATTGGTATTTAAATAGTACAATATTTCAAAATACATTGATTGATTTCATCAAATTTTCCCATAATTATGTATACAACTGGTAAAACCAATCTCACATAAAATGCATAGGCAAACCATAAACGAGTGAATCACCTCAATAACGGAGTCAGTCATCGTACCAATCTATTTACATAGCATTGCTAATGAATCAATTCCTGCTATTTTTCCGAATAAATACTAAATGAAATGATCCTTTGTACTTTTAGCTGTACATCAATATCAATTAGCTGTATAATGTTCTATTATTATAAATAATTTGTGTAGAATTATCATATTTCTGGCTTTACTGGGCATATTTTTAGTATCAATTAGCGCGAAAATAATCTATTAACGGAATTTCATTATTTTTGTAATGAAATAACTTTGCGTATATATACCAATTATAATTGAATAGAGTTTATTTCAGCAATTTGTTTTTGTTATTTGATTTACAATAGGAAAGTATATAAATCAAATAGCAGCATGGAATTTCGACCAACGTTCAAATCATTCTTTTATTTATTTCAATACGCGATTTCGTATTGGAATTTCCAGTGACGTATATGACCTTATGACTATCAATTAATTTTATTTATTGAAATGGAAATTCCAGATAATCAATTCATTAAGCAGCTTTTATAAAGCCAAAGCAAGTAATGTTTTTCTAGGAATTGGAAAATTATAAGCACTTATAAGAAATGTGGTAGAAAAGTGGAAACAAAGTTGTTGCCTTTAAAAATTTTGATACGTTTTAATAAGAGTTGGTTGAATCCTTCAAATGATAAGCTTTTTAAAATATTATCACTGTAACTAGTTTCCATCACTGCTTGACTTCTAGAACAGAAACTCTTTATTTGTTCAATTCTATACTTGGTTCTGAATGATAATAGAGATATTGATTTGACCCAACCACCTCAGGAAGCTTATCATCTGAGAATATATATCAGATGATTTGCATTGATTTCGGGATCACTTCCTTAGATAACTAATTTTAAGCCTATTATTATTACTGTATACATATTGAAACTTACTTTACGTCATTAAGATGTGAGTTTTATAAATGTAAATGTTCCCCCTCTTAACTGGAGCAATGAGTTTATTGTTTTATGAGATCAGCTTATTTATCAAAAAGTTGATGCACTTTAGAAACATTTTAGACAAACCCATGCCAACTTTAGTCAAAAGACAGCTAATTAAACTTATTGGATGATATAACGAATCATTTTATTTTTTAAAAGCTGTTTCCCGCTCGAATTCTTGATAGAAAGTCAGTATCATATCTCCGCGGAAAATTAGGTACTATACTATGTCACGTCAAAGACAAAAAGGATAAAAAGGAAAAATGTGGAGTTTATAAAATTACCTGCCCAGTATGCGACAAAATATACATCGGGCAAACGAAACGGTTAGTTGGTGTTAGACTAACGGAACATAAACGGGAAGCAGCTTCAGCGAGGAAAAAGAATACAACATTAGTACGTTCAGCAGTAGCAAAGCACATATTGGAGGAGGATCACAACATAACTTGGGACAACGTGGAGGTGATCAAGGAGGTACAGCAGGTGCGAAAACTGGATGCGTACGAAAGCCTGCACATATGGAAAACCCCTATGCATAGAAGACTAAACACATACCAAGGAAACTGTGCATCACCACTGTTCAGGCTAATTTGAACATTCATTTCATAGTGAGGAGGATAATTTAATTAATATGGATAATAAAGTAACTAATAGGCAATTAGTTGGTAATTAGTATAAAGTCCATTAATAGACAATTAGTTGGTAATTAGTATAAGTCAATACTTTAAAAGTAAGCTCTATAAGTAGCATACACAAGTTAGATTAAGATTAGACTGATAGACACTGAAGAAGAGGGCAGATTACCCTCGAAATATCGATATTTGTCACAAAATTCAATATATCTAGCTTCTAAAGGAAAAATCGGTTTTTTTATTAAAATATTTTTATCAAAAAATGAGTCGCTTTACGCTTGAACAATGTTGGGAAACATTGAAAACTTATTTCCAAAGTGAGTGCGTTTTTTGAAAATTATTTTTAGTCGAAATGAAGCACCCACCGCGCCTGCTGTACGCAAGTTTGTTCTAAAAGTTCGTGAGACTGAGCATGCCAGTCTTACAGCACTTATGGCCCCCGTCGTCGTACGGTGCGCACAGACGAGAATGTGGCTGCTGTAGCCGAGACTGTGAGACTCACTCCACGAACATCAGCTCGCCGTTGATCTCAACAGCTCAAAATTCCACGCACTAGCCTGAGGAAAACTCTGCACAAAGGTCTCGGATTATTCGCTTACAAGGTCCAATTGAGTCAGCAATTGAAGGCGCATGACCATCCGCTTCGTTGTCACTTCGCGATTTGGGCCTTAGAGCAGCTTGAATTGGACAACGATTTTCGACAAGGCGCAATTTTCATCTCGGCGGCTACGTTAACAAACAAAATTGCCGCACCTGGGGCTCGGCAAACCCGCACATTATTGTTGAAAAGCCAATGCATCCACAGAGAGTGACAGTTTGGTGCGGGTTGTGGAGTGGTGGCATCATTGGATCCTTTTTCTTCGAAAATGAGACTGCGAACAACGTTTCGGTCAACGGTGAACGTTACAGAGCCATGCTATCCGACTTTTTTTTTACTGAAATTGGAGACATGAATTTGGACGACCTCCTTTTCTTGCAGGATGGCGCGCCAAGCCATACAGTCCATGCCACAATCGATCTTTTACGCACCAAATTCCCAAATCGTGTTATCAGCCGTCTTGACCATGCCAATTGGTCGTCTCGGAGCTGCAATTTGACCCCTTTGGACTTTTTTTTGTAGAGAACCGTGAAGGACCGATGTTATGCCAACAATCTAGAAACGATTCAAGCACTTAAGGCCAATATCATCAAAGCAATCCGTGAGCTAAAGCCCGAAACCATCAACAAGATCTTGGGAAATTGGAGTGACAAAATGCGCTACTGAACGGCCAAAATTGTGTTCCATCATTAATGGGAATGTTAACTCTTACTAATAAAGCCATAATACATGGCTTTTTGTTTATTTTATTGCATTTTTAAAAAGAAACTTGTATTTGGCCCACCCTGTATAGAGTGGCGCACGGCATTTGTCCTATTTGGAATGGCTGCTGTGAATATCCAGGTAATGGGAGAGAGTGCGGGGCGCGATTATTGGAGGGGATGGATGGGTAATTTGTACTCCTACCCGATTCAGCTTCAACAAGGCAGTGGACGGTGAAACAACGCTCCTTTTTCGTACTTTCACTCCATCATTGCAGTGCACCGTACTTTTCGTTTATGGTTTCCTGTTCTGCTCGCCGTCGTGTTCCTCTGAAAACCTCAATTCTGTCGTGGGTAAATCAATGCCATCTAGATGTACCGGCCGTCAGCTATGTAATCATCTTTGACGTTATCATATATGGTCCATTCTGACATTTCCACCAGGCAATGTCAATATACGCGGAAATTTCATGTGCGGAGTTTTAACTAAAATACGACTACACCTAAAACGTTAGATTTTGTGCGTGGATGCGTTGTAAATATAATAATCAGTTATTTTGACTTATATTTTTCCTGCCACTGTGTTTTTGCAATGCGTAGCGAATTTATCACACTAGTCTGCACGCACCGCATCAAGTAATATATAAAATTACTTGCCACGAGTGCAATAAAATATACATTGGTCAAACGAAACGGTTAGTTGGTGTTAGACCAACCGAACATAAGTGGGAAGTAGCCTCAGCAAGGAAAAGGAACACAACTGTAGTACGATCAGCAGTAGCGAAACACATCCTGGAGGATGAGCACAACATAACATGAGACAATGTGGAAGTGATTAACCCTAGATGCATAACGTTCTTTGATACCCCTCACAGCATAACGTAACGCATCATTTCTACCTGATTGCGCCACAATGATTTGATTTTTTGATCAAGTAAATGTAATTATAGCTTAACAGTAATCTAACAAATAAAAAAAAATTAACTTTCAATTCGTATTATTTTTATTTTACTTAAATTTAAACAAAAACTAAAATTCTTTGTAATTATGGCACTAATAAAAATAAATTTCTTTTCCTTGGGGTAAAACCCAAACAAGGACTAGTAACGAATTCAAATTTTTAATAATCATAAAAATAAGGTAGGAGAACCTAAATATTAACAAATCAGTCTCCAAACAGGAACTATATCTAATTTGAACATGTCAGCACTTTACACAGACTGGTTTTTTTGTTGTTGCATTTTTTGCACTTTCCCTGCGTCTTTTTTCTGAGTTTCCACGGGCAAAATGCATAGTATTTACTTTTCTTTACAGCAGGTTCATCTTCACACTGTAGTGAGTTCGCAGGCGGAGGATTCGGTAATATGCTTTGAATGTTTCGGTGCAATGTCCGCCTCAGAGTAAGAGTTTCAAGTCTTATTTCCATTGATAATTTTGCTAAGTCAGTGCTCAGTTGCTTCATAAATGCCCGTCTATTAGGGATTTTTCTTTTTGGAAAGCATTTCGTGGCAATAAATGACGTAGTTGTTGACAAAAGCCATATTCAGCATTTCGTAGAATAATGCAATAGACCATCTAATTGTTTTTCTGCTGCATGACATCTGGGAACATATCTGGTCGAACGAATCAACTCCTTCCTTTATTTGATTGTAGAATTCAATCATGTCTGGTTTTTTGTGATATAATTTAGAACACCCTCCTCGTCACAGGATGATAGTAGATATTCCATCTTTGCCGGTGTGGGTTTGTATGACAATAAAGCTAGCGGGCCAGCATAGCAAAACATTGAGGTTCCAGCTGGTCTAGACCTATTATTTTTTTAGCTCTTCCTGTATTTCCCTTTTATTCGAGCTAATCGTTCCAACTATAGTTAATTTATAATGCTCCTGTAGTAAAGATTAAGCTTACATGTTCAAATTAATAAAAACAATCCAAAAATAATTCAGGTCCTTAAGTTCAAAATGCTAAAAATCACATAACGTGGAATCATTTTGACTCACGATGTTACTATATCTACGTACATACAATACTTACCCATGAGATACATGCACAATTTGGGAGCTCTGGCCGAGTACCAAATTGGCTCGAACAGGGAATGCGATACATAAAGAGAAAGATGAATACGTCTCGTGCGTGAATCGTTTTGACTCACATTGTGTATCTAGGGTTAAGGAAGTACAAAAAGTACGAAAACTGAATGCGTACGAAAGTCTGAATATATGAAAAACCCCCATGGATAGGCAGGGGCGGATTTGACCATTTCGCCGCCCTAGGCCTCAGAAATATTTGCCGCCCTTTTCGTGAATTATATTATATGTAACAATACGCAATTTTTTTTCGATTCCTTAGAATACTTCGCTGTTTTTCGTTGGGCCCGAGCTCACAAAAAAAGAATATCAGACCAAAACCGGCACCGGTTCGTTCGTAAAAATTCCCTATTATTGCGCCCTTGCCACACAAATAATTATTAAAATACAAACACGGTAAAGAACCTAAAAGTACCTAAAAAAAAGGATCCAAAAATTCCTAATTTTTAACAGTTCAAAACCATATACACCTTTGCATCGCATATAATTACAACTTCTTTGCTAAAATTTTTATAAGAAAGTTTACTATTCTGTTCAAAATTTGCTTCCGCACTTGACTGGAGATCAACTATGAACTCGACTATTGTAAATTAATGTTCGATATGTTATTAGTTAAAGATGAACCCGAAATATTTTGACCTATGTTCAAGATTTCATTTTATAGGAATTTTTTTATAGAAATTAATTTCAGTAATGAAGTGCAATTTAAAATACACGTCAAAAATAAAGAGATTTGCATGTTGTTGATATACCCTGTACCATAATAATAATATGAAAATTCTCTGAAAAATCCTAAATTGAAGAGGTATTATTTGGGCTCCTTTTGGGATCTTTTTAGCTCGTTTTAGAATCTTTTTAGGTATTTTCAGATACTTTCTAGGTACTTTTTAGCTATTTCTGAGATTCTTTGTTCCTTTACCGAGATCGCATTTCGATATTTATTACAAGTCAAACTTTTTAATGTCCGAAAAATATTATCAGAGGTGAAATTTTCGCGTGCATTGATTTTTTAGAGAATTTGGTTGGCTTCAGGTGTTAGGCCCATTCGACTCAGATATATGTACATATACGACAGAAAAAAAACTGCCGTTCAAAAAGAAAATCGAAAAGGGGCCGCCAAAAAAAAAATCGAAAATTTACCGCCCCCGAAATTTGTCGCCCTAGGCCCGGGCCTAGTGGTAAATCCGCCTCTGTGGATAGGCAACTAAACACGGACCAAGGAACCTGTGTACCATCATTGTTTAGGTTAATTTGAAGAAGAGGGCAGATTTTCCTCGAAATATCGATACATGTCGAGTAATTAAAAGAAATCTAGCTTCAAAAGAAAACAATTGGTTTAAATGAATTGAATTGAAAAATATTTTATATTAAATTAGCCGTACAGTTTTTAGCCTGACTTAAAGTTTAATTAACAATAAAACTTACAATCTAGCGGCTATACTATTTTAGCCTGCTGGCTCTGGTTGGTTGTTTTTTTTCTTTTTTTTTCAGCACAATTTTTATTTCCTTACACTCTAATGCTATTACCCAGCCTGTACGGCAGCTGGGATTGCCCTAGCAATGTTTTTCTTAAAAACTACCTTACGCTAAAAGTACGATCTAACTTATACCTAATTATAACTAACTTAGCCTAATTAGACCTAAATCTTAACCTAGGTCTTAAGTCTAACCCCTTCTGTTCGTCGGGTGGCCTGTGTACGTGAACAGCGCATCCGTGAGCCGCCGCTGCACTGCTATCTTCGCGGGGCGCATAAATGGCTCATTAGAGCCACCTGTACGCCCTAGTGACCGAATCAGTCCGATCTCATGTCCGTCTATTTGTCTGTAAAATCGTGTCGTCAATTCTACAACACGGTCCCTAAGGGGCTTCAATCCTGACTCCTGATATAGGAGAAGGTTCTTCGGCCACTTTTTAGTTACCGGGTTGTAGAACCTGCCAGTGCAGAAGCGGAGGATTCTTCTTTCGAACATCTCCGCCTCGGCCATGACAGTCTTTGAGCAGGTAATCCAGGATGGGGATGCGTAAGTCAGGATGGGTCGAATGAGGGTCTGATAGCAAATGGATTTAGCTTTGGTGGTCATGCCCATCTTTTTGGCGAAAAGAGGTCGGATGCGCTGAAATGCGAATTCGGCAGCTTTGATTTTTCGCCGCACAAAGGGATTAAACTTTAAAAATTCCTGGAAATCGATTCCGAGGTACTTCAGAGATGAACTAGGAGTAATCTTAGATGTTCCGAACGAGACAGCGAGTTAATTGGTTTAAATTAAAATATTCGGTTTATGTTTTTTTTGTCAGAATTCAATTCAGTGCACACTTTATGGATATAAAAGAATTATTGATACAGCAATTGAATATTCAGCTTGATATTGTCGCATTTTCCAAAGTTGGTAGCAAAGGTTTCCGCCAACTTCGTAATTATATTACAGCTCCAGTACGAGCACATAAGAAACGGAGCAGAACTAAAACGGAAGAACATTCGATTTTTACTTGTTACAATGAGTGATTGTTGGAAATTTAAATTTGAATGTTTTTAGTTATATTCAAGATTTTTTTATTTTGAACGTGAGATTTCGAAAGCATCTGGAGTTTTGTGTACCTTTAGGCACACAGAAAACACATTTTGAGGATTTGAGATGAAAAAAACTTTCACTGGCCATCAGCCCAATACGTACAATATATTTATTTAATATCCATTTTAACAGCCAAATCGTCAAAACAGAATTAGTCAAAAAAGAAAGCAAATCACACAGTGCACAAAATTCAATTTTCAGTCTATGTCTAATATAGTCTAATGGTTTACATGTTCATCGAAGTTTTCACTTGTTTATCTATGAGTCAAAGCGAAAATACCATTCATGAATTATGGGTTTATAGATTCTAACGATTCGTATGACTTAAACAACGGATGTGATACCCGTACATCCGGCCGTATGTGAGTGCTCTTTCAAATTAATTAGGTCAGTGTTTGATATGATCTTTGATCGTTATACTAATGGAATATCTGGTGAATTTCATATGATATCATATTGGGATTTAATGGTCCATTGAATCATTCAATCTATAATACTGTATAATTGGAATTGAAGCAACTGAAAACATGTGTAAACGCACGTGCACACCTTTGAAAGTTCATTTCACTCTGCCCGGATCTTACTGCACATTTTCGAGAGATTCCCAAAAGGCACATGACGTCATGTAATAATGAGAGATCAAGTCTAATTAAAGCAACTGTTTTATAAAATCATTGATCAAAGACTGTACAAAAATATTGAAAACCTTAGTATTCGATGCTACTGCATTATTCAAGGGACTATAAACAATCCCAATAAAACCAGTAATCATCTATACTCAATTTAGTTCCGTTGTCTATCCAGACTACTTAACCTATGCTCATTGAAATGGGGATTTCCCTTCTACATGTTGCTCGGATGTCCGATTATGGAAAATCTGAAATGATTATGAGCATGATGTGACTGAGAGCAAAAGAAACTGGCTCAATGCGGAATGCCGTTGAGAGAATCGCGGATCTCGTGAATCCGCTTCTACCGCGAACATTGGATGATTGTTTGTTTTGCAGCCGAGAAAAAACATCTTCCAAAATGATAACCTTAGCTTTAGATGAATGTAAGCATTTAATGACCGTATGGTAGTTTCGTCTTGAGAGTAAAGACGACAAATCTTGGGTCTTATTCGGCCAAGTCATTATATATTAGAGTTGTACGCCAGAAGCAATATTACATTTGTTAAGAAACTGCGATACTGATCTGAACACGTCGCGAGTTGACTGTGAAACTAGTTTTTTGCTACTTGTTTATTTCGATAGAATTATTCCAGCTCGTGTATTTCTTGAATGATAAGCTATAATTAATATCGGCAACATGAGATCATTACTGGGTTTGAGTGTTTTGTTGATAGTTTCGTCAATGGCGTTTGGGGCTAACTGTGGTAGGAGAACAAGATGCGACTGTGATAATAGCGAGTCGGTTGAACGTGACGCTCAAATCAAGAGAAAGATAGCACATCCTTTAGTTGAAGCCTTTCATCCTCGTGGACTGCGAGTATCTATCCCGGATCTTCCTGGCGTAGAGCTGTTTGCATTCCATGGAAAAATTAACGCACCGATGCTACATTTGGAAGCTGGGGACATGTCGAAGGATATTTTGAAATCGGAAAATGGCCGATGGGTTTTTGAAGATAAGAATCTTCGACTCATGATTGGAGATGTTGTGAATTATTGGATCCAAGTTCAAGTTAATGGAAGAGGTCATCGTGTTGATAACCTATCGCATATTATCAAAGGTGAGTTGATAGTTTGTACTTTTTCTTGCATATACATCTTACGACTAGTTAGTGAAACAAGTAGATTTACATATTTATTATGAAAAATGATCATTATGAACTGAGTAAAATTAAAAGATTAGCCTTTCCACTAATAATTGTGAGCGAAACGATACGCTTTGAACAATAACTCAAGTTCGAGAAGCAGCAAAATTATTAAGTGATTTCGTAATCGAGACGTTCTTAGTTAAATATATTTTCAATGCAAAACGTGATTTATTTTGCTGAACCCTCTCCGTATTCAAGTTCCGCATGATTTGTTTTGTAATAACTTTTCTATTTACTTGATCACGATTTGATTGAGTTCAACAGTGGTTGAGTATGAACAATTGTATGTCGTGAGCTTAATTTATTAAGTTTAGTTTTGAGAATCGTTAGGTATTTTTAAAGTCAGATGCTTAAAATATGTCATAAATATGATGATTAGCTAGCATAATTGAATGAAATCAGAGCATCACATAGTAGATGAATGGTTGACGAAAATGATGCTTAGCATCTTAATTGATTGAGATCAAACTTTTTTTTATTCCCCACAATGTAGCTTGAAAGTTTATGTTAGGTAATAAACAATCTTCTTTGGCTTTTTGAAGTAAAACATATGATGAAAATTCCAGATTCGTAAAACCATATCAATGCTTCATTTAATACAACTTTTGTGATACTTTTCGTTTTGTTTTTGTTTTGTTTGTCGCTAGCTGCAGCTCTGTTACATCTGTGTGGATCTCATCCTATTCGAATATAAAAATTCCGCAGATAAGACTTAAATGTTTGAATTCTTTCATAAAATATGAGGAATAATAAATAACCAGAAAATTTTAGATGGGTTTCTTTATAGAGGGAACAAATTCATAAAATTACAATAATATAACTTGTCTGATAGTCATTAAACATAAGCTAATAAAAAGCATTTTGTTCGCCGAAAAACGGATTAGAGATTTGAGTGTCAACGATTCGATTCAATTGTTCGTTTATTTTTAGTTGGGTAGACAGATTATTCTGGGTATGTATCATGATCTTTTCATAGTCTTATACCACTTTTCCCTACACCATGAACGAGAAGACGCAGGATAAAGAGTCCTTTTGGTGGAGTCTGCTGTTGATAATGAATGAAAAGAACTCAGACGCCTTTGTCTGTTTTCCGAAACGAATCAAGACCTGTCTTATTGGTTTGTCACAGTAATCAAAGTTTTTCACGTCCGTTTAAAGTTTTGCGGAATTGTTTAACAGGGATTTTTGTTAACGAAATTGATCTGCAATCTCTAAAAAAACACAAGTAGTATTCCGGCGAGAGTTGGCCACGGCGCCAGAGCTTGAAAGTGAAAAAGAAAGTAATTTATATATAGAAGGAAGAAAGAGGCGCAGTGCTTTAGTAGAAGGGACGAAATACAATCAGGTTCAGAAATTTAGAGTCATCAAACTTATTTTTACGACCCGTCTTACGCGGAAAATGAACGCCTTTGATTAAAGAAGAATATGAAAACTTTAGCAAGGAAAGTGTCAAGTGGGAGTTGGCTGCAAAAACCTTACCAAAGAGGCTAATTTTTTCCAGTGACTACCATGAAGAAGAGATGGTACAAAAGAACTGGAAAGGTTATTTTTGATTTGTTTAACCAGCGACCAAAAGTCTTAAGTCTAAAAGTCTGTTTAAAAAAATGGGGAAATTGGAGTTTAGCTGCTTGAATAAGGGATTTGCTAACATTGTGTGCAGCTATTAATGCTACTAATGCTGCAGTTGAACATAATTTGGTGGATGAGCTCTTGACATTCATAGGGAAACCATGAGATGGTGGTTGCATTACTGTTCTTCAATCTATCTAGAATACATGAAAATATTCCGCACCAAATGGAAGGAAAAGACCAATATAACTCCCTAATTTATTTGTTAAACAAAGTCCAGTCGGCTTTGACATAATACCACACTAGTCGCTTGAGAGAATTTTCATTATTTTCAATCAAAAAGGAGGTGCTAAATAGGGCCGATATTAGCTGGGGGCTGACTAACCAAGGGTTGCAATAGCAGAAATCGAATACCTTATTTTACAGCTCAATACATAGTGTATGGGGCCCTTAAATGATATGCCATGCTATATAGGTACACGAGTTGTGTGGATTTATTTCATTGTATTGCTGATTTAGCCATTTGTAAAGGGGCCAATTACTATTTAGGTGAATGGGGCTAGTATCTATCAGCATCTATCTATTAGCGAAGAGTATTTAAGAGTATAACAGCTAAAGATCTGCGTGATAAATACGGCTTCAGCTGATTTATTGCTTTTCAGATATTGATACGCATGGCAATTTTGATAATTTTTACTATACCAGTTTTTTTATTTAAAAAAAATATTCATCAGTGAAACCTTCTTGGTTTTTATTTTTATTATTTTTGCCTTATTTTTTCCTATTTTCAAGAATTTTCAATCTTATGAGGGTATATCAAAAGTATGTAAGAGCGTGAAACAAGAAATGAACGTTTGAAAATAATTTCTTTGCTATCTACACTAAGGTGAGTCGGTCGCTTACCGGCAAAGCTACAGTTGCATTAATGAAGAATTTATCTACACTTTCAAAGAATTTGAATGGCTCTCTTGATATACATTCAAGTTGTAGCCGAGATGTGGGTGAAATGTGAATGAAGCCAGTACTATTTGCATGAAGGAACAAAGTTCAATTTAAATATTTAAAAGTGATCCTCGACTCGAAGCTAGAGAGAGAGAGAGAGAGAGCTAAAAGAGTGTAAGAGGCCCGTGGTGCACATAACTGCAGCCAAAGAACCCTAGGCACAAATTTAGATTGTCAGTTTCGCATTTTGGCATGACTTTATACTGCTGTCGTTGAGTCTTTACTACTATATGGGACAGGCTAATTTTCTACTAACTGATGCTTGAAAAATTACGAAGGCTGGCTGCAGTTTTGTTGGTAAGGGTTCTCTGACACTTTTCGTGTTTTTCATTGCTTGAATAATACCTTGTGGACGCTAAGAAGTCCTGGACGGAAGAATTATCATATGCGATTGCCAGACAGTTATGGGTATCTATGCACACGCATCACACCAGGCAGCTCTTAAATTTTACCCCCGGGCCCTTCGCTGTTTATGCCAGTTTCCAATGGCCACTTTTTTATAGAGCGGCACACGCACTAATTGGGAATATAGTTCAACGATTTTTGTCGATGAATAGGATGAAGAGGAATCCGTCCTCGCTGTCATTTACCAGTCTAGATGTGGCGAAAAGAAGAATGGTTTCTCTTGGGGCACTCTTCTTCTCAAGGCAGGCCGATCTGTCCTTCATTGAATTAATTCTCTTCCAGCTAATTAAAGGAGCAGGTGGTTTCTCCTAACTCAAAGCCCAATGCGTGGTCACGGTTGATCCTCTAAGGCCGTGTTTGAAACAAATACTACTTATGCTAGCAGTCAATGCTCTAATCACTCGACCAGATAAGCTTTTCTGAACTGAATAAATATGTAAAAATGTGAGCAATATCATACAAACATATCAATTTATCGATAATTTATTTATCATATGAAGATTTTTTTAGAACGCTATGGTAGAGAGAATAAACTTTTTCTAAGAACTGATTTTTCTATCTGTAGTGATTTTCGAAACAAGGAAGTTAAAGACATTTTTGTCTGCCTTTAACTAAATTTTTGAGTTTAGATTGACAAAAGGTCGTAAGTCCAAACATTTGTGCAAGTTAATACTATTTCTCTCAATTTTTTTTGAGTTGAATTATGATTTACCAAACAATTCCAATTTGACTTACCTGCACCAACCAGTACAAGGTGACTGGAAAATTCTAATGAGGTAAACATATGTTAAAAGAGTAAATCATTTTAATTTTATCGATTTCTCAAAAACCATCATTTCAATTCAGCTTGAGACAAATGAAATCGTTTTGACCAGCAAATCTATGATGACAAAAAATCCACTTAGAAAATAAATTAACATTTTTAATTCAATATTAATATATTTTGGGGGCTACTAATGCATGAACACCTGATATGAATATAAAGTTGAAATATTAACCAAGCACTTTTTTCATGAAAATTAAATTTAAACTTGTAAATGATAATGATAATTATGACTTGTGGCAAATTTAAACGTTGTGGTAATTTTAAATGATTAACATAACCCTATAGCTAATTTGCATTCAGGTTTTTCAAACGTATATCAACATCATTCCATCGATTATCTTAACACCAATGTAGGTACAATTATAAACTCTAAACGATGTAACGAATATTTAATTCATTCGAAATTGGAATGCTTCAGAATGGAAAAACCTAGTGATCATAATTATCTAACGTAAAAATGGTGATTATAATTATTTGACGTTCAAAAAGCACAATTTAATTGGATAATGTGGAAGCTCCTGAGGTCCAATTCTTAGAGTCATATGTGAGGTAGATAACCTGTGAAAATAGGATAGAAGTTGATAGACAGATACGTAGGTAGAAACCATATAAATTCTAAAACCACTCATTCGAGCTCATTATAATTTGAAATTATCCAGATCAAAGTGTTCTCTTCTACGATGATGGCAAGACTCAGGCAATGCTCTATTATGCTATAGCAGAGCCATTCAAGTGCATTTAAGTGTAAATGTACTCATCATTAACGCTTTAAAAGCATAACTTGGTTTTTTTTTTATTTTGATGCTAAACATTAGCATGTTTGCAAAACGGGTTGAAAATGAAATTTCCTACTTATTTACGTATGAAAGACAATTCTGCTTACCTATCTTCCCGAAGCTGCAAATAATCGTTTTAATATTTTCCATCTAAACGGAGTTTTCATAATTTTCATCTTAAACCTTTCCAATGTACATGCACATAGTTTTCACAATACGCAAGTTATCTTTAAATACATGCCTTCTATATATGCATTCAAAATTTGAATAAATTAAACCGACGAGACCGACGAAAAAAATAATTCAAGTAGAATATGATGAATGTTTTGGTATTTCCAACCAAATATCCGCTAACGATTAAATTTATCGGAGCATTCAAAACATCTATATGATTCTGGTTATGCTAATCAAAAAGCAGTAATCACAATAATAAACGACGATTATAATCATACACATTGTTTAATGAAGAGTGATCTTCAGTTTAATTTTTTACAAGTTTCTTCTTTTTTAATTTTACTGGTTTTGTCATTTTTCAATTGGAATTATTAGCACTATTTATTAAAATCTTTGTCTGTAAACCTTGCAAAACGTACAATGCAAAACTTAAATGCATAGCAGCATAACTATCAACACATCAACAAACACGTCAGTTGATAGTGGGATTGCGAATCCAGATTGTTATCAATTTTGAAATGCAGCTCTAGCTATTGAGCTTCACCTTTTGACCTATTTAGATAGTAAAATGTTGTTCTCCTTCAATTCGACAATTGGGGTATTAATTTAAACTATATTTTTATTACTTGATTCATGGCTTAAATTATTACCAAAGTAGATTATACATTTTCATCAGAATTATTCATATTTTCTTTCTTTTCAGGTTATGCGACATCAGATGACACGATTCCAGATGAACAAGACCCCTCCTCGACAACGACGACCAAAACACCTAGTACATCCAGACCACATAATCCTCGACGCACCACCACAATTTCTTCGACACTTGCTGCTTCGTCTCCACTTCCTACAGAAAATGTGCTGGCTGCAGAAGTACCCGACGCCTCACAGACTTCTGAACTATCTTCTTACGCAGCACCATTGACTGCTACCAATTCTAACTGCAGTCCTTGCGTATGCGATAACGAAGAAACAGGTATTAAACTTGGCTACACTCTGAGCCAACTGGGCGACTCAAATCGTAGAGTGGAAATACTGCAGAAAGAAGTTGACCGATTACGGGAACTTATCGGTGAAATGGAAAAAGATATGAAAATTGGAACGAAACTGTTACTTGTAGGACAACAACCGCCACACGGTAATGCTATGGAGGCTATTCGTAAATTGATAACAGAAAAATTAGAACTTTCTGAGCTAGAAGAAAAAATCGCTCATGCTGTTCGAGTTGAAAACGGGATTGAATTTGAAATGATCTCATCAATGGACAAGAAAAAGATACTTTTAGCTGCTAACAAGAAACTTGTGTCCACCAATTATAGAATAATTGATCCTGAGGATCGTGAAACTTTAGTTAGTGGCAGTGGAATTTTGGATGAGAGAATTCTGATGGGAGACAAGCAGCCTCTTTACAGGCGTTTGGGTTGATATAGCGTTCTTTAGTTTTACGACATTACGGTAGAAAGTAATTTTGAAAGATTGATTCATAGGGTAAATAGTTTAAGTGTGAACTAAAACGTTTATAGCATTAAAAAAAGCTAAAGGATCAATGGGAAAAATTTTTTGTACATTCATTTGAGAAAAGTTGTAATTCTATGTAATACTTAAATATAATTTATTTTGCTCTTGAAATAATATAATTTGAAAAGATATCAATTCCTAATGAGAACTCATTTTTTAATTTTTTATTTTTCTACATTTTTTTCTTTAGCCTACTTGTTACTCAAATTTTGGTGTGTGTCCAGTGTTTGCGGAGAGTTGTGGCATGTCTGTGAACAGAAGTGTATTTATGAAAGTGTTTACACAGCTTATAAAATATATGCCTTGTCACGTAAATTTTTAACAATTTCCATGTGATCTAAAACTGATCTATACATCATCAACTTGATTAACATTTTCAAGATAATTTGAATCTGAATTTTTTTCAAGTATGAGAATCATTGTCTTAGCTACACAATCCATTTGCGTCCGAAGTAAAAGTTTTTATTAACTGCATCCATGTTAACCATGCTTTTCAGGATTGTGTTACATTTACTCAGAGTCATAACAATCGCATGCGTAACAAATTTCATAGTTTTTCCGCCATTGTGTGAATGGCTTTTTTTCGTTGTTTGTGCCATAGCATAAACCCACCGACAGCTCGATGCCATTACTTGAATATGCACAGTGAATAAACCATTAATCCTGAGTATTTCATTTGGTGGAACGAATTTTCTCCTAGATGGGAAAAAAGTTATGATTACAACATTGTTCGGCTGATTGTGAAATTGCGTTACTGCCATCCGCAATGTTATCAACGTAGATGTATAAGACAAATGGATAGACGCAGGAAAAGGGAAAACGTTGATTAAAATCTGTTTGAATTCTTTTATGACATTGAACCGTTGAATTGGTAGTGCTACGCTTTTTGAAAATTGCCAGATGAAAAGAAGAAAATAGTCGAATAAAGCTTGGCTGGAAAGATAAGAGATGTACTGAAAAATAGTTATTTTTATTGTATACTTATTTTCATTTGAAGATACAGTAGAGCCTCATCGTATTGCATGAAGAGAGGCTAAAATTTTGGCTTTAGAGAAAAAAATAGTTCTCATCAGAAAATGTCATCTACGACCATTCATTTCCCTTCACAGCTATATCTCCACAGGCAATGGAATTATTTGCGAATTTCTTAAAGAAATAAATCTGATGTTCCCTTAACATGTGACTAGCAAATCTGTTTGGCTTTTTTTATTCGTCATTAATAAGAGCTTAACTGATCGGTCCTCTCTGGGAAAAAACTTTTATCGTAGCCATCCACACTCAAAAGAGAGATATATAAGGAAATGAAAAAGCAGTGAGAATTGAAACAATTGGCCTGAATATGAGCGTTAGCAAAAGTGAAGGACAATTATGCTACCAGTGAGGTATTAGAAGTGGAGATGACATCGACCCCAACAGGAATAGCTGTAATGCATTCCGTACAGAATCTATGAAGCAAATATTCTTCGTAATGAAAATGTAATCTTCTTGCAAGGAGTCTTCCAGAAGTCCATGACTGGCCAATGAACATCACTCGCAGATATAAGGGGAAAATAACTTGCGAGCATTCATCGGCTATGGGTAGTGTGCTATATAAAACGGAAAGATGAAAATCTCGGAGCATTTCAAATCATCACAGGTAAGTAAAATTTTTAATACAAGAGTAGCAATCCTCCCTAGTAGCTGCGAGAATACGCTATTGGAATTTCCAATGAGCGTCACAACTACTCAGCATGCAATAATGACACATTCCGGGTCATGCAGAGGTACGATCGGCCACCGGCCAAAGCTTCAATTCGTATTCATCATAGATGATGGAAATGCGAGAATACGATGTCGCAATTTCCAAAACGTTATTTTTATAAAGCTATAAAACTGAAAGCTCAAACTTCAACTTGTCTATGCCTTGCCAGCTTAGGGCAAGCAATGTTAAAAATAAATAAACAGGCTATGAATCGGTAATGATTCCACTCATTACGGGAAAAGCTTACCGAATATATGCCGACGCATTACTTTTCCCGTTGGGACGGTATAACTATCCACCATTAGCCCCTTCGATTCTCTCGCACACAAAGCATGTTAAAGTTGTTGCAGCCAACAGAGCTCTCTCGAGCCGCCGTCAGCGCAGCATAATTTTATTTTTAAGAAATTCTTCTTTGTTGGTTGCTCAGCTTGCCTTACTTTGCTAGTCCGGTGTGGGCTTTGGGACAGAAGAAGTTTTTCGAGCTGCAGCACGCAAAATCATTAATTTTCACACAATAAAAAAACCGAATAAACTACACATACAATAAGAAAAGGAAAAGGAAAACTCCGAGAGGGAATCATTACTTTTTCTTTATAAAAACAAATTCATAAATTAACAAAAATAAATGAATAAATAAATTAACAAAAAAAAACAAAGATAAAATAGAGAAATAAAGGAAACAAAACCAATTAATACTTCAAATCAAACCAAGAAATCCAAACCCGGCCGGGACTGGTTTATACAAATCTTGACATTTAACTCATAATCATAAAGAACAAAAAAAAATTTAAAAAACTATAATTTTGTTATTCATTAAATAAATTTGTTAACCAATAAAAAAAAACAACCAGAAACTTTGAAAGAAGAGCAATATTTGGACAAATCATTCACCCACACCAAATAACTTCAATAATATCTACATAAAAATTCACAACTAACAAATACGTTCTTTTTCCTACATAATTTTAGATTTGCTATTACTTCATCACTGAATTTTTCATTATAAATTAGAAAATAATAGGTTTTCCTGTAAAGGTCTTGGAATGCTCTGGCAAGATTTGTGAATTTCGTATTCTTTCAGCCATAGAAATGATTCGTCCAATACTGCACTGACGAAATTATTCCAAATGATTCGTTCAGGTTAATATTTTATTTTACAAGCCTTGACCTCTTCAGCTTCACTAACCATCAAATATCACAGAAACTTACTTGCAGCCGATTTCAAATGCTTATGTAAATTGATGCGCCACACAAATGTTAATTTTTCATCTTAAGCATAGTACTGAGTTCGATTTCACGTGAAATTTTCATACAAAATTTCACGTGAAATCTGTTTCGGCGAAAATTTAGCTTGAAAATAAGCAAGTTTGGTACTGTGTTCTTAGCATGAAAAGTTGCTTTGAAGTTGCTTTCGCTTCGAAAACATAGATGGCACTGAAACATGTTGTCAATCATTTCACGCCAATTTAGTTTGTGCAGTTCATTCTTTCGAGCGTAAAAGTGACATTTAGTGCTTCAATTTGAAAATTGAGCAGTGCAAATGACTTTCCAATAAGAAAATCGATCGAAAAGTGAAATTCTTGACATTTTATCCGTCAAGAATGAGCAGTGTCTTTGCTTTTCTCCGTTGTCAAAATTTTGGCTCGAAAGAATGGCCAGATAATGGAAACATGTCAAAACACGTGAACTCGAACTCAGTACCAGCCTTTAGTATAAATTCCCCTTTGCCACCAGCACGGATAATTTAGCTGCGAATGCTAATTGCTTTTTATTTCCACCTTGATAGATTTCGGCACGAACAGTTTTCTTCGATGCAACACCACTTTAATACTTTTAATTTTCCCGCGAATCCCAATACTTGACACTTTGTTTATTTAAATTGCCACTTCCTTCTCTTTTCCCATAAATTTTTAATATAAATCATATTCTTTCTTTTGTAAAACAATATTCGCTGTCCATCTGTCCATCAGCATTATGCTGAGACAGGGCATCGGCTAGCTACTGAGCAGCTCGAGCTTTGAAGAGCGACTCAGCATTCTATTAGAAATTCCTTAGCTTTTACCTGGATGTAAACGACTCGCAGCCCTTTGTCTGATTTGTTAAAAGACCTCTTTTTGACTGTACGATTGTGTGCCCCAGTGGGGGAAAATAAGCGCTAGATGCAGCAATTATCTATATCTGGTAAATCCTCACTGGTAAATTATAAAAGCACGAATATGTTCATATATGTTTAAACATAATATAAATTGAGACCATACGTGACACATTAGGTCCTGGCCTTAAAGCACAACTATGGACAAGTGCTCCAGAGCACATCTGCATGCATAAGGATTTCATTCCTTCTTACAAAAAGATGTCAGCTTCACCAGAAAGAGAAAAGTCACTTGGTTTGTACGACCTATGTGACTAAAACGGCCCACAGACGAGAGATCTGGTCGACAACTAGATCTGCAATATGCGATATCTGCAACGAAAATCTCTGTCTGTGGGCTAGTCTCAGGTTGCATTTTTAGTCTCTGCAACGGTTGCAGTAAATATCAAAATTTTTTGATATTTGGTGGGCGGAGCTAGTGGTCGACGACCACGTTGCTGTGTCTGTTGTGATTTTGAGACTAGAATGGAGATCTCATTTGAATTTAGTGTAATGTAGTGGTAAGATAATTCGAAATCATTGGTTTAACGAACTGAGTTGCGTATGAATATGCTCAACAAGAGTCAGTTAGCATACCTCATGGTCCCGTTAATGCTTTATATATTTCAGGAAATATTTATGAACGAAAAGAATAGATGTGAAACAAAAATATATGGTCCATTTCAGTATCCTTTGGAGCTAGTGATCTGCGATTGAATCTCTGCTAATAGAATATTTTTAATGAAGTCGATAAAGCCTAAAATTGGTGTATAATGATAAATTTACTTCAGAAGATATTGCATGAATTAATGATGCAATTGAAGAAAATTTTAAATTAAGAAGACAGATTCTTGAGAAATTTCGTGCCATTTTAGGGTTTGCAGGATCTGATACTCTAGCTGGGGCAATATCTATGTAGCTTAATAAGGGTTCTCATGCTGCAATATTTGATAATAAAGAAGAGCAAGAGTATTTGGTTTTGCGATGGCTAGCTTGCTAAAAGATCCTGTTGCTCTTGGACCAGTATTGATTTATTTATTTCATAGGATTAGTATATCTCTTGATGGCACTCCATCTAGTATCGTTCTTGATGAGGCATGGGCAATAATAGATAATCCAGTTTTTGTGCTCCATTTCGATTTATTTAAGTAGCTTGACTAGCTTTGTTTATCTGTTTTAACGCTCCACTAAACGGATATCTTATTGTTCAACGATATCAATTTCAATTTGCAAAGCACCAAATCAGTAAATACACCTCTAATACGCACAAGTGCTGCCTGCGCATGATGACCGCAAATTAAAATTCAATTAAAAAATATTTAGAGGGCTACATGTGCCTGAACCAGAATACCCGTACATACCTGTTCGAAATAACTTTACGTGAAACATAAATTTAAACCCTATTAAGGCACAATTGCTGCCAGCTGATGATACATACAAATTTATAATTTTCTTCGAAAATTAGTTAATACACCCCTAATACGAACAATTACTGCCTGGTTATAATGGCCGCCAATTAAACATTATTTAGAGGGATCTATGACTAGGCTACAGATGCCTGAAGCAGAAAGTACAAATACCTCATATACCCGTGTATACCTGTTCGAAATTACATTATGTAGAACATCATTTGCTAACAATGCTTACAATTTATGTCCTCCATTTACAACTTACAACGAAAATGACCTGAAAACACCCATTCCAAAGCGTGTGTTGCCTCAACGAAAACAACGTTCGAATGAGATTGCAATTCAAGTTTCTGTGTCTGTGGCAAATCAATTGAGATCCAGTCGACGACCAGATCTCCGTGTCTGTGGGCCGTTTAAGTACCTACCTAAGTACATACCTACTTCGAAGGTATATCCTGCCGCTGAGAGAGGCCCCCTTAGTGGGAGCTCTGCAGGGGTTGTGCTTTATAGGCTATCTGCTATAGAATTGTTAGGCTAGTTGGCGGCCAATCATTTCTGGATGCAGCGCTTGCTTAGGAGTGATGTTAGCGAGACACACACTCCACCTGGACCCGGGTTAATGGGCTATAAAAGTCATATGAAGATAGGTGTGCTATCTTATCATTGATAAATTAGTCTCCATAGGTTTAATCAAAAATGGTAGTATTGTAGTGCACAATACAGTGTTGTCTATTCAAATTAATAGGCACTCTCCTAAAGTTGGACCGTCGATTTGAGCTTCATTGCAGGTATCGACGTAAAACCTTAGTACATCTATGTACGATTGTGTGTCTCAGTTCGCGTCTCTTGAAAGCTTATTTCAAGCGTTTTTACAGATTTACATAGCTTAGGCCATAAACTGCTTCTTGTTTTTGGGTAGTTGTTATCATGTCGATAGGGCCCTTTTTTCATCATAAAAGTTCAAAACGGCTGATTTTTCAAATTTGGACTGATTTCCATCTAGAGAAATAAGTTCTTTTGGATTCATCTTCATATTGTCAGACATTTTTGCGGCTTGGTTCGATATACAAATGTGCCTCTATAACGACAGACAGAGCAATAGAAGTCACAAAATATTAAAGAATTAAAGAAGAGTAATATGAATCTTCTGATAAACGATTGGCGAAGTCTCAAAAAACGAGCGCTTCGAGCACAATCATGTTTTTAAAATTACATGGCAATAAATAGTAAGCTCTCGAATGAAGGGAAACTTTTGCTTACGTTTGCACATTAAGAGCTAAAAAAGTATTTTGCTGAAGATAAATATATTTTTTGAAGCAATATTCCGTTCAAATGTGGATTAATGTGAACTTATTAAAATTGTCAGCAAAGTTTTACAAACACATAAATGCCAAAGGATTGTATTCCAGCAATGGAAAATTCTAAAATCATTTCGTCAAACCGTTCAAATAAATCTAAATCTGAAAGTTTACCCGTTTGTTAGTTCAGTTTAATTAAATTACTTAAACGTGACGGTGTTCTGATTTAAATGTACATCATTCTCCCCGTATGTATGAGTACACCTACCTTGTTTTCAATATTATGAACATATGTATACAGGGATGCTTAAAATTTGCATTCATCATCAGAACAACAATTAAATAGAAATGCGTTTGTTCAAGCAATTTCCGACCACCTTCAACGTAATGTGTTTACCTGTATAAACTACATATTTGCCTATATAAGTATATATGAGGAGAGGATACGCTTGTTTCACCTCTCACGTCTCTTTTGGTAGAACGCATCCTCACAAATGATACCTAGCAAATTGCTATACATGTACATATGTTGGTAGAAATTGTACATGGAAGCTTATATCGGAGCACGCTTGCTGTTTCATTAATGCAATGCCATGTTTGATGTATTTAGTTATGCAGAATTAAGTAAACTTTGAGATTTAGCTTTACCTAATCAACTTACTAAGGAATTATTTTATGCTATACAAGTTCGAGTTGTGGTCGTAGTCTCGGGCTAGATCATTCGCTCAGTACACTCAGGAAAGTGTAGGATGTTTCAGAGGAATCCGCAAAATATTTTCCACCTGGAGAAATTAGTCTATCAAATCAGCATGCTGATATTAACAACAAAACTACACTATGTCTGTATAAGTTTGTAAGGTTAGGACTTTAGTTTCAAGATTTGCCAATGCCGGAGGATTCGGAAAGTTTGGAAGTTGATTTAGAGCAAGTCCAAAGATTAATTTGTTGATGATGAGAGTTAAATTGGATGGTTAACAAGGAAAGCAATGGGTTTTGGTTAAAGTTGGTATATCTATAGAAAAAGTAAGGCCTTGATGACTTTCCTGGAGGGATGCAATTTTAATTGAACTTGTTTGCAAATCATTGCCTTAATAGAAAAAACTACCAAACATATAAGTGGTCTCCAGATGAAGAGAAGCATTTGCTCAACAGATTTAAAAATATTTGTTTCATCGTTATTTTTATCCGCAAGATTGTCATACTCATAGAATAGAAATTCCATTACTTCCGTGAGGTCCTCTTCTTTGTCTTAGCTGTTAAATTTTAGGGCATTAATAGATTGTGTCTTTATTTGTTATATTTTTCTGCCTGAGATATTTAGCCAAGTGCCAGAAATCACCTGCTTACGGTTTTATGCTCAGCAAAATCTCTACCTACCTTTCATTGCGGAAATGTGCAATCCAACAGATAATGGCTTTTATGAGCAAATTTATTTGATATTTAATTGTTGGTTACTCTTTTTAGTGAGATTTTTTTAGGCCAGCCGGAAGTTCGTTCGGTTTTTATCCATAGGCGGGCCGTGGTCTAAAATCTGGCTGGGGCCAGGGACTGAAAGGTTCAAGACATGCGATGATTTTGTTTTTGATTGTACACGTACTGTTCATACAACTTATATAATTTACTGATACATTATATTTTTTTTGATTTATTCTTTGTTATTTGCTAATGCATAATGCATTATCAAATAAACTTCTTGTCTGTGAATACGTATGAGCTACTACCACATGCATATAATTTGAATGGTAGGTATGAACTACTCATGAATTATCAATGACCGCTAAGAAAGAAAGCTTATATGAATTATACGGGAATAGAATGGAAATAATTCAAATTGTAAGAATATTTCTTCGTTTAGAAGCTAAATATATTTCAACTTATACTTGAAGAAGAGGATAGCTTAGTTTCAAAATATCTTTGAAGAAATTGGAATATATTAAGCTTAGAAGGGAGAAATTGATCTCTTGCTTCAAACATATGTTACCTAGAAAACCTAGAAAAAGCGAAAATAATTTGGCAAGATGAAAAGTGTTGTATCTTACTCTTTTCGAGTCATTTGGTTTACAGAAATATCTTTGTAGCCCTAACTGCGTGTCCGAGGCTAGATGAAACAGCAAAACCTTTGAAACTAGTGCTTTTTGCTGTTTTCCGTTTTCGCGATCCTCTGGTAAATGTGAGATCCAGACAGTTCTTTTTAGCGAATGATTCAATTTTTTCCCAAACTACAAACAAGTCTTCTCGCTCACTTAGTATGTTTTAACTATTCCATTCATAAGATTTATCCCATCCCTAAGATTTGCATTTTTAGTTTGGAAATATGTACTTAACATGTTCGTTATAAAAAGCACATAGTGAAAGATGAAAAGATTTACTACAAATTAAGGATTACTGATTGAATGAAAGATCCCCAATGAATAAACTGAGTCGTTGTGTTTTCCCTCATTTATTTCTTTTTCTAAAGCCTCTTTCATAGTCCCATAGCTATCGATCACATATTTGCAATTGTGAAATCTCGTTGACTAACGAGTCGAGCTTAAACTTCTCATTCCACGCCTTGTGTTTAGACCAACTGCCTCTTCAAGTTGCTTCAACAATTCGTGTTGTGATGGCTTCGAAAAGTGTAGGTAAAGTGATTCGGTGGCATTGAAAAGGATGTACACGTTTCGATTGTGAAAAATGTGTCCATCACAACCAGGATAATTTTATGAGCTAGACAGTGTACAAATGTGGCTGCAGGGTGTTTCATCTTAATTTAGATTTGTACACTATTTTTTTGTCCTGACATGACACTACCACCATCATAAGACTGTCCAACAACAGGCATTTCGCTTAGTTCGTAGCTGCTTAACAGGCTCAAAATTATATCTACTAAATGCGAGGCATTTCTAGCTCCTGCACAGTCTACAAAGCTTGAGATCCTTTCTTCGACTGCTAGCTCTTTAGCAAATCTGACAACCATGGAGAGTTGTTCCTTTTGTGGACCCTTGCTTCGTTTGCCATAATGGATATCAGTCCGCAATCTTTTATTTCAGCTGTATTGTCCTCGCGAACGATTTCAGCAATTATATTCATAAATTCATTTTGTGTTTTGCCACTACAGTAGTTCGCAACCTTGTTTTTAAAAGTTGAATAATGCTTTGGGAATAATGCACAAAATTCCAAAAAAGAAATCATGGTTATCACTGGCACTACTTTCATCATGTCCTCTGAAAGCACGTCTTTGGCGACTGAGACACGTCGTAAGGTCGATAAACTTTTCCAAATAATTTCGGCTCATCTTGACAATATTCCAAGACTGTTCAAGCACCATATCGTTTACTGTCTTCCAAGTACTATTAGAGTTTTCACATTGTGCATGAATTTTACTATCCGGATAATTTATCCGGATCGTGAAGTTTGGTCGAGCTGAAATTTTGGTGTATTTTAGCGACAATGGAAATTCTATGGAAAATTTCGCATTGTGATAACTTCACACTGAGTCATCAGATCATCACAAAATTTACAAGACTCATCAATGGGCATAAAAAATAAGTTTTTGTCGTTTTTAAATAATGTCTGGGCAACCTTGTAGCTACTATAAGCACGTAAATACAAATCTTTCACACGGCTGTTAGAATAAAATGCAAATTATTGATCAATTTGATACTATATTTATTCAGTCGAACCTAAATTTGTAAAATTCCCAATCGCACAAAAATCGCACCGAATTATTTATATTTTTAGCACCTGGAACTTGCGTTTACGGTATCTCGCAACCGGATAAAATTCATAGAATATACTGGTCTTGAGTAGATACAGGTTTGACAAAAGTTCAATGAATATGATAAGAACCATGTGGCGGCTGTGTCACTATGAAAAAACGCTCGGTGAAATTGAAGTGCTATGCCTTTTAACTTCCGATGCAGTTATCAAATTGTAATGAAATTCACACGCATTTAACCTGAGTGTAAACCAGTTAGGTCATAGATAGCATAAAAGTGGCAGGGATAGCATTTTTATTCTCCAAATGACTTCGAAAATTGTATTCTACGCTAACTACCTTATTGCCTACCATTTTAATGCTTAGACTATGTTTTGTGAAAACATAATTGCTTAAAACACCAGTTTATAAAAGTATTCGTATCTAAATACCTGTATATTGCCTAGTAGGAATGAACAGATAATCTTAATAAAAAAAAGGATGATTGGCGAGGCGCTTTTCGTTTTTTTCTTAACGGATAACTTGTTCAAATTAAATATTGCCGTCCATATCTCGAAATAAGTCCCATAACATCGTAATTAATACCGCAAGTAACACAGTCTCTATGTTATAAGTAGTGCAAGTTGGTATAGGCTTACACTACTGCACTACACAGCTCTTGCTGTAACCACAAAAACCTTAGAGGCGAAAACTTAAGTGTCTGCTGTTAGAAATATTTATTTTTCTGGGAGGGGCCAACCTAGGGTCTGGGGGGGTCACGGCCACCCCTGGCCCCCCCTACGGCGCGCCTATGTTTTTATCCCTTTACCGGAATTTAGTACGTGAAAATCTCTTTAACTTGTTGTTAGTTGTTAGAGCTATCATTACTCTATTTATAACGTTTTTGAATGAACATGCTTTAAATGTTTTTTCGCTATGACATCTCCGAAAGGATGCGAATTGTTTTTTTTTCTCACTTTAAAAAGTTCTTCCGTGAGAAAGAAAATCGGCTTAGGGTTAGACAGCATATGTCGAGAGTAAAGTTGTTCATTATCTCAAAGTATATAGGAGTTCCTGAGACGTGTGCCCAACTAGCACTTTTGGTGTCAAATACTAGATAATAGTGAACTGCCACCAGATCGCAGTTATCGATACGCTATTTCCACTTATTTTGCCACGACAATGTGAAAAGCCACTCAATGCACCCATTCGCAACGTGGTGGCAACGTTCACATCGGAACCATAAGCATCCGAAATTTCAAACTCCAGTTATAGTATAGAAATAGTAACGAAAACGTTTTAAGAATTTGTGAATATTCCGTTCACTTTAAAGGAGTTTTATTTATTTGTTTGCTTGGTTTTTGCTACTACATTTGGTCACCATAAAGTGATCAAATTTATGGTTTTCGTTTTGGTGGCAAAAACGTTCCCAATATCGTTTATTAAAACAATTAAGTGTGCTGATTTAATATTGGGTTTAGCCTAGTGGCAATTACTCATGAAAGACCCTATAAAGTTTTCGTTGCTACAATAGTGAGTGGCATTTGCTACTAAAAGTATTGGAAACGTTCTTTTCTTACTGTGGTATCCTCTTGTCATATCTTTCTTGAGCCCCATTTGAATTCAGTAACACTTGTGACACAAGCAAATACACACAAACGATTTTAACGTTAAAAAATGAAAAGTGCTAGACCAAAGTTATTTAAGCATTCTACGACCTTCTACCGAAAAACGAAAAAAGCACTCGAGGCGAGAAAAACTGGGCAGAAAGTTCCAATTGCCACTTTACATTTGCAGTTGGGTCAATAAAGCGTCAAAGTAGACATTAGAGTGGATCTTCGGGACTATAAAGTTATGTTTGGTACCATAGAGTGGCATTTTTTCACATGTGTGGTTATAGATACCATATAGTTGCAATTGTTACGTGATTGGAAAACTCGTGCAGGTTATGAAAACTATGAAGCAAAATTATGAAGTAACAATGAGTTTGTAGTGTTAGATCAGCACTCGGCCATCTTTTTATGGCTGAAGTGTGAAGGTCCAAAGAAAATTTATTTTATTGAGAGACACAAAATGTGCTCTTATGGAAAAATAACCTAAATTTTGTGCAGGGTCGTATTGATACGAACAAAAAAAAAACTGAAAAACAAAAATTTTTTTTACATGAAATCTAAGTTTGTTTTATTTTCGCCAAATCCTTTTTTAATTTTAAAACGTTGCTCAGGCGCATTGCAATTTCTGGTCCTATAATGTGAATATTTACGATGAACTTCAGCTTGTAGGTCATTTTGGCTGTGAAATTTGGAATATCATCCTCATTATATTCCCTTAAGAATTCAACTTAAAATTTCAAAATGAAACTTTGAACTTGTGTTAATTTTTTGTCATAGCCACACAAATACATTGTGTTGGTGTAATACATATTGTAACACATGAAATGTTACAATCAATCAATCTTTTATTGTGTTAGTGTAGTATTGGCTAATGAGTATCAATTTGGTTTTTGAATCGTATTCGGCACCATCCTGAAACTGTCACCGTACGTAACAAAATATAGTTCCTGCCACCAAATGCCAACGTACTTTTTCATTCACCATTTGGGTAACATAAACGATTTTCGTACGTGGCAAAAACGCATCTTTGGCAGGTTGTTGCCACTATAAAAGCCTCTTTTTAGTGTCAGCAACGTGGCAGCACACCAAAACTGCTAGTTGGGTGGGCTTATATATTTTGCTAAAAAATGTTAAAAGTTTTAATCTAGTTTTGTAGTTTGATCTGTTTCCTCATTGCTGGTGGGTGAATTTCAGATCCTCTGCTGTAGATCTTCTGTACCAAACTGCCAACTATTAGCAGTTCAGTGTAACACGTATTGGTATCATGACCACACGCTAGCAACGGAGCCTTCAACAAAACGAAAAAGCTGCGAAATTATCAATCGACCAGCATCGGTAGTAGTGAAAGAAGCGTGCGTGATTCCTTGTTAATAGAGCAACAAATAACAGAGCGTTGTGCGTACAAATAACGAAAAATAAAATTATTATGTGTTTGATTAAGTGAATGTGTTTTTATTCACCGTTGCCATCTTTGGGCAACATTCGTGATCGAAAAGTTTCAGATGTATAAAGAGAAGGTAGGCCTATATGCTGAAGACTGGAAGGCCTATATGCTGGAACGATCATGAGCCTACTAATATCGATTAGGCAGGACTTTGATCAAGTTGTTGGTATCCTTTATACATACTGCTCCCAACTTTGCAGCTAAGACAGCGTGTAATCCACTCATTGTTAGGTTAGGTTGGGTAAGGTTGAATTGGCTGCCAACACACGCACCTCGGATAACACAATAGTTTTTTTTTAACTTTCTCCTATTCACTAAAGTCCGGAACCCATCTGCTTCTTTTGATGAACCGCACTCTTCCCCTTAGATTAACCAAAGACAGATCGGTCAGATTCGAGCGAAAGTAAGCACCAAGAGAAGCCACCCTTCTCGTCGTCAAAGCCAAGCATTGGCAAATGAGATGGAGGATAGATTCCTCCTCGTTCTCAGAGACAACTCGGACAGAAGTTGTTGAACACTGTAGGCAATTGTTGCGTATGCCGTCCAATGAGGCAGTGGCCTGTAAGAACGCCCACACCACAACATAGAGCGCTTCGAGTTAAGTCTAATAGCTTCCTGGTGCGATGCGCATCCATGAAGACCCAGGACTGTCTTGTTATTGCACAGGATGATTCATCTGCCCAGGACTTTCTAGCGTCTTTAAGGTATTTTTGTCTGATGGCCAATTTGACCGATATTATCGGAATTCCTATTTAGAAGGAGCATGAGGCATCTGGTAGCAAGGTACCAAGTCTAGCTAGCTCATCGGCCCTACAGATGCACCCAAATCAATTGTACAGCTGAATGTCTCGACATCTCTCCAAGAAATCTACGGCATTCAGCAACAATTATTGTCACTATGCAAGGATCTGCAAGAGACTTAATAGCCGCTTAGCGCTCTGTGAAAATACCAATATTTACTCCGAATATTGGATTACACAGAAGCCAGTCAATTGTCTGAATAAAAAGCCATAGCTTCCACCTGAAAGACCCTACAATGATCTGGTAGACAGAGCGACAGCTTGAAATTCAGCTCATCTGAGTATACACCACTCCAGACTCTATTGTTTGGCTTTGAAACACCGGTGTTCACATGGATAAGTCCACTTTCGGGGGTGACACCATCACGTCATTCATTTCTACCGGTCATATGAGCTGTAAACTCCAAATCTAGTAAAAATTGCGGAGCTATGTAGTCAACACCCACTGGAGTGTGAATTCTCTCAGCCAAGATCGTTGCATACCTAAACTCTATTTTATTCCATGCTGAAATAAACTTCAGTTTCACAGCAGCAAGATTCGCTTGTTGTAAGATAATGAAGTAACACGAAAGTGCCTTAGTAGGGGTGGTGCGGAGCGCTCTATTTACCACTATTGCAGTCAATCTCCGCACTTTTTCAAGATGACATTTGCAGGTAGCCTTAAGAGCAACCTGCCACCCGAACCAACAGAATTGGTTAAATCACAGCGGTATAATGCCAAGCAACGGTACGAGGCTGCAATCAACAATTCGCCCCTATGGCTCTCTTGCAGCAGTAAAGTGCACTGGAAGCTTTCCGCTATATCGTAGTTTCTGCTATATTGTAGATCCACAGTAAATTCGGTTCGGGGATGAGCACTAAGTACTTGGCCCTCTGGCTCAGATCAATGGTTATTTCGTTTAATTTCGGTACTTGCCTGAACTTGCTTGAAAACAGCACTAGCTCCGTTTTGCTAGGATTCACATTCAAACCGTACTCATGGCTTGAACGTGAAAGTATGTCACCTATCCAAAAGCGTACATGGTACTAGTTTTTAATTGTTTAGCAAAAGCGATGACTTTGTGGATTGAACATTTTATATTTTCAGGTATCTCAGGTGGATATCACTTTTCCTAAAAGTAGTCTAAAATCAAACAAGCCAACTGCAGCAGATCGAATTTTTCCGGAACGCTTACAAGAATACCGAGCCAAAATAAGGAGTAACATCCTCAAATTGATAAGGAAACCTAAGCTGCTGAATAAATGACTTTAGGGTGGCGAGATGCATTTCTTGCCCCATATATGAAAAGAAAGACCGTGTGTGTGACGAAAATCATAAAGGATTCATCATTGTCTATCTACGTGCTATAAGATATTTACTGTTAAACCTATGGATATGACTATTGCTAAACCTTTTCCATATGAAAGGATGCGAAAAATAATGATGAAGGACGTGTAAATGAAAACTGCAGCCTTGTTTGAATGAGTCCAAAGCAAAACTACAACATGTGTCTTAGAGTTGAAAATATAGCATTATAGTTTACAAGCCCTGAAAAAAAATCTTTCCACCCCAAATAATTATCTTTGTATTGTCTTTGCTAAAAAGTCGTTAATTTTACCACCTTTTCTATCAGGCAAACATACTTACCTTTATTTGCATTTTTGTAAAACTGACTACTATGTCATTTGATTTCAATGAAAAAAAATAAAGCTTATTTATGATTCAGAGCGAACAATAAAATATATGTGTTATAAAGTAATGAAAAGTATAATCTAATATGCTTTAAAAGTACATTAATCATTACCAACAAATTGGTTCGAGCAAATTTTAAGCAAGTTCAAAACAAACTGTTGAAGTAAATGAATTATTTTGTTCAAAATATGTGGTTTGCTGCTGGCATATATCATCAGCGAAAAGCTAATTGCGAACATGTTCAGATATGTCTAAGACGTGACAGGACAGTTAAATGACTAAACATTATACAAAAAGACCCATGCATTCAAAAGTTAATCACAATTTTCTTTCAATCACTCAATGCTTGCCCACTCACATTTGAGTTTCATTAGTTTCATGGAAATCACCCGAAATGAACTATTCTAACCTTAATAGTACCCACTCTGGAGAAAGTACTCATTTAATCAATTTTTTTTTATCTTCTATAATATTGTTAAGTTACTGTTATTTCTGTTCAAAGTAATGTTCAATCAATCGCCAATCGTAAACTCGTTGAATGAACCACTTGCTCAAAAATGGTTACTGTTGCACGCATTGTTTCACCATAAGAAATTGATTGGATCGACTAATTTTCAAAGCTACCATCAAATCGTTGTAACGAGGGTAAATGTCCAATTAGTAAGTAAAAAAAGTTTATGCTTGATTGACTGTAATACAGTGACTATAACAAGTGGGAGTAGGGTTGAAATAAAAAATAAAATAAATTGTCTAGAGCTTGGGTGGTGGCGCTCTTTAGTTTCTTCGAGGCTAATTAATTGTCAAAATAGTTTTTCGAGATTGGTAGTATTTACCCCAGATGTCGTTTGAAGTCAAGTAAAGACAAATACTGGTAACGATTTTGAAATGAAATGATTATTGAAATGAGGTTGGACCAAGTTTTTTCTAAAACTAAATCCTCATAAATAAAGCTTTTTACATATTTATTGACACGCAGTGAAAAAATCACACAGGTCATGATTTTGAGCTCAATCGTAGACTGTGGCCCATATCATTTCAGACTAAATGCTCAACGGTTCGTCCTGAATTGTTGCAAAAATCTTTTAACGGATTTCTGCAGATAGAGAGTGTTAAAATCATTTTGCACAATTTTTTCTTTTTGTGCCTCATTCACCCATGCATCTTTAGATAAATTACACAAAAAAAAATTAGATCAACATATATTTGAACTTATTCCTCGATATTTATTAAACCTAACACAAATCCGACGCAATATGAAGCTGTTGAAAATACTCAGGTGTGGATCCAAGGAGTTTGGCCATTTTTTCAGGTTCGCCTTGAAAGTAGGAATCTCACCTAGATGTCGCCTATAAAGTCCGATGTGGATTTTAAAAATCAATAGAAACTACTCTCTTATGCCCATTGCATGTTTTGTTTTGTTCTTTTTGATTCTTTACGTTACAAAATAGCTAATTCTTCATAGCTAAATTAAGTTACTCCTTACAGTCTTATTAATTAAAAAAAAAAGGAAACCTAAATTATGTGCATCCGTATGCTGCCCACGCTGGGCGCTACTCTATGTTTGCAAATTTTTCCTACAATTACACTCCCCCCGGACAATTAAAACAAAAACCACAGCGATAGTCTTTCGTTGGTTTATTAAGCTTTCTACTTGCTTTTTGTTTTCTGTATTTTCTTTATCGTAGGGCGAAAATTAGTTGGTAGCGTTATTTTATACAAAAATAATAACATTTCCTTGCGCTGTGTGCAGCATCGCTACCGAAAATTTGTGGAACCTGTTTGGTTTGTAAATCGACAAATTCTGCTTATTAAGTTTTATTGTGATAGCTTTATCGGAAAGATTTTTTTTACACTAATTGAGCAGTGCTACTACAACAATAAGAATGCACTTCATTTGTTACTGATTTAGTTTTTTTAGATTTTTTAAATCACATTTTGTCCAAAGTTACTTGATAAAAATGAAGTTGCCTACGTTATTTTTTCTATCAGAACTTGCTTACAGCTTGATATTTCTTTATTCTTATTTATTCGGACAAAAAAAAACGATATTATTGTATCTAACCTATTGCAATATCATTCTTATGTCATATCATCTCTCTCTCGTTACATTGCTTTGATATTTTCTTTTTTCCACTTCAATAGGATATCATTTTATAGGAATTGTTTCTCGAAAGTACACTTTTTAATGGTTGCCAGGATTACGCCAACAACACCGCATCGTTACAACTCGCTGAATTGTACCGGCAGGGACTCTCTCTTCAATAACAACTACTAAAACGAAACCATAAAGACAAGTCGAAAAAGCGAGAACATGGCAGAGCGAGCAAACAAGCTTCGTAGTACTTTATTGAACTTGTTGGCAATGTCCGGTGATGCGTAAAAGAAACACAATATCTAGTCAGCACAGACACATACTATTTCCGTGCACAAACGGAAGACAAAAACGATAGAGAGAAAAAGCTGGATACTCAAAAGGGAATTTCTACCATTTAATGATTTTTCTGTTATTTTTATGATGGTGACCTTATTTCAGGCTCGGTCTTTTAGAATCAATCAATACTTTATTATACGGTTGAAAGTGATGTTTCCAAAGAAATTGTTGCGTTTTCAGAGACAATTTTATGGTCAGTTAAAGGGAAATTTGCTTTTCAATGGCTGGGAAATTTGTTTGTAATTAGTATTGTGCAATGACAGCTCTTGAGCTAATTGAATTTGGATAGCTGATTTTACTGAGGTGCTTTATTGTTAGTACTTTGAAATTTACTCGTAACAGAGTTAATTGTATTCTAATGAAAATACCTGTGGAAGTTGTTGAACTTTTCGTTGACAGCCGCGATAATTTGTTGGGATAAAATGAATTCATGACCAAAATCAATTATAATGCATTTCATAGACCTGGTTGAAAGTGAATACTTGGTTTTTAGGAGATTTGAACATTTTGAGAAAATGAATTTTATAGATCAAATAATAATTTCATGCTTGAATATTTTTAGACATGAGCTAGTAGTAAAATAGGAATTTTTTGAGGGGTATTTAATTCACTTCTGAATAAAAAATAGACATATGTGGGACTGTTAAAATTTTTCCTTTATAAATGATTTTGATCAAAAAACATTTATAATTGTGACCAAACAGAGATTTTTACTGTGCAAACTCCGGAGAAAATACTAGCTACAAAAGGGCGGGAGAGAGTGGGGTCTATCAAAAATTGGGAGTGAGGAAAAAACATGACTTTAATGTGTGCAATGAGCGCGGCTGGAGGGTTCATTCCACCAATTTTTATTTTTCCTAGAAACAGGGTAACTACACTATTCGAAAAGGATGGTCAAACAGGAGCTCTTAACAAATGCTCAGGCAGAAATTGTATAAATGAAAACCTCTTTCTTTAAAAACCGCGGTAAACCGTCTGCGGATGAACCTATTCTGTTGTTACTAGACAATCGTGCTAGTCATATATTACTAGACTATTTTCATCTACGATTATTGCAAGAGCAACCTTATTCATATGCTATCTTTGCCACCACACAAATCGCATAAAATGCAGAGCCTGGATGTTTCTTTTTTTGGACCACTAAAAGCAGTTTACAAAAAAGAATGTGACTAATTTATAAGAACCATCTGAAAGAAAATATAGCCCCTTATGACGTATTATCCTTGGTGAGGAAAGCATTTATTAGTGTTGCGTTTATAAGCAACGAAAAATCTGGATTTAGAGCAACTGGTGTTTTCCCAATAAATCCTCAAGTGTTTTCAGAAGAAAATTTTATTGCTTCTTTAGTGGCCTTACCGGCTTCGAAAATTAAACACGACCGTTCTTCTCTAGCGACGGCGAACAACAAGCAAACTTTATTTTCCTTTTCTCTTATTCCTACATACACATACATACTTATTGTCAAAAAGTCGCTAATATCTTACAGCTATTCGTGTATATTGAATCTTAAGGCAAGTACTACACAATAGGTCTTAGCGTTACTAATACTAATGATACACTACACTTCTGAGATTGTCCAATCTGAGTCTCTATATCAGTTCAAGATTGAGGTAAATCTATTTCGGTGTCTACTACAGATGTAGCGCAACATTCAAGGTTAATTCCTAGCACATTGGGGCAAACAGACCCATCAGTTCCTGATACATCAAACCAAGTAGAGCACAGGGTGACCACCAGAGCAATCGGAGTCAAATGTATTTTTTTTAAACTCTTCTTATTTGCAAAGCGATTAAAACTGATCTGAAATGATAGTTAAATAAGTAAATTTCAAAGTAGAATTGTTTTTTTTGGGATGATTGAAATTGAATTTTTTTTAACTAAGTGGTTTCGAAAGTATGTCTTGATTCTCATCAGAAATCAGCTCATAGTGCATACTTGACCGATGTGACCACTTCCAGAGGGAGATCATTAATTTTTTTTAATTATTGAATTTTCGTCATAAAGGTCTTTCAATAAAGATTTGATTTCAAAATAAGCTGTTATTTTAAATCCTCACGTACTTTGAAATTAAATTTGTATTTCAAAAAAATTAAATGTACATTCTCTCAAAAAAATTCCAGGAATTAGTCAATAAAACACTAAATGTTTATTATTCATCCAAATTTATTATATTGCTCCCAAAGTAAGTCCCTTTCAAAATGATGTATTTATACAAACGAGTAATTCAATTATCAAAAACATTTTTAAACGCATTTTTCGAAATCGACTGGAGTTCATGCCGTAAATTCTCTTTTATATCTTCTATAGACTGAAAACGGGTACCTCAAAGTAATAGTTTCACTTTCGGAAAGAGAAAAAAGTCGGCCGAAACCATATCAGGTAAATAGAGTGGTTGTTCGATGGTACTTGTTGAGTTTTCGGTCGTTCAAAATTCGTTCACAATAATAGCCTTGCGAAGTGGAGCTTTGTCGTGATGCAAAAGCCAAGAGTTTTCTTTCCACAAATCTTGCTCTTTGTGATAAATCTGCCCTTTCAATCACCGCATAACGCTCAAATAATATTGTTTACTTTCTGTCTGTCCTTTTGGTGAGAATTTCAAATGCGCAAGACCACGATAATCAAAGAAAACTGTCAACACTACCTTTTCTTTTGATTGATATTGACGTGGTTTTTTGGTTTCGACTCAGTTGGAAGGCATCATTCCCAAGTTTGTTGACTGGTTCGCATATCAATTCCATATTTCATCACCAGTTAAAATATTTTTTATGATTTGACTCATTTTAGCATGTCTGAAGTGACCCTTACGCGATTGAGTTTTTGAATAAAATTCAGGTCTTTCAGAACTAGTCGAGTAGCAACGTGCTTCATGCCCAAACAATTAGTTAAAAATGTTCGAATTGATTGATGAGACACAGAAACTTCAGTGGTTATTTTTTCAAAGCTTAAAAGATGATTTTTAGAGATCATTTTCTTCACTTTAGCGATGCTAACTTCACTTGAAGACGTTGATGGCTGACCAGAGCGAGGTAAATCTTCCGCCACATCTCGATCGCTTTTAAATGTACTGTGCGATTGATTTGTACGTATTTTTGAAGCTGAAAATTCACTCAAAGTCCCTTCGGTTTTATAGGTTATTTGGCTTTAATGTAGTAAAAATTTTATTAGGCTTTAATGTAGTAAAAATGAATTCGTTTTTCACGTGAAGCATTCTATTCCTGATATTGATGAATTGGACAGATATGAGAAAAAGGCTATCTTAAGAGTTTATACATTGTTTAGTGGCTGTTCTTTCCACCCCAGTTGAGCAAATTTCCTTCCGTTGATTTCACAAAGACATCTTTTAAAAACTACTGTTTGCTTCAAAGATTGCATTTAAATAGTTTCAAACCCCTTCACAAGTACAATACGTGCTCTCAAAAAAAGCGGCCATCATACACATGAAAATATACTTACATACTTCAACCATTATCCGCTTAAGTAATAAACAGAAAACGTCATTATTCTCACTTTTAATCCATTTGTCCCATATTTGTTTTAATTATCCACTCGAGGTTTTTGCTTTCTATGCACAGAAATGGAGTACTTAATTGCTCAATGCTTTTACTTCGAAATTGTTAATTACACGTCCGCTCTTTTATTGAGGTCTTCAGTCGTTTTGTGAACTACACACTATTCAAAAACTTCACTACTTAAAATGTTGCTCGTGTTTGAAAGAAAGGTGGAGGATAGTAGGACGCAAAATTATAGTAGCGGTTGTTGGTGCTTCACAAAACCGAATAAGAGCGGAAAAGGTTTGTGTCATTGAGTGTGTTGCCAAGAGATTCGTGTCTAGATAGTACTCTGGTCCGTTTGTTGAAAAGAAATGACGACTAATTTATTGCAATTTTTTATAGTAAAATACATGAAAATGCTTTTCAGCAATAGTGGCGCAATGGTGGTTATATGAAATTCGTCTGCATTTTGTGTGATACTCTCAGCCTGGACGACGACCACTCTACATAGCTTTTTACTGGGTTCGGTGGTGAGGGAAAACAGGTTCAAGTTTGTACGTATGCTTGTTTTTAGGGAAATTTATTTGTTTTTAATGAATTTTCTTTGCTTGAGTCTGCCAATGAGAGACTGAATGACTGGTAGGAACCGTCGTAATAAAGATTTTAGCGAGGAAAAAATTTATAGCTGTAGAAGAGGAATAAGGTCAAGTAGTAGCTCAAGTGTAGTGAGCAATGAGCTGTTTGTTTTGGAATGTAACGGTGGCCAAACGGAAAAAGCGCGGGTTTTAGCAAACTCTGGTCTTAACGACTTTCGCAGAATGTTTGATATTGTACTAACAAAGAGTAGGCAAATAATTTTCCTTCAAATTCAGGTTGGAAATATCTTCTGACAAAAACTGGGAGACACAATAATGTTAATTAGAAGTAGATATGTACGATTTTTAATGAGCGAGCGGGTAACACTGCATCTGCAGTAGACGTGTCATAAAATTTCTCAAATCACTGAGTCTCCTGGACAATATCGCTTTTCAAAAAATACGGTGAAAGATTCATAAATTTAATTCTTTGTCGAGACAGTTAGTTTAAATATTTCAAAAATTTCCCATTTTGGAGGACTTGAAAATTCTGTTCACGAGAACTCCCGACCGCATCTTCAGATCAACATGAAACTTACAAAATGTATTGGTTTTGAAAAGCTGCAGGCTTGATAGAAGTTATTTGAAAGTGTTGAGCACCTTTGCGGAAGTGGTGCCGTGTTGAAAAATCGGCCAAAAATATGTTTTATGTCCTTTAATTTCTTCATCAACAAAAATTTTTAGCAAAATATGATATTTAGGAAACATTTTCTAGAAGAATAAACATTTTCTATGATTTTCAACTCAAACTACTCTAACGCATTTACATTTACCCTCTAAAAAAATATACCACCCTATTTTGAACGAAAGACAAAAAATGCAGCTAAATATTTATTCAAGTAAATACTCTTTCCCGACATAAACAAAATCAATGTACTTCAGTTTCATTTGATTTGAAAATAAGGTTCCCCTATCGATTCGGATTCTACTTACTTGCACCAACCAACCAGCACTAGACAAATTGAAGAAACTAATCAGGTCAATGTGTATTTAAAGGTTGAATTAATTTAAGTCTAATCGATTTCTTGGAAGCCACAATTTCGATTTGGACTTGAATCAAATGAAACCCCTATTCGTTGCTTCTTCCGTTCGCTGCTTTTCTGGCTTTCCGGACTGAATTGAATGCAAACTGATTGGCTTGACGATGATGACGACGGCAAGGATGAGTATGATGCTTTTCCAGGTTCGATACGATGATGATAGCAGATCAATAGCGGTGGCAGAGGTGTCCTTTTTTGTATACATTTGTACAATTTGTGTGAGATGGGAGTAAATTGATTTTTAGATTTCGATTCCTATGCACTTTGTCTGATTAGATTTTATTTAGAGTGAGAGCCATATGTGAGTTTAACTGTGAATATATTTTGTAAGTAATGGTGTATTTGTTTGCATACACGCCCGTGTACCTAAATACATACATATTTATTTTGTATACTTTTACCGAAATTTCGAGAATGAACTCATAGGTGAAAGTGGAATAGACTCAAATGGAAGGCGAGATTGAGTTGAAACTATTTATGTTGAATATAATGTTTGTATATGGCTGGAAATATGTTTAGCTTCACTAAACTTAACTAAGTACTTCAATTAGAAAAAGTTTTTCTTTTCAGTGACGCAAAATAATTCTTTACATTCTTTACTTTGTCGGGACTTATAATTTATGTTTACCCTTTCCACTCTTTGTTATGATTTGGTGGTAGTTTTTTTATTTCATTTTTGCAAGACTCTTTAGGTAGTAACTGTAAATGCGTAGAGTATTCAAAACAAGAATTTTTTATTTATTTATTTTTACTATACCAAATTTACAGACAAGTAATCCACTTGCAAAACTGAGAGATATAAGAATATGAAAAAGTTAAATTGAGATAATTAGTGTCCAATTAAAAATAAATTTGATTTAAACGTAATTTATCCAAGATATATTTTTAAAAAGAGCAAAAAATTAGAACGAAAGGCTCAAACTGGACCTCATTCTACATTCAAAGCTAGCGTAAAATGGGATAGGGAAAAGTCATCTCTGTACGTACAAACGGGACATTGAAGACAGCTTAGTGTCTAGAGGGTCGTTTCTCATCAGGCAAAAACAGCGTTAAACACATATTAGAAGGATACAGGCTGCTAAACAATTTGCACAAAAAAACATTGGTCAATGGACATTCTACGAGCGATTAGGAAATGAAGATTAAGGAAGGTAGGACGCTTTTCATTGGCACAAGAGGGAACACTAAACTTTTGCAATAACAACGATTAAATTTTTGTTGGACAGATTCAATAGCATCGGAATAGAAGACGAAACAATAAAACCACACTTGAGTGCAAGACTCAAAGATGTAACAACATAAACGAAGGAGACAAATAAACGAGCACCCATTTATACATTCAAGATGAAACGTGATCACCGAAAAACGAAACCAGCAACTTTTGATGCCCTAGACGTAGTCAAAAATACAAATTTTAGCTTGGAATACCATGATCTTTTTGCTGATCCACTTCAAGTAAAATATTACCTGCTTCCCTTGCAGGTAAAGGATATAACGTTTGGTTTGATAGAAGAGAACATTGCTAGATATTTGAATACATAAAGAGATGTTCCTGGTGCACCACGAATTGAAGGTTGTGAGATCTGATTGCAATAAAAATCGATCGTTGACAAACGAGATTGCATGGAACAGCTTAAGATTGCCTGTATAAAAGTGGCGCTTCGATGAATTCACAGAACGGAGATTAGTTATAAAAAGAATAAATAACACAGGTCCAAAAATGAAGTTTTGTAAAATAGCTGAATGGGGATAATAAGGAGGGGAAAAACAACTATTCGTCACAACTTTGCAGGTACGCTTGAGGATGAAAACAAGGAAAGGGAGGGACCAAGTATACCAAACCAGGCAAGCTTATCAAGCAAGATATAATGGTCGACCTTGTCGAAAGCCTTTGGAAAATCGGAATATATTTTGTATTGTCAAGAACAGAAGACACCAACTTGACAAATATAACTATATATATCTTGGCATACAGTCAGGGCCACTGCTGCCACTAGAGTCTAGGTGAGACATCAAAGTTGGGATATTGGTTGTTATTTTAAAGGAACGAAAAAAGGATCAGAAAGGTTTTGAAGGTCATTAACTGAGCAAGTAAAATTTCTTCTTTTGCCACTGTGAACAGCCAGTATTATCAGAATTATATTAACAGATAAAATGCAGAACGAAAGAAATCATTATGCGTGTTATCTTTAGCACAAAGATTTGTCCTAGAGCAAAGTGGGAATTTTACGGCGAGTACAAACTACGGGAGTATGTTTATAAATAAAGAAAAAGAAAACCAGTTGATACAGTTGATCTCTGCAGTCATACTATCATATCGGCCTCGAAAAGGGAAAAGGGCGATTTGACAATCTTTTTAATACGAGATATCTGACTAACGCTAACATGAATCGAAAGGGGAGGATAGTGAGGTTAAGGATAAACATAACCGTGTCAAGAAAAAAAGGATAACCAATTAGGAGGAATATTAGCAATGATAAGGTTCATAATGCGATCAATAGTGTTGGGAATAACATTGAACTGTGAAAAAGAACATGAAAACAGGAAATAAGAGAGTGATATGGGGAACACATCAGTGGATGCATTGCACTAAAAATATTTACGAAATGTTGAAAACACCACAAAAGAGTTAGGAAAATCGGTCAGAATAAAATCGGACAATTCTTAAAAAAACACTCATATATATTACATGGTTTGTAGGCTGGTATAAGTAGTAAAGAAAAAGTCATAGACAAATATACACGAACGGTAGCATATTTAGCAACATAAAACAATATTTAAGCAAAAATATCCAGATAGAGATTTATTAACAGCTAGAACAGCCCCCCCACCATCTGTTTTGCATGACAGAGAAAGATCATTACCTTATCTAAAATCATTGTGCAGAGAAAATATTTTATTGCTAAAGATGTTATAGTTGAGCCAATTTTCAGTTATACAAATTTAACCATTTGTAGTAGTGTAATTTGTAATTTGCTCCTACTTAGTTTTTAGTCCACAAGCATTCTGGTAATACAAACAAATATTATGAAAATTATTAGAGAGACTAGAATTTAACTGTATAGATTTGAAGCAGGAATCAGATTACATTCTATTTCATTCTAAACCACATTCTATTTCAAATTTGTATGACAGTTGATGTTTTAATACCATCGCTTTTACGATAGTATTAGTGACACTACCCAGCAAACCTGCGTTCAGCACTTTCGCATACAGTTGTAAAAACTTTTCCATGTGTTAATACATTTTCTAATGAGTATTTATCTTTTCTATTTCTCAATGATTATACATGCTGCTGTAGTACTGCTAAACTCCTGAACAGGCTGTCTAGTTTTTGTAGTTTTCCGACACGTTGATGAATCTCTTATATATTTACGGTTCCCTATTTACAATGAATATAAAGTACTGCTGCACTACTGCCAAACTGGTGACGAGATGGTGCAATTCAAATCGTTTCGTAAAAATCAAATCGAGTTGCCCATACGTCAAGCGTCAGTCATACTTCGCAAGTGATACGTGAAATATTTTGAAATTTATAATTAAAACAGGTCCTTTTTGCTCTAATTAAAGATGACAGGAATACAAAGTGATGCAAATGTGATGGCATGAATGCAAAGTAATGCGAATATACTATTGGTGACATTATAGCTGGGCAGCCATATCAATGTCCTGCTATACTGCTTCTAAGGCAGTAGTACAGCAGTACATTTTACGTGCTGCTGTTTCACCATTTCAGCAGTAGTATAGCAGTGCTTTTGCACTCCTTGTATTCCTATCTTTTGTCTTTTTCCTATTTGTGGGATGGAAATGATCAACCATGAAACAAAACATATTACACGTACGCGGGTAATATGAAGTAAATAGGTGAATTTTGGGGTAAAATCCTATCTCTAGCATTAAAAGCATTCACGGGTTTACTCACGACTTCTGCAGCACTTTAGAAGTAGTGCTGTGTTTGCTGGGTAGCTACAAATAAAGAATTAGTAGGCAACAGATTAACCTTTTGGGTAAAAAATTTGCTATTCTCTTGCCATAGCCTTCACATGCCTTTAAACCTAATTTGAAACATAATTTTTTCATTTCTATAATTTTTCCTGCTTATTTTGCGATGTAGTCCATAGAATTTTATCCTTTTTGGTATTTTTCTCTGAATCAAACTACACGTTTAATTTATTGACACTAAAGGCCAGCATTAAGACACTTTACTGCATTTGAAGCATCTTCTCCGTTCCATTCAGATTTTCTTTTCATTCAATTTGATAACAACCCATTTTTCTACTCATTGAAACCATCCAAAAATTATGCACAGCTTAATACGATATGCATAGCGAAAAAAAACTGAACGTACTCAAAGGACTTAGTGAACAAAAGCATCGTCATTCAATAAAACCATTGTTATTTGCTCATTTCATATTGTTCTGGCCAGTGCTCTCCACTGTTTCATTCATTTTTCATCTTATTATCTTTGGAGAGTTCATTTCTACCACTGATTATGGAAAATGGACGGAAACAGTGTAAACCATTTTTCTTTTTCACAGTCTCTCTCATTCACTTATATCACGTTATGAATACTTTCAGTGATTTTCATTTGCTTACTGCTCTTGAGTCAATGGAAACAATTTGCCAAGTTAATTTCAGAGTATAATGAAAAGCCTTGCTAAATTCATATGGGAATAATGTATTATTAAAAATTGTCGTGCTGCTTGAATTTCAATTATGCGGTATAACGGTTTGAGATTTTTATGTTCATTATTTACGGACTGTTGAACGGTATTGTTTGGACTTCAATTTTGTTCTGATTGCATGGTAAGTTTGGAAATGGTGAAAAACTTTTCAGTAGCATTATACTTTTGTGTTTCGAGAAAAGTCGATGAAGGTCAGCTAAGCGAAGAGAAAAACGTGAAAAGTAGCTACGAATCAAAGTTTTTTTCCGTCGTCTGGTTAGCATTATCATTGGTTTCGTAGATTTGGCTAATATCAGAAAAGTCGCGGACTTCGAAACGGAAAGAAATTCATTTTGCCCTCTGGTGAATTAATATTTTCAATGCACAGTCTCAGTGATATTCTTGTTACCATTAAAAATCATGCAAAACCGTACTTTATGTCAAATTAAACCTTTATCACTAGATTGTTGTCATAAAATAATTGAGAATAGTAAGCACAAATCAATTGAATATTCACAAATTTCAGCGCCCAGCGTGGGTATCCAGTAAATTTCTTGCCTGGCGTCACAGGACAAAGCTGCAAAAACATTTCATTGAGCTTCGAGATCGGAAACAATATGTTATGATAACAGCATTCAAGATATTGCAGGTCGTGAAGCAGTGTCATTAATGATTATGGTGAAAAATCGTGTATGTACTTCTCTTCACTTTGGTCAGATTTTTAAAAATTAAGTGATAATTTGAATCATATAAATTTGTGCAGGATTTTCTACAATTCGAAAAACCATAACACTTTCGTAATGTACATTGAATGCCTTTTCATATAAATCGACTATCACATCGCCTGACGTAACGTAATCATGAATAATACGAATCTAAGCCTAAGTGAAAGCCAATGGATTTTCAAATATACGCTCATATACATACAAAAACTAAATAACATTTCGATGCATACATAACACAGTACAATATGGATGTTGGAAATGTTGAAGGAATGAAAAATGGTCATTTCAAAATCCACCAAATCTCCATTAGTACGACGAAATTGAAAATATTTTTTCATTTCAACCAACCAGTGCCGGCCGTAAACTGAATGAAACGACAGCTGGCGGATAATATCAAGTTAATAGCGTTGGTGTGAAGGATTTTTTTTAAGAATAATATCATGTTTCGAAAATGGCATGACAAGATATGAGTGAATTATGGAAAATGTATTAAATGTTTAAGCCAATATTCCGGTAGCACTAAAATAATTAATTTAAAATGAAAATAACAACGTTTTTAAAAAACACAAACAAAACAATAATAATAAAATATTTATATATATGATGCAGTCGAGAGCTTTTATTTTTCCTTCCATCACTCTTATTTTTATGTTTTTTAACGAGTTGGTGATAAGTATTAGGACACTATTCAATAGTAAAAGTATTAATTATTGACATTGTGGACAAATTGATCAGTTTTTGTTACATATGACTTTTTGATGCCATTATGATTTGGAACCATCGAAAAATACTTTAAAGGTGTTAGAGTTATTACGGATAGATTGTTGAAAATATGGAAAGATTATTTATAATAGGCGCGTTTTTTTGCTCCCCTTATCCATAACAGAACAATGCTAACCAGTGCAGACGCATTATAAACAACAACAACTCCTGTTATGGATATGGGGAGTTGTTGTTGTTTCCAATGCGTCAGCATTGTTCAGTTATAGATAGGGGGAGCTAAAAAAACACGCCTAATATTGACTGGATCCTGCTGGATAGATAAGTAAAATAATCCCGCGACAACCTTCGTACGGATTTAGGAGGGTACTTAACTGAAAATTGATAGGGCTGTTATTATATTTCGCACATTTTTAGCATTAGTTTTTCTTTATAACTTAATATTTCTTAAAGGCTATCATCTTTATTTTTGCATATAATTTCAGAATGAGGTTGAATTGATCCTTTTTAAAATGTTCATGCATTTCAAACAATATCCATTAAGCAACATCTCTTATGCCATATCAGTCTGCCACGCTGCATCAAAACTTCATGGTTAAGCACTTATCGGCCAGGAAGCATATAAACAGCAAAAAGTATCTGTCAGCTCTCTTATCGTTCGGTCGAGATATCCCCATGTAAAATTCAGTACACAAAATAACCAATAACCCATAATTCCGCCGCAGACAAAGTATAAAAACATATCATCGATGAAATGATTTCACCACGTCGACGACCCCTGGATGTATGCTATCCTTTTGTATATAGTAGCGACGAGATCGTGAATGTGAATGCGATGTTGATATGGAGTGAGGTGAACGTGTTTATGCCTTCGATGAAGGTTTTCTATAAAGTATTTTTACACTTCAGCAAATCCAAATAAGCTGGCTGCTAACGGCATCGTAGTAGCATGTCTATTGCTTCAGGTAAAACTTAAATCTTCACTTCGTTGGGAACACGTAGTAACTGTTTGATGCTGCTTCTATGTATAGGACGATTCGAGATGTTTGTACCGTCTTTTACTTTGATATACATATATGTACATATGGCTATGTGAACATATATATAGACAAATACGAATGAAGTGGAACATGACGCTGTTTTTATCTCTTTTCGTATAAAATATTTAAATCACGTTTTAGATTAGTTCATTCGCGGTACTCATGCTCGACTACAGATAACATATCGTTGATGGGGTGCTAAAATTGACTTGGACCCTTCAATCTTTAAACTCGTATATTTATCGATTACAAGATATTAGCATATTCGGCTGTTTTTTCGTTTGAATGTTTTCAGCACCTCATATTTTCTGGTAAATGTATGTCAAGAGTGTAAAATATTTTTTTTTGATGTTATACTGATCCTGATTTTTTATTCTTTCAGAAACGAACTGCTTCAGATGTTACAATACGACGTTGCACCAAGACGTTCCATTCCAATGGTTGCAAAGACACCGAAAAGCTGACACCCGGAATAGATAGGTGAATACAGTTTCGAAGAAGTTAAAACAATCAACTATTGTTCCCTGCTAATTCAGCTATTAATTCGAAATTCAATATATAAATTTAAAATATTTTTTTTTCGAATTTTATTATAGATATTGATTTAATTCAAATTTCGAAAACACACTATTCAACTATTCACAAAAAATTCAACTAGCACTAGATGAAAATTTCGGAAAATTTAACATGTTACATTTCCAATGACATTTCATTTCACTGGTGGAAAATTGTTTATAATATTCTGCATTTAAGATAAATCATTAATATTCCAAGCCAGCCAGCTGCTGTGCGATGTCAAAATGACAATCGATCCGTCGACTGTCTTCAAGCTAAGTACCAACTAAACATTGTTTATAACATTTCCTCCAACATTTCTTCTATTCCAGGGGTGTGTTCAATGTGCATGCTATAGCTGCTCCAATAGCATAGCATAGCATCACTTTAGCAAGTGTAAAAATTTGCAGTAGCTAGGTGAAGCAGCTATGGATATTGGACAGCCAAGAGCTGCTACGAAGGTCAGCCTTTACACAGGAAATTCAAAAATAATTTTGTTTAAATTTTTTTATTGTAATTTTTGCATTTTCGTGGATCAGTTCAATACTTCCATTGCACTTTGGAAACTGTATGAAATTTAAGAGTTTTCAACATACAGCTGCACAATCCATTAAAATTTTCCTAACATATTTAAAACGTATCACTTATTTCCGGCTTTTGACACCATATATGAGAAAAAGAGCAACAAATAATCGTTGAAAATTTGATAATACAGGAATCAGTGCACCCGGCTTTTTACGCTTCATGCTCGCCTTCTAAAAACTCAAGATGAGCTGCGCTGTGTACAAGCCAACTTAAAACTCGAGTTGAGTTTAAGTGTTTAAAAGCCCGTATTTAATTTATGCTGTCACTATTTTCAAATTTTTTCCTCATCTCCTGTGTCACAAAAGCGCAAAAACTTCTTTTCATTTTAATTTCCAATTGAAAATGACGTTTAAACTGCATGTCAGCTGTGTACGCACGGCCATTTTGCCTTAGCTACTTTCTTGCTATCCTCCAGACTGCGAGCAGCAAATAGCTGCTACCTTAGCAGCTATGCCGGAATCTTGGACAGCTCGACTGTCAAATAGCAAGCATCAGAAAGTAGCTATTTCGTGACATTGGACAGCCAGAGCTGCTAAAATAGCAGCTAATAGCTGCTATAGCATGCACATTGAACACACCCCAGGTAAGCTAAGGCAAGTGTGATAGATGTTCAAGCGGGTTTTTGAATTATTCAACTAAAAAAAAAGATGGGCAATCAAAAAATTACGACCGAGCAGAGCAGGAGTTGATATGTCAAATTTTTGGAACAATCTATGACCGTGCGAATCGTATTCTCGTTAGTATTGAAATTTTGCATTAAATGAAAGTTTTTTTTGGCGTTGAATCGAAGTTTCATTTTGAGCATTTTAAGACGGTTTATATATGTACATTGAGTGGCCTAGTGGGCTGAGTACCGGCTTTTTGTGTGTGAAGTCCCTGGATCGAAGCCAAGTTCGAATGAGAGAACGCGCACCGAGCTTTGAGTTCACCTAGCTCTCAATAGGCACCTGATTCAAATCAGGGGTAAAATGAGTCGTAGAACTATCCACTTCACACTCGTATTTACAGTAGGTATATTCTCCTACTATAACTAATTCCGATTAATTGCAATTCATTGCAATGAAGTCGTTTCCGTAAGCCGTTTTACTGAAAACTGAAAATATCCCCTCTTTCAGTAAATACGATGAAATTTCAGTAGGTTCAGAGCTACTGAAAAATACTGAAAAGTGTCAAACGGTGTGGCTCAAGTAAATATTTTCAAATGTGCGCGTAATATTGTTATGAAGGTCGAATATTTTTGTGGCGATAATTTATCACCATTTAAGATGACTTTATAATCACTATTGTTCTCGCAAAAACCGCAAACTGACACTTTTGGCTGTCAATTTTCAGGAAATGCAATGAGAGCGTTCCCGTTCTTTTCATGAATTTCCCCCACCACATGATTCAGGAAAATTCAGTGACTGAAAGTACGGGAACATACCTATTGATTATAAATTTGTGCTTTAAAAGCTGTTGTACTTCCTTTTATATATATTCAACTTCAAAAGCAAAAAGATTTAAATTTGCCAATTAAATTTGCAACAATTTTAAAATTTGCCAATTACTGAGCTTAGGAATTCTTCGCAAATAGCATTCTTTCATAAAACACTTGCATTTAAAACTAGGCAATTAATTATTGGCAGTGCAAATAAGTTTAGTCCATTTTTCTGTAGTCAAAAATGCATTTATTTCAGTACAAAATAAATGGACATATTACTCTACTATTTATTACTGGTTACTAATTTTTCCCATCTTTCAAGCAATTTGCTAATTCCATTTCGAAAAATTATCCTGCCTCTTGAGATGATTCAATTCACGAGCTAATTTGTAATTCTTGCGAAAGAAGTGATCTGCCAAATATATTGCATCTATTGGAGCAACCAGTAATCAGTTAAGTGTTTCCAAATATTTTTTTACGATTTTACGACATGAAACCGCACGTTGAAAAGTAGCTTTGTCATATTCTTACTTTTGTTTCGGCCATTTTTCTGCCAATGCATGGCTTAAATTAATCAAATATAACCTATGTAGCCCACGACATAAAGAACATGACTTTTGAACCATCAATATTCAGGACTAGGTGTTGATGTTGTGGTCGATGGCAACGATTGACCGGCCGTAGCATAGTATTTTTTCTTCTTGGGGCTGTCGTAGAATATTCATTTTCAAGTCTCAGTCACCACCCTATGCAAAAAAAACCCTTTATCTGTTGTTTTTGAATCAACTAATTGCAAGTGAAAAATAAAATTTCAACGTCTCTCGGTTTCAGCTCATAAGGAATTCAATTTCGTTGCTTTTGAATCCCTTTCATGGATTTCAATCGTACGAGTCATGTGCAATGATTTTGTGATCTCTTTGTTCGTTTGACTCTGATCTTCATCGAGCAATGTCTCCAAATCTTTGTCTCGATTTTTTTTTGGCTGTCCAGTGCAAGCCTTGTCTTCAACGCAGAAATTTCTATCCTAGAAACGTTAAAACCAGTCCTTATATGGTTTTTTTAGTTGGAACAGCGTCACCATACACATCCACAAGCACTCAACTGCACTTTTCTTCAATTTAAAGTAGAAAATTGTTACCTCCTGAAAATTGTAACAATAAAAGCTATGTTACAAAATCTTTTTAAAAAAACGACACTTAAACCTGATGTGTTTCAATGCTTCATGCATTCAATCAGCCGATTTGTATGAAAACAAATTCATAGCCCTGTTAGAAATATCCTTTCAGTCGTAACACTTACAATTTCCATCAACAATCTGCTTTTCTGTACAATTTTGCGATTCTGAAAGCTATCTACGCACTACCAATTTGGTCGTTGCAACAAACCGATAGCAATTGCATTAAATAAACCTCATTAAAAGTAATGCGGAACTAACCAGGCTGCACGTAGGCAATGTAAAACGTGCCTCTCATTACAACATGTTGCAATAGTTCGGTTCGGGATGCGATGCTTCAACTTATAAGCTTATTTATGCCCGAAGTAGATGAGATGCGGTGCAGAACGTGCTATCAAGTGTAAAGTCGGGTTGGTCGATTGCAGAATATTACCCTGACGAGAATATTATCTGTGCAATGCATGGAAAAGTTGAGTAAAATGAGAGGATGTTGCTGTTAATTAGCGTCGATTGTAAACTTCGTGTCGATGAAAAGTTTCATTAAGTAGTAAACATTGAAGGAAAGCTCTTATAGAAGTACGCTGTAGGCATCAGTTTGTTCAAAAAAGATTAATCTCGATACTTCAATTAGGCACATATTTGATCAAGGGTTATGTAATTCAAGCTTTCAAACCTGCTCATTTGAATCGCGATTAAAGTTTTCTGCATTTATTGAAGTTTTTAAAACTTACACCATCCGGTGTGCTAATAAATTCCTAGATTGTCACCCCATTCAAAGTATTTACATCATAACTTTGTTAATTATCCCAGAGAGCTACCAAAAATCACAACAAGCATCGCGGAGAGATTACATGTCTTAAGGAACAACTACTTTCTCTATTTTCGTTTGTTTTATTCATTCATTACGATTAACCATAAACCGTCAACTTGACTAGACCATAGACTGAAAAAAGGGATCGCCACTCTCGCAATCAAACACCGAAATGACCATCAAAACTTCAAATGGCTGCTTAAGCGCAGACTATTCTTGCTATTCGCTGTGTTTGTCTTTTGATGCTATCTGCTATTTTCCGTTCTCCACTCAGCTTAGCGACTCGTTCTTTTGTTCACATCTTCTTCTAGTCATTCATTTCGCCTCCACCAGACATATTCATTGCAAAAGTTTTCTTAGGCCATAAAACTCCATGAACATAATCAAACAGAAAACAAATGCTGGTCTGCTAATTTCCCAACGAACTTACGACCAGATAAACGTGATTTAAAGGAGGCGACAGTAACGTATATCTATTCGTGTGTAGACGAGTAGATAGATCTGGTGAAGCCGAAAAACAAATGATACAATTGCACAAAAGTACAAACATCAGACCTAATTTAAGTTAGATAGGACTCAAGCCAAACTTCTGCCAATCACAAATAGTATTAAGGACTTCAGTGAGTGATATATAGCGTTGAGACTGTAAGTATAAAACGAAGAATACGGAGAGAATGAAATTAGTAAAGACAAATGTATATCCGGAATGGGTTACCGTTGCTAAAATGAGAATTGATGAGAGTGAATCATGAAACTCGCAAAGCTATTCAGCAAAAAATATTTGTACCTACTAGTTTTGTGACACGCATTTTTGCGTATAGGAATCGCTGGAAAGACTGTATCTAAAGAGTTACCTCTCGAATGAGTTTCAAAATTAAGGAAAGTAAGCCACACAAACATTTTTGGGGCTGCCAGCCATGAGATTCACCAAACTTGGAAAAGTTAAACATGGGATACATGTTTTCATTATTCGTGTTGTAATTGAAAGGTAGTATATGTTGAATGAAAATAACAAAAAAGCCTGGTGCTTTTTCGTGATTGAAAAAGTAAAACCCTGCATTCCGACATTTGTCAAAGATACATGTCAATCACGCTGTTATTTATTTATCTGAAGATTTCCCATTTTAGAATATGGACCGTTTAAAAGTCAAACAGTGCATTGAAGTGTGTAATATGTAAAAAATGTGTAACTTCGCAATTGGCTGATGTGAATTGGTCACCAAGATGCTGCAAGCTAATGTCTCTGGATGTTTATTCGTGGGAGTACGGAAAGGATCGTGTTTATGCAAACAATCTCCAAACTCTGGACCAACTGAAAGCCAATATTCGTGAAGTCATGGCCGAGATTTTTCCCGAAATGTGCCAAAAATTCATTGAAAATTATCTCATAAAGATTCAAGTCCTGCAAGAAATCCCGTGGAAATCATTTGAACAATATTTTGTTTCACGTATAATGGCATGGAGCAATCTTTACAAAAAACTACAAATTACCTCACTTTTCGAATATTTTGAGTGCTTTTTTAAGTTTAATTTCTCTAGCATGAAATGGCTACCGCTATATTTATTAGCTACACAGTCAAAAATAAACCAAATCTGCTTCTCTTAAAGCTCAATCCTTTATATAAATTTCGTTTTGAACCAATAACTCAATTAAAAGATATAGGGGTAGAAATAATTTAATTATCATTTGAAAATTTAATAGAAGCTTCTTTCAGAAAAATTGACAAAAAAAAAATATAAAAATTTACAATAGATTGCAGCCCTATCCTAAAATTCCGAACAAACTTAGCATACATTAAGATCTATTTACTGTGTGAATTTTGTTTTAGTTGTAGGGCGAAAAGTCTTTATTTTGCTGGGCAAATTTTCAATTTTCACTGTTACTGGGGTGCCTGCATATTCATTAAACTAGTCTCAAACTTGGTCCTCATTAAAGTCATGGTCTGTTCGTGTACCTGAAACTATTACAAAATATATTCGAATAGATTCGCAGCAATTCGTTTTTGTACTTTTGCTGCAGCAAACTTTTGCTGACGTCATCGCTTCCCCTCTTGCAACAAATCGTAGAAAATTACAGCCGAACTGAGCTAAGGCATTTAAGCGGGAAACCAGCACTGCTAGAAATCTATCCCTTGCGACTCCAAGAACGGATAGATTGAAAATGGATCCAATATAGCAGGCTGCCGTATTTTATAGTTCATTGCCGAACTCGGTAAAATCGGATCACATTATGGATTTTAAAGTGTACTTGAAATCACACATCAAAAACACCAATACTTAATGAAGAAGATACCAGAATTTTTTGTAGACTTTTCTCTGGACACATGTCAATGAGGACAAACATTTGATAACGATTGTACTTCCACTTATACCAATTTTCTATTGTCTGGGAAGTACTAGGACGATATGTTTGATGATGCGATGATGCACTCCGACCGTTCAAAATGATTGCGAGATCGAGAAAGTGGAAGGAAGGAGGCAAAAAAACTAAAACGGAACTTAAAAGGAAATGTATTGTTACTCGCATTTGTAGCTGTTTTATTTTATAACCAATATTATATTGATGGATTTGTTTTGATTACATATGCTTTTTTTCTTTGCAGGCGGGTCAATTTTGAGTTCCTGTAATATAACCTGTGGTATTGGAAGATAGTTCTACATATATGTGAATGGATATGTACAACAACAGCATCTATTAAAAGAATTCATCTCCTTCACAACAGCATCTATTAATAGAACTTATATGATAGTTGCCCCTACTGCGAAAAAAGGATTGTTATGGATATCAAAAATGGGCTAAACTTGATTTTGTTTGATGTTTGATTGAACGTGCTGAATTTTAAGAATGCATTTAATTTTAAGGAAATATTTACTGAACTTTATCATATGAAAGTTTTTTCTTTCGATGATTATCAAACTGTGAATCTATTGTAAAAATCTGTTGTAAACTAATAGGTAAAAGTAAATAAATTGTTTGCATTGATATTTCTCCAGAGGAGTCTTACAGCAGTCGTGGAGGTTGGTAAAAAAAAAAACTCAATCATTCAAATATATCAAAATCTTTACTGTAACAATTCTTTGCCTGTTCTAGTCTTTATTGGAAATTGATTGAATTCAATCATAAAACCTTGCAAATTGTATGGTATATTTAGTTGCTTACATATGAAACTACATAAATTTTAAATATAGTTACATATGCATACTTACTGTTTTAGTTCCTAATTAACTTTTTACTACGAAGTTTAGTACGGTAGCATTTGTAATTATAAATTGTGCCCATGCATTTTACCCAAATGCTTGTGCGTACGGCACACGACGAAATCACCCAACGACATCTTGTGCAGAGAGAGAATAAACTGGTCACTCTGCTTTCGTTATCTCTAGTGTTTCTTGTATCATCCTGTGCTACAGTGTATATTAACTAAGATCCATACAAGCATATTTTTTGATGCTTTTTAATATGTGTGATAAATTTAAATGCAGTTTTCACCTTAAAACCATAAACTTGATTAGTGTTTAATAAATGCATTGAAAAAAACTTTCCATATGAGTCAGCATTTGCCCACGTTGGGCGCTACAAATTTTTATTGATACAGTTAATGTTTATCGATTAAACTAATCACTCACTTTATCTAATATATTGATGATTTGCAGAATGCACTTTTCCTGCCTAAAATCATGCCGTAACGTATTCTGAAACACTTCAAGGATGAAAACTCTGACGAAACGGAATACCCGTTCAATGTGTCACTACTAATTGGATATTTTTAAATGTGTTATGATATTTTTCTCTGATTTACTCCATTCGCCACAGATGCAAATTGTCAAATCTCTATCAGACTCCACATTTTTTCAATCGAAACCAAGCTGTCTCAGCCATTGGTGTCTTTCGAGCAAGGTGCATATTTTATTTTGATTATTATAACATTTCTTATAAAGTCTTATCTAAATCCTTTCTTCATCTGGCTGATTTTCATAGCAACATAAATCAAATAAAGCATTTTGAAAACACTACGGTTTTTCTTCTCTACCCTAGATGAAAACCACAAGTTCGCAATTGTTGAGTATTTTGCCGTTAAAAGATTAGTGCAGTTATTTGCCTTTAGTTTTGGTTCCTACAACAAAATTGCAGACTGGCCTACTTGATGAGCACAACTAAGTTGTTGTGTTTTTCTTTTCAGATAAAACTTTGATTTCTCCGCACACAAAACTAATCAAAGATTATCTTGTTATTTTCGAGTAGTTCTAGACGATCTGCAAGAGCTTCTTGTTGGCGCTGCCAAAGTTACTCGCATTTCCCCGGGTCGAGGCCAGCCAGCCTCACTATATTTTCTTGTATTCTTATCCAAAACTACACAACAATATCCTGATTTCATTTCGTTTTTACACATCTTTACCGGAATAGATAAAGGTTACTGTTATTCGATTGCGAACGGCAACAGTAAGACAGTGATGTGTTCTCAAATCGTGATTGAAGCGGATTTGAGTGGAATAAAGTTTACGATTTCCTGATTGACTTTTGTTTCTTTCGATTTTTATGGCCTCAGTTTCGGCTGATTTTACTATTTCATTTCTTGACGAGTCTTGATTGCAGAATAAGTGCAGTGCGAGAAAGTTAATGGAAATGAGGGAGGTTTGTATATGCTGGTGAAATGTGAAAATAAAAGCTGGTTTTTCGTTTAATGTGATGAAGAAAATAAAAAAAGTACAGGACATTTAGTTTAGATTTAGTACATGTGGTAGAATTGAATCGCCATGAGTGTTTTTCATGATATTCAGAATTGATTGATGTACGAGTATATGTGTAACAGGTCCAAGTCCCACCAAAGTTAATATATATTTTGCCCTTTGGTCCTGGCCGGCACTTGATTGATACTTTAGGTAGCCTTATAATCCTTCCAACAAATCACATTCAAATCAAACCAAGTATGCAGATAAATCTGAACGTTTTTCAAATATGATAATGTTTTGGAAACTTTCAACACCGTGTTTGCACCAGGAGTCTAAAAATGCAAAGTAAATTTGTAAAATTTTGAATTGCGATATCTTCCGACAGAGTCGTCAGATCATTATTAAATTTACAAAAGGCGTCTGCTGGCAGCCCTGTAGCTATGGCATGCCCGTGGAACGAAAACCTTCAAATCATCGACCCTCATGCTACGACCCTCATTGTGCCTATGTGGGTCTTTCGGCTGGCCTTTGTCCATCGATAGCCAATTCAACCTCATCTCACTTCACTTTAGATCAAGTTTTGACAATTATTTTGAGCGTCCTTCATTAACAGACCCACTTTAACTCAGTTAAGTGATGTAACATTGCATGCATATTTATAATATTCAATTTAAACATTCGAAACCCATCAAGGATAATAGCATCCCACATTAAAACTGGCGAACATGCCGCCATTCTTTTATCTGAATATGTACGAAACACTATCGAAAACTGCAATTAAATTCATGCCGTATAGATTCTCTCACTCCAATTCAATTGCAACCAAAAGAGCTTGCTTGCTACGAAGTATTTCAAACATTTGGATTACGCAGTGCATGCATGGTTTTGTAATTACTGCAATAGGAAAACTTTTTTCGCTCCCCAAGCAATAATTGCAATGCTGCAAAAGAAGAAAGTGATATAGTATAAATCTTCCTTTATGTACAATTAATTCTGGATGCATAAGCGCGTTGGGGCTGCACTCGTTCGTGTTGGAAAATTCAAACCTTGATTGCAAATTGTTGTAATATAATACTTTGGCATGCTCGGTTTGTAGACATGTGTTCGTACATGCATAAAATGCATTCTTGGATATAAAGCTTCGTAGGTAGATGCTTTTCAGCATCGACAAAATTGTTAACAAGACTGTTGTTGTTCTGTTATAAGAGAAATAATTATTTCATACCCCCTCTTTAAATTTGCGGCTAAACAAAGTGGTTTTGTTCCACATGGTAAGACAAACCACGTTTTGTGTGTGGGTGTGAGGTCTCTTTCATAAATGCGATTTGTTAGTTGGGTCTGATAAAGATGGGCTGTATTTTCAAATGTTTTTACCTGTGAGTGAATTTGAGAAGCTTCGAGATGAATGTTTGTGGAAAATCTACCAATTTACAGAACAATAAACGAATTCTATTTACATGTCAAGTCCTTAGTTTGCGTTGAATGCACGTCTGTTCAAAATTGCATTAGTTTCCACAAAAATATCTGAAATAGTCTGTTATGTCACAGTAAAATCTTCTTCGTAATTGAAAAAAAAACAAAAAATTATACAACAAATATAGATCCGAGGTAAACGCGAGCACACAACTAAATCAAAAGAAACATACCCCAAAAAATTCCTTATGTTAAAAACAGGAATCGTTTGAACAGTGGTAAATCCGATGGTGGAGGTGTTCTCATCGGTATTAATAAGGCACTCAACGGAACACTCTGTCGTGATTTTCCTTTCTGTCCTCTTGTTGAGTGTATTTTTGTTCGTATTTCCTTACCTTCTGCCAAAACCTTAGTCGTTGCTTCAATATATATCCCCTGTAACCTTCCTCTCTCAGTTTATGAACGCTTCCTTGAGGAACTTTCTTCTTACCTCAACAGTCGTTTTTCCACCGCTTATGTTGTACTATGTGGTGGTTTTAACCTCCCAACTCTGGATAGGGATAATGACTATTCGGTTATCATCTCAACTAGTAGTGTCTCTTTAATAATGTCATCGTTTTTCTCACTTTGTTCCCTCTCGCAACTTAACAGCATACCAAATGCCAACAATAGAATTCTGGACCTTGCTTTGTCTAGTCTCCCAAAACCACCACTTTCTTTAAGTGCTGCTCTCTTTCCCTATGTGCCTCCTGACCCACATCATCCCCCTCTTGTCCTTGAAATCTCTAATATTGTTTCTATGAGGAACAAACTCCCTTCTCTAGTACGTTTCAACTTCCACAAAGCTGATTTTACTGGCATGGCAATTGATTTAAATAGAATTAACTGGTTCTCTTTCTTTCGTGATCTTGACATTGATGATGCTTTGTGCAAATTGTATATTTTCTTCTCAAACCTTATTCCGCAGTTCACACCAACTTAAAAAACGGAATGATGCTATAACATCGCAGTCGCACTCGAAGCCAAAAATGCAGCTCGTAATTTATACAAAAGATCTGGTTCACCTGCTGACCTCCTTTTGTAGAAAGAACTACGCTCTAAAGCGAAAGAAGCTGCCAGACAGACGATGTGCACTTACATTGCTGGCATTGAAGCGTCAATCAGAACCAAACTACCGAAATCCTTTTGTTCATTCGTTCCTTGAAAAACTCTCCCAGCATCCCCAATGGTATGCATTTGGGTGATACATCTGCTTCCACTCCGCTTGAAGTGAGTGAACTTTTTGCTTCTTACTTTTCCTCTTTATTCTCACAAGAATGCGCTTCTCCTTCCCAAAATCTTATCTTTTTATCTTCTCCTGAATTACATCCATTTCGCACAAACCCTTTAGAAATTGAACTTCTGTTGGAAGATATCGACGCCAATACCGGTAGTGGTCCCGACGGTATTCCAAATATCTTGGCTAAATCTCTTTCTTCATTTCTGTGCGTCCCTCTTTCTATCTTGTTCTTGTTCTCTTTGGAAGACTGCCAATATTTTCATTATACGTCCCATTTCCCTTCTTCCTTGTTTCAGCAAGATCCTTGAGAAAGTAGTCTACACGCGAGTCTACTCCTTTATCCAACCTACCTTAGTTCATTACCTTTGTCAAAGGTAAATCCACATTAACCAACCTTCTTTCCTTCACACATATGGTCGAATCCGCTCTTGACCTTCAAAAGCAGGTCGAAGCTCTATATACTGACTTCTCCAAAGCTTTAGACTCTGTCAATCATAACCTCCTTCTTTAAACGCTAAGGAAAAGTGGCATAGCTGGTTCTCTTCTTTGCTGGTTTAGCTCTTACATATTTGGTCGCACCTGTGTTGTAACTGCTAATTCCTGTTCTTCGATTCCCTTTTTTCCTGTATCAGGTGTTCCGCAAGGATCTATTCTCGGTCCTCTTCTCTTTCTTTTGTTCATAAACAATTTACTTCCTTTAATCCAATCTTCTTGTCTGTTATATGGTGACGATTTCAAGATGTTTCGAGTGATTGAGTCACAAAATGACTGTGCGTTTTTACAAAATGACCTTAATATTTTACAGACTTGGTGCTGCACCAATGCTCTCACTTTGAGCATCGCGAAATGGCACAAAATGTCTTTTACCTGTAAAACGTCACCTTTAATGCTCTCCTATTCTGTTTGTGGCTCTCCTCTTCATGTTGTTGATAATTTTAGAGATGTTGGTGTAATATTTGATTCTAAGCTTAAATTTGATAAGCATATTTCATATATAACTGCGAGGATTATCATGTTTCTGTTTAATTTTTTTTTATTATTATTTTAATATGATTTTTTTTTTATAATATTCAGTAATTGGATTTTTCTGTCGAATATATTAATAATAAATAAATTGTGCTTCAGTACATATGTAGGCCGAAAGTCATTTGGGTGAACTCGAAGAATTCGAGAAAATATTCATCGGCATGCTGATATATTCGATAGAAGCCTTTAATCAGGTCTATTGTGGAGGAGTCTTCAAGGATGACGATGGGATAACTATCCAGGATGGTTTTCGTCTTAAGACGTATGTGTTCGATATTAGTCTTACGGGCCATGTGAAGCACATGTGGTATTAGAGAGGCGGCATATACCCTGCTGTAGCTGTAATACTTTTTAGCCACTGCAACCCTTTGGTCTTGACACTCGAACCAGTGATCATAATCCTGTGTTCGCTGGGTTGAATCAGAACGCTAAGTTTTCTTGTATAATATATACGATATGAGGGAATCCTCCCCTATAGCGTTTGACAAATTAACAAATAGCCCATAATAGTCGAAAAATTTCGCTCTTGACATGGATTTAGAGACATCAGCAATGATGAAGTTTCAAGAAACCATCTTTCCATCTATCTTTCCATCCATCTTAATCATCTTTCGCCCGTAGATGTTGAGCGATTGGTTCACCGTGGTAAGCTGAAGATCCAAAAGATGTAATCTTCAAGTTGTGGTTACTGGAAGTACCCAAATGTCTGCAGTTGTGCCGAAAATGAAACCTTATTTGATTGCGAATAATCAAACTGCAGCTGTGCAAACAGCTTCTCAAAGGAACGCAATACCACCTTTCGTCCAAGCACTAATATTTGAGCGAAATAAATTTCAAAGGAAATAACAACGCACGAGACTCGATTACTTCAAAAAGCAGTACTACGCTCTATATAAAAAGATTAAATTTGAGTTGAGAAAATTTTTCAACGTAAGGTGGTCTAGTAAACTAGCTGAACTCGATTATAGCGGTAACTCTTTCTGAAAACTTATAAAATGCTTAAAAAAAATTGTGTAAAAACAGTGAAACACCTGTTACCAAAATGGACTGCGATGAACTGTTCACCGCTGAAGAAAAGACCGAGGCTTTCGCTAAACATTTTCAAAAACAGAGCTCTATTACCGAAAATCTAAGTGATTCATACACAGAATCCCTTTGTAATAACTTAAATATTCCTGTTGGGGACTCCACTACTCCTCTTATCAGTCCTGGTGCAATAAGAAAGGTAATAATGCTCCTGAAAAATCGTAAATCTCTTGGGGCTGATGACTTAAAAAATATGTTCTTGAAACATCTACCCAATAATGGATATATTTACCTTTCGAAAATATTTAATGCTTGTCTTAAATTCAGCTATTTCCCAAACAATTGGAAGGTAGCTAAAATAATCTACATAGCAAAGCCAGGCAAGTCAGCGGTGCTAGTAAAATATTTGATTGAATAATTAAGCAACGCCTAGAGCAGCATATCTTGGCTGGTAAAATTTATTTCACTGAACGATTCGGGCTCAGGAAGCAGCATTCAACTGCCCATAAAGAGCATCTTGTCGAAAATACCGTATTAAATGGCTTTGTACAGAAAAAGTCTACTGGATTAATCACAATTAACATTGAAAAAGCAGGTGGTTTTTCGTTTCACAATGAATATTTTAATAAATGGAAAATCCAGATCATTCCCTCAAAAACCCACGCATTCTTTTTCACAAGAAGACGCTAATCATGTTTCCTTCCTGCTACAAACTTAAACCTCGATGGGCAAGGTATAGGCTGGAATACTGATAACATTAAATATCTGGGTACAGTACTCGACAAAACACTGACATTTAAAGATAATGTTGCAGCTACTGGTCATAAATGGGACAACCTGATCAAGTTATATTATCCAGTAGCAAATTGTCGTTCCCAGCTTTCTATAAAAATAAACTTTTAATATTAAAAAATTTTTTTCAACTGACCATTCTAGACGGTTGCGTAGTATGGAGAAGTTGTGCTTCAATACTCATATATTGAAGCTGCAGATAAATCAAAATAATGTTTTGAATATGATACTAAGCTTGCCCTACTATTTCTCTACGAATCCACATCACATGCAACAATATGTGCGAACAATTAAGGATGCAATTAATCGAAGAACTAAAAATTATGTCAAATTTTGTTCGAATTGTAATAAAATTTAAAAAAAAATCACTAGTTTTCGCGACATCAATGTCATCGTGAGTACTTCTAACAGTTGTATGTTGTTCATAATGTTTTGTTAAAAACAAAAAAAAAACCATCTGTTTGGCACTTGAGTCTAATTATGTAAGATAGTTTAGTTACTTAGTTTTTAAATACATACTAGTTTTAAATATTAGCTTAAACCAATCAGAAATAGGGTTCTTTAACTTTTTCGTATGAAAAAGTATAAAATCTTTTTTAAAAATAACTCCATTCTATTGTTTCATCCTCATCGGGGCACTACAGCCCGAATCGAGCCTTAGCCTCCTTAATTCTTCGCCTCCATTCATCTCAGTTCAGTGACCGCGTCCTCCAGTTTGGTGCTCACAGAAGTGACCTGCTGTCAGCAGCTATAGAATCTTCTCAGCGCTTGCGTGGCTTACCGACTGGCCTGGCTCCGCTCATCCGCCCCTTGAGAGACCGTTTAAGGATTCAATTGTCGCTCATTCGTTCGACGTGGCCAGCCCATTGTAATTTTTGTAGTCGTATGACGGTAGAGACTTTCGGCCCGTCATACATGGTATACAGCTCGTTGTTGTATCGGATTCGCCATCCATCTTCTTCCCGTATTGGACCGAGGATCCTTCGCAATACCCTTCTCTCAAACGTGTTCATGGCTTTTTCAGACGCCTGGGTCATTGTCCAGGTTTCGCTTCCGTAGCATAGCACAGGTCTAATAATTGTTTTATAGATGCGAAGCTTCGTATTTCTGTGTACGCATCGAGATTTCAAAGTACGAAGTTCCGAAAAGAATGTCTTATTGGCTAATTGAATCCGTCGTTTGATTTCGTCAAGCTCATTCCCATCCTTTGAGAGGTTCGTCCCTAGGTACACGAAGTTGTCTACGTTTTCAAGGTTATAGTCCCCTATCGTTATGTGTTGTCTTATTGGCGTCCTTTTCGTTGATTGAGTCATAACTTTTGTTTTTTGTTGGTTAATTTTTAATTTGTTGGTTAATATGGTTAATTTGGCGGTTTCGTCTAGAGCTACAAATACTTCCTTGGCGTCGTTGAACGGAGGTGACATAATGTTGATGTCATCAGCGTAAGCTACTAGCTGTGTCGACTTAAATAATAGAGTTCCTCTCGTGTCAACGGAGAGTTTTCTGATGACATAGTCAAGCGCTAAGTTAAAGAGTACCGGAGCTAGTCCATCCCCTTGTTTTAGCCCTGTATTCGTCGAAAACGAGTTGGTCATATTATTCTGAATCAGCACTTGTGACGTGGAGTCGGTCACGGTCATTTTCACCAGTCGTACCAACTTTGCTGGGATTCCGAAATGCAGCACGAATATTTGATGCACATCAATGTTTAGTTCCCAGAATTTTGCCAAAATTTGTTTGACCGTAAATATTTGGTCAGCTGTCGATCCTTCACATCTGAAACCACCTTGATATTCACCAAGAATTTTCTCAGCGTGATGGGAAATCCTTAACTCTAAAATCTTTGCCAAGAGTTATCTTTTATCTTTTTATCAACAACCATCTCAAAGTTCCGTATATCAAATATCACAGCTACTCCCCACCATCATCAAGTTTCTTTCCTAATTTCAAAACTCAATGCGAATGCAAACGAAACTTAATCTACCCCAATACACATCCACGCAACTCTCAACATACTCCCATGCTGTACGTTATCCTTGAGGCAGTGTTAATTTCACGTATTCGACACGTTTGGATTTTACGTGAAGAAATCGTGACAAAAACTAAAAGCAATTGGTTATCGTTCGTATTATTCGATTTCTGGTCACGTTGTTTGGCGGGTGGGTCAAAAAGTGAATCGGAGTTTTTATCTTAAGCAGTCTAGCAAGAAATTTCTCACACATCGACTCCGCCTCGTCTCGTAATACTTTTATTGCTTTCGAAAGATTCCATCTCGTGACTAAGCTGAAAAGGTATGGCATCCATTTGTTGTCATCTCATGACAAATTTTGCGCAGTTTGACCTTTCCTGGAATGGTTATATCGAAATGGAAAAGCAATTTCTTTATACATTGCAGCCTATTATCCGAACGTTGTGTGGGAGGGGTGGATGGAGATATGATAGGTCTCTCATGGATAGTTTGATTGTGATAAAATGGAACTCGTAGAAGGTATATTAGCAATATCAGTGAATGTACAGTATCCATATTTAAATACACATATAAATGAAAATAAGTCTTTCAAAATAGTCTCTTTCCAGCAACAAACCACATTCAAATCCGTCTTGAAATACTGAAATTATCGCTCCGGCTACTTTGCTCCTCATCACGCAGCATATTTCATGCAAATAAATTTCAGCATTAAAAAGTTTTCCGTCTTGAAAACTACACCTGAAACTCGAATCAAATTCCTCTTATTTTTTTGGAAAAATGAAGCCGACAGAGCTTTATACTTTTTCATCCATAAAAAATTTAGCCTGGGTGCGTTGCGACTTAGAAAGACTTTCCTCAGCTATTCATTTATGAAATATAGATGAACTCAAAGTGAAGTTGAGATTCTCGGGATCCTGTTGATTCTAATTAAATCCTAAGCCAAGGGTTAAAATTTGCGGTTTTTATGAGGTCGAGATTTTTTCTTTGTGTTTTATGATTCTTGCCAAGTTCGAAGTTGATGCACGAAGAGTTAGTCTGTGGCAAGAAATGGAGAATATTAATATTCTTCTGAAGAGTAGTTGTTGAATTTTTAATACCGTTTGATCCTCTTGCGATGTACTTTTGTGTATTTCCTTTGCGTTAAGTTCGCTTGCGAAAGAATGTAAGAACATTTAGTATAGCGGTTGCTATTAATTAAGCAGCTCTTCGCGGAAAGTTTTGTTGTGCGAGAGTTTGTGGAAAGATTTGTAAGGATTGATTTGTTCTGATTTGCTTAAAAATGTTAAAGTCAGATTTTTAACTATTGTTTCTAGGTAGAAAATACAGCTATTAAGGGGAATAAAATGTGACTAAGAATTCTCACACATACATATATCTAGCCCACACTAATTTGAAAAACCATGAAACTATTATGGTGCTACAAATCTTCATATATCCGAAGCTTATATATCACGAAACCATATCAAGTCACCCAAGGAAAAGCTCATTACTTTAATGATGCCAATTGTCGGTACATTTCTCATCGCAAGCAACTCGAAAATGGGTAGATTAATGAAACATTACTCATCGAATAGATGCTATCTTATCCCAGCATATAGTCCGTATTAACATCGTTTCATTCACAAAACATCTAATATCCTTCGCCATATCCAGACCCTGCGGCATTAGCAAATTATATTTCAACCGTCTCTGATAGCAATCAGCTCTCACTTGCCGCATTCCGAAAACTCATCATTCCTGTCATCGGAATTCACGAGATATCTGATATGAAATGTGTACACAACAAAGCGGGTCCTTTTAGATATTTTGATGTGGCTTATCTTGTCGTCGCCGGGAAAGTTAATTACTTTATGCATTAAATCTATCCATCAAAATTCGAATATTCCGTGCTTTGCAAATATCTCCACTCGTTCTTGCCAACATTATATCGAAAATTGGATGGAAGTCAAAGCAAAGATTGAACTGATGAAAAGAGAAAATCGAGATCAGTACCAAAGCGAAAATTCACACAAAAATACTTTAGCGTTTTCTGGGTATAGTATCGTTGCTTACACAAGAAATGTGGATGATTAGCAAGAGGGATGTGTTCAAGGATAAAAAAACGTGATGACAAAATGTTGCAAATGGCGTTGCTTTTCCTTAGCTGCTGTTCATCGAATTTCTCGGTCTTAATTCACAATACACACACATGCCAAAACATCGTGCAAAAACTTACTTAGATTTCATCAATGACATTAAAGCCTTATGTGATGCTAGATTAATTTCATTGGTGGGGGAACATAGCTGGTATAGATTTTAAATTAGATGGAATATATGTTTGGTGTTGAATACTACGGATTTTTGTGAGAAGCGTGATATCAAGAGTAATCCTTGTTTAAATTATAAAATGAATTGCTACTTCAAGCGGGTTGTGTCTTTGATTGTAATTACCTCAATATCAGATACATGAATAGATAACACAATTTTAGTATTTTTTTCTTATAATTTAATTTCAAGCTTACAATTTAAGTGATACAGATATGCTATATAACTTCATTAAATCTGTTCTTGAGATATTGTCAGTATATTTCACAAGGAAAACTTAAAAAAATCATTGTATTTAGATATTTTAAACCTAATAATTATTACTACAGCCGAAGTTTAACATCATGGCTATTTATTTGAAGGGGTGGACGAAAGAAGGACACTATTAAGCACTTTTTTATAAAAGGAAGTATACATCTTTCTACCTCCTATTTTTAAAGCCGAAGTTAAAAAAAAATAAAGTGAAGTAAAAATGCTACAAAGTCTCCGGGATTATTTAACACCATATGCAAACATATGTATTGTCCTGCGTTTGGGATGTAAACGAGTATACCTAGATCGCCTCCGCTCGTGAATCGTAGGTAACGCTCTTAGTTGCGTGTACGTATACGTGAAGCTAAGAAGTGCTCCTGATTAGCCACTATTTGACTCTAAACACTTGCTCCCATAAGGACTTGAGCCAAATCTTGCATGGTATCTTGGCTTTTTTATGAATTAACATAGAATCATTTTGATGACCACATGCTTATTTTTTAAAAAAAAAACAGACCAAAGTGTTTGCTCAAGTGCATCGACGTTGAATAAAAGCAACAAAGTAAAAAACATACAAACCGAAAATGGATAGAAATCCGACATCATATTCAAAAAGAGAGATGAATAATTATATGAATTCATCGTGTTCAGCGATTTTTCCATGGAAAATATTAGCAACGTGCCTTAGTAGGACCTTCAGCGGAAGTAATCTTCTAGACGTAGCACTGATAAGTCAGCAAACAGCAAACCTTCTTGAGAGATGAAGAGTTTCACAGGAAGTTTTGCTGTCAAACCATATTTACCTGGCACTTACATTAGGAGAATGAGTATACATATGTAAAACAGGAAAAGAGCTGGTTGAAAGGTATTCTGATTAAATCTTCGCTTTACCTCTTTCCTGATTATAGGTTTCTCTAATACTTAAAAAAAAATTTATAGATTTAAGACCGGACACTTCAAGAAGCGTCTTTTTGGAGGCATCATGTTTGGAACGATTTTTTTTCGGATCTATTTTGGCCAAAAGCTAGGATATTTTTGATATTCTTCCGAAACTTCATAGGTAGAAAATTTCTGAAACATTGTTGAAAAAAATCAAAATAAACAGAGTATTTAAACAAATATTTGGGGCATTTCAAGTGAAGCGGACAAGAAAAAAAGCCGAGATTCTGGATTTTGTTTGTATTATGCATAATGGTACTTCCAGAGGATATGCGACAGGACAGTACGACAGTATTGTCATGACAGTATCTTAAGAGGGTGGGGAGAAAAGTTTCCGGAAGAGTAACAATTTTTTGTGAGTTTTTTTAAAATTATTTTGTCTACATAACCTTCATTAAGACTAATACATTTTTAATATCGGTGCTTTAGAGCAGTAAAACCGTTTTTAAAGTCTGATTCGTCAAGCCCCTCAAAATACGCATTAGCAGCATTGATGACCTCCTCGTTGGTCGCAAATTTTTTCCCTCCGAGCCATTTTTTGACATTGGGAAACAGATGATGGTCACTGGTCCACTTCTCGTCAATATATTTATTTCCGACCTATCTGACGTCCTAGCAGGCATATCTCATTTACTTTATGCAGACGACCTCAAACTTTATCTGACCATTGAATCGAAATCGGATGCCCTCTTTCTCCAATTCAAACTTGATTCCCTTGATCATTGGTGCAATGTAAACAAGCTCTCTCTCAACATTAATAAATGCCAGGTTATTAGTTTTTCCAGAAAATGCACGGTCACACACAATACGTACTTCCTCGGTAATAATTTGCTAACTCGAGTTGATAGCATTGTTGACCTCGGTGTTATCTTAGATGAAAAACTCCGCTTCACTTTACACTACAATAAAATACTTTCTCGTGCAAACAAACAACTTGGCTTCATCAAAAGACGAGCCAAAGAATTTCGTAGTCTGTGGGTCACAAGATCTTTATACACTTCACTCGTACGTCCTATTCTCGAATACGCTTGCATTAGCTGGAATCCTGCTTTTGAAACCCACAGTGACAGACTCGAGTCAATACAAAAGCAATTTTTACTTTTCGCCTTGCGAGAGCTATACAACCCTTATGATTTTAATAGCCTACCCCCTTATGAGTTTCGGCTGGGTCATTTAAACCTATCGACACTAGCCTCCAGAAGAATGGTGATATCGGCCTGCTTCACATTCGACGTCATTAGAGGCGCTATTAATGTCGAATTCCTGAATAATAAAATTTTGATAAATATCCCTGTGAGGAACACCATGTCCAATCGTTTCCTAAAAGAATATTCTCATTCGACCACATATGGAGCTAATGAGCCAGTAAATAGATGCTGCAGAGTATTCAACAGAATAAGCAATTTATATTCCCCTACGATTTCCAAATCATCCTTTAAGTCCTCTCTTTTCCATGCCATCCGTACCCTTAACCTGAAGCTATAGCTTTTATGTCAATGTTTATTTATTGATTGCTATTTATTAATTTATTTGTTACTCTTTTTTTTTTAATTTGTTTGTTTTTTTACTTATTTAACTTGTTTGTTTTTACTTTTTCCTTTACTTTACTTTACTTTTCCATTTTTTTATTTTAATTTGATGTCATTTTTTTAATGTGTGATTTTGTACCTTGTTTTGGTGAATGAATAAATAATACTAAATCTGCCGAATATGCAGGATGGGGTAACAATTCGAACTTCGGTTGGTTTATTTTAGCCATCGCAACGACCGAGGTATGAGGTATAGTTAAACGACATTTTTTCCGTGTCAAATGAGATCGTTTTGTTTTTATCACATCCTTTCAACGCTGCATAATATTCTCCAGTGATGGTTTCTCCCCTCTGGCGCTAATCAATGAAGGTGATTCTTTTTGCATCACAAAAACAGTTGCCTTAACGTTGTTCAGTGAAAAGGTTGATTTTGTTTTTTTTTTGGAGCCGGTTCACCTGCTCCAGTCCATTGTTTTGCTTGTTGTTTCATCTCGGGTGTGTAATGGTGAGCCAAATTTCATCCACAGTTATACATTTATGCAAAAACTTTCTGGGATTTTAATTGTAGAGAGCCAAATTCGCGGTTCAAACAGTTAACCGGTTCGTTTTTCGTTCGGGCGTTAGCAAACGTGTGACCAACCTTGCAAAGAGCTTGCTCATGCACAAACGCTCATACAAAATATTGCGCAAACATTCACTTGATATCCAGGTAGTATCAGCTATCTCGCTTACTTTCAATCAGCGGTTCTCTATCACAATTTTATGAATTTTTTCGATCATTTCGGAAGTTGTGATCTCAACGGGGCGTCCTGAACGTGGTGCATCATCAGTGCTCGTACTACCTTTTTAAATCCTGAAATTCAATATTTCATAATTAGATACAATGAAAAAGTGTTTTCTAGTGTTGAATCCATTTCTTTTGTGATTTGAAATAGTGTTAGGCCTTTTAAATGGAAATATCTAATAGCCGCACCTTTTTTTTGATTTTTTCCATTTTCACTTAAGCACTCGATACGACTTAATTTATAGGCTACCAAACAAATACCGAAAACGCAACAGATCTTAAATTTCACCTCCAAGCTTGCCACGGTTCAGGTCGAAACTTTGCACACCACCGTTCACACGATAACAGAACTGTCGTGGTTTCTGTGATCGTGTGAACGGCACTTAAGTAATATTACACTATATGGACCCTGAACTCATCTCAATAAAGATTTTAATGTTGCAGTAAGTTTTATTACAGATAAACTAGGATCCTTTTTAACTTTCTGTTTAGTTATTCGGCTATTAGGTTGTACAATTAATTGGTTGTACTAAATTTTACGACGATCTTTCCATATTTTTAACTTTAGTTTCTACAGGACCCTTAAAATGGTTGGAATGATGATAAGCGTTATATTTTTCTACAGTACGAGCTTAATATGTATTCACGAAATAAACTTTTTCGCTTAAAATTATTTTTCTCCTCATGTTTACCGCCTGAAAATTAATACCAAAATCAAGTTCATGCAAAACCTTATCAGTGCCTTAGCAATTATTTCTGTTCTTAAATATAGTATTCTGATTAGCAAGCAAAGACCAACTTGACATGAGTTCTTTATTTCAGATCCGTTATTCAATAACACTTTTCTCGACTTACTTTCAGGTAAACATTTCAGCGGGCAGCCAGGTAAAGTTAAAACTCATATTTTCGCGGAAACTGTATTAAAAAATAGTGTCGAGCATATCAAACAATGCTATGAGCTATCAATTTTTCAATTATAATTTTAAACAGCTCGTAATTTAGATGTTAAAGTGGAATTCTTAGTAATTATATCTTTTTGCATCACTTTTTCTCGGCACTGTATGTAAAAAAGTTTATTGCCTGAACAGCGTAATGAAAATTACTAAAAAAAACCTGTATCCGAATTTCGCGCGTGATGCACTTTTAACTAAAAAGTATAAAGTATTTAGCACTTCCTTTTTATCAAATTCAAACTATTAACATAAACATTACTAACGATATTCTATTTGGGTCTATCATTCTCTCTTCCCATGAATATTTCATTCTTTAATGATCCTTTAAGCAACACCGCACCCTACTATTTCAATAAACGGTAATCAACAAACTTGAGATTCGTGCTATTCAAATTAGGTGATAAATTTAATTTCCGGTAATTAGATACTGTTTCTGAACTAACCGTTGCCACTGTACGATAGAGTAGCGTGATTGGTGCAAAGTAAATTTACAACAGAAACACTTTTTCACGATATGTACTCATATTCCATACCTATTGCAAAACAACGTGTACGGAACTCTCATTACGTTTAATGCCTGGTTCCTTATGTAATTTGAGCAAATTTGTGAACAATTTATAAGTGTCGATAGCTATGTTCTCGCTAAATGAACAAATATGATAATTTATTGTAATAATTTTCTGTTCTGCATAATAATCTCGGTTTGCATGCCGGCAACAATGATTTCTTGGTTATAATGATGATGTTGATGTGTTGGTAGATTAAGGAATAATTTGAGAGTATGTATTGGAAGAGATGATATGATACTTTGTCTTGTAGCCTACAAATTCAAAAGAAAAAAATATTTCGTGTTTTATTTGATTATTTTACGAGTATTTTCGCAACGAATTTGAAACAGCTATACAAACAAGAAAGACTCAAGTTTGATAAGTGAGCAGAATGTATTCAAATTTGACGTATAACTAAGCTAGCAAATGTATTAAATTAGTTAAAGTTAAATTGTAATTATAGATCACAACGATTCAATATGTATTACTTAATGTAGCTCATCAATTTTGTTCTTAGATGCGATTCTGTTGTTACCCTTATGATCAACTACGACTAACAATCAAAATATGTACGTCGCACTTTTCGATTCCAGGACACATAATCTGTCACGTAATATACAAAGAAATGAATGCTATTCCTTCGAGCAGCGATTCCTTGAACGTCCTTTGTAGGTAATCATTATTCGTACCTTCACTCGTTACTCTTAATCAAAAAAGATGATTTCCCCAGAAATACATTAAACGAAACGACACCTACAGGGGCTCCCAAGTAATTTTCTAAAAGTCTCCAATGTAATGTTTGTTCGAATGAAAAATTTCAACATCCACCATTTGCACTCAGGCTAATTATCTGAAATGATTGACTGGACGAAGACTTTACAATCCATAGTGCCCTAGAGAACATAAATCTACCTTTTCGTGGTAGTACTGGGTTGTTCACAAAAGCTCCGTTGCGTCAGCTGAGACGTTTTTTGATTTGAGCGACAAAATCGCGATAAAACTCGCCTGAATATTAAAATTCCCGAAAGAGAAGCTGAAATTCCGGAGACAGCGAGCAAGATGATTGGACGAGACGATATTTTACATTCTTTTAAACTGCCATGACGATGAGAATCTTGCAAGTCTCCTCGGGTCTTTTTGAATCTGGACTGAGAGCTAAAGTAGAACGTAAAACGATGACAGCTGCAGAAATGCTTTATTCGTATCGCTCCCTGTCCAGACAACGAAGACGTTTTCTATTTAAAAAACATTTTTCCGATGAGTTCCAACGAAAAAACTGTCTTTTGTTTAATGAAAGAAAGACAGAAAAAAGAGGAACCAAAAAGCACTTGGCCGGAGAAATATGAAAGACGCTAATTGGAGCTTATTCTTTCTCTTCATTGTGGTCCGTCTATGTGAAAAAATATTATCATCGAGTCCTTCGCACGAACGCGACTCGAAAAGGATAAGCGGAAGTGGTTTGAATAATACGAAATGGTCTTTGGATGTTTTTGACAGTCAAGTTGCTTTCCTACTTTTCGCAAATATGTATGTGCTGAGTCAGATAGTCGTTGGAATTCAGTTTGTAGTGCCTGGCGATAGATAAGAATCAAAAGAACCCTTGTGGGAACAAACAGTGGAATTTCAAACGCACTCATGCTGTTTGATAAGTGTGGCAAAAGCAGATGGCAAACGAGTGTTTTACTTCGGCAACCTTGAACACGTGAATGTGGATGATATACAATTTTTAAATAATAAAGAAGGTTTTTAAATAAATCAGTAAAATATACGTCTTTAAATAAAGTTCTATAATTGGATGTGCTAAAGATATCAAATAAATATATCGTGCTAAATACTCAAAAGTCATTTGGGGACACAGAACTGAGTTTTCGGAATGTGAAACAATTGTTGCCTATTGCCAGTAAAAAATGTTTTAACAGTCAAATATCAGAAGATCCTCTTACCTAGCGTATATAAGAGCGTGATATTTCTTTCTTAAAAAGCAATGCTCTAGTTATGTACACTAAGGACTTAAGCATTTCGGAGGAGCTAGATTGGAAATTTCATGGTAGACCGAAAAAAGTTTCCTAGCGTCAAAACAGCCATATGAAAATTTAGTCATCATTGTTACTTTTGTTTTAGTTTAGTAACAGTTGACTGATTTTCGGCAAGCACGGCTGAGTAGTAAAGCTGATATACAGTTTTTTTTTCACCGATCCATTCAAAGGTGTCCTTTTATGTGTCTTTTTGTTACTGGTCTCAATATAAGCTGACAATTTTGACAGATTTGTTGCAAGTTGTCTCCGTTATCCATTGCAAAGCTGGAATTTCATCCTTTTATTCTGGATTAGAGTCAAGGCAGAGGTAGCTTCGAGTAGTCTCCGCTCGAGAGAACAGGGTGGATTTCGGCGTTTTTGTGAATGAAGTATTTATAACATAATATTTCGGAATAAGTATAGAAAATAAAAGTGGGTTATGCTTTATCTTGTTTATAATAATTATGCAGTCTGAATTTGCTTATGAGGGCGGTTTCTGCCTGAAAGTAGGCAAAAAATTGTAAAATTTGAAAAATAAGGAATACACCAGAAGATAAACAAGGTTAACATTCTAAAATTTTACTAAGTCCTCTTTAGACATATATTTTAAATATTTTATATATTACATTATTTTATAGTCATGAAATTAAGTTTTGTTATTTATGTTTCTACTTTTCATAAGTAAACAATATATAGTTTATAAAATAAAATACTTGTTTATTGTCTCTTGGAATATGTAAGTAGGTATGTTTTCGACTTTTTTTTTTATCGAGTGACTGTTTCTATCTAACGGTAGTAGAAAAACGCAAGAAAACAGAAAAAATAGATTTATTTAATTTAAAAAATCAAATCAAATGCAGATAAATTGATGTTGATAGGGATTGTTGTTATGACAAAAAAATGACCACACTTTCAAGTTTCTTTAGACTGAGCAGATTCAGTTTTCTTATGTATTAATTCAATATCACTTCTGGAATAAAATTACACATCTGCACAGGAATAAAGTTTTTTTGGTGAAAAATTTCTATCTTATATTCTTCTTTCTATTCTCTCTATTTCAGGTCTAGATGACAAATCGTTGAAGTCCTGGAGAGATAAAATATATTAGTCAAATGCGATGTACATAACTGTTACAATATTACTGATATCTTTCTAGTGTTCCTGATATCCTTCAATAAAATTAATGGTATTTTTTCAATTATTCAAAACAATTTAATGCATAGGAAAATATCCTCATAGGGGATTCAATTTCGTATGGTGTCAAATTGAACTAACAGATAAACTAAGTTTGATATTTTATCTTTCATTGACTTCGACTCATAAAAAATTCATTCAAATAAAAAATTGGTGCATTTAGCTAAAAATCAGGGACTTCTAAGAATGACATGTACCATTAATTAGGTAGCATAGCTCATTTTATGTGCAAACGAATTTAAAATGCAAAAACTGTTAATGTCAGTCAACAGCTGAATATATCTGTTTAAATTTGAGATTTTGAAACTTTCAGCTATTCCGCATATCAACTTTCATTTTTTTTTTCGTTTCAGATTCATTTCATATTCAAGTGCATTAAGAGATGCATTTGCCCGAACCACAGATCGTTATATCCAGTTGATTGAATCCAGCCTAGCCAAAATTTGGTTTACTGGCAAATATTATCCAATGGATGGATGATATACAACCGTTTCGTATTTCTCGTCTCCCTTGAAAATGGCTAACGATCTCGTACAAGCTCATTCACCGTCATAATTAATTCAGAGTACATCATAGCCGAAGTTAATGATAAGCCCGACAAGCAAGCTCAGCTATTCCATGGAACTTGGCAAATATTCGTCTATCCTGTCCATCTGTCTGGCCGCTAACTCTGTCTGTCCGTTCATGTCCTATTTACACGCAGCTGTATTCGCTGTTGGGTTTCGGGATATGTTAAATTGAGCATGGCTCTTGAATGAATGCTACAACTATGCAATGGAATGCATTGTCATCGTAATTATCAATTTAATGACACATACTGCGGAGTGATATGTGCAAATTCAGGTTGATCGGAACGAGACCGAATATTGACCGTTTCGTCCGTAGCACTAATTTCTTTTAATGGACAGTAGGTGGTTTGTGGCAGTTTGCTGAAGGCTTTGTTACTGACAACAATAGAATTTTCGTATGCTGATTTATAGACGCATTAAAATGTTTTTAACGTATATCTGTGAGTGTTCTTGCTCAATTTACTGTTTGGTAGTTGCTTTGGTGTCTGCAAGAAATTTTTGGAAGCATTAGAAGACATAAGATGGAAAGATGTCCAGAGTTACCATTTTGCGGTTGAGATGCACGTGCCAAAGATAAAGAAAAAAGACAAACTGTCTGAGCCATGCCTGGATAGAGATCTGAGGTGTTTACGTAATTAGAGAACCAAGCTTTATAGGATAATAAAAACCGATATCAATGTTAGCAATGATATCAAGGAAAAATATAATGATACAGCTCTTAAATTTAAAAGGCAGTCTCACCAAGCATATGAAAGCCAAGGAAATAAAGTCGGCGAAAATATAATTCATGACCCCAAAAAATTTTTTCGACTTTGTGAACACCAAGCGAAAATCTTCTGGTCATTCCACGTCCATGTACAAATGCAACTCAGTTTCTTCTGATCCACAAAAAATATGCGATATATTTGCCGACCATTTTCAAGAAGTTTTTTGTCCGGTCAGAGGATCATCTACATTCTACCACATCGCAACTTTGTGAAATCTGCCAGTCGCCCATCGCTGATAAACTTTATTTAACCAGAGAAGACATTTCAAGGGCCATGATAGAACTTGATATGAAAAAGGGCCCTGGACCTGACCTATTACCACCAAGCTTCCTATTTAGGTGTGCAGAAACGATCATATCACCCCTGTAAATAATTTGCAATAAATCGCTGTCATACGGTACATTTCCGCGTTTCTGGAAACCAGCCCATATCACGCCGATTCTTAAAAATGGTGGTAAACGCTCAGTAGAAAATTATAGAGGCATCGCCATTTTGTCAGCTGTACCTAAGCTGTTAGAAAAAATTGTTTGTGACAAACTTACAATCGTTATTGATCCTCTCCTAAACGAGCTACAACATGGCTTCAGAAAAGGCCGTCCTACTACCTCCAACCTAATGATAATAGTCTCAAATGTGCTTTGTAATGTGGAAAAATGGCGTCGAATCGATACTATGTACACTGACTTCAGTAAAGCCTTTGACCGCGTTGAATATGGTATTTTGAAACATAGACTCCAAAAATTTGGCATTTCAGGAAGCCTTCTAAACTGGTTGAATTGTTACTGTTGAGATCGAAAGCAAAACGCTAAATTCCAAGGCCGTCTTTCCAAAAAAATTACCGTTTCATCTGGGGTACCTCAAGGCAGCCATCTATGGCCGCTTCTGTTCAATGTTTTTGTTTCTGATCTCTCGGAGGTGGTATCCGACATTCCGCACCTTTTTTTATGCAGATGACCTGAAAATATATCACCCTATTCATTCAGAATCCGATGAAAATTTTCTTCAGCTGAAACTTCAGTCACTGGTGCATTGGTGTGAGCAAAATAAACTTACTCTTAACGTTGAAAAATGTCCTGCCATAAGCTTTTCCCGCAAGACCTCTACTCTTAATTTCGAATATCACCTGAATAATCAGCTCCTGGAAAATGTTGATAGTGTCGTGGATCTCTGTGTCGTCCTGGATAAAAAGCTGCGTTTCAATCTTCAGTATGACAGAGTTCTTGCTAGAGCTAGCAAGCAGCTAGGATTCATTAAAAGACGTGCGAAAGAATTTAAGAAAGTATGAGTTACAAGGTCTCTGTTTATGTCTTTGGTTCGCCCTCTACTCGAATACGCTTGCATCAGCTGGAATCCTTTTTTTCGATTTTCATAGCAACAAACTGGAATCTTTCCAAAAACAGTTCGTGTTTTTTGCCTTGAGAGATCTCTATAATCCACATGATCGAAAGAAAAGATCGATCGAAAGTCTTCAAACTTATAGTTAGAGACTTAATCTTTTAAATCTGGCGAGACTTTCTTCAAGGAGAGTTTTATTATCCTCATGTTCGTCTTAGATGTCATTAGGGGTATGCTTAACGTAGAATATCTTAGTAATAAAATCACTTTCAATAATCATGTAAGACAAACTAGGCACACACGTCTCCTCAATGAGCGTCAAAATCACACTATCTATGGAGACAGGAAGCCGATAAATAGATGCTGCAAAATACTTAACAATTTTTTGAACTACTGTTCCTCTTCTATGTCTAAACATTTATTCAAAAAAAAAATTATATACTACTTAATTTAATTATTAATTTAATTTTAAATCAAATTATTTCACTTTCCTCATAACTTCCATATTGAATTAACAACCAGACAATAAAATCTGCTGACATTTAGAAATGTTATTGTAATTTAGCTTAAGAAAAATAGCTTTAAATTTGTTATTGTTTTGTTACCTTGTTTGGTTGAATAAATAAATAAAAAAAATTCCAAATGGATGAAGTTAAAATACCTGTTACTTATTTCCATTATGGGATGTTAATCATATAACAATTTGGTAGTAGCATAGTCTTTTGGTGGCAGCATTTCCTTCTAATTTAGAAAATATGGATAAATTTACATACTTAAGTGCAAAATCTACAACAAAATGCGATGAAATTTACGAAATAAAACGAAGAATACAGCTCGTCAGCAAAACGTACTACTCCCTTGAAGACCAGCTGCGCATATATCGGAAAACAAAGCTCCAATGTCAGCTTCGATGGCATCAGAGACGTGGTTAATGTCGTCTATTTGAAAGAAAAGTTGGTGCTCAATCAGCCTTTGAGAGTCACTAGATCCCGACGATTGCTTATTGAATACCAACACAACACAACTTATGCAGCAAACGAGCCAATAAATAGGTGCTGCAGGCTATTCAATAGCATGAGCGAGAACTTTTCCCCTACGATATCTAAAGCAACTTTTAAAAATAACATTATCAAGGCTCTCTCTTCATAGTCTCAACCTTGCCACACCATACTAATATATATGTATTGTATATTTAATTTAAATTTAAATTTGTTATTTAACTGTTATTCATCTAGTTATTTGTTATTTATTTATTACTTTATTTGTAACTAATTTATTTATGCGTTATTTATGAGTCTTGTGTTTATATATAGTGTTTTTTAATTTTGTTTCGTAATTCTATGCATGTATTATTTTATTTTATTCTTCTATACATGTACACCTTGCTTGATAAATAAATAAATAAATAAATAAAAATAAAAAAATATCTAAGATAATAATAAAACCTGTGTTGTTCTATGAATTTGAAATATGAACTCTCATACAAGCATCGGCACACATGTTCAACGCCTTCGAAAGATGGGTCCTTTGGCGAATACTGGAGCTAAATGGGAAAGCGCCAATACTGGAGATAAATGGGAAAGCGCCAATGGTGAACTATGTACAACCACGAGCTGTATGAAAATATTTAACGATCTAAAGGTTGGAAAAGTCATGAAACTGCGAAAGCTACAATGGTCTGATCACGAGTAGTGAATGGACGAGCATTGAGTACCTAAAAAAGTATTCGGTGGAAAATTATTGCATTCGGTTGGACTAATCGCTACCCTCAAAAGTTTCAAAGTTTTCACAATTGAACTATTTGCTGCTTACTTTTACTACAAGATGATTATTATTTGAAAATGTAATGTGAGATGTTTATTATTCGACAATGAGTAAAAATATTTCAGTAGGAAAGACAACATCTATGTTGTCTTCGAAAAGCAACATCTATGCTGCAAAAATTTGCTTTTATTTTATATGTCCCTTATACATATGTATTTGTGAAAGGATGTTAATTTGATCACTCTGCATTAAAAATGAAAGGAAATAATTCAGATTAATGCTGATAGATTTCATAATCACCATTACATCATTTTCTTTTTTTCCATCTTTAAAACCTGTATGAATTTTGTTATTCTTTGTTCGTCAAATAATTAAATCGATCAACAAATATCACAATAACCCACAATATTCTCGAATGCATCGCATAACAACTCGTAAATGATTATTCGAAATTATGTAAATGCCAACAAATCATTATTAGCTTACAAATCGAAGTAACAAATTATGTTACACAGCTCATTGACTTCACACTCTCATCTTGACATGGATTCGAATCGAAGCACATATTCAAATATTCTCTTCTATACCGAAACGTACGTATCGAAACGAGAATATCTGCCAGAAGTTCTAATTCGACTGTCAATCTTAACAAATGACTACTGAAGATATTTCGGAAAATTCACTCCCTAAAGGATAACGTCGATTTTCCGGTTGAATGGATCGAATGCAAAACTGTTTAAAACGGGATCGAAACATATAAAGATGTTTTCGATGTAGATATGTTGTATGGCGTTTTGCCTTCTTGTTCTGTCTGGCCTGTTGACGTCCCATGAGAGTATTCAAATACTCGATTTGCTACACGGGTAGGTATTATTGAAAACGGAAGTTTAACTTTTCGAATGGCCCGTGAAGTTGAGTTGCATATAATTGAATTTTTCATGAACTCTTCTGCCTTTTCGAGGCATCTTTATTTTAAAATATTGCTGGAAACGAAAATGTTGAAAGTGGATGTTTAGTTGATAATTGTAATAGAGGTTTCACAAAAGTTTCATTGCTAAATAAAAAAGTGGGTCATTAGTTAGCAATCAAGAGAGAATAATTGTTGACTGTTTGATACTTTTATTTGCGGAATCTAGAGGATTGACAGAGCAAAGGTACTAAGACAAAGGTACTAAGATTGTAGTTATGTTGGACTGTGAAGTGAGAAATCAAACAAGCTCAGACGTTTAGTGTTCGATTCTGCACACGGCACTTTTTTTGTTCGATACTGTACACGGCTTGATATCCGGGCTTGTAGATTTATAGAAAAGATTATGCTTAAAAGTCCAATTTTTTTTCAATACTTATCGCTGCTTCATTTGCAAAGTGAAGAAAGACAATCTTCAAATTTGTTTCGTTCATCGCTGCGTGATACTACGTGTAACCCAAAGGCAAAAGAGTACGTGATCTCTTTTGCCCGTGGGTTCCACCCAATTTGCATACAGAAGCATTTGGTGAAGTTTGTACCATACGAAAATCCGCATTAATTGTTTATGTTCAGATGAAGCTTTTAAAGTAGAAGAGTATTTTGAATTTTTTTTATTGCTTATGATTGTGGTGAAAATGATTATGGTGTATTGAATACTGCTCATATATTTAAGTATGCGTACAGAAAATTTCATGTCAATCTGACAAATATTCTCAAAGTTATACACATTTTAACTAACAATTTCTTTAATTTCTCATAAATGGACGAATTTAGTGATTGATCGAAGGTTTTTCTCACCGACAAATTTTCCATTTTCTTGTTGTATTTGGAAAGCCATCATTTTGTTAAACATTTGTGTTTTGTTTATTCCATTGATTAATCTTTGGAAAATACTTTATGGTAACGATATTTTTTCATTGTATATATTCCAATCCACAGTTATTGTGCTCACCTCGAAACGCCTATTGCGGCTGCAGTAGTTTTAGAAATCATTATTTTTCCAAATAAAAAATATCAAAATAAAATTAAGAGCTACCACAATTTGCATGCAAGATTTGACATAAACTAATTAAAATGTGTTTTCAGAAAAAATCTTGAAAAACAATATGTAATTTTCCTAATTTGTTTGAAAAGAATACCCATTTATTATCAATTTAAAATGATACCCATTTATTATCAATCCATACCCTTAAGTATTTTATTTTGGAGGCCTCAGTAATAATTTTTATTAATGTTCATCAAATACTGTTTCCAATTTACAAACTTAAAAAATTAAGCAATAACTTCCGCGAATGATACTATTTTGAAGTTTGCCTCATTGTTAAACAGTTTGCATAGATTATTTATTTATACCAGATTATAATATTCTTTCTTGACTAATTTTGCCATTAACGACCACATTCTGCTTTCACTTTAGTAGATGATATTTCAAAAGCAAAATATTTTTCTCTATTACACCTAATTTCCGTATCTTTCTTTACAATATAAGGTGCGAAACTGTATCAAAAGCGTTGATTAAATCAAGGAAGACGACTGTGATTGTTTCACCCACGTCTACAGAAATGTGTCAGATGTGTTGGAACTTTTTTCCAGCCTGTTTTCGTTCTGTTGTTTTTTCGTTCTATAAAATACTACTTTGTGTATAAGTTATTTTTCAAAATTATTTGAAATATTATGCAGGACCAAGATTGGTCTATGATTCGCTTTGCCATTTGTACACCCTTTTCCATTTATGTAGTGGGCACACCAAAGAAGTCTTTATTTGCGCTGGGAAATAACCACATTTAACATGTAAGTTGAAGACACAGCACAGTAGCGCAGCAATTATATCTGATAGCAGTTTGATGATATTGGCCGACAAGCTATCGGTGCGACTTGATTCAAGTTTCAGCTTTATAATGCGAAAAGCGATTTCCTCTTAGTCTAAAACACAGATTTCGGCGTTCTGGTGGCTGAGAAGCAGAAAAAATCTGTGCCTCTGACCAAACTTCCTGCTCTTAGCAGCAGTAGGAAATACTGCTTCACAGCGAGATCTGTGGTCACCAGTGAAAAGGTCAGGGATGCAATCATATCCTTTGAACATTTTGAATCGACGGGCCTGAATGGCTTCTATCCGGATATGCTAAGAGAAGGAATTGGCCACCTGGAGGCAGAATTTAGAAAAATTCTTTATTCATGCCTGGCCCCGGGGTGTGCTCCATCATCTTGGCGAATGGCTAAAGTAGTCTTAATCAGATAGAGACGACTATTCAGATTTAAGGAACTTTAAGCCAAACAGCTAAACTTTGCGCTCAAAAACCGTGAGTAAGACTATTTGCAGTGACAGTCAAGATGTGTTGCTGGCACTGCGACGATCCTTGCATACATCGAAAATTGGCGAAAATGGCGGAGAACGATTGTACTCTGTTAACAAATTCAATAGAGTACTTCTGCTCTGGATACAGGGGCACTGCGATATTGAAGAAAATCAAATTGTGGACGTAACTGCGAAGCAAGGTTCAACGCTTCCACTACAAGGCCCTGAACCCGCCCTTAGCGTGCCGAACATATCTGTTCATGTACATATATACTAAATAGGTACTGCATATGGTACGGTAGGACCTATTTACCGAATAGATACTGCACAGGATGAACTCTGTCCATTCTGCCTAGAATAGAGTGACTCTGCAAAGCGTTTTCTCTGTGAATGCTTCGCGTTTGCGCGTCTCAGATATCAATGCTTTGACTGGGATATGGCACGTATGCAGAAAATAGTCTTTTTTTACCTATCAAATTTTGTTAAGGAGTTTGGAAAACTATGAAAGACTGGGAGTATTATTAAAATAGGTCTTTTAAACTGAGTTGATAGAGTAGCCAGGTGCCACACACACTCGCACATACATCACTAAATTAACATTGTCGTACACTAGGAAACATACCAGCTTCTACTCTAGTTGTGTAGTAACTATACACTAAATCGATATTATTTCACCTAGAATTGTAAAGTAATTATTAAACTCATTTGCCATCCACTAGTTGACTACTTTTATCTGTGATTTGTTTCATTATATTTGTGTTATAATTTTTTGTAGAAATCGTTTTTTTATAAGGTTCCCAACTATGCGAGGTTATAACCTTTTTACTTTTCTCGCCAAGATGATGTAATCGTATTAAACTTTTTTTCTTTGTAATATTTAATATAAGTACTAGATAACAAATTCTTAGCTTATGCTAACTTAATAATCATAGTTTGAAAAGACCTTAGTCTAAATCACCTAATATCTAAGCTTGTATGTACACAATTGAAAAATAATGAATAAAACGTGTTGTTACTGTTACTGTATTAAACTTTTTATAATAAGCTTATAATTCTTTGTTATAGGGATGCGCTCTAACTAAATAAGCTTGTCACGTTGTCTGGTTGAATTCAATGTTTCTGAGATAGTCCAGGATTTAGTCTTTCTTTACTTTGATTTAATTTTGACCTTTACTCGTCTTCACTCAGTTGATGTTCGTTTTCACGGCACGCAACATAAATAGCTTCAGTTATATGCAACAGCTTTATTTACAGGCATGTACCGGTAGCATGTAAGTCACTAGATTCAGAAGCATAGGACAGAATATGAAGTCAATGAGCCAATAAATAGGTACTGCAAGATATTCAATAACATGATTCAATACTTCTCCCTGCGATTTCCAAAGCGTAATTTAAAAGTTAACCATAGAAGTTAACTAACCAAGGCTCTGGTCAACCAAGCTAGAATTTTGATATGCCTACACTGTACATTGATTGATCGTTTTCTTATTTGTATTTCGTTGTTATTTTTAATGACAAATTTCTGTGCTTCTTATTTAATTTTGCACTAACGTGATACATTTTTTTTATCGTTTAACTGTGTGACCTCGATTGATAAGCAAATACTTCATAATTGGTAAAACCAGATGATTATTGAATCAAGTGAATAGCAAACCTTTTATTTCTTCTAAGGGGAAATTTGAATAATTTGATTACATTCGTTCATCAATTTTAGAAGCCCGATTTGAATCATTTGAAAACCAATGACATTGCAACAAAGCTGATCCTACTTGAATCTGGTCTGGAGCGCGCTATCAATAAGTGTCAATAATTAACATAGGAACATAATCTATCATCGATGAAAATTATTGGGCACGTCACATAAGCAAAATAATAGCAAACAGGACATCTAGCTTAAATTCGAAATGAACTATTCAAATGGCATTTGTTTCCGACAGAATATAACGGTCTACTGACTGGCAGGCAACGTGTTAGGCTAAAGCCATTAATAGCAAATCAGAGAGTGACTTGTCAGCAGGAATTGATGTTTCACCTACGCTGCATGCACGTCAGATCGCTGAATTGAGTGTATAGCTCGACTATTTCCTACTATCGAGTTGTGCTACGTACACATACGTACACGTATATGTATCCGCATTCTACGGTAGCTTTTGAACACATAACATGCTGCTGGTTCACAGTATGTAGACACGCACAGGATTTATGCAGACTGTAAGGACGATAAATTTGAATGAATGGTTCATAGGAATTAAACTGTCACATATATTCAAGTCGGCATATGTCAGTATATACCCTATCAAACCTGATTTATTGGAACATAAGACCAATCTAATATAGGATGAGTGAGAGGGCCAGAAAATTGGTAGGAGACGTGATGAATGAATGGTCTTGCTAATTTGAATTGAACGAGTATCGTTCACCTTCTTAATGTTTGGCAATGAAAGAATATTTAGCATTCCGGAGATAGCATTTACGTAGTCATATCAATTAGCTGCACCACATCGACCCACAATGGGCGCAGTTTTTTTCAGTTAGTTTTAGTCAAGTGAATGCTGCTTTTTCACCCTGGTTAATCATATATTCTGAAAACATAAAATTATCCAAGCGATAATGCTAAAACGAAACAACCTTTTTTGGATATATGTGTGGGTACAGCGTCGTACAATCACTCTCTCATCGAACAAATATCAAATCCTACCATCCTGCCGTGCCCTACAATTTTCAACTCTGATCCTAGTCACACGACCGAAAGCTGACAATCTACTTTGCATCTCCTTCTACGAGTGACATGTCATTTAGGCTAGCAGAGGGCTTTTATTGTCTGGCGGTTTGTTCGATTTTCCGCTTCAGATGACCAGCAAGGAAGATAGGTTTTGTTGCTAGCAAGCACGCTAAGCACGTGAATGGTTTGAGTATATTGTTGCTACGGTCGTTGTTGTCTTGACTAAACCAAAGTTTAATTGTAAATTTTCGTTTGCAATTGGAAATGCTATGTATTGAATGTTGCACTGATAATTGCAAACAAATGCGAAATGATAAGACAGACGGTTGTAACGTAATTGTCATTCAGTGATAAACAGTGTCCCAATAATGTCTTCGTACAGAAGCTTTTTGAAACTCAAGTGATAAAAAACAATAAATTGTTGCAAGAAATTTGAAAACGTTTTGATACAGATTTATTCACTAAACATTTTTATTTAATTTGGAAACAAAAACTAATCCATTTGAATTATTCATTACAAAGTAATTAGTTAAAAACAAAACAAAGTCGACAATTAGCCTCCAATAAAGTCTTCGTACACTTACGAAACAGTTTATGAAAAATCGTAAAAACTATAGCTACAATTTTTGTTAATATTTAGTTGGGTGGCCTTTATTTTTAATCACAGTTTTAAAGCAGTGTAGCATCGATTCTACAAGTATTTTTGCATAGCTTGGCTCTATTTTTGCCCATTCCTGCTAAAGAGCCTGTTTCAACTTAGGTTTCGAGCTAATATGATGAGTCTTGATCCTTGTTTCCAGCATGTTTCACAATAGGATTGAAGTCAGGACTTTGCGCTGGTGTTTTAACCAAATGTGGAGTTTTGTACGTCAAGGACATCCTAGTATTATGATCCATGTGCTTAGGATCATTATCTTGTTGAAAGTAAAAATCCTTTGGTACACCCAATTTTTCAGCAATCCAAATTTCTCTTGAAAAATTTCAATATATGCCCGATGATCCATGACTCCTTCAATTATTCCTAAGTTTCCAACGCCACTGGCAGCCATACAGCCCCATACCATTACGCCACCGCCACCGTGTTTTACATATTTAAGTCTACTACACATCTGGTAAGTGAAGTAAATCGCAAAAAACGTTTGAACTTCGCTCGGCAATACCAAAATGCATCTCTACAATATTTTTGGGTCTCATGGGAGATTAAGAGTGTGGAGAAAGCCAGGGGAAGCTTACAACCCAAAAAATACCTTCAAAACGGTATAACATGATGGCGGCGGTGTAATGGTATGGGGATGTATGGCTGCCAGGTGCGTTGGAAAGTTGAAAATAATTGAAGGAATCATGGATCATCGGGCATATATTGACTTTTTGAAGAGAAATTTTAAGCCAAGTGCTGAAAAATTCAGTGTATCAAAGGATTTTTACTTCCAACAAGATAATGATCCTAAGCACATGGATCATAATACTAGGATGTTCTTGGCGTACAAAGCCTCAATCCCATTGAGCAAATGTGGAACATGGTCGAAAAAAGGATCAGGACATATTATATTAGCTTGAAACCTAAATTGAAACAGGCTCTTTAGCAGGAATAAGTGAAAATAGAGGCAAGCTATGCAAAAAACTTGTAGAATCATGATTAAAAACAAAGGCTACCCAACTAAATATTAACAAAAATTGTAGCTATAGTTTTTCCGATTTTTCATAAACTGTTTCGTAAGTGTACGAAGACTTTATTGGAGGCTAATTGTCGACTTTGTTTTGTTTTTAACTAATAACTTTGTAATTAATAATTCAAATAGATTAGTTTTTGTTTCCAAATCAAATAAAATGTTTAAGGAATAAATCTGCATCAAAACTTTTTCAAATTTCTTGCAGCAATTTATTGTTTTTTATCACTTGAGTTTCAAATAGCTGCTGTACGAAAATATTATTGGGACACTGTAACTGTTTTGCTCAAATTCCTTGAGTGACCTATACAGGTAAACCTGACAGCTGTACCGGAACGCGTATGCCCGGCCTAAGTCAGCTTAACAAGAGCAATAGGTTTAAAAGAAAGTAGTCAACAGTTATTATCCAGAACATTTGAAATTCAACTTCATTCAACGTAAAGATACTAAATTTATATTTTCATAGCTAGTAACAATGATTGACTTTCATGACTAAGTGGCTTGAGATAACTCATCCGTATATGTTACTATGAAGCTGCTGTCAGCCATTGCCGAAAATCATAACTAATTTCAGTTTCTTGAAAGCAATGAAAAGTATTCTGCCCTATTAAGCATAAATGTTCTATCTATATTTTCGTATCTTCGAGATTTTCAATGATTTGTCTTTTTCTAAATGCTGCATATATCTTCAAACGGGACGAAAGTTTAAATATGGATAAAAGTACGTTTACTTGAGATACATCTCAATTAAAATAGTGAAGGAAGATAGGTTTTAAGCAGATGGGACTTTTTGTAGTAACATGCAACGAAAAACTGACAGCATTACTAAGTCTACAACAGAATTTATACTCTACTTGAGCCTTTCCTTGCCAAGAAGCAACATGGATTTGTCAAAGGTAAATCCACTGTTACCAACTTGGTATCTTTCAGCAATACTGTTGTTTCTGCCACCGAGCAGCAAAGACAGGTGGATGTTCTTTGCACTGATTTCTCTAAGGCATTCGACTCTGTCAACCACGTGCTTCTTCTCTTGAAATTAGAGAAATATGGTTTTTATGGTCCGCTGCTCTCCTGGTTTTCTTCTTACATTTATGAACCTGCTTGTGTTGTAACTGTGAACTCTTGCTCCTCTGCTCCCTTCTATCCCACCTCTGGTGTTCCGCAAGGATCGATACTTGGCCCCTTGTTGTTCTTAATCTTCATTAATGATCTGCCAGGTCTCCTAAACTCCTTCTCCCTTCTTTACGCAGACGATCTTATAATATTCAGAGTAATCGATACAATTGAAGACTGCTTTCAGCTACAGAATGATCTGCACACTCTGCGCAACTGGTGTGGTGCAAATTATTTTACTTACTCTAAATGTCTTAAAATGTCGCCAAATGTCATTCACGCGGAAAACTAACCCTTTAGTGTTTTCTTATTGCGTTTCCGGTACCTCTGTCGATGCTGTATTCTGTTTTAAAGACCTCGGAGCTATTTTCGACACTGACCAACACATATTGCATATAACTGCCAAAGCGTCCAGGCTCTCGGGTTTTATACTTAGATCTTCTAAGCATTTTACTGATATCTCCACCTGTGTACACCTGTTTTGCTCTTTCGTCCGCAGTATCCTTGAATATTTTTGTCAAATATGGTGCCCACATTTTCAGTACTTAATTGATGCGGTGGAATCTGTACAACGCAGGTTCACCCCCTCTCTGCTTTTCAAATTCAATTTGACTTACTGTGGGTATAGCGCGAGACTTACCATGCTGCAAATTCCATCCCTGAAATCTCGTAGGCTGTTTTTCGATGAATGCCTTCTATTTAAACTACACCATCGACTTGTCCCATCTGACCTCTGCAACCTGGTTTCCGTCCGTATATTGGATCGGTCATGTAGATCAACTTTAACGTTTAATGTTCCGTTTGCATGGGCTGATACATATTACTTTTCACCGCTGCTACTATTACCTAGGCAGCATAACGAACTCAGACTTGGTTCCCTGCCACCGACCTTGATGCTTTTCAAAAAAATGTTAAAAGTTAAAGTAATTACTTATTGTTTTTAATGCATGTTCCTTCGCTTATTGATTATTTAAATTTTGCATTGAATTATGATACTCTTGTTTGTTTTATATATATTTTTATTTTTATTTATCATTGTCTGATCTGTTTTGTAGACATTAAATCACTAAATAAATAAATAAGTAAATAACCGTTCTACCTACACATTACAAAGCATAAACGTTACATCTACGGTAGATATAACGTTTATGCTTAGTAGTGCGACGTTTTTTGTAGATGTTGCGATTTTCGATTCTTTTTTTTAAACATATTTCCACAAAAAACAGATTTTTCATATTTTCTAGAATGATGCAATAGACTGCGTAGCTTTCGAATCCAGTGTTAACTCAAAAATAAAAAAATTTAGATAGAACGTTTATGCTTAGTAGAGCAGTATTGAGCTAAGATGAAATGTTCTTTTGTGCAAAAGAATTATTAGTTCCACATGGCTGCTTTTCTATCTCATTAAGCAACTCATCATCAAGCCATAACCAAGTCAAACACCTCTAGAGCTCGCAGCTACATTAACAAACTGCCTTCCAATTAATGGCTAATTAAAACGTCGACATACTCTTACGCAACACTGATTCATTTCAGTGGAAAAGTGGATATGAAAAGAAAACAGCGTTCCAACGCAGTATCGGCGAGAAAATTTGTTGTTTTCGATTTCGGCAGACAAAAAGTCCACCCATTCGTAAATCTTTAAACATGATCAACAGACATGAAAGACGAAAGCGAAACCAAGCAGAAACACTGTTTGGTGTTCTCCCTATTTAAACAACCCTTCTCTTGCTTTTTTCTCAAATATCCTTCGGCTATTGCTACGAAGTCGTCTTTTCAAAGGAGGTAGCACAACCTGGTTTGAGGGTTGCATGCTGTTTAAGTAAGCTAACGAGCAAACGTGGTAGGTTTGAGAGCCATGACGACTTTGGGTGGATTGGGCGAAGCAAGCAACAGTGATAGCGCGTGAAATCACTTATCTTCACACTTTCGTCGAGTTCTGTTCGTAGCCGAAGGGTTGCTCGCTAAACTGACCATTCTATGCACGCTATATTCACCTGTTGCAAAGCAAGTCGAAGAAAGGTTCTTAACTGAATGTACACATTGCTCATACAACGAGAGCGTGTTCAATGCAGAGGATGGCTGAGCTGGTAAGTAGCCTGTGCACGACGTCATCACCGTCAGTTTATTTGACTTGACTCGTCCTTCCTGCTGATTCTGCTTTGGTTGCACGAAAGTCAAATATTATTTGCCATCGACTTAATCAAGTTGTTTGTCCAAGGATAAACGAATACGGGCAATATGCGATTTGCGATGAGCGAATGGTGTGCTCTTCATGTTCGCAGACAAATTATTTACACAAAAAAGCTTCAATTGTATTGTAAACAGTGTGCCATGAGATCTATTGTAAAGTAATAAGTGTTGTTATTGATGACGGAATAAATAGTTTTTCGTTTAAATTTGAGTTTAATGCTGGAGTTACAATCAATGCAACACAACATTGTTGCGCAGCAAACACATGAGAACGTATGCAAGCAGTTACAATAATGCAACACAGCTTTGTTGCGCAGCAAAATTTGTTCAAACCTCAAACTTGGCACGATTGCAAAAGTTTTGAAAATATAAAATTCCACCTGTTCCTACGAGCGTCCGGGAAATGGGAAATGTCATATCCAAATGAAAATCAGAATTTGTTTTCTTTGGTTCATTTTGCTTCGCAATATACTCTGCAGCTTTTAAAGGATAAAATACGCACTGATATCACTTTCCGAGACTTTAAAGGATCCATATTATCAAACAACAGTTTCGTTAATATAGCCAGTGACAGATGACAGTAAATGTTGTGCTGCATTGATTGTAACTCGTTCCACCGACAAAGCATGGCGAAAAGGTTGTGTTGCATTGATTGTAACTCCAGCATAAAGCTTAGTTTTGTCTTCGGTTTCACGTGAAATTTTCATGCAACATTTCACGAAAAATTTGTTTTGACGAAAATTTAGCTTAAAATTAAGCAAGAGTAATATTCACTTCTTTCCTGAAAGCCACTTTCGCTTTGAAAATACAGAGGGCATTGAAACATGTCTCCACTCATATCACGCCAATTTAGTACGTGCAGTTCATTCTTTCGAGCTGAAAAGCGACATTCGATGTCAATAAGTGGTTGAATTTGAAAATTGGATTGCGCCGATGCCTTTTCAATAAAAAAATCGATCGAAAACTAAAATATTTGACATTTTATCCGTCAAATATCAGCAATTTCTGCACATTTCTACATTGCCAAAAGTTTTGCTCGAAAAAATGACCAGATAATAGAGACTCGTAAAAATTTATCTTCACGATTAAATCGCTAAAAGCCCTTTGAAGGAAATTGTCATCGAGTTTTGTGCGGTTTTTGAGCATTCATTAACGATATTTATATGTTTACAGTCCTCTACACAAATAATTATATGAAAAAATTTATTATCCCCCTAAATGCAATAGACCCAGAAGGGAAGTAGACCCAAATTAAGAAAAATTAGTTGATTGTTTTGTTTATTTTTCTGCATAGAACTATACTGCCGTCCTTAGCATAAACTTTCTATCTGACATTTTTTTTCATATTTGAGTTAACACCGGATTTGGAAAATACATACTATATTTCATCATTCTATAAAATTTGAAAAACCTATCTTTTGTGGGGGTATGTTAAAATTAATATTGAAAAACACACTCTCCATATATGTATGTATCTCCAGCACAAAACAAAACACAAATCATTGAATAACTCTAAAGCTACTAAAATGTAGATAGAAGGTTTATGCTAAGCACGGCAGTATACTGCCCTGATTTGCATAAACGTTCTATCTACATTTACATACATTCAATGATTTGTATTTTGATTTGCACTGGAGATATATGGAGAGTGCATTTTTCAATATTGATTTTAACATACCTCCACAAAAGATAGTTTTTCAAATTTGCTGTTAACTCAAAAATGAGAAAAATGTAGATAGAACGCTTATGCGAATCATAGCAGTATAGTATCTCTTTAAAACGTGTTGTAAACCTGGAGAATGAAGTTGACAGCTTATTCGCAATCGTAGACTGATCAATTTTATGATTCATTACACTCCTGATTTAGCTTATATAATTTCTTGTATCTCAGCCAGTACACAGCCTGGAGTGTAAATATAAATGATCATTTATGCTTGTCATTTGAATCGATTTAAACCATACATGCGAAAATTTAAGAGATATTTGCATTCATGTAATTATTTTACTAAACGCTGTTTGAGATATTTCTAATATATATAAGCGCATGACTCACCAAACCATAGTGCTTATTGTGACCATAACACTTGCTGCCTGTCTGACCCAAATCATTTTTCAAACTCTGCATAGCCTGCACACCATTAAGAAAAGCCACAAAACACTCCCTAAATCTAGTTTTAGTGCTTATCATTCCACAACTTTCACTGTAGCAAAACATCCCAAAAGTGAATTAGTAGCAGGTAATTCCTGACCAATCTCCAACCTTAATGTAGGCAAAATAACAGAAGCATCATTTGTAGTATGATTTTCTTTCTCTAGCTCGGCCACATTTTGGCTTTACTTTTGCCCGTTAGTACTTTGTGGTATAAAATACTAATCCTTAAGACAGAATATTTGTAAATGTTGGTTTTGAAAGAATAGAATAAGCAAAGCGTAATGTGGGAAATTGTCGAAATTTCCTAGATTCGGGCTAGAGAGATTGTCTGGGATATTCGAGATGAAAATTGAAATTTATGCCAGTTCACTTTGTGTTGTTATCAATCATATTTTTATTATTTAATTTTTAATATAATTTGATTGAAAATTCCTTTCTGGAATCGGTTTCTCGTCGTCTTATGAAATGAAGCGTAAAATAGTGCATCAGATACATTTGTAAAATAAAGATGTCCCATAGCACGCAAGATTTGAATTTGTCGCCCTTTGTCCGGTAAAGCGTTGGCAACAACAAAAAAAAAACAGTTTGGAAGCTTATAGTTGCAGGTTAGTAGACATAGAGGGCTTCACGAAAGAACAACGCGTTTTCATTGTTGAACAATGTTTAAAAAATGATGAAAGCTTGGCTGCTTTAGTGCGCAAATTTCGTACAAAATATGGTCGGAATATTGATTTGACTTCGTCTACTATGAAGAGAATAATCGAAAAATTCAGGGAGACTGGGCGAATTGGGGACGAAAAATACACAAGCCGTCCAAAAACAAGCCGTTCAAATGATAATATCGAAACAGTGCGTGACAGTGTTAGCGAAAGTCCAGGAACATCCATTCAGATTTGTGGACAAGAATAGCAAATTTCACGAAGCTCTCTCAGCGTATACTCACTAAATATCTGCGTCTCCATGCTAACAACGTTCAATTGATCCAAGAGCTGCAAGCTAATGATCATGCACAGCGAAGAGCGTTCGTTGGATGGATTATTGAACAACAGCAAGTGAATGCTGATTTTTCGAGCCAAATCATCCTAAGTGATGAAGCTCATACCGCGAAAATTGTTGAACTTGGGGTTCAGAGAACCCACATGAACTTGTCGAAAAACAAAAAAATTCCACAACGAATCTGTTTTGATGTGGACGACAAGTGATTTTAACAAGACGGTGTGACATGCAATACCGCCCGTGAAACAATCCAATTACTGCGTGAGATATTTCCTGGTTGTGTACTCCCACGTTTTGGTGATCAGAGTTGGCACCCTAGATCATGTGATTTAACAGCCTCTGATTTATTCCTATGAAATTATTTGAAGTCAAAGATCTATATCAACAAGCTCACATCCAGCCGTGTATTGAAGGAGGAGATTCAACGCTGCATGAGCAAAATCCAGCCACATTTATGCAAAATGGTCAAGGAAAATTTCGACAAAAGAGTGTGTATGTGCCAGCAAAGCCGTGGCGGACATTTGTCCGATATCCTATTCCATACATAACCCTATACTATGTACACTATGTTTCAATAAAATAAGACTTACAATTGAGAAAAAAACTGTCTTAGTTATTTAATGAAAATCTTGCGTAAATTTTGGGACACCCATATCATCAATTGCTGAGATTTTTACCCTCTTACCCTTGTGGAAGGCGAATCTCCAGTCTGGCTGGATTGCGTACCAGACATGCATGGGTGCCAATCATTCTCTTCAAATGGTGGTTCTGGAGCCGCTGAGTGAGCTTCGGTTGACCGGCAGCTCAAGTGAATTGAAATACCTCGTTTGCCCTGTTTACTCAAAACTATTGCTAAGCCGTTTCACGAGCAAACTCGAAAACAAGCGATGTTCAGATATCGAAACCAAACAATATCAAATAAGAGCAGCATTATACCGTTGCAAACTACAACCGATCAAGACCATCAATTTTAACTTTTTACGGCCTTGCTGGACAATTGAACGAGAATTGCACAAACTTCTTAGTGGCACCACGGGCAGCTGGTTCGAAAATCCTTAATTTTTCTCACTAGTTTTCACGACAGTATTTTTCAGCGAACTTCGGATTCCCATTATGTTCTCGCCAGTTTCGTTCAGTTGTTTTTTTTTCCAATTCCTGTTCATCGCCGCCCATAAATGAAACTTCAATATCAATACGCGAGATCGAAATCGATGAAAAGATGTCAATTTTCGCAGCTTTTCGAGTTGTAATTACAAAGCGAGATGTTTGAACCCCAGTCGCTGCGATGAACTTCCTGGAATTCCAACTCCAACGTCTTTCGCACTCCACCACATTGCAAGAATTGTTTTGACTGCTCCACTTGAAAACCGTTTACCCAAAAGCTTACGGTTGAATATCAACTGCCTTGAGCAGTCAGTATATGCACGACTTGCAACAATTGCCACCAGGTTCCGGTTCCATCAACAAGCCGTTGCCGACATCAGCCGCTTAGTTGTGGCGCCCCATTGCTGCACAGTATACGCAGCCAGCACTCAATACTTTTTTTGCTTCGCAAAAAACGGAGCTAATGCAAATATTGTCGCAAATCAGATGCGTTCAGGCCAGTGATCTCGACGCAATGCAATTAAACATGCAATAATTAAATGCATTACTCAGCTTATTTTGGGTAGCGATGTAATGCTTTTGACTGTTGCATTGCATTGACTTTATTTGCGTGTGTGAGTTGTTCAATATAGCGGCGAAATTTAACAAGTTAAAAAACAAAACAAAAAAAAATTACTAACTACTGACTATTCTTTACCAAAATTTTATTACGTCTTTTCAAAGCCGTCTATTTCTTTGAAAAGAGGTAGCAACTCTAACAAATAAACCTAAGCCTACTTGTTAGCCTAAGTCTTACCTTAAAGCTAATCATAGCGTCATTTCAAATCTTATGCGCTTTGAGATGGGATAATAATGTAAAAAAAAAACAAAGTAAAATAAATACTTACTTCAACATTGCATCTTATTATGATCCATTATGATCAACCTATGATCCATTATGGTGTTATGCCTTCCATTTGTTGTAATGGACCCAGACTATATTCCGTTATGCACTCCCACGTCATAGCATATGGCGAATGCTCCACTTTCCAGTTGATGCATTGATCTGTAAACATTTCATTTTTCTTTCGTAAAAACCTCCGTCCAATTGAGCTGAGTTTGAAATTATCGTTGAAAATAATCCTTGACCAGTCTTCAAACACCTTTGACATTTTATCACCCGTTGGAGCCTCTTGTGTTTCAGATCAGAAATGATACTTCTTTAAGCAGGTTTACTTCCACCAGTTTCCTCAAAATTTTTTAAGAATTTTCCCACTGTACCTTCACTATATTCTAAGCTACATGCTATTTCTTTTACAGGTGGGGCATTTCACGTGAAGCGGACAACGAAAAAAAATCGAGGTTCTGGATTTCGTTCATATTGTGCATAATGGTACTTCTAGAAGATATGAATGTGGATGCACAAGTTTTTGTTTCTATGAGGTTTAGTTGCCGAGTTATGGGCTTCTGAATAATTGACCAAATTGATAAAAGGTTTTTTTGAAAGCGGATTCTGAGATTCAAAATAAAATCTAAAAAACATTAAACATAATGATTGGTATAGAAAATTAGCTGTTCTTTTTAATTTTGAAATTAGATTTGAAAAATAAATTTTTTTCCTGTGTGAAACCGGAAATAGACACTTTAACTCGTAATTTGAATAATTTGGACCAGGTTAATTTTGTTTATTTTTGTAACAAAACAAAGCTTAAAGTATACTTACTTTATCATCAAAGTTTTAGAATGGGATGGCCAGTAGTTTAGGAGGTAGGTGAATTTCAATACATAAAAGTCGCATGGAGCATGGTACCGGGAGCTTGATTATGATAGGTAGTGAGTGTGAAAGCAAAATATTTGTAGTAAAACTATTATATATCACTTGTGTCACTTATATATAGAAGATAAAATATTAAAAATTGCTAATGCTGATTTACTTAGTGAAAAAAAGGTACTTGTGTATGGAAAATTTTTTAAAATTTTACTCTCGTTTCTTAAACTAGTTCTTTTTTTTAATAACTAGAGGTGTTTCTACGATTAGTTTTTCCCTGCAGATTCGACATAATTTATTTTCTGCTAAAATTTTTGGAATTTTTCTTAGGTCATTAGCCTTCTGATGAAACTTCAAATCGAATGGGTTGAAACATCGATAGCCGAACGGAGATATAATACACATAATAAAGACTCTTTAACTTATCAACGAAAGTAATAGTCATTGCAAACGTTGAACAGTAACTCGAAAAATAACGGAAAATTTGAATTGGCTTGGCGTCAAATATATTATATATGCGTCATATATTTTAATTGGGTTTTTATGGGAAAATAAAACATTTTTCAGATAAGAGATGGCGTTACTAATCACATTTCAAATCAATTTTTGTTTTCGAGCCAACTAGCTGTCCTAAGCAAGCTCTCGGTACCACTTTCCATGCGACTTTTATGTATTGAAATTCACCTACCTCCTAAACTACTGCCCATCCCATTCTAAAACTTTTATGATAAAATAAGTATACTTTAAGCTTTGTTTTGTTATAAAAATAAACAAAATTAACCTGGTCCAAATTATTCAAATTACGAGTTAAAGTGTCTATTTCCGGTTCCACACAGGAAAAAAAATTTATTTTTCAAATCTAATTTCAAAATTAAAAAGAACAGCTAATTTTCTATACCAATCATTATGTTTAATGTTTTTTAGATTTTATTTTGAATCTCAGAATCCGCTTTCAAAAAAACCTGTTATCAATTTGGTCAATTATTCAGAAGCCCATAACTCGGCAACTAAACCTCATAGAAACAAAAACTTGTAAATCCACATTCATATCTTCTAGAAGTACCATTATGCACAATATGAACGAAATCCAGAGCCTTGATTTTTTTTCGTTGTCCGCTTCACGTGAAATGCCCCAGGTACTTCTTCACCGTATGAAATTACTATTTTGATCCTGATTGCAATAGTCAATTGTCGTGTTTCCGGTCTAATGATGTTAGAGTCTGGCTTGGCAGGCTCTTGTTGGCCCAGTCTAGATTGCGAAAGACGGATAGTCGGTCCCAGTCAGTTGTGGGTAGTAGCCAGAGCTAAGATCTCCGAACTGTAGTCCATAACCAATCAGCCGATCTATGGGCTACTTTAAAATTTTCCACAAAAAAAGAAACATGACAAATTGGATCGGGTGTTGCGTGCTGTAATTATACAGTTCTTACATATTCATTTCATCGTATGTATCCATCAAGTGAAATACGCAGGGTGGGTATAACAATGTGATATGTATGACTTGAGTGGTGGGCTCAAGGCTCAATCGTGGACAGTTTAATCCAGGCGGGTTGTTTTTATATGCAACGCTGAGTGTCTAGGTGCTCATTTTGTTAATTTCCCATGAAAAACTAGCCCTTAGCCAATTATTTATTGCCAATTAGTATAGTTTTCTTACCCTTTAAAAATAATTCCTCTTTTTAGACATGCATACAACATGACCTAAAACAGATACTGAGAAGCTAACAGATCATAAAGGACAGTTAACAAGAGGCTCAGTATACTTTTTTGTCGTTGAAGGTATATCTCTTTACATACTTATAAAAAAACACTTGCATGCAAATTCCAGCCAATCTTACAAAACTTCTCAACAACTCTCCTTCGAAAAAACTTGAAAACTACTTAGAAATAGTTTGATTTGATACAGTCTCCAAATCTCTACTGCAGCCAGTCAGTCATTTCATTCATACTTAACATCAGCTAAGCAGCAGCAGCAGATGTTCAATTAATTTCGTGTTATTGGTCACGTTCTTGACTCTGGCGTTTTTCGATTAAAAGTCCAGTCATGATTCAGCACGAACCTACGGAAACGGAAAGTTTTACGGTTCAGTTTGGTTTCGTCTGGTTTGCTGGCTAAGAGTAAAAATGAAAGATTCATTATTGGTTGCTGTGTAAGTTGTTTTCGTCGATGTCTTACTAATGATCTATTGTCTTCACGATAATGAAATAAACGATAGCATTATTGACTGGAAATCGACTGTGAACTTGTTTTCTGTAAGGATTACTTGGATTTTGATTGTACATATTTGCAAGAGAGAGAAAAAGCTGTATGTGAATGGTGGTGTGTTGATTTTAGTAATTTGTAAGCGAATACGTGTTTGACAGAAGTGTTTTCCGAATGGAATGATTATTTTGGTAGACAACAATTAGGTAAAATCATGTGCATGAAGAGAAATATTTACCTAGGTTCTTGAGAGCTTTACATATGATAAAAAATATAACACCAGGCATGGCATTTCATTGCTTGTATTTTAATTCATTAATTTTAAATTATTACAAACAAATCCTGCTAGAATCCAGATTCAAATCCGTGACTCTATTCTCTAAATGCCAACGCTCTACCCACTACTTTACTTGAATGATTTGGGCCGAGATTATACTCATAGTAGTTGAGACTATGTGCATTAGAAAAAGGTCCATAACGTATGGAATTTCAAAGTCAATCAAACGAAACTGTAAGCTTTAATAGGGCAAGCATATACACAGATGAAACCAATATTTTAAGAGTTGATACCAGAATCAAGTCTTGGTAATATTGAGATAATTAAAAGACAGCCTGTAGCATTGGATGACAACGATCCATATGTGCACCTTGAAATAGAAGACGGACATACATCGGAAGTTTTCTCATCGAGGTATACTATATTACTATACTATATTATACAATAATAGGTATAATTATCAGCAAAATAAAATGCAAATATAATATTTCAAAAGTACATAGAATTGTAAAAAATTTTATTAGATATTGTCTTCAGTTTAAAAAATGATCATCTAAAGCAACACAGCCAAATCAACTTTTCTCTTTGTATGACCTCGCCAATATATTCTGGAAACGATGGCTGCGAGAAAATATATAAACTCTCATCAATAGAAGCAAGTGGCGAAAAGGTGATAAAAATCTAGAACTGGGTGAAATAGTAGTACTGAACAAATATGATCTCCCATGAGGACATTGGCAAATGGCTGTAATCACTCAACTTTATCCAGGCGCAGATAACATCGCTTGAGTTGTGGACGTCAAGACAACATCCTCAACATTCTTACTGACGAGGAAGTCAGTACTGGGGGGGCAGGATATCCAGAACAATTAGGGCAAATATAAACCGGCAGCCCAACAGCTAAAGAAGATTGTCAAGCCGGGCCGGGACGATGAAACAGAAGAAAGCAAAAGCGAGGAGCATTATTGAAATCGGTTTGCCGGGACTTGGTAATTACTTGGTGATCGAAGGCAGAGGCTTAAGCATCCTGCAAGTCGAAGATCAAAGCGTGTGTTTTTAAATAAAGAAAAGATTATCAAATAACAACTAGTCTTCAATTTATCCTGCAGTTTTTTACATTTGGAATATTACAAAGTTAGAAATAAAAAAAAAAAAAATAATGAAGTTCTAAGATTTTTGCTTATAAGACACAGTTGTCAAAAGGTAATTGATTCAAGCAAACGCTGTTTGTTGCTTTTAATTAATCTCTCAAAGTAATTAGTGTTACCCGATTAGCATTGCCTATGTTTTTATAAAAAAGAATATTTGAATACTTAATTGAATATTTGAATACTTATTTGGCGTAGTATTTTGTAGGGATAATTTATGTAGGGTAAGGGGTAGTTAGCGCTGGCATTCATCAATGAAAAATTTGGAAGTCACTTCAGCTATTTCTTGAATTATATTTTGCAAAAGCACCTATTTTCTCAGATTCACAAAGTATTCTAAGAACATTTTAATACTGTGAAACGCAACAACAATCTTTTTGTATTTTTGAAATAATATTAATAGGCAGCTCTTTTACATAAAGAACTATAAGCTTCTGAAGCACTTCAAATAATACTATGTACTTGCATGGAAAATCTTCCATTTCTAACAAAAAAGGACGTTTCATCTACAACTTTCCTTAAAATACCACAAAAACAAGCGGAAAGGTCAAAAAGTCTCCAATTTTCCTCGAAACTGTTGTTAGCAAACAATCCGGGAAAGTTTTATTTGTAGCCCCAAAACAAATTACCAGCCGAAGTCATGCCGCAATCGGCTGGAATGCAAAAATAAACGTCGCCATCATACTGCCATTTCACACGACCAATTCCAGCGAGCAACCTCACTTGTTCACGGACTAGCTGTTGTTTCATACATTCAAGCTCACAAACAGGACCGAAACGTAAAATGTCCTCAAATAACAAACAGCATCCTAGTTCAAGGCACCGAATCGACCAAGCAGTCAAGTGTCCATCGGAATCCCGTAGCCCCCTCCACACTTAGTGGGCATGTTATGTGTTTTACACAGTACCACAAAACTTTTTTAATAAACACGTTTACAAAAGTGAGAGATATGGTGGTGCAGGGAGGTGAAACATGTGACGTCCTGTAAAAAAAATGAGGCAATTGGTACGCGAGGATTCTATTGCTAGCCACTATGCACCAGGACCATGTCGTAGGTATACGATGTGACGAGTATTTTTCTTGGTTTACTACGCCAAACCGACTGTGTCAAAAGTGATGGCCGAAAATTGGACTTCGAAAAGTTTCCAGTATGGTCTACTGGGGGTGTCAGACTGGGGGTGAATAGCTTCGAAACTTTTATTTAGAAAATATGTTCAAAAGCGGAAAGTCACTTGTTTTGTGCGAAGTGGGCGTTATTTTAAATTGTATGGTAAAGTGGAATTTCTAATAAAATTTTTCATATAAAAGTTTTTGGCAGATAAAATGTATTGTGAGGAGATGAAGCTATGTTTCGGGATCAGTAATTTATATTTGAGTTGTTTTTGAATGCACTAATAAGAAAACGAAATAACTTTGATTTTGAAAATCTGAATTTGAAGTTATTTCGTTAACTTTTAATATTAAGCTTATAAAAAAATTATCATAAATTCAAATAATATATGTCCACTCTAAAATGAAAGGCGAGAGAAAAATATGACCTATATTTACTTCATGCTTCATTCGAGTGCGTCCTGACAATGGAAGCAAAGTTAGTCCCTGCATACATTCGTATGTTATTATAATACGGCGCTAAAAAACAAAGAAAGGATATGCTGACTATTCTCGATTGGAATATAAATAACTTTTGCATTGCTCACTATGAAGTAGAGAAGAGCTGATTATGTGCTGGTTGAATGAAAAGGATTTTCGCGGTAAATTTGAAAGACACTCATGTATCCCAACGGTGTCACAAAGATGATATTGTGTGAATAGAATATATGAGATCTGCGGATATTACATTTGCTGGTGTAGACCATTTACATATTACATATGAGGAAACTGTAGAATACGACCTTTGTGCTATTCGTTACGTGCACGCCCTTTTCTTGGAGCATTGCGTTATTGCTTCCACGTGAATGATACGCATACGTTTATTGCAAGTTATGCAAAGAATATCAATGTTACGATAGTCTTGAGAGTAATGGTATTGAATATGCCCTTTCGCGGGATTTCCTCGTTATGCATGAAAGGTTGTGTTACATTAGATTTGTTGGCGCATTAATGGGGCTTAGTCCTGACAGGTGTAATCTGGAGTTTCCTGTTGCTTAGTTGCTTTCAGTATGTCTTATGTTTTATACTTGAAGCAATTAGAGACTGGCGTAATTTTTCATGCATCTTGGAGTTAAAATAGTGCACCTTTTATTTCCCCAACTTCGAAAGAATCATTTATTTTCGAGAAATTATCTGATTAACAAAATACCAAAAATAGTTTTGAAACATATTTCTAGCAGTGATGCAAAGTAATAATTTATTGTCTTCCCTGTCTGCTGCATTTACATCTTATGCAACGATATCAACCAAAAGATAATTACCTAGAGATCTCACACTGGAGCTTGGTTTAAAACTTCTCTTTTGGTATTCAAATTCTTCAATCCTTCTCCAGTCTTTTGACCTATTGATATGTATTTTCATCATTCACCTTACCCATTCAGCATAGTTAAATCACAAGGGTGGATATGATGTGATAATTCGCTTGGTGTGATGGAAACTTATTTCACATCCACAACCTCCACTTGTGACCTGAAAATGCACATCAACGTGAAATTTGTTTCCCGGCATCGTATCCAGTTGTCAGTCACGCGAAAGTCATAAAGATGATTCACGTAGGTATACGAGTATACGAAGGTAAGTGGGAAAATATGCAATGTTGGGATGATTTCTTTTCAGCGATTCATGATAAAAGCCACACAGTGTGTACACATTTTAAGTACTCATGTAACAGGTTGTACATAAAGAGCTTTGTCGGAGATGAAGTGATCAGCTTCAAAGGTTTGAGGTTAAAAAATTGAAAACTGTTTCGGATTTTTCATCTAAAGAGCTAAAGTCAAACCAAAGAGATGCAAAATTAAAAAATAATCCTTTCAACAAGAGCATAATGGGAAGATTACTTCCCAAAGATAAAATCGAAATATCGAAATCACACAAAATACTAATATCTCGAGTAATTCAACAGAAAAACACGTCCATGATAAACAACTAGCCTTTGTCGGAATCAACAAATCGATTAAGTAGCAGACTGTGCCAGCGACGCCCTCGTTAAGACTGAAAGGACGATCAGATGTGCGGGCTTCTGTTCGGAACTCATCGTTTGTAAGAAACTCCATGAAATCCACAGCCCGATAAAGATGTTTTCCTTCGCCTGTCAAATGATACAGCAACAAAAATGCAAATCCATTTCCTGTGACCCAATGACAGATGCCCGGGCCTTTTTGCAGAAGTCCTTTCCGCCAGATCAAATCATGGTTCGAATACAGGTTTGGACGAGGGATCGCGCACCAAGCTTTGAGTTCACTTAGCTCTGAATAGGTACCCGAATTAATCAGGGGTAAAGTGAGTGGTGGAATTAATCACTCCACACTCGTATTCACATTGATTGTAAATTTGTGATGAAGCTCGCTACCAGCTTCAACTCCCAGACTCGTACGAAGGTTATCGTGAAATTACTTTATTTCATTACATTTTGCTGTCAGTTTACCTCTTCTTATCAATTTTTCCACATTTTCTAAATTGAATTGGTTTAGAGCTATATTTTGCCTATTGGTGTTTTCTTTGTTGTTTGCATAATGTTTTCCGTTTTCGTCAGGTTGATTTTCGGGTCCATTTTTTTTTGTTTTTTAGCCAAGATTCAGCAGGAGTCCCTTCGTGAATGTGAAAGAATGCGACAAAATATTGTCATGGATTCCGTCCAATTGGACGTTATGAACAATATTTTTTTTCAGTGAAAATTGGTGTCAAAGGTAACAGTCAGATAGTTGTTTATTTCGACCTATGATGTTGTCTATGTCATTGTCGTTGTCATCAGCCAAAATAGTTAATAATGTTGTATAAAAGTAATCGAAAGGGTAATATCTATATATGCTACTGTACAATACTTTTACATGCTTGATTAAAGATTACGAAAATCTAATGAACGTCGATGTTAAAGGCCCGCATTCACGAGCTGTCCAAATGGCCTGAGCCCATTTGGCTTGAGTCTGTTTGTTTTAAGTCCAATGTAGCTCGCCACTCACGATAGAGCCTCGATTCAGTCAGTCCCTTCCATTTTCTGTCATTAATTTAGAAAAAAATTAAGATCAACTTGAAGAAAAAATTATTTTTAATCTATTAATGGATCCAAAGCATATGGAGAAGTTTTTTGCAATTGCAACTTGCATCCACATAAAAAAAAAACGAAATCCAAAAAGGAAGATGCAAAAACGATAGCTTGCCAAACGCGAACAAATGAGTCACGTAAATTTCGTAAAAGAACTCACATTTGAGCCTTCCGATTGGCAAAGTTATTTAAGAATGGATGATATGACATATAAGACGTTACTACAGTTGGTCACCCCATTTATCAAACGAAAGGATACAAATATGAGGCAAAATATCACTCCTCACGAGAGATTGACCGCTACTTTGTGGTAATTAGCAAGCGGTTGCAGCTATGTAGAGCTCAAATTTCCTACGGTAATTTCATAACAAAAATAACTTCTAAAATCAAATCATAGCCACCACTACCCATTATGCTGACTTTTTTGATTAAATACAATAATCACAGAAACAATCAATGAGCTTATCACAGGTCAGCATGTGAAGCAAGACTGCCAAATTTTTTGGACTGATGCTTCAACACATACTACTAATCCATTTTATGAATTATCCAAACTCGGCCACACACGGTCGAGCCAAAAAATGGCTCAATGGCCGGAGTCCATGGACTTTGGATTGATTGGAAATCCAATTTGGTTCCTTGAGTCCATGAGTCCTCCCGAGTTCTCCCGCACACGATGAGATTTTGGCCTGGTCTTAGGCCATTTGGACTGATGGACTGCTTGTGAATGGGGTCCTTAGACTCTCAGCTAGCGCGAGCACATGTTTGACTTGGAGTAATTGATAAGTTAGCGATAGTTCAGACTGACAGCCATCTTGATGCTTTAATTTCATTATTTAATATTTCATAGATATATGCCTGTTTTATTTTGACTAATGATTTATTTTCCCTTTTTTAGATACCTCAGATAATGGATTTTTGCCACTCTTGTGGTATTTACTCTTGATCGCAATGTGCTGGATAATTTTGTGGGTGGCTTTCATGATGCCGCTTCCATCGCATTTGAATAATTCAGCCGGAATGCAGTCCGGAGTTCTATTATTTTGTTGGTTTTTTATGGTAGTTACGACGTTGGAGGGACTATTTGGGCTTCATCAGAGATCTATATTGGCTCTGTTGTTAATAAACCCTGTGCAGTATTAAAGAGGGCTTATTAACAATGGATCTGTTCTGCTGAATCTGGCTATCATCAGCGATTATATTGCCAGTTTCTTGTAAAGATTGATGTACAGAGTGTCGTCTTGGTCTGATAACACGTTTTAACACGTCAATACCGTATTTGTTTTTTTTTTGTCAATGATTTTCAATTGTTCGTCATAGTATGTCAGTTTTTCAAATCAAATGATCTTATATGCTGCTCGTGTGAGGTTTCTCTTCGTCTTGGTGTTCCTTTCGAGGAACTGTCTGTAGGTCTGATTTTTCTTTTGAAGTACATTTCAGAAACCAGTCATTTCCAGTCGTTTCTCAGTTTCATACCCAAGCTTTTTTTCTGCAACAAAATTGATTGTTTTCTTCATATCCATCCAGACGTCTTTGATCGATCCTATAGTGCTATATTGGAGAGTAGTGGTTAAATGTTCTGCCACTAATACCGTTTAGAGCCTTATAATCTTGAACCTACAAAGAAGGTTGGTATTTGTCTTATGCGCCTGATCACCGATGCTCGGCTTTTACTAAGCAGTACTCTCGAAGTCTACGTAAATCAAGTATACTAGACGCCCATCTCCGTTGAAAAGGGACAATTTGATTGAAAGTGTGTTCTTTTAGGGAAGCATTGACGTAGAAAGCATGTCAAATTTATCACTGCCTCTACTAAATGTAAAGTTTATAAGGCGTTGGCCATTGTTATAAGCTTCATCGTCGAGACTGTGCCCTCCAATCATTCTCCGATGTATTTTTTATTATTTTGGTGTCAGTTGAGGTCAATGAGCCGAAAAATCTTTCCACATGGCTATAAAATGCATCTTCTGTTTCCTCGTCTTTTTCTTCTATCTGACGAGAGCATTTATCAGTCATATTTTGACGAATTTTGCTTTGATGAAGAAATCCATGACGAGCGATTTGAACTCGCTTTCTACAAATGATGCCACTCAAAAGTTCCCTGCAGGCTTCACATTTTCGAATATTGTATGCGATCACTGCCAATCGATTTCATTTCCAACATGTTCAGTTTGCACTTACAAGCCTGTTGTAATAATGTTTTAGCAGCAATAGTCAGTGAGTAATTAAACATTCTATATTTCGTTTAAAGGGTCGTTTGTTGGTTCAATCCGGAGCGACTAGAAATTGGTCAGAGTACGGATTGATGATTCATCGCTCCAGACCTCAAAGCTGGAAGGCCGAACTCTACTAGTCAGTTTCGTTGTTTTCCAGCAGGGGTTTATCATCGCGGAGATATTCCTATCTGATCTCTCTTCCTCTCATCGAGATTAACTGCGCCAGTGCGAGAAGGTGAGTACAGAGCTCGAAAAGTATTGGTGAGAAAAGTAGTTGCAAAAAAAAAAACTGATTGATCAGGTCATCGTTCACACACGTTCAGGTGTAGTCGGATTCGTTGCCGTCCTGATATTTTTGAGAATGAAGAATCCTGCTATTAACACTTCCATCTACGTTCGCCTGCCGGCCAATCCCAAGAAGATATCGCTTTTGTTTACCAGCATAAAAGATCTGTAAATACTATAATAATAATCAGCTATAAATCGGTGTGTGTTGAAAAGCCGAAAGAACAGTTATCAAATAAAAATGCTTTAAACTATAGCGGAAAAAAACTTTGTATAGTGATCTTTCTTCGTACAGTCAATTTTGCATAAACTTGTATTTACACCCAAAAACCAACCATAGGTATCCGAAAGACTACAAGCCAATCAGCCTGACCTCGTTCCTCTTCAAAGTATTCGTTTCGATTTCCGCATTATGGACAACCTGAGATTTCAAAGCCTATCAAGGATCCAAAGCGCTTAAACGGTAGATACATACATATTTGGAGACAGTTTTCTTTCATTTAAAAATGATGACATTTTTCATTACTGACCTGTTCAAAAACTTATTCTGCTATTTTGGGTTGCAAGGAGTTTCGACTGTAATGGAAACTCTATCTTCTTCAGCATTTAGGAAGGAAACACTTTACTCAACAAATAATCACTGCATCACTCTAAATACAACAAAGTAATGCAGGTACCTGAAAAGAGACCCTCAATAATCTCACGTGACAAACAAGAAGATGAGCTTCAAAACATGTTTCCCGTTGCAGTATGTACATCTAAGAGCATACTTTGACAAATACGAACAAAAAACAAAAACAACTTTTTATCCGTTCATCATCATAAAAGCCTCGACAGGTTACTTGAAGGACTCAAAGGTATCAAGTACATACATATCTCAAATACTTGATGTGTCTTTTTGCAAGTTCTTTCAGCAATTTAAAACCTACACTCAAAGTCGGTTCTTTTTACATAAAATTTATACATACATATACACCTTAATGTTTCGCCGTAGTATGCTCCCCGTTTCATCATGTATCTGTTTGAATGTGCACAAAACAGTCAGGAATATCTGTAGAGGGGAACTCCAGTTACACGTTTAGATGAAAAGAAAACTGTATGCCCGTGAGAGAAAATGAGTGCTTGTTAGTAGAATTTTATTTTCTGATACATTTTCACAGTGCCACTAGAAAAGCAGATTAGTCATTGACTTCATTTGAGTACAATTCTTTAGAGCTGCGAAGTGCTTTAAACGTTTCGTTACTGGGGAGATTTGAATAGCAAGTATTTAATGAAATAGTTTTATTGAGTAGGTACCCACTTGTGCTTAGGAGGAAAATTGTAGTGTGGATACAGGTTTTTATGAATGCTCTTTCTTCGAGTTTGTAAAGCGGCGTGTAGATTGTGAATTTCCAGCATTGAACTTTCCGAACTTTTTTTTATGCACGACTATGTAGATAGTATTTTTACGTTAAGGAAATTTAGAGTATGATAGGGGTATCATAACAAATTTAGCCAACATAAAGAATATGAGGAAATTTCTGAGTTTCAAAGAGTATGACATAGGCAAATATTCGAAAATTAAGCCCACCTAGAAATAAAATTTGAATGTATCAGTAAGTCTTAGTGAATTAAATTATATTCGTCATGGCATCCATAAATTTCAGAATAACAAAATTCTGCTGTTCAAATCAGGTTGCAGCCGACAACAAATTAATTCATTCCGCAAATATATACCTGTTTGAGTTCGAACAAATATTCCAAGAACACAGTTCAAATGCCAGTTTCCCAGCAAGTGAAATGAAGCTCACTAATTTTTCCATCGTAGCATAATCTTCAAATTATTTATGGCCTGTCTGCAACATAAGCCTATTATTCTTGCAAACGACGGAGCTACGTGTTTTAAATAAAATTTATTACCTTCAAAAGCTCATTTAGCCCTCGCCCTCGTCATCAGTTTTGAAAACGGGAGCCTGGTTCTGTTGTCTTAAGTCGCTTCTGATGCTGCTACTGTGCTACGAGTCCTACTAGTTTTCATGATGCGACCGCCACTCTACTTGTACTTCTATTCCGTTTCAGAAAAGACCGCGGCATAAGGAAAAAAGTAAAGCGAGAAAAGTATCCACTAAGACTTCACCGACTGAGTGTTCTGGCACACCGAGATAATTAAACATTAATTATACGATATTAAAAAGAAGGAAAACTTTCTTTACTCCTCGCAAACAAAACGAAGAAAATTAACAGCGGAAAATGTAGGACATGGTGAATTTCGTTTTTTTAGAGTTGCGGACAGTTGCGATACTATCGCCGAGATTAACTTTTTTTCAAAGGAGAATAGAATTTTCTTTTGCAATGGCGAAATGAAACGAAAAGCTGTAGTGGACTATTTTCTTCTACTTCGATGTTAATTTCAAGTAAAAAGAGTTTGTACTACACCGCTGGTTCTCAAATGATAAGAGTTAATAATGACTAAGATTCTATTAGACATGCCAAGACATGAGGTCCAGCTAAGTAGCGATATCTGCTGAAAGGAACCAATCCCTTGCCTACGGTCATCTAATATAATATTTAAAGTGACTAATCTGCTTCTGCAAATGACAGCAACACCAAGTCGACTAGCTTGTTGAAAGGTACCAGAAGACTGCAGAAAACAATGACGATGATAATAATATTCTTTTTGCTCCTGGTCGTTTCGCGAGTCGGCAACATGAGCTGGTTCCCGTTTCTTAACTTATTTACATTTTGCGGCCATTACTTTTATTGTTTGTATTAATTCAAGAAGAGAAATTATGTGTTCGCCCAACAAGTGCAGAATAATAAGTTAGACGCCATTTAAAAATACGAAAAAGGAGGGGTGTGTGAAACAAGACCGTTCGGGAGACCATTATTTTGTGCTGTATTCATCGAAGTAGACATCTTCTTAGCGAATATTGGGAAACAGTAGTAGAGAGCTAATTTTAATTTAATAAAAATAGGTTAGTAAAATATATTTTCGGAATGTTAGTTTCAGCAAGTTCCTTTTCTAACGAGTCAATTATAACTATCAAGTAAAATGCTCTAGCTAAAAAAAACTCCAGCGCACCTGAATCGCTAGAAATACTAATGTTCGGTGAACAATAGAAGAATCGTGCAAATTTTGAGTGCATATTCTGCCACACGTGCTCCAACCTGTTTCGAGTGAAAAACCACTTTGATCTTAACAATGCATTTAAACTCGTAGGGTGAAAAGGATATCAGGACTACCACTTGCATGAATTTCAAGATTTAGAAAAGCCAAACACTGCAAAAGTTTGAAAGCAGCATAACATAAACAAAGAAAATGGTCAGTGGCTGCAACACTTTACCAGCACTGCAACTAAAAGTCTCCTACAATTGCCTCACATCAAAATCAAATAACTCTATCGAAACGAGATTTTACCCGATGATTTCGTCGAAAGTTCCAGGAATAGAAAGATGTTTGGGACCAAAAAATGAAAGACGTTTGGGACCGAAAAATTTTTAGAACTTAGAAAATTTAAACATTGGCATGAAAACATATTGTAAGCATTTATTGATACGAAAATTGCAAAAAACGCCTCGCGCTGGCAAACCTTCGCTAATATCAAAGCCAAAAATGTATCACACCAGCCTCACGTTGAAATCAACCTACTCTGCGAATTTCGCTTTGATCCGATGGCTGCCTTGGAAGTTATAGGGGTACAAAGAAATTTAGGGCTACCAGTCGCAAAAGTTTTCAAATTTTCGAAAGCTTAATATTTGTTGTTTATTGACACTAAAAGATCACTACCGTTTAAAAATTTTACGATAAAATCGCTTAATAAAGATATTGCAAATTGTAAAAAACCAACAATAACTATCCTTGTACGGTTTTTTAGCCATATTCCTTCTGGGTAATGTCCAAAAAAGTTTAATTTATCATATGAAATGCGTTTTGATTTCATGACTGCACTGGAAGTTATAGCGCGAAAATCTTTATTTTCCTGAGCGAATTTTCAAAACCCAAGACACCAAAATTACCATATCTGGCAGCGCCAACCGAGTTTTCAAATTTTCAGAGTTAGGTTCACCTACTGTGTCAATTTCATGAAAATCTGCTTACTGAAACAGAATTTATAGGGCAAAAAGCAGTTTTTTTTTAATTTTTCAAGATGGCATCACTGGTACAGATTTGTTTGAATTCCCAAATCGCTTTTATCAGACTTGGTCCTAGTTAAAACTAATACATTCTGTGAGTTTCATTTGTATCTGATAATTGGTTCGTGAGTTCTCGTGAACAGAAATTTTTGATGCGGGCCGGGAAAGCGGGCCATCATGCGCAACAGAAAAATCATAGCTGTCCCACCTTGTGGCCCAGTGTTTGGAGGCAAATTTGTGATGGTTTCGATCATTGTGGCCATCATTGCGACCATAGCAGTGGCTGATAATGGCCCACACTGAGGAGGCAGCATAACAGTTTGGTCACTTGGGCGGTAATTTGGCTCTAATGAGCCATTTAGCACCCCACCAAGATAGCGTGTCAACGGCAGCTCATGGATGAGCTATATAAACAGAAGGGGCTAAATGTAAGACCTAGAATAAAACTAATTTATTTATTTATTTACATGCGGACAAGCTGTCCAGCAGTAACTACAATAAATGCAACTTAATACTAGCTTACAATAACTTGTAATAATAAATAAATTGAAAAATTTAAAACTTAATAAATTAGTAATTAATAACTTAATCAAGAAATAAATCAAGTTCCCTAAAAACAGCTTTTACCACATTAACCCTAACATCAAACGAATGAGCAAAGCTCCATAATTGATTGCCTTTGCGCTTCATGCATTTTAAAGGGGAGTGGAGGCTTAAATTTGTTTTAAAATTATGAAGAAAAAAAATATTGTTACTTCTTGTTGACCTAGTAGTGTACGTTAAGCATCGAAAGTTGGATGTTTCGATAATATCGATGTTTTTTTAAAAACTATCGATAGGCTATCGATAGACTATCGATGGTGTATATGTGTCACTGTGAATTACACCAGTTTTCGAAAAAAATTCGTTCACTCGGAATAGAAGACGCAAGTATACATTAAGGCTAGAGAGCAAACATTTTCTTTGTCTCAGTATTTGAATCTAACCGCAGTAGTCGATGGGGCATTTGTCGTTTCCACAGGGAGGTTGCTCCAGGTTTTGGTATATATCTTTGTCTTATTGTATCATTATTTGGGCAGCTATAAGCTTTGTCTTTGAATAGATCTTCAGGTAGAAATAATAACTCCTTGGATTGTTTTGCTTTCCACTATTCCTTCGTTAGTAAATTTCCCCAGTTTCACAAGTTCGGTTGCTTGTATATGCAGCCGCCGTAAATTCATAAGTACTCTGAGTTGACTTGGGCTTTTGTGTCATCGAAAAAGAAGTATATTGTTTGAAGAGATTGGGCAGCTATGTTTCCATCGTCTTCACTTATTTTTTGAACCTTGGATCCAGAATGGTGGCTAACATCATAAGGACCCTTTTCTCAAACGGTATTCATCGTTCCCGCACTTACTTGCATAAAACATTATAAATATTTTTTCCAGCAGTGTTTTTATGTTAATGCCCACTTTCGATAATTGTAGAGTCAGCCCTCGTAATAACGGAGTTATATAAGAAAGAGTAATGTAATTTGCGCCAGATATTGTTGTCGTAGCCACATCAAATGGTTCAGCACATTCAAATCTTCGGTGAGTAGCGTTTCAGGTGCTTTCAAACATTTGGCTACTTACAAAGTCAATTCTTGCCTGATATCATAGAAACATTTGATCTTGGCGTATGCGTTATTCCAACGAGAACGGAACTGCTGAATTAACTTCAGTTCAGGTTTGTTGAGCTGTCGTTGTGCAATTGTCAGTTTGCACATAAAAATCAGTATTTTCTCGTTGTTTGGATTTGTCGACATATCAGTAGATAAAGAAATATGTTGAACTGCATTTATGGCATTTGAACCCGCGTTTTAACATCTTCGAAGTATTTGGTGTCAGGAATTGCATGTTTTCCGTCCAAATCAGCCACGAAATAACGAAAGCCTTCATGTTCTCCTTTCCGCAAAGGCACTATGTCCAAAACAACCATACGAATTATACAGTTCATCTAAATATTTTTTCGGATAGAATCATCTGCGCAGAATTTTGCTGTTGCAAAATAATTTTTGATGATTGTTCTAGATTTCGTTGAACTACTCTCAAAGATGCTACTAGGACCATGAGTTTTTGCTATAGGTTCAACAGAAAATAATTTCCACTATGATTTATGTTTCCGTTTTAAATGATCTGATAAATTTTTCGTGTTTTTACTTGTTTTGTATTAATTGCTGCATATATTACACTTAGCAAAATCACTGTTTGGAATTCTTTCTCACTCAGTCTCAATTTTCAACACATTTTTTCCTTCTTTTACATTTTTTCCTTCTTGATGTTATTTCATTCTACAATAAATAACAAGTGGCAAAACCAACAAAATATAAGAGTGGTCTGCTATCTTTGGTTTGTGCTGTTTTATAATAACAAGAAAAGGAAATATTATTAAATGAGAAAAACTAAGCAAACGTAAAATACTCACAGTGAATGGGATGATATCGAAATGTCACGTTACTCATTTTTTTCTGTTTTCAAAAACTATCGATTGCAAAAAAAAAGCATCGAGGTTTTCGATAGTTCTGAACTATCGATACTATCGATAGTACTATCGATGTTTAACGTACACTATGACCTAGTAAGCCAACATCCGCAAGCAGCTCAGATGAGTCAATCTCCCCATTTAATAATGTAAAGAGAAATATTGCGTCAGCAGTTTTTCTTCTAGTTTAAAGGGAGGTTATATTAAGAAGACATAACCTCAGCCTAATTTATATTGGCCAGAAAAGCATGTAATTTGAATATGACATATTGCAAGAATTTGCAAGAACAAATTGCCAAAAAATTCATTAGAATATCCAAGAAGACCTTAAAGTTCCTTTTTGAATAGTAGCACCTCTTTCGAATAGCAGCATCCTCTTTGTACATGTACATTTATAGTAAGGAAATGTTGACAGGGAAAATTCTTTAAATATATTCTATGTAGTAACAATTGCCTTTATTATTGTTTTGATTGTGTTCATCAGTCTTTAGTCTAAAATATTGTGATGCAGATTTTCATAAGGATTATAAATCATTTATTATATCAATCTGCCTTCATTATTACTAGGAACCCAATTTTTTCAGCGTACATCAAACATGTTCTTATCACAATGAATGAAAGGGGTACTTAAAAACCACTAAAAAGTTCCCGGTTGCCAAAAGGCTAAAAATGCTTTGTTATAAATTTATACACACCAATTCACATATATACAATTTATATACACCAATATTTACTGAGAATTTCAGCTTGGTCGGATCTTTGGAACAAGAAAAAATTAATATTAGTCAAACAGAGGTTACAAACTGATTAAAACTTAAGCAACTGATAAAATGTTTCTAAGCAACTGATAAAATTTCACATGGCGCTCAAATTTTGTGGTTACCGAACTGTACCTATTTTGCAAATAAAAACTGTCAAGAAACTGACAAAAAATTCTATCCACATATCGTTTAAACAATTTTTGAGTCCAAAACAAACTTATCAAATCGAAACAAAGCATGGTTTCGTCATTGCTTTCTCTGCATTTTGTGGAAACCGTGCAACGACAATAAATCGTTTCTCAGAGCTGCGGCTCATTCTCGTTTTAATTGAAAAGCTTTTAATAAATTAAACGGTCTAATTACTTATTTTCTTCTTCGTTCCAATCGATTAATCGGCTGTTGCTTTCTTTCCACTTAGTAAGCCTGCAACAAATTTTCTTCTAGTCGTGTGTCCTTATAAATGCTTACGATTTGTAGCAGAGAAGAGAAACGATAGCCCGAGATAGCCAAAAGCCATTTTCAGTTTCTCCAGTGAATTTCCACAGCGTTTACTTATTGAAAATTAAATTCAGTTTCATACAAGCTGAGGTCGATGCATAGTAGTTTGTGTTCTGTTTTTTTTCCACTCGTGAGAACAAAGTGGAGACGGGCACTACTAGGACTGAGCATTGCAGATAACCACAAACGGTACCAGATACAGATACTTTATTTTACGGCGCCGTAAATATTTTGGTTGCAATAAATTATGGAGTGTAGACTTGACTTATTTATGTGGTGCTATTTTTTTACAGGTTTAGGCCAATGAAAGACACTTCAGTTTGACCGAAGCGTTTAACGCTTCGGTTTGGCGCGTCGGCTGACACACACAGCGGTTTTCAGAAGCGTTTATCGGGTCGGTTCAGCCTACTTTTAGGCCAATGACAGACAGTTCGGTTTCACCGAAGCGTTTAGCGCTTCGGTTTGGCGCGTCGGCTGCCACACACAGCGTTTTTTCAGAAGCGTTTATCGAGTCGGTTCAGTTACAAATTACGTCGGAGTATTATATAGATGCTTGTGAAAAAAATAGTCGTGTGTACATACATATGTATATACATGTATATACATACATATGTAAGTATATATATGCATATGAAATTTGGGCAAAATGATTCTAATACTAATTTTCTTTGAAAATCTGTAATTGCCTACTTTTAGAAACCAAGTGCCCACAAATGTTTCATGTTCCAATACTGTATCCTAACCATCCTTCAAAAATCTATTTTCTTATCAGATTTTCCATCCCCTATCCCATGCATTCATCAATGCATCCAGAAAATTTCAGCTCGATCGGACTACGCAGCAATGAACTCATCGAAAAACGCTCGAAAAACGAGTCGGTGGGTCATTTCTCTCATCAACCGACGCGATTCCGAAACCGAGAGGCGGTTCGCACCGCGGTGTGTGTCATCACAATGCTAAAGTAATGTACGACTATACCGACTCGGTTTTCCTCTCGGGAAACGCCTCGCAAAAACCGCTCTGTCTGTCATTGGCCTTAGAAACAAAGTGCCCACAAATGTTTCATTTTCCAATACTGTATCCTAGCCATTCTTCAAAAATCAATTTTCTTATCAGATTTGCCTTCCCCTATCCCATGCATTCATCAATGCATCTTGAAAATTTCAGTTTGATCGGACTACGCAGCAATGAGCAAATCAAAAAACGCTCGAAAACCGAGTCGGTGGGTCATTTCTCTCGTCTACCGACTCGGTTCCGAAACCGAGAGGCGGTTCGCACCGCGGTGTGTGTCATCACAATGCTAAAGTAATGCACGACTATACCGACTCGGTTTTCCTCTCGGGAAACGCCTCGCAAAAACCGCTGTGTTTGTCATTGGCCTTAGAGTTATGAGAGATTTAGCACTTCTGGATGAACGTATTTATGCAAACCAATTGAAGTGTAAGAAGAATTTTATTTTTTTAAACTGTGCAATTAAAACAGACATTATCAATATATTTTGTGTATCTTTCTCATCTCAAACGTACAATGCGCGCTAGAGCATCTGATTTTCTAGCCACACCTCTCCTTATATTTTCCTAAAAATACGTTTTGAATTTTTCGCAATGCACTTTTTCTTTTGGCGGTTACATTCACTGACATGTAGCAACATTTGCTAAATTAACTCAAATGTTCAAAAGGATCATCAAGGTATAACAATTCCGTTCCACTACCAAATAAAATCAATTTAACTCTTGAAAACGGATCTACGCGAAAACAGTCAACAAAATTCAGCTTAAGCTATTTCCAGGGCAATTGAATTGAAAATGAATGTCAGCCAATGTAACGGTCTTAAATTTCAGTCCAACGAACGCCATGTTTCATTTTAAATCCCAAACTAATAAAGACAATTTACTCACAGCTACATCAAGTATTGCTGTAAAATTTTATGTTTTGACGTAATGCCGAAATACGATAAAGCAAAAGTGTGAGCCCGTTATAAAGCGACTGAAAATTTACAATCAAGGCAAATTGTTTACGGGAATGGCACAGCGTGCTACCCATCCTAGCTATAGGTCTCCGAAGCTTACCTAACTAGAGCGACGGATACTGACGATGATGATGTTGATGGTGGCGGTGGCAGTCCTTCCTAGCAGTGATTGGGGATGGGGAAGATGCATAGCTTGACGGAAGTCAGTTCCACCCAATGTGCCGGGGAGTTGAACTCGTTTGTGATATCGACTTGGCAATATGATGTTTAGGAAAAAAAATGGAAAGAAATTTTTCGACGGTATCATGCATTTTTATTGCCGACGCAGTTGGCGTTTTATGACCTCAAATCAGAATACTGATTGGAGTCATTCAAGCGTAGTGGGAGTATTCATATTCTTTCGACCGTTTTGTCGATGCCGATAGCCATTATGTCTTTTATCATACGCTTTCCAGTTTTTGGAATCAAAGCTGGCTTTGAATTTGAATTGACTGTCGGTGTTCCCTGGTCTATCCAGGGTCAATGCAAAACTTTCGATAGTTGAAGCACTTTCGAAGAAAATTCTTATAAGTTTCTCATACTAGTAAATAAATTTGCAAATCTAGCTGTTAGTACTTATTTCTTACTAAGTACTGCCAACAGGCATGGTACCTCTCGATTTTCGATGTAGCTTATTTATGTTCGGTCGGATCAAAATCGTAAATAATATCGTAAAATTCATTCAACCCTGGAATTCGTCTATTGAAAGCTTAAAAATCTAAAGAAAACGTATAAAAAATGCCATAAAAGATTACTTTTCGCCGTCAACGGCTATTGACTTTCGTCGATGCTCGCCCATTTAAAACGATATGAGTTCGCAATGTTATTGTTGCTCTGTCCTATTTGGACATTTCGGAAAATATTCAATATTTCACAGATCGCTCCGAGTTGAAAGCAGATTTAAAAAATTTATACGATATAGCATAAAATTTTATGGAAAGCGTATGCTGGTTTATTACAACTCCAGGAATTTTTTTTTTACGTCAATAGCTGTCTGCTTTGATATTGCATTTCGAAGATTTAACACGTTTTGCCGTGAAAATGCCAAATGAAAATTGAAATGTCGTTATTTCCATTAAAAATGAGTTTTAAATATCCAGAAGGCATTGGCAGCTCATTCGAAATATCTGACATTTCACACGGTGAAGAAGCAGCAAGAACTCATTTTGGCTTGTTTAGTCGGCCATGTCTAGCTAATTTTATCCGACAGTAAGTTTGTAAATTAAAATTAAAAGATATTGAAAGTATTTGACACTTTCGTTCTATACTCGAAACTGTTTTCTTTTCTCAAACTCATTGAGTGTCTTCTAAAAGTCTACGATTCTGTTAGTGATCTGTTTTCCGAAGAATAGCATGGTCTAATCTAAAGTTTTTCTACTGTGACCAATGTGTTTGAATTTCCGAATTTCACTTGCCTCGTTTCCAATGACCATTATGAAGTTGATATCATCGAAAATGGCATCTACGAGTAGAAAGACTGTAACTCAACCAATGATATCAATATCTAATTTGATTCATGTCGGCGCAACGGATGACTTTAATCCTGGTTAATCCTAAATTTTCGCTTTTTTATATCTTTCTATTCCATCTCTGATGTACTTCACGGTTCTATTCTCAGTCTCATCATGTTCGTTTTACTTAAAGCTCCCACACATATGTACCTAACACCAGAATGCTTCCGCAAAATGTGATTGCGCATGCAAATTGATTGTATTGCGTGATTGGGCAAGTCGTTTGTGCAAATTCAAATAAGGTTTTATAATTAAATTAATTTATGTCATATATGGCAAAATAAGCTCATGTTTGCGAGCCGTTAGCATATCGCCAGTGAATAAGCGGCTGAAAGAAAAACATTGGCTATTAGTTTTTTGTGGTTATTTCTTTTTCAAAAACAGTTATTAGCGAAAATGAAAGATCACGGAAGTCAACAGGAAAGTTCCTATACGAACTAGCTAATGAAATACTACTAGAAGAATAGTTGAAAACATATTTGGTATTTTGTAATTGACGTTCAAAAATATTGTTGAAATCCAGGCTATTTATTTAAGATGTCAACAATAGTTTCAGCTTGTTGCAAACACAATTGTTAATTTTTTTCTTATATTTAAAAGGATTTTTGCTTTAACTTTTTAACTCTGCATTTATGCTATATATGTTTGTATAATTTGCTAGTTTCTTACATAAAGGACATTTTTGTTATTACTTTGCTACCGAATTCAGACATTCAATTCATTACTTTGCTTAAGGGGGCAAGATGGTTTCCGAGGCCGAAGAAAAGCCTTTTATTCGATTTTTTCTCAGCTTTGAGTGAAAATAATTATTAATTTTTTATAACAGATCAAAGAACTATATTTTGAGAGTATGTAGGAATTATTTTATGAAAAAATATTAATTATTTATCCCGAAAAAATATTAATTATTTATTAATTCTACTCCCAATCAAAGGCGCTTCGAAAAAAAGGCGTCGTGCGGTGCGTAAAACCTGGCCTGAGAGTGTCATCTGAAATCAAAAAATTGAAGTGATTTACTTAATATATTAGTTTTTTCGCGGATGAACGAAATTATATTAAAAAATATGCGATTTCCGATTTTTGGTGCGGTTTTTAATTTGGAGGTACCATTTTCACATAAAAAATCAGCCTATGATTGCCTTTAAAAAATAGTAAAAAATTTTTTTTTTAAAAAACCATCGTTCATCCGCGAGTGTCTATCATATTAAAGATGTCCGGCAAAGTTCATTGAGATCGGTGCATTAATTTTTGAGTTATGTTACGCACCGACTTCAAAAATGTAGTTCCGAGTTTCGAGCTAGACTATTTCGGTTTCTCGTGGAAATATACCTGGCAACACGATCATAAAATAACCGGTATCTCTGCGAGTTTTAGTCCGATTGCCTTGCAATTTTCAAAGGATATTCCTGAGATGTTGTACTTCCATAAAAAAAAATAATTGAAAATTTTTTTTTGTTTAAAATTGGAAACCATCCTGTCCCCTTAAATCTATTAACATTAATTTTTTTGTCAAAGTTGAAATTTTATCAGTTTATTTCACTCCAATCTGAAATTTTCAGGATATTTTGTTGTATATAAGTTACTAAGTTTTCGTCAATTTCTGACAAAATATCCTTAACCCTCTGGCAACAACGGCCTTTTTTTTACTTTTAAGGTACTCATCGCTATACTACCGTGAAAGCAAGATGTTTGAAAAATAAAACAAGTTAAGGTAGTAAAAACCAATATCGTTTTTAGCTTGGTTATGTGGGCGCTAAGTGCTTAAAAATAAACTAAAAAAAACATGTCAAATTTTCAATTGGACTAACTTCCCACTAAATCATCAGTTCGTAACCGTATTTAAAGACCACAATTATGAACATAGAAACTAATCCTGTGTGGTTTTTATATAATGTGCCAGCAACCTTGTAGCAACGGACGAAATTCAAACAGTAGATTGGGAGCTTTCACTGTGAGTTTAGTGAGAATAGTCCTAGTAAATTATATCGATGGATATAGGTCGGAGATTTTAAAATTTGTCACAACTAGCGTAAATACAAGTTAATGATTTCCAACTGCAAGTGGTCACATCAGTCAAGTATCCAATGTGTGCTGGTGTCTGATGAGAATCAGTGCATACTTTCGAAACCACTTTGTCAAATAAAATTTTCTATGTAAATAAACAATTCTACAATTTCAATCATCCCGCAAAAAACAATTCCAACTCAAAATGACATTAGTAGAATCTAACTTATATGTTAAAGTGTAAAAAAATTAGGAGTGCGACTTATATTCACGTATATTATTGAAAGTCAATATCAATATTTGGGGAAAACTTTTTAAGTGCGAACGTAGGGAACGCAGCCAGGGTTATAAAATAAATAAAATTTATTGTTTAAAAAAAAGCCCCAATGGGGAAAAACATAAGATGAAGTCTCTGGGCTTCGCCGAAATCTCAGATGTCGATGAGCCAAATTGTCTTTTTCCCAGTTAAACTGTGGACATAACTAATTATCTCAAAAAATAGTATCGCACGTTCCCTTAAAAGCTGTTTGATTTGACACGGCAAATGACATCACTAATGGAGAAGCGGGCTGTGAAAGCAACCCGCACTGATTTCAGTGTCAAGTCCTGGCCCGAAAAAACTGGACAGCACCAAAACGAAAAGGAGGACTTTACTATCACAACACTATCCTGACTCAAAAATACTTTGAAGTTCCTCCTATTACTGCTTACAAAATGAAGATTCCTAAATTCATTATTAAGATGAATGTACAACGCATTGAGCCTTTTCTTTAAAATATTTTGAGTGATAAATCGCTCATTCTATGTCTCTCTTTAGAAGGTAATAAAAAAGTGTCGGTAACACACTGACCTGAAGTTAAAGTCAGTAGCCCATTTTCTCACCCACAAGGATCGAGAACTGAGGAAATATGTTGGGCCCACCCCAGCCAGGACATTTTGTGGCGCAGTTTGAGCCTTTCCAACTATCGTGGTCTTGGCCAGGATCGAGGCGAAATAAATTAGTATAAAATAGATCAAGCTAGAAAGGGCTGTCAGTGGTTTGTAACCCAAGGCAGTAAGAGGTTCAGCTTCTCGCGGCTATGCAGCTCCACGGAGATTCTACTTCTTCAGAGCCAGCCCTGACTAATGTCAATTTCAGGCTGATAAGTGATTTTATCAGTCAAGTATTGGCGGTTGGAACTGATGCTGAGAGTCTATTGACTGCGGTCAAACTGAGGTGTGAATTCATTAGCGCTTTGTTCATCTCGAAAGCGCAAAGACAGAAACAAAACGCTCAAATCATTTTCGAAATAACTTTCAAGGATACAAAAACGGTGCTACTGCTTTATTGGTTAGAAGTAATTTGACATGAAACCATTAGCAGTGCCCAATTGGAAATGTTGTTCCTTTGCTGCGGCTGAGATAAAAGACCCAGACCATAGACGCATCTTAATTGTTTCTCTATATTTTTGGTGCAGTTCATCAATTATCTTCACATGATTTCGGGGACACATTTACGAGTACATTATCTTTTACATGATTTCGGGGATATCAACTCACAAGTTTCTCAATTTTAAAACTCGCTTATCGGTGGTGCATTAAATTTGAGACAACCTCAGTGGAGAGATTTAGTTATGGTAAGATACTGCCCGATTGGTTATATCAAAACAGTCCTCCTATTCCATTGCAAGTGGCTTGTCCGAGCTTGCCCACCAGACCATGTAGTAGCTCAATAATCGATTCTCTCTTCCTTTTCTCTTCTTCTGATGATCTGCTCTACAGTATTGATACCCCACACTGCTGGACTCTAGCCACTATGTCTGATCACTTCATTTTTCCAAAAAGTAAAAAGTAATCTGGGCAAGATGACGTATCTAGGTTTATTCTTAAACATCAAAATACTTTCCATTCTTTTTAGTAACGCCTTCAAGAATGACTACTTTCCTCACACATAGAAAAGAGCTATGATTGTTTCCATCCACAGAAAGGCAAAAATAATGCGGTCAGCAATTTTTGACCGATCTCTCTGCTTCCTCATTTGGGGAAGTCCTTTGAGAAGATTTGGCTGGAAATGACTTCCATCTACTGCGAGCTCGCTAATATTATATCTTACTATCAATTTGACTTGAGGTGCAAGAATGGAACCCACCACGCTATCTCGCACTTGCACGAACAGAGTATGTCGCACCTGAATGAGCGAAACACTCCAGTGGTTCTTTGTACCTTTACAAGCTGGTCAAATTACGGTTTTTGGAAGTAGAAATACGCCGTAAGCTTCCTTAGTAACAAACAATTTTAGGATAGTGCCAATGGAACAAATTCACTTCGGAGACCTGTGGCATCAGTGGTGCCACAAGATTCTGTCATTAGATATGTTTTATACACAATTTTCACTGCTGACCTTCCATTTCTAGAGGATTATCCTCAAGTTTAAGTCCTAAAATATGCAGGTGAAATGCTTTTATTCCCGTCGAGCAAAGACCCGCTCAAAGCTGCGAAGAGCCTTCAAAATTATTTGGTTATTCTTAGATTTTATTTTGATGAATAGGCCATCATGCTAAATAGTAGCAAAATATAGTTGATTGTGTTCAAGAGCCCTTCCAAGTATCGGAGATCACAAACTATCCACAACAATGCCAAGCTTATATAATTAATCCTAGTTCTACAATGCGCTACCTTGGAGTAGAAATGCATGAATTCGTGAAATTTAATCGCTATGTCAAACGTAAAGTTATGGAAGCCGAGTCTGTGTTTCAGCGCATCGAACATCTTTTCACCAAAAAATGGGCATGACGATAATTCTTTGTCAATTATTTGTAAATAAATGTAAGTACGACTTTAAGAATATTAAATTGCCAACCGATGAACTCATTAAAAGCAAGAAGCTATAACATTTTAAATTTATGTGACAATTCAATACGAATATATAAATATAGATGTATGTATTTCATCAAAATTAAATTATTTTCCAACCACGCTCAAATTCATAAAGTTGATTACTCTCGCCGAGTCAGAATTGAATTAGAACTGACATTGAAGCTAATAATATAAAATATGCAACAGCTATTTTCAGCATGACAGTACGTCAGTTATATCATATTCCCTTTCCTCGGTGAATTCCTGACAATGCCGGGAATAGAAAAAAATAATATCAAATTTCATTGCATATCAAAAATTTGACAACCGACATAGGAAAATGACATATGACATTTCTTTTCGTTTGAATTTCAATAAAACTGTTAACAAATATAGTTGAGGTGTCACGTTACATTTTCCAATTTACTGTAGGAATTTTCGCTCGAGTTTATCTTGGGCAGGTTCTTCGAAATCTTGAACGGTAAGTCGCATTACAAGAGAGAGAGAGAGAGAGAGAGAGAGAGAGAGGGAGAGAGTTCTACATGCGACCATGCTACGTTTGACTACATGCTTCTTGATTTCATATCGTGTTTGTTTTGGTTTCGCACTTGAATGAGAAAATGAATACTTGTTGTTTCTGAAATTTTTGATGCACACTCGTACATAGCTTATTAAAAGTACATACATATTTGTATGTGTACATACATGTATGTGATGTTTTACGGTGTCAGAAATTGATGAGGTAATACTATGTGTCATCTTATACGTGAGCGCGGGTGAATTGAAATTTTTGCGGTGTTAAGGCTGGTACTGAGTTCGAATTCACGTGAAATTTTGACATGTCTCCATTATCTGGTCATTCTTTCGAGCGAAAATTTTGGCAATGGAGAAAAGCAGAGACAATGCTCATTTCTGATGGATAAAATGTCAAGAATTTCAATTTTCGATCGATTTTCTTATTGGAAAGACATTTGCACTGCTCCATTTTCAAATTGAAACACCAAATGTCACTTTTTAGCTCGAAAGAATGAACTGCACAAACTAAATTGGCGTGAAATGATTGGAGACATGTTTCAGTGCCATCTACGTTTTCAACGCGAAACAGCTTCAAAGCAACTTTTCATGCTAAGAACTTAGTACAACTCTTGATTATTTTCAAGCTAAATTTTCGCCGAAGCAGATTTCACGTGAAATTTTGTATGAAAATTTCACGTGAAAACGAACTCAGTACTATGCTTTACGGAATTGTAGTTTGCCGTACTGTTGCCACATAAAAATATTTCAAAAAAATTATTAAAGTCAAATTTAATGGTGTGGATACACTAACATAAATGTACTTCAATCCACATACAATTCACTACTCTATAGATAAACTGAACTTTTAACGACATACAGAAACACTAGCAGATTAAGAAAAAAATGTGAAATTGTCAAGGAAGAAAAAATATATGAATGTCAGATGGAGTTGTATATTAGAATTATGTTCGTTGATAAAACCTAGAAAACTTGAAAACTTATGTTTTTACATTGGGAAACCATTAATAAATATGTACTCATATGCTGTTAATAATAACTTCTGCGGTTTCAATGTTAATTATTGTGTGAAAAGACAACTGCTATTGAATTAAGCTTGGGCTTTGTCAGTGATGAATATATTGAGATTCGAGCTTGTGCGAGGAATATGTTTATATAACAAAGTAGCAGCCAAAATGGGAATGAAAGAGCCTGAATCAGCTATGCTTCAGATAACATAAGTAAATGTTATCACCAGCCGGTTCTTGATCGAAACCAACGTTCGCAAACAGTCTTGTTATTTGACGCCTAAACAAAACTTCTGTTGGCTAAGTGAATTGCAAAAGTAGTGCTTTGGAAAACCAAATCAATCAAATTTTTGTTCAAATTAATTCACTTATTCTTTAAATAAAAATTTCAGATTTAGAAAAGTTGCTCTGCAGCTAAAATAAGAGAAGATTGTTAGTATCTTTTTTAGTCACCGGAAATTTTAGTAGCCCTAATAAACACTGACAAATTTCCAAATAGACTAAGTTTTTAAAAATAAGAAAATTTGAGTTGTTGTCAAACAAAAAAATTCGCAAAGCTCTCAATATCAACATAATTTAAGAAGTTTCTCCAATGTAATTACGCTTTTCTAAAGAACATATTTTTATTTACATTGAAAAAACAGACACCGCATGCCATTCGAAGCCAACAATTCAAACTGCGGACGGTTTGTCAGACAGCAACAGAGCATCGATTTTGCTAACCGCAATTTATTTAATCGAATCAATGAACCATCATCGTTTCCATTTTAAAAAAATGACATCGATATAAAAATGCATGCCTGCAAGTACAAACTCAGCTCGAATATTCATCGTTAATTTGACATATTTCTTTTAAACCCGCTGGGCTCATGGACAACGTATCATCAATGCTTGCCAATCTAGCAAATCTAGATTTTTTCATATCCATTTGACCCGCTATCTGTGGGTTTCAGGTTTGTTCAGGTGTGTCCAGATCCGTGATGTCAGCATTGTCAGTCTGTACTAGGTGAATTTGCTTTACTAGATGCAAAGGACACTTTTGTCGAACAGATACCGACCGAGAACCGTTAACGTTATACAAGTTTGGAAAAGAGATCATAGACATTACGGGCACGCAGACAGGCGACGGAAAAGCCATAGTAAATTTTCCATGCAGCCAGGACGACCATAACAAGCCAGAGAATGAGAGAAGTCATCATCGTTCCGCCATTGTAACACACGTTACGTATGAGTATATGACACGGCAAAGCATTATGCATTCCGGCTTTTATGAGACCGCCATTTTAATTGCCTGGAAAGGAATATTGCGACTCTTAACGTTCCGTGCCATGTTACTGCATGGCATTTGAGATTTGCGATGCATGACACGAATACGGAATGCTCATATCCACCGAAAAGAAAAAAAATTCGGATTTTGATATTCAAACACACTAGTATCTGTGCCAAGATAGATTTGCTGAGATAGATGTAGATGAATGGGTTTTAAAACGGTTTAGAACAATTCGTTTTGGCTGAGGTGTTTTAAATAGTTCAAAGTGACAACAATTCATGGATTAACAAGAATGTTTGTACATTCATTCAATATATACATGAAACGTTTGAAATCGTTGAAATATTTGAAAAACAAAACCAGTTCTGATATTAAGTGGTATGACGATAGAGAGTATTTGAAACATATAACTCTACGTACGAAGTATAAAAGAAAGTATAAGCAATACAAATTTATCCCTAACAATAGTTTTTTTTCTGTCTAACTACTACAGGAATATTTTATACTCTGTTTAAAAAAAGTCTATACTTGAAATACGGTTCCTAAATTTTATCTCTTCGATTTGTATTTTCATGTAAACGGCGCACACTGGGCTGAATCCCGATTCTAGCTGGACAAAACTATTTTATGGACTTAACGAAGACTTAAAGATTGGAATAGCTTAAAAAAATAATAAAAAAAAATATACGAGGTAAAAAGTAGGTGTTTTAGTTCTTAGAACAGATTTTTCTATTTTCTAGTAAAATCAAGTTTTATTTTTATAATATATATATATATATATATATATATATATATATATATATATATATATATATATATATATATATATATATATATATATATATATATATATATATATATATATATATATACAAAATTCAAAATCAGAATCATTCTCCGATTCGCTCGGAGAATCCTCCTCCGCTTCGCTTTCCGCTCTTCCACAGAATCCGTGCTCAGCTCCCTTGCATCAGAACTCAGCTTCTTCAACAGGACCTTCTGGAAATTTCTAAGGCCTGTAATAACAGGATCCGATGAGCATGTGAACTAAGTCTTCACAGGTTTTTATATATGAAGACTTTCTAGTATGCTGGGCTTTGAATCGCCTCATGTCTTTATTCCTTGCCTCCTGTACCTTCTCTGAAAGCTGCTCTATTGGAACAAGAGCATGTTTGATACCTAAAGAGCCATGCAAAAGAATTTTATGTACGCTGGGAGGCATACTGTACCAGCCATATAGCTCAACAAACAGCTTGGCAGTATCATAAACAAATGTGTTGATCTTTTCTTCCTTGATTGTATTTCCGCTTGAAATAACCTGCAACAATAAGAAAGAACGAATAAGAAAAAGTAATTGCCATAGTGAACAATTGGAGCAAGTTGCTTTATAAATACCAAATCTAGATATTAATCGCTTATCAATTCCTGTAGCTGTAACGGCTTCATCTGCATGCTTAAAAAATCGGCGGGACAAGTTTCCGGTGTTAGACGTCTCACTTCCTTGAACCACTTTGTTCACTTTTATCCCTATAGGGTCCCATAAAGCCTTCTGGATATTTTTTTTCATGGTGTCAACCTCATTCTTCCATGCAACGGGCTACTTCCCATTCTAGGTATTTTGTCCATGTATGTAGATTACTGAGGCCAAATTGCAAATTTTCCGTCCTACGGTCGATTTTTCATATTTTCTAATGCATTCATTTCAGTAGGCTTACATCCACACAAATAGCATGATTGACTCGAGGTTTCGGTAAGAGCATTTATTATTTTTGTATCGAGCATTATCAATAACATTTTATAATAAATCTTCACATTTTTACCTATAAATATGAAGAGAAATAATAAATTAGGCAAATTTTTACTACCATTAATTATGAACTCGAAAGAAAGAGCTTCTACGTCATCTTGCACAGCATCTACTTCTCTTCTAGAGGTGGTTTTTGTTTCTTTTATAAATAACAACCTTACCGGTCGACAATATCAAGTCATTATCAAAACATTAAAAAGTAATTAGCATTAAATGTTTCTTTTAAGGTCTTTAAGATATAAAGTATAAATACAAAGTGAGGGTCCGTTTAGGATTTAAAATGAAAATTTTAATTTTATAATTCTGACCCCAGAATTTTTGTTATATCTCAATTTATGGTTCGTTATGACGCTCCTTTTTTGAATACGTTATTAATTACACCATAATAAAAAAATCCTCAAAATTTGAAGTCAATGAAATCTAATGAAAAAAAGTTGCTCGTTAAAATGTGAAGAGCTTTTCAGTTTCCACGAAGCAAAATCACACTCTCTTATATTCTAATGGTATGAACTTACCTTTTTCAACTGAGCGTTTTCAAATCTTGAAACTTTTTCTTGAAAGGTATCTAAACAAGTTAGATTAAGACTCAAACGAAAATAAACATTCATGTCACCGAGCATACAAAGGAAGGTCACACTAATGTACCGCCATAGCGTCTCACGCTCTACTTGCATTCGACCGTTTTCACAGTAACTTCTTACACACTATTGTTCACTATAATAACAAATTTTTTTGTGGAATTAAGTTTACTGAAGCGTTAAGAAAAATTTCCTATACCTGGAAACCTTACATTTTGACATTGATTTTTTGACTTTTGTCCAGCTAGAATCGGGATTCAGCCCAGTGTGCGGCGGATAATTTGACAGATATATGCTGTTTTTTTTTCTGGGTTCAATGAGCTTACAACTTGTAAAATGATTCACTAGTTAGAAAAAAATGACAGAGGTTCAAAAATAAGCAATTGATTCGAAAATTCAACGACTCTTGAAGAACTGAATGAAAATTTCGGTAATTCCAACGTAAGTTATATTAATATTTATCCCTAACATTTCAGTAAGACTACTATGAGTTATTTCTAGCGTCCACAATTTACATTTAGGTGCACCATTGATATTCCATATATCAGCTGACTGGATTCGTTCTCAACTGTGACTGATATACATAAGTGTCACCAAGGCAGATCACTCGAAGAGTCGTTGCCGCCTGATACAGGCAGTAGGTAATAATCGGCAAATTATTAGATTTTTAGGCTAATGAAAAACATAATCTATTAATATAATATTTCGCTATTTAACCATCTAACCAGTGCTGTTAAAAGTACTTAGTATGCTAGTAAACAGAGATACATAAATATATTGATCTAAACTATAACGACCGCAATCTTCTACAAGATATGACCGGAGTGAATACACGATAGAACACTCAGACTCAAGACAGAGTCAGCCTCAACATGATCCAGAAACATCAAAATAAAGTGGTTGTTGATTTTCGTTTGATTGTGGGGCCATAAAACCCACTCAAGAAGAGTAGGCTTCATGACTTTAGTAGAAGATAACGTTTTATGTCTGTCTACCTGTGTGTCTGAGTGCAACGGTCTATTCGTGACTGGTTTATCATTTTTATTCAATTTTAACTTGTAAGTGAAAGCATCTTGCTAAGTTATCTCAATGATTTGCATCCATAGTCAAACTGAAATTCAAGTAACTGGTTTATTTCACAGCCTTCAGTAGGAATTCTGTCTAAGATCCGAGCATCATTGCAGCTAAATTTGTGGAGAGGAAAACAATCAGAGCTCAGCAACTATTTGTTTTAATTTGTGTCTCGTTTTCGCTAGATCATGCTCGTCAGATAGTAAATCATCCATCTAAAATACTTTCATAGTATTCACGGCAACTGAAAACAATTCCTTTTCTACTTCTGCGATCATTTGAAGCACCATCAAAGCTAAATAGCAAGAAAACGTCATACCGAAAGTGACTGTAGTCAAAAATAATCCTGGATGACCTGATTGGGTTGCGATCTCCACAAAGTTTTTTAATTCTTTGTGCATACATTTCGGCAAAATTGGCTGCAAGTGTAAAACAATAGAGTCTCCAATTTGTTAGTACAGTTAACAACTCGTTCTTCCGTCAAAGGAATATCATTTGAGGAAGTTTCGGAGCTGTTCTTCCTGGATGGATTAAATACTACTCAGAATTTAGCAGCAGTGCTCTCGTTATACACAGCTTGACGTAGAAGAAAAAAGTTACCATACTCTACATACTCTCACCATAGTCTACATAGCGTATGGTGAGTTTGCTTGCATTTGAAACATGTGATTCTGCTCTCACAATAAACAACCGAACTTCCTCGTTTGAAGCAGTTGATAGATAAGACAATTTGAGTAACTGAGGACATTTAAGCAAAGGTAGTTTGCTTAGTATAGAACGCCAGCTCGTTCATGTTCGTTTTAAGCAGCAAAAAATGCGCTATTTCTATGGATTAAAAGGTTTTTGCAACTTGGGTCGATCAAAGTGCAATAGTTATCCCGGTGAAAATAAAAATTATTTCCAATCCCCAATTTCATTTAAATTCGTCTTTAAGATATTTAAATTAACTGCCTGTTATAATATTATTCCCTCAATTATATCAAGATTCTCAGGTCCCACAGCTGGCAAAGGGCACCATACTTCGATCTAAAAGCACACAATCTGATCTAAAAACATTTATTTACTTTCGTTTATGAATAAAACTTGCTGCTGAAACGATAAGTCCTTTTCGCCGCACTTTTTCAGCGAAATTCAATCTTTTTTGCAATTAACCTTACAGACTCAAGGCTTCCTTCTTGCAACCCTACCGTTAGACGATGCTCCCGCAAAATCATCTTTATATGGCTTGAAGACTAGTTTTTTGCTTTAATGGAGCGTTTTGGAGCACTTAGATGGGAATTTCCTTTAAACTATGCAACAGTGTTCATTTGATGCAGTGAAAATTTTTTAGACAACATGGTTTAGATTTATTTTCATAGTCTGTGGTGGTATACTAACGTTTTATTCTGCCAAATATTGTTGTGCGAGCTCGATCAACTATTTCATCTTAATTCAACTTAATTCAACTATTTTATCTTAATTCAACTAAAGTTTAAGGTTTTTTTTAGTGCCATATTGCTACCGTTATCATTTGAACCTAGATTATGCGAAGCAAGTGATGCGAAAACACTTTTTTGGGGAAATCTCACACCCTTTAAATTATAAAAGAGAAATAAGATCTAGTTCTTTCAGTCAATACAAATCATATTATATAATTTTATCTTTGACTCTAAACAAATTTTATTTATTTATTTTTATTATTTATTTTATTTATATATTATAACAAATCATTGGCAGCATTTAATTTTAAGACAAATATTCAAGAAATCTGATCTCTTCGGTCCCTAACTGACCAGATAATCAAAATCACTTGGTAATGCCTCATTGTGAACGTACTAACACATTCACTAGCTATAAATTGTCAAAAATAGGACAAACTGGTGAAACGAAACACTCATTGAATTGCGAGCAGCCAGGTGTTGGAAATATAAAGATGAATTCTGTTAGAATGTCTACTATTTGTAATCATTGAAAGTGTCGCGTTTGACATATTTGCCACGGTTTGGCCATCATTGGTTTAGAAAAAGCATAAAATTTATATATGAGTTGCTTTTTTTCTAAGAAGCAATTATTTTTCAGGACTTCAATGATATGAAGGTTTTCAATTTCAGCGCTTGCCGTAGCTGCAGAACAACCAGCATGTTCATAAAAACCTTCGTTCCGCAACAATTTAATTATTTCAATATATCCTCTAAGTTTCATAAAGATTTTCCTGTCAAAAGATATAGCAATTCAAAAATTTTCAAAAATGCTCGATCTTATTTTAGAAATCTAGTGCACACATAGGATTAAAAATACCCAAAACGCTTCGTATCTTTATTTAAAACACGCTCTCGTTCACTTCTCGCAAACCTAATTTTTTTGAAAGCCATTTATTGATAGAATTATAACGATACTTAAAATATGACTAAAATGATCGCCGGCGTCAAAAGTTTTAAAATAATTAACATTTGGTCAGACTGGAAATTATTACTACAAATGTATTCTGAAAATTTCAACTCAATTTACATATACAATATATATATATATATATATATATATATATATATATATATATATATATATATATATATATATATATTTATATATATATATATATATATATATATATATATATATATATATATATATATATATATATATATATATATATATATATATATATATATATATATATATATGAACTTTTGGCTAAACTCGTTTTAATAATAATGCTCTTCGAAAGTTAGTAAAAACAATTTATGATCCTCCATATTTCATCTCAATGAGCCAGCTGCAGCATATACGTGGCTATAAATATGATGTTTACTACATTGAAAAGTATTGTGCTTGCTTCAATTCATGTTAAAAAGAAAATTGATTCCCAAAATGCACTGAAATTTTTAGCGCCCAATGTGGGATTTAATCAATTCGTCATGCTGCGAATATTTCTTAGGTTTTTAGGTAAATAATTGCTTCGTGATAGCACTGCTCGAAACGGTTGCTGCAAATCCAGTCAGAACCATATACCAGGATTCAAGTAATCCTAGCTGCGAGTAAGTACCTGACTTAAATCAGAGCTAAAGTGTGCCATAGTACTTGTTACTCCACATTCTTATACAATGACTGCGGAGGATGTATTCACGAACTGCAACCTCCATGTCCAGCAAGGATTTAGGAGGGACAAATTTGTTTTTCTTCCCCTTAATACAGCTTTATATTCGACTCGGTGAGAGTAAACTAAACTAAACTGACCATAGATTTGATGATCGTGAACAGGGCAATTATTCACTTTTTAACAGTTTTTAATTAACTTCATGTATCTGAATTTTTTTTTCATTTAATTTTGTTTTTTATGAAATGCTTTAGTCACATGACTCAATGATATTCATAAGATAATGTCAGGGGCCATTTTATGAAAAATTGATAACGTTGGCTAGTTTTTTAATAAAATAGTAAAAAGTCACATGACTCAGTGTTTATTTAAGATTTTTTCAGGAGCAATTTTATGAGGATTGATAACATTTTGGAAATAAATAAAAAGTTCATGACACGAAAAAATCATCTCTTTAGTCTCATTAGCATTTTAGTTTCGATAATCAATAGAAAATGCAAATATTTTACTTATAATGTCGAATGCCCAATTTTGTTCATGAAGATCAAATGTCCGCAATACTTGCTCCTCTATTTCCAGTTATATTTTACGTCTGCAGACCATTTTGAAACCAACTTTGTCAATAGTCGGTATTTTATCATACATGTAATCTTCGAGATAATACCTGCATTGGACAACTAACGCATTGCCTACGGCCCAGCACGGATGCTGCAATATTACAGTTTTCAATTGCTACCCTGCATCATAATTAAATTTACTAAAATGATCATGATAAATTATGACACCAACAGGTGTGAAGGCAATACCCCGTGCAAATTAATAATGAAAAACCAATTAAAAGGAAAATCGGGGAGAAATTGAATTTCCCGGTTAAGTCGGGGATGATCATAATAGATTTCTAGTGTGTGAAGTTACTCGCTTTCCCACCGCAGCCATTCTCCTGTGCCCACTCCTGTGCAGTGTGTCGTGCTTCACACTAGTTGGAAATCAACGGGGCATACTGAGGTTATCACAGTGGATGCTGGTGCTGCTAGGCTGGTGCGGTTTCCTGCGAAAAGCAAAAGCCTCGATGCAAACACAGACTATTACACGACCCTGAGCTCATCTGCATAAGTGTTATCCTTCGACATGGTGAAATATAATTTGTAGTAGAATTTGGTTACAGTGAAATTTATGCTAATATGAGTTTAGTTGTTGCTTCAGTTATTTCGAGCGTTCTAACGTCTGATATGAATGCAAGTAATTTATGAATTGGTATTACTTGTCGAAAAGCGATACGAAGCTGTGTAAGTTTTGGTGCATGGTCGTCTGCAAAGTTTGTGAGGGGCTGCGGATTTGAATTGTATGCTGATTCAAATCGAAATAGGAAGGAAGTTGAATTCGTGGTGTTGTTGGATATGGTTTTAATCATACTGAGCTCTTAAGACTTCATACAGATACGTTTACTTCTCTAACTTAATTTGGTGAAAGTAAGACAGCTGCACTATCGTTAAACTTAAATAAGCATTTAAAAATAAAAAAAGGCAATTCTAATCTTCTTTGGTAGTTTTTAGTAAGTTTTGTAAATTCATTCTTCAAGCCATTGAGCTACGTTATAATGTTTTGATAAATCCAAGACTATTTATTCATCCGCTTTAGCTCAAAGAGATAAGGTCTTAAAATAATGCCAAGAAGATCCAATCAATTTAATTGAAATTTTTTTTCTTAACAATGATAGAGCTATAAAGCATACTTCAAAATGGTACGGTCGAAAAAATAAGCATATTATTATGTTTTCCTGAAAAAAAGTTCAGTGTTTGTCCATTATGTATATACATTTAGTCGAAATTTTCTCAGGCTCATGTCTCGATGACTATTAGTATCACAGGGTATGTTTACAGCAGACGCTTAGCGCATGAACTATACACCAAATTCCACCTAAATTATTTAGTCCACCTGCTGTAAACACTCAGTACCCGACCCAAACTGGCGATAGGTCAGCCCAGAATTTCAAGCGGCCTAAAATAGGTCGTGAATTATATCGCTGTAAACACACCCAACCTAAACATTGATTTTTGCGCGACTGTTAATAACTGAGAGCATAAAGATATTCGGAGGGGCCGAAGGCATGGCCATTTTTCCTCATCACCAGCGACCCCGATGATAGATTGAAATTTTCGGGGCGTAGGTAATTCCTAATTTATCAAATTGATGGGGACATATTATGTGTGAATAATTTCAAATATTCAAATTTTTAATATCGTAAGTGAATGATTGTTAGATATTTAGTTATTTAATATTTTTTAGCTTTCATATTATAACCGTACGAATTCTCGAACCAGGGAGTGAAAATAAGCTACAGCAGGCTGGATTATTCGTTGCTTTGCGGTGAATTAATTGTTTTTCCAGGATAGAAAATGAAAACAGAACACAAATGCATGCGAACTATGAAAATTGTAGAATATTCACCCATAAAACAAAAATTGTTTTATGAGAAAGTGGCTTAAAAATTAGATGTGTTTATGCTGGCTCAAATCTTGGATGTGCCGAGTGTTGCCGTAGGTGATGAGAAAACATTGAATAATATAAAATATCATTTTCGTTTTTAGAACATCTAGAAAGTTTTTACTGAGTATTGTGTGTAAAGCAACGGCAATGAATAAAATCATCAAAATCAAAAACAACTTCAAATTCCGAAAAAGGCAAATTTTATTTAAGATTTTTCGAAAAAAATAAGTAGTCTTCACAGTTAATAGTTCCAAGAAGTCTCAACTTTTCTTATACTATAAAGTAGGCTAAATACAATGATAGGTTGGAGATAATATATTTCTAGGTAATAAGATATTTATTATATTATATTCACACTATCTAATCGTTCTCGACCTGCTTCGCTAATCCAGTTATTGGCCTTGAGATTATCTAACAACTCAACTATAGAAGCTGTTTTCTTTTGCCAGCGCTGTTTTTTACGCAAATTTCGGATAATCCTATTTTTTCGTTTCAAAGTATCTTCAATTTTTTCCTGCAGCTTGATTAAATGCACTGCGGTAATAGGAGCCACTTGGTCTGTTTACGTAGCCTAATTGAAATGATATTGTTGAATATTAAAATTTTCAAAAGTGTATTATGAACGCAACATCAGCATTAAGCACCTAATGAGATCGCAATTCGCTCTTCTTGTCCATCGTTTATCCCATCTTGAATATTGTTGCCGAAAGGTATCTATAGAATTAAGATAATTAAAGAGAAGAATGTGTTGAACATTTTCTTTACTTACTGCATCACTCGAAGATTCTATTCCCCTAAAGATGGTCCCCTGTTCGCTTGCTCAGAACTAACGTACTATGTCGGCAGCTGTAAGAAAAACAAGAAACTATTACACTTATTCCCTTGTCAATCATCAATTGCTATATACCACGGCCGAAAGATTTGAATAGACCCGGGAAGTATTTTTGATGATCAGCTCAGGAAATCCAAGAGAAGAAGTCCTAATGAATACGTGTTGCTCATTTTCTGGAAATCTGGAAAACAATATTTCACACAGCATGCAATACGAATAAATTTTTACATCATTTTATTTCCGCTCTGCCCCGAAACTGTTTATGCGCTCTACTGCTTTGTGTTTTTTTTGACAGCAATTAAAATGGCTACCAGAAAATTCGCGCCAATATGTCGACAATATTTAAAAGGGCTCAAATAAGCACTTTCACTTATAAAAAGTTTGTGAAATTCACAAAATTTTGCAAAGCACATCGTTTGTTTATTCCTTACTTGTGATAAGAAACTCCAAGTGGCCGGCGTTGCAAACTATTGCCACAATTCGGCACAACTCACTTCATTGCAAAGATTAATGCAATTGCACAGTTTTCAAACACTTTTTTCAAATAAAACTCGCGATTTTCACTTCTACACTAACGTTTTTGTGAACCGCACTAGTCGAATCTACACAAAATTAATCTGTATTTAAAATAAACACGATTTTATTTCCGTACCGACTCAAATTGTTTACATTAGTTTAATTGTCATATTGACAGAAAGGATACAAAGAGGGGAATTGACATTGAAGATACATGAAAAGTGGTCGGTTTCTCTTCAATGTATTTTAAATGGACATCACCCCTCCGAATGTCTTTATGCTCTCAGATTAATAATATATGTACATTGAATATTAGCTCGCAAACTTCCATTGATTTAAACGTGTTTGAGAGACAAATGAAACGATAATTACTGTGAATGAGCTAAAATTAAACTAAATGACAGCTGTCGCGTGCAAGCGAGGGCTAAATTCGACCCGACCAATCACTTAGTTCGCGCTATAGGTCAGGCCAGATTTGGTCCAATAGTTTTGAACCCTACCATTAATTTCGTATTGAAAGTTTTGTGCAGCGTTTTATGGCAGACAAAATTCCACGTGAAACTTAATAATTACCGAGATGTCAGATTTTTGTAACCTTCGAAATTTTTTTTTTGGCGCAATAGATTTTGTAACAGACTATTTGTATAGTGCTTTTGATATTGCAATAATGACAGATCCGTTGGAAAATCCTGACTTGGATATTTTCGCATAAAAGCTCTGCTGGGCGATGAAGCTAAAGTGAAAGAAGCTGCCAGACAGGCGATGTGCATTTACATTGCTGGCATTGAAGCGTCAATCAGAATCAAACAATCGAAATTCTTTTGGTCATTCATTCGTTCCTTGAAAAACTCTCCCAGCATCCGCAATGGTATGCATTTGGGTGAAACAGCTGCTTGCACTCCGCTTGAAGTGTATGAACTTTTTGCTTTTTGGTTCTTACTTCTCCTCTTTCCTGAATTACATTCGTTACGGACAAACCCTTTAGAAATTGAACTCCTGTTGGAAGATATCGACGCCAATACCAGTTGTGGTCCTGACGGTATTCCATATATCTTGGCTGAATCTTTTTCCTCATCTCTGTGCGTTCTTCTTTCTATCTTGTTAAATATAAGTTTATCTTATGGTTCTTTCTCTTCTCTTTGGAAGACTGCCAATATCTTCCCTACACATAAAGCTGGTGATCGCACATGCATCTCAAACTACCGTCCCATTTCCCTTCTTTCTTGATTCAGCAAGGTCTTTGAGAAAGTAGTCTACATGCGGGTCTACTTTTTTATCCAACCTATCTTAGTTCACGAGTAGCATGGCTTTGTCAAAGGTAAATCCACATTAACCAACCTTCTTTCCTTCACACATATGGTCGCATCCGCTCTTGACCATCAAAAGCAGGTCGGCGTTCTATGTACTGACTTCTTCAAAGCTTTTGACTCTGTCAACCATAACCTTCTTCTTCAAAAGCTAAAGAAAAGTAGCGTAGCTGGTCCTCTTCTTTGCTGGTTTAACTCTGACATATATGGTCGTACCTGTATTGTAACTGTTAATTCCTGTTCTTCAATTCCCTTTCTTTCCAGTATCAGGTGTTCTCTTTCTTATGTTCATAAACGATTTACATCCTTTGATCAAATATTCTTGTCTGTTATAAATGCTGACGATTTCAAGATGTTTTGAGTGATTGAGTCACAAAATGACTGTATGCTTTTATAAAATGACCTTAATAGTTTACAGACTTGGTGCTGCACCAATTTTGAACATCACTTTGAACATCGCGAAATGTCACAAAATGTCTTTTGCCTGTAACACGTCACCTTTAATGTTCTCTTATTCTGTTTCTGGCTCGCCTCTTAATGTTGTTGATCATTTTAGAGATTTTGGAGTAATGTTTGATTCTTAGCTTAAATTTGATAAGCATATTTCATATATAACTGCCAGGGCCTTTAAATTATCGGGTTTCATTATTAGATCCTCTAAATCCTTCGTTAATAGTTCCACCTATGTACACCTTTTTCTCTACTTTGAGAGTCTCTCCCCCTACGTAGTGTCCTTAAATATTGCTGTCAAGTGTGGTGTCCTCATTATGTCTACTTAAATACTGCGTTGGAGTCAGTTCAACGCAGATTTACTCGAACCTTGTTCTTCAAATTTCAGCTTTCTCACCGTCCTTATAGTGATCGCCTTATGTTCCTAAATCTTCCTTCCCTCGAATCACGCAAACTTTTCCTAGATGAGTGCCTACTCTATAAATTATTTTACAGGATAGTTGTTTCTGACATCAGTAATCACGTTTCTGTCCGTGAAGCAGTTCATGGCACGTATTCTACCGTTGTGTTTAATGTGCCATTTGCGCGCACTAATGTTTACTTTTTTTTCTTCACTACTGCGGTTACCAAGGCAACACAATAACTTACAGTTTGGTCCTCTACTGCCGACATTGCGTGCTTTTAAAACTTTTTTAAAAAGTCATATTTTATATACTAGTACGTAACTTATTGTAATTTTTCTTTTTTTAATGTTTTTTTTAGTTTGTACTTTTTTAACTTGATTTTAATTCTTATAATTTTGCTTTTTTTTGTTCTTTATATTCATATGGATTCTGTTTTTTTTCATTGGGATTATTATGTTTCTGTTATATTTTTTTTATTATTTTATTATGATTTTTTTATTTTATTCAGTAATTGGATTTGTCTGTTGAATATATATTAATAATTAATAAATAAATAAAGTTTATTTACTGTGTTCGTAAATCTTACCAGGTGCATTATGCAGGCTACGGAAGAATAGTATGTGGGAGGACAGAGTTAAGTGTGTGGGTTTTGCCCATCACCAGCCTGAGGTAGAAGATTCCACAAAAGAATATAGACTTCAGCCCATCATATTTTCAAATTGCGAATTCTTGATCCTTGAATGAAATAGAGGGTGATCCTTAAATAAAAGAGTGGCTAGCAAACTCCTTTGTTGTGGCTTCTGAAAAAGCTTTGGTCTGAGGTGGATGTGAAAAAGGAATGAATTTCCATTAAGACATTTTTGGCTACAGTAGCCGCTTCAAACTTTTATTTGTAAGTATACTACATCGGAAGTTTTGCTGATGAATAAGGGGTTGATGATAAATAATAGTTATGAGTGTTGTCAATCTTAGAACCCAATATGGCAATTTAAAAAGACTATTAGGGAAAAAGACTTCTTAGTAAGAAAAAGATTCTTAAGCAAATTTTCATGATTTCCTAGAAAATTAATTGCAAGTTTCCCATAAAATAGCTGCGGAAATTGCCAGCCCCAAACATTTCTCCATAAACTCTTAAACTAATTTCTACTAGTTTACTATACACTTTGTATTCAATTAGTTTGAATCAATATAGAAATGCACATCGTTTTAATTTGTAGTTTAGTACAGTTTAGTACAGAATAATAAACTCTCTCTAGAATTTCATAATAAGCTCTCCTCTTCTAAAAGACTAAAACGCAACCATCTGATATCCCGCAACTGCATCACTAAAATAATCAAAATGCATTTCGGTTTTCTTAATCTCAACGGAAAACTTATTCCATTATATTAATTCAGATTAAGGAGTTTTCTACTACGGGGTAGAAGATATATGTATGTCAGACGTACGTAACGCACACAGTGAAATAAGTCTTGATAAGCAGACGTCCGCTGCTTGAACGAACAGGAGCGACAACGAAGAGCTTTGAGCCCATCCACTATGAAATACAATAGTGTGCGTTATAAATTTCATGTTGAGTCTCTGGAGGGTTTTCGGACTGAGATTTGTGTCGTTCCAGATCATAAAATCTGAGATTTATCCCAACAGTTGGAAAACTTCAACTTAAAAGTCTAACACTTGGCTTCTGAACTGGAACAAGCAACAATTCGGGTGTTTGAGATTTATGCGCATATGTACGAGTATGTATGGGTATACGAATACACTGACTGGAATTGAAACGTTACCACGGATGGATAATGCAAGCCTCAAATCATATTTCTCACATGAGGATTTATCAGTAATTACCAATTTTATTTACCGAGAAACTATGTTTGTATAAAATTTTTCAACACATTTCAGATACAGATGAGAGAAAGATTTGCATTAGTTAGGTATATAGGGCTATAAGTAGTTATTGTATATTTTTACAGCGAAAACAAGAAGTTATTAACTCAGCTCTATGAAATTTGCAAAACAAACTGTCCAATAGCTTCATTGGTGACTGTTAAAATTCTCCAACGAAAAACCATACACAAATCCGTTTGAGAGGAAGACATTTTAACGGAACCGGAGCCGGGCTCAGATTCTAGTAGCTCTATTGTATGCGATGCGACAGACGTAATGCGGTCGGACTTGAAGTACAAGTTGAAAGAAATCTCTCGTAAGTGCACTTTCGTTTCTGAAGCGTTAAAATATGAACCAGCAGTAATGCAATTGCATATGTATGGGAGCCAATTTAAAATGAACTCAAAATATACTGGGTATAAGCTTGCGAATGATTTCACTGTGGTTTATAAAAACATGTTTTTATAGTTGCGGGTAAATCTGGCCAGCCAAAAGTTGGAAGTCTGAAGTCTGAAAAGGGATTAGGTTTGGTGAAATTCAAATGCAATTTTGCTTTGAAAAGTTAATTTGATGTCCTCCACGGTACATGATTTGCATGAAAGCACTTTATCTTTCGAATTTCATTGTTCCAATTGATTTAAGGGGGTAGTACCGGTTAGAATGCTAAAGAAAACAGCCTGATTTTCAATATTTTTTTTCACTTCCTTTATTTTGTATAAAGTTTAAAATTTACATGGGTAAAATACACGTTTTGAAGATTACAAAAATAAAAATGTTATAAAGTTTTTCATTTTTCTACTTATTTATAAAGGGTGCCAAAGCTGACGTCTCGAAAAATGCCTCGTCATACTGCGGACAGGAATGAAGAATCAGGAATGAAGAATCTGAAACAAAAAAACCAACCCGCATTTTAAAGAAGAATGTTTCTTACGTGGTAATCTACCACAATATTTTTGAAAAAAATGATCAAAAAAAAAGGCGGTTGTTTGAAAATATTTTTCGAAAAGTCGTAGTTTTTTTCACTTTTGTTTCGCTTGCCAAATTTTTTTGGGTTAAATTTTGGCCTATATTTATTACCACACAAGGTAATTGAATAAAGTAGTGCACCAAATTTGATTAAAATCGGTTTTTCCAATCCGGAGAATAAGTGTCCGCAGTTTGAAAAAAACGTCATTTCGAGAAAAATACCGTTTACAGTTGTTTTTCCATTTATTTATAGCATATTATTTAAAAAATATGTTGCTATCACCTACAATTGCTCAGTCTGCAACCCCTGGACCATACATAAGTATTTTTGAGTCCACATAAGCCAGTTGCTCTTGCAGTTGGGCAGTTTTCTTTGGCCAAACGCGCTTCCTTTGCCGCTTTTTCTGCCTGACTTATGCGCTTTTCATCTTTTTTTTCGCAGTAATTAAAGGCAGTGGTCCGCCGTAAACTGCCATAACTTGTTTATTTTTGAGAATATCTTAATAACATTTTGATATATGATTTCTGAAAGTATAATAAATTGATAAATGCAAAAGAAAAAAACTGATTTTTTCAAAATTATAACCGGTACTACCTCCTTAAGTCAAATTTTCAGACTGCAATGTACCAATATAGGTCGTAAAATGTTCCTTGTACATTTGGAGCTTGTAAATGGTTGCGATAGCAAAATCAGGCCCACAGCTTAACTTTAGCTTCAAACCAGTGGGATTCCAAAATTTTAACACGGCAATCAATTTGGTTAGCATACTAAAAAAAAACAATATCAGACCCTTAAAAGCAGCCTCTATTACTGCTTTCACCAGCTTTGCGTTTTGTTTCACGTTTTAAATGATAATATTTCATGGTTTATGAAGAAGTACTGACGAGCGCAAATACTGTGATTAAATAAAAAAAAAAACCATGTAAAAAAGCGCATTATCTATGGTCCCATACGCTATGTACATAGTACTCTGAACTATGCAATATGGCTCCCAGCGCTATAATGTCAGAATCTACATAGCTCCTGGTCCTATGTAACACGGCGCAGCATTTATGGTCCTACACGCTATGTACATAGTACCCTGAACTAGGCAGTATGGCTCCCAGAAATTATGGCCCCACACGCTATATTATATAGTACCATGAGCCATGTAATATGGCTTCAGTTGTCATACTGTTTGAACCTCTTCATGTACGTTTTGTTTGCGGTAGTGAAGTGTACGTGTAAGTGGGGTCTTAGCAGCCTCATCGACAAATTTTTCGGTGAGCGAATTTTGATATTGTTCGTTATTTGAAGTGAAAAATCATATGTGGTGTTTAGCATGTGTGCAAGTATTTAAGGGTGCTATTGTGGTGCTATAGTTTGCATGAAGTGCGTTAATAGATTAAAGTGCTTGTTCGAATCATTTCAAATTAAATCCGTCAATAAGTATCCCAGCGAACTATAACGGCGCAATAATACCCCTAAATGTTTGCACGCATGATTTCGTAATTGAATCATTCGGATTCGAAGGCAATAGTTTCAAATTGAAAATGTTCGCTGTGGAAGTGTTTACTTTTAAAGTAACATTAACACAAAAGTCATATATAAATACTTAGTTTCGGTGCATTAGCATGTGATCGCTGCTCGAGTTAACCCTCTTCATGTACGTTTTGTTTGCGGTAATGAAGTGTCAAAATTATTATATACACTCTCCGACAAAACTTTTGGCCATCCTGAAAAAGTTTAAAAAAATCATAGGAAATTTTGTGACCAGAATACTCAACATTTAGCCAATGATGGTTTTTGAAGCTTAATGTATTGTGCGTTCTAACTTAACTGGACTTTTTGCAATTTTTCTTATTTTCAGTTCAACAAAACTTTGGGCCAGTTAGAAGAAAACGCAGCTTAATCCAAGATAGAGATATGTTTCTGTGTTTGTCTACCATTATTTCTAAAAACTTTTTTCATTTGTTTAAATTTCTGAACACTTTGTAGGTCCTATTTTATCGATATTTGTCAGAAAATTCAATATATCTAGCGTCGAAAGGGAACATCGGTTTTTTTATTTAAATATTTTTTTTACAAGCTAGGAAAAAATTGGTACACATTAAAAACAATTATTTAATAGTATTTACCTTTTAAAAGATATTTCAGGTAGACAAAAACGCATACTGTTTGCACCAAAGTACACTTTAGACTTTATTTTCGATTCGTCCTCTTGATTTTAGAGACTCACCACCACTTTTGCTGCATTTCTTTTAACTTCCTACGCTTGTCACCACTCGCGTCGTGAATATTGTTTTCAAAAAAAAATTATTATCGTTGCTCTTATTTTCACAACGAATTCACTCGCGTACTTCCGAATTCTTTAGTTCGTTTCATCATACGGCATGAGATTGACATCTGAGTACTTGACAGCTCTCCTAAAAGCTTGAAGAGTGAAGGCAAAGGGGGAAGAGGTTCACAAAAGAAAAAACAAACGGTCGAGACACATACCTACTGGCGTTTACAGGAATACTGCCTCTCTAAGGTCTTATACCTCTATGCTAAATATTCGATCCTTGGCTTTTCTTATGGCACGTCTAGTGTCGCTAGTATTGCCTTCATACTTGTGCGTTATTATTAGGTGCGTTTTTTTGCTCCGGTACAGAACAGAATAGAACAATTTTGCAAACAAACGATCCATCACAGAACAGCTGATGCATTCGTTAAGCTTTCTATAGGCTGCTGTACTCGCTGTGGTAGCGCAAAACAGCTGAAAATAAAGGGAGAAAATAACGTGTATAAACTACCACAATCGATGGAAAATATAAAAAGAACCAACAGAAAATTACCTCTTTTAACTTTTAACACATTATGAGGGGTTTTTCTAATTTCCTAACTACCATAACATTCAACGTAACCTTGAAAAATCCAAAGCCACCTCACAGCAAAAATGGCAACTTCTCATGAACTTTTCTTTTTTTTCTATCAGCACATTCTATAGTTCTGCACGTGAGCTACCTTTGCAGAACAGAATTTCTGAACTAGTGAGTTCACTGGGACAGGAGTGTTGTTGTTTCCAATGTGTCTGTTCTGTGCTGGATAGAGGACCTGGCATTTGAAGTGTACTGGTTTGAAAGCATCGGTTGGAGAAGCAGTTGCCGATAAAAATACTGGACTAAACTGGTTTTGTAAATCCTGCAAGAGACATTCAATGGCATCTTCTGCCCAACGTCTTTTTTCTGTTATTAACACAAATGCCAAGCTTCCTACCGTCCTTATGCTGAACTGAATTATTAAAGCTTTCCCCGTTGCATTTCCGCAGATTGTTCCTTGACAAATGTTTCTTGTACAAAATTTACGTTGGCCTCTATTCCATCAATATGTATATTTCCGAATTCGTGCAGATCTTTGATCGACCTATCAGATCCTAGGTTGCTAAGGATGCTAAGGAATCATAATGAGCATCAGTTTGGTTCTTTTTTCGTAGTTTTCCTTAGTTTTAAGAGGTGTATTATTCAAATATTGTTGGAACCTGTTCATCCACAATGTGCTTATGCTTCAATTTTCTTTCCTTTTTTGTTATTGCTATTTTCCATTTTCACCATTTTACGATTACCTACTATTTTTACACTTTCATTTGTTAGTATATTTCTGTTTCTTATTCTTACTCTAATGTATTGTAATATTTTCGTTGCTTGCCGCATTTCACTGAAAAAATCCACATAGCGCCCAGAGCCATGTAACATAGCGCATTATTTATGGCCCCATACGCCATGTACATAGTTCTCTGAGCCATGCAATATGGCTCCCAGCGCCATAATGTCAGAATCTACATAGCGCGTGGTCCCATGTAACATGGCGCAGGATTTATGGTCCCACACGCTATGTACATAGTACCCCTGAGCCATGCAGTATAGCTCCCAGCGCCATAATTACATGGCGCAAAAATTATAGCCCCACACGCCATACTACATAGTGCCATGAGCCATGTAAAATGGTTCAAGGCACTACAATTATAACTCGCAGTCATACTGTGTGAGGAAATGTATAAATGAAAGCAAGCTTCTTAAGTATAAGAGGGGTATGGGCTTTGATGTCATTTATCCCTCGGGAATTTCGTCAATAGAATTCCATTACCTAACATCAACTGCTCTACCTCCAGGTGCTCAGAACTGAGAAGGCTCGTGGCCTTTTGTTGGATGCGAACTGTATCATCTTCAGATGCACTGAGAAAACACATGGCGTCAGACGCCATAATTTATAGACTTCTGGCGCCATGTACATAGTCGATTTCGGTCGAGTTGTGATAAAATATAGTGCCACACGCCATAGTACATAGGAGCAGACGCTATGCTTATAGCCCTCCACGCCATGTACTATAGTCCTCCACGCCATGTACTATAGTCCTCCACGCCATGTACTATAGTCCTCCACGCCATGTACTATAGTCTCCCACGCCATACAGTATAGTCCTCCACGCCATACAGTATAGTCCTCCACGCCATGTGCTATAGCTCTCCACGCCATGTAATATAGTCCGTCACGCCATGTACATGGCGTGGAGGACTATAGTACATGGCGTGTAGGCCTATGTACTTTTCGCCATGTATTATGGCGTGTGGCGCTATATTTTATCACAATCCCTAAATCGACTATGTACATGGCGCCAGAAGTCTATAAATTATGGCGTCTGGCGCCATGTGTTTTCTCAGTGTTCTATCACTGAATTTTCACATATAAGCATTTCTTTGTTTTAATTTAGTCTTTCCATTTTATAATTGGATGTTTATCTGTTAAATGGGTTCTAAATAAATAAATAAATAAAGATACTCGAAGATATTTATTCGCTTTAAATATTCATCGATGTCTTGTAAAGTTCGCAGTAAACGCTGTACCAAAAATGTTTCTTCGACACATATACGAGCTGCCAGCTGTTACTAAAAAATTTATTTAAAAAGCTGTCTCAGCTACAAACTTCCATATCTAGCACAAGGCTTTCATGGATGTAAAACAATTGCTAGGAATTCACCTGACAAGTTTGCACTCTCTCACCAAACCAATATTTCGCGCGTCTTCCGCCATCGTTCTCAAGCTTACATTTATTATTCGCTACATTCCTAAGAACATACAAGTTAGTATGTTATGCGCTTCTCAAACGCGGTCCACTATTGTTTTTGTAGCTCTTAGTAGCACCCAGGCAACGACGATATGAAAAACGTAGAGTGTACAACTGACAGTTTGTGCATAATTCGCATCAGGACATGACAAGCAAAATGCATTGGACGAATACGGAATGCAATTTGAGTTGGAGTACATTCACCTTCAAACACACTCACAATTCCCAATGCAGAGCCTTGTGTGCACATATACAACATAATAACACTCGAAGTGTGAAACAAAATTAAGTTTGGAGTTTATGCACTTCGAATGGTAGCTGTCGTAAAACTTGAAAGCGCAGTAAAACGAAAATGTCAGAAAATACGAATTGAGTAAATTCGTGAGAGGTGCATAGTGAAATTGAAGTTTCGGCAAGTGCCGAAACTGTAAAGAATTGAAGTTTGTTATATTGACTGTGAAGCAATTTAGTCACGTGACCGTTACACTTACTTTTTTTGGAAGCATGGGATTGCATTAAACATGCTAAATATACTACAAGGCAATAGTTAATTGTTATAGATAGTTTTCATCGAATCTTGCATGTTGCTTATAGTTTTACTCCAGAGCGGCCAGCAGCTTTTCTCGATTAGACTGGAGTTGGACTAAGCACATTAGACTAGACAAGACCCTTTAATGTCCGCAAATAAATTAAGGAATTATTTACTGCAGGAGATAAAAGACAGACTGCGAAAGGGTAATTGCTTGGTCCTTAATAGTGATTTTATATTGTTTGAGAGCTTGGATTTTTTTTCTGAAGTCGTGGTTACCTCTGAAAGGTATCAACTCACTCTCCATTTCCTCCAAGCCCCATTTAGCATAATATGCAATAAGTTGATTCGTGTAAGTCTGTAACACCGGTGTTACAAAGTTCGGGAAGAGAAGGTCTTCTGCATATCGATAAATAAAATCTCCTGTGAGAGAATCGTTAGAAACTCCTGGGAAATCTACGGTGAAAATGTTGAATAAAATAGGACCGAGTGCGGAATTTCGAAGTACATCTGAGTCGATTGGAAATTCGTTAGGAATAGCACCGTTGAAGCTGATGAAAGCCCTTCTGCTACTTGGAAAAATGTCAGCAAAATGTATTATCCATGTTGGAAGCCCAAAATTGATCATTCAATATAGGAGCCTTTCAATCCAAAGGGCTATATAGGAGCTCTTCAATCCAAAAGGCTTCTTAATTAGACAGGTGCTCAAAGCCTTTTAATTTTGGATGCTTTCCTCAACCGCACTTTTCAAAACCATTAGTTCGTCCAATGTAGTGCTTGACTTTAAAGCCGAATAGTCTTTCTGGTGATATGTACCTCACATCTGTGGTGTTATTCAGATGTTTATGAATGACTCTTTCCAGTATTTTTCCAAAGCTTGAGAGGAGAGAGATCGGACTGTCGATGAGGACATTGCAGGATTTTGACGCTTTTGCAATAGAGAAAATGTTTGCGCTCTTCCAAGCAAAAAGAAAATAGCCAATGTTTATACAAGAGCTGAATACCACAAAGAGGTGCTCAAAAAAGCAAGTAAGGAACCTTTTTAAGATAAAATAAGGTATGTTATTTTCTCCGGAAGGCTTTTAAGAGGAAAGAGTCGACACCTAGCCTAGACGTATTCACGAAGGTACCACAACGTTGAGTTTTTGTGCAATCTTTTTGTAAGACAGAGCCTAGATAGAGTCAACGATTGATTTTGTTGCCGAAAATTAGAGGCTGAAGTCTAAGCAACTGAGGCAAAGTGGAAGTCAGAGTAATGCCCCTCACCACGATAGATGAGAGAAAAGCGGTAGCATTTGCATCTGAAGTACTTTTTCATAAGAAAATGAATTTGCTTTAGAAGTGAAATTACATTGAACTTTGTTTGCGGCCTGTAGTTTCATAAATTTCTGAAACATTTTTTTGTTAGGGTCTATTTTCTGGAAACTGTTTTCAAATTTTTTGTTGACATGGGCCCTGGCCTTGACTATGATGATAATGTGATGACTTTAGTCAAGGCAATAGTGTGCCTATATGGGTTATTTTCTTTTCATTTCATTGAGTTATCTGTGGTAGATTCGGATAAGACGTTATCTTAATGGTGTCCACCAATTATGGAGCTGAGTAATATCGTGCATGTTGCGAAACCGGAGCAACAGTCAAGGAATCACACGGTGAGCAAGCCAGTCGCCACCGAAACCGGTCTGATGCTGAGTCGCAAGTCAGGTCGGGTCTTGCATGTGACAGAAAACTCAGCTTGCATGCAAGTACAAGCAGGTTCGTAAGCGGTTGGTAGCTGATTTGGCGTATGGGTGTATTGTCGGAGAAACGTTCTGTCGTTTCTCTGAAACTCTTCAGGTCGAGCATGTTGTGTCACATTGTTGTGTCTTTTCGTCGTCACGATTTGGCATTACGAAACCAAAACCTGTCTTCCACTAGGTTTCTGAGCAAAAAGCAGTGAATGGTGTGCTGGCAGAGGCACTATCATTTTGTACTTCTACCGCTAGCTTAGGGTGGGCATCATATGATGAAGATTGAGAAGCTGAGCTTGCTCTTTCTCTACCGCCAGGCACTCCTGGATAGATAAAAGGATGAGCTCTACATCCACATCAGCGGTTAATTGGCCATCGTCAGCAATTTACTTGCCTACACTAACAATTGCACTTGTACCCATTTTTATACGATCTCTTCCTCACCATCCGCAGTGGAGAGTTCAATCTTAAAGCCCTCGATGGACGCTTTTTTGTCCTCTGCATCTTTGCCACCGCTGAGCTGGGGCCTACATCGGCCCAGAAGTTCCAAGAGGAAGTCTTCTCGGACGTCCGTATTAAACATCTTGAAGAGCTTGTTAAGTCTCTGCTTTGTTTGCTTCGCGAAGCAATCGCACTCTTTTTTTTACTCGGTTATGCCCATATGAAATATCTGTTCAAGATGAGTGTTTCCATACGACGGATTGGTAATATGTACTGCAGTTTGTCACCTGGCCATACAGATACTCGAAATGAAAAATAAATAGGTTAGATATTCATCGAAAGAGATTTATGCATTTAGGTAAGACAACAATAAATAAAGTTCTTAGAATGATAACATTTTCTCCCACCAATAATACTATTTGGTACCCACGCTGGGCGCTGAAAAAGTTTACTGAAGAACTTTAGTTTTCGCTTGAATTTTTTGTATACAGTTTTTGATAACTATATTTTGTTCTTTCATTGTGTTTTATTGCTGACATCTATTGGTTTGAAAAGCTAGCGAAATTAGAATTGGTATCCTTTCAGTAGCGATAACATACTTGCAACTAACTATCAAGTTCTACGCAAACCAAACAACACATTCGATCAAACTTTTTCCAGGATGCCAAAGCAAAGATACAATGAGCAATCTTGAAAAACTAGCGTTATTCGAACAATATTGTTATTTTACCGAAACATAAGGGCTAGAACAACTGATCGATGCACTATTGAAATTTGACGTCATGATAATGAGTGTAAGAGTACTTCATGTTGTTGAGATGAACGCAACCACAAAGCATATTACCGGAACAAAAACTGTTTACTCAAAACGCCTGACTGACAGGAAATTGTTTCTAGTTAAAAATTTTGATCATTTTAGAGCAAAATGGAACACGAGCGCTTTCAGCAATAGCAGGACAGGTAAAATTGATGTTGTCAGCTTTTTGGATAGATTGGCCTAGAATCTCTCCTCATCCTGACCTTACCGAATATGTCCAGATTTGTCTACAAGACAATGATGATGCCAAAAATAAATAGCAACAAATTGCAACAGTATGTAAAAGTTATGAACGGAAGGGATACGAAATATTAGTTAAAAGAATCTGTATTGGGTTTGTATTCAATATAAATTTAAATTTTCGAAGCTTGTTTGTTGGTTACCGATCAATACAAGTTTTCATCGATGTGTTTTACAATCGATGCTCGAAAGTGGTGAAAGCAAACTTCTATGAGATTTATTTTGTATTATTTCATAATTTGTTTGTGTTATTTCATAATGCGTAAGTCTTTCGATTTTTCGCACATCCGAAACGATATGTTCCTAAAGTTTGCAAATTATTACATAGAATAATATTATATTGGCGGAATAATATTATATTAGTAAAATAATATTATTCCACCAAGTCAAATATGTTCCCCTAAACGAATTTCTCCAGGCCCAGGAAATTTCTGTCCTAAAACCTGAATACACATTCCTCAAGCCCCGTATGTTATTTTCAGCGCCCTTTTTTCATCTGAGTACTAGTCATTGCAATACTTAGTACGTTACCGCCACTCAAAAGCTATGAGATAGTCAGAAATGTGCTAGAAGAAAGAATGTGCAACACAACCGCTTGCCATTGTTCCGAATGTCATACATCACGCCATGTGTGTGTGCAACGTGCAAACCGTTGCAAGCAAATAATCAACTGCTTTCTACCAGTTTTTGTCAGACGACTATCTATTGTTACGAAATGATATGGGACGACTCTGCGCTAGGATGACTTTCCCGGCAGGCTGAGAAATGATGTTCCAGGTTCAGGTTTCTATCGTCAGGGCAATAGACGACGTTGGATGCGAGAACCACAAGAGATTTGAAACACAATGATGTATTCGAAGTCGGCATTCGGGAAAAGAGATTATGTAATATGGCGTGTATTTTGCAAACAGCATGAGATAAAAATGGCGATAATTATGAGTTTCCTTTAATTAGCATATTCTACGGCACAGGAGACAAGACAATGCTTGTAACCACAACTTCCAATGGTTTGATGCTGACGTTCTCTATATGCTTGTATTTCGCTAATGAATGGAATCCTTTGTGCGACAAAATATTGTAATGAAGGAATTTCTGCTTTGAACATGAATTCCTTTTACAGCTTTCCTGGAATGCCTGTTATCCAACAGTGGCTATTGTCATAGAAAAGTCAAGATATTTGATCGGATTAGTATTCGCTCGTACTAGTAGAATAATAGGTTTGAGCTTACACTTTGCAAAGTTTATAGAGCTGTCTGGCTGTTCTAAGTCAGCTAACAGCAAACAATGATGATGCTCGAGCTAATATAAACTAAAATTCATCAAAAAATTTAAAATTTGTACACCATTCGATTTATTTATTTATTTATTTATTAATCCCTTGCGCTACAGATATAATTCCAATTACAACGTCAAGAAAGCAAACATTAAAACAGAATGAAACATAAAAAAAGAAAAAAAATAACAAAAATAATTGAATAATTAGAAAACTAAAATTAGGACTAAGGTAAATAGCAATTCAAGGTAACATTTTCAATACCTACTTTGTAAAAAATTGTAAAAAAGATTACGGGAGAGGACCAAGCTTAAGGGCATTGTGCGTTCTGGGTAGATGCAGCAAAGGCGGATGGAAACAGACTTCCGTACGTGCAAAAGGAACAGAGAAAACCTCAGAAGAACGACTTGGACGACTGGATACACGTCTGGTTATCTGTGAACCGAGATCTGTCAAGAAAATGCCTTGGCAAAGTTTGAAGAGGAAACACTCATGTAGGAACAACCTCCGTGATTGCAACGAGGACATACGAAAGAGGGAAAGACGAGAGGAGTAGGGAAAGTAAGGGATATTAAATTTAAAAAGAAGTGAACGAGTGAACCTGCGCTAAATAGACGCCAGATAAATACTGAAAGCGCGGAGACCAGATTTGGTATGCGTATTCTAGAATATTGTGTACTAAAGAGACATATAAATGAATACAGGAGGAAATGTAGGTAAACATATACAAAGAACGCAAAACAAATCTAGCAATCCTAGAGGCCCTGGACGTCATATTCATAACATGAACATCAAATCTTAATTTTGAATCAAACACCACACCCAGGGCTCTAAAATGCTGAACAACTGACAGGGAAATACCAGACAAAGAATAAGAGAACACATGTGGAGTATTTTTATATGCGAAAGACATCTGGTGGCACTTCGAAATGTTCAATGGCAAGAAGTTGTCTTGACACCAGAGACTAAGAGCAAACAAATCAGCTTGCAACTGGTGAAAATCGTTCGCAGACTTGATTGCTCTGTATAATTTTAAGTCATCCACATATTAAAGATAAGGGGAATTGATAACAGCAGGAAAGTCATTGACAAACAAGATAAAAAGGAGGGGGCCAAGAATAGAGCCTTGAGGAACTCCGTATGTGGGAAATATAGGAAAAGAAATGGAACCATTAAAAGTAACTGTGCAGGGACGACTATGAATATAAGAGGAAAACCAGGAGAGGAGGGGACAAAAAACACTGAAATCATTAAGTTTAAGAAGCAGCAGGCCAAGGCTCACAGAATCAAAAGCCTTCGAAAAGTCTGTGTAAATGACATCAACTTGACGTTGACAATTGAAGGCAAAGGCCACAAAATTTGTGAGCTCCATAAGGTTGGTCGATGTAGAGCGACCATTGATGAAACCATGCTGCTCAGGAGCAAGTAAGGACTGTAGAGAAGGATAAATTATATTGTAGGTTTCAAGGATTTTACTGAAACAGCAGATGAGCGATATAGGACTATAGTTGGAAACAACGGAAGGATCACCACATTTGAAGATTGGGAAATTATTGGCGGCTTTCCATAGAGAAGGGAATACACGAGATAAAGGGCTAATGTTGAAAAGGATAGCTAAAGGAACACAGAGCGAGGAAGAGAGGGATTTGACAAAGATATTAGAAATACCATCAGAATCGGAACTGGTATTAGAATTTAAGGTATGCAAAAGGATTTCACCTTTCAAAGGATTGGTACTAAACACAGATAATTCAGGAGTGGGAGCAGTGGGACAATGGGAGCTATCGAGGTATCCAGTGGGTTTTTTTAAAGGAGGAGGAAAAAAACGTTGCAAACAAATCACAAATAGCCTGCGGGGTGGAAGCAATAACATCATCAAGAGACATAGAATGATGAACTGAAGAACTGAATTCGAGAGAACGGATGTAGGACCAAAAGGATTTAGATTGATTAGAACAGATTGGAGCCTCGATGTTCGAAAAGTAGCACTTTTTTTAGCGTCAGAACGCAAACTACGGAATTCCTGAATGTCAGTGGGTGAACCCGTCTTCTTCAGCTTTTGGATTTATTTTTAAATCCATTTAAACAGGCTTACACCCAATTACAAATATTGAAATACTTAAAACAACTAGATACAGTTTTAGGAAATGAACATTCCGATACGTTCAACATCAAAAAGTTTAAGTGAAAAAATCTCAGGAACGCGCCACCCGATTGAACTGAAATTTTTGTGTATATGCAGAATAGTGCCAGGTCTCACAAAAAGTTAATAATCTTTAACCCTTTGGCGCCGGCGACCATTTAAGTGATATTTTAAATATACCTATTATTCTGTCGACAAATAACTTTTGCAAAAATAAAGTTTATGGAATGAATTTCAAACGTGTTTTAAAAGTAAATATGATAATATTTTTGAAATGTTTAACCCTATGTGTGCGCTAAGCGCCTAAAATTAGATTGGGAAAATTTCAAAATATTGCCATAACTTTTGAACAGATTATCAAATCATTATGAAACTTAAGGAACATATTGAGATTGCTAAGTAGTAGACTTTTGTAATGTTTTGTTAATGTGCTGGCAACCCTGCAGCTATGGCAGGCATTGAAAGTGAAAACCTTCAAACCATCGACTTTCCTGAAAAATATTTTTCTATTACAGTGAAAACTAACTCATATAGAAATCTTATGCTTTGTTTATACAGCCAAACCAAAACATTTGAAATTTCACATCGGACAAGAACAGTAGCCCTCTTCCAATTTACTACCTATATTTTAAGCATCAAAAACTTCTGTTCACGTGAACTCACGACCTAGTAATCAGATACAGTTGAAATTCTCAGAATGTATTGGTATTTATTAGGACCAGATTTGATAGAAGCGATTTTGTAATGCGAGCAACCCTGTGCCAGTGGTGCCATATTAAAAAGTTACAAAGAAAAAAATGCTTTTTGCTCTATGAATTCTTATTCAGTAACCAAATTTTTGATGAAATTCACACAGAAGCTGAACCTTATTTTAAACCACGTGTGGTAAAAAATTGGTTTGCCACATAACTTCCAGTAGAGTCATGAAATCAAAACGATGTTCATATGATAAATGGAACTTACTGTAGGCAACATTCAGGAAGAATCTGATTGAAAAACTAATATAGAGTTGCCATCTATCGTTTGTTTTGTATTTTCTGCCATATTTTTACCAAGCCATTTTATCGTAAAATTTTCAAACGGTAAGGATCTTGTAGTGCCCATCAACAACAAAAATTTACATTTCGAAAATTTGATGCAGTGCTAGTGAAGTGTTGCAAACACTGAGCATTTTGTTTATTTATATTACAGAAGATGCTATTTTCAAAGTTTTGTAGTGTTTAACTTTCCTAAATCTTGAAATTCATGCAAGTTTTAACCCTTAAAAATTTTCCTCCCTATAAGTTTAAATGCATTGATGAGATCAAAGCGGTTTTGCCGTTGAAACAGGTTGAACCACGTGTGGTAGAATATGCACTCAAAATGTGCACGATTCTTCTATTGCTCATCGCACCATTAGTATTTTTTAGCGGTTTAGGTGCGCTAGAGTTTTTTTTACCTTCTTGTAAGTAAACAGCAATGGTGAAGAACATTGTAGAATTTTTCCACCAAATAAGTAAATATATGTATGTATCCAAAACTAGAACAGTAACAGATTCTACAAGCACGTAACAAAGTGCCACCCATCAAAGGATGTACATACTTCGACATGCCGCATTGACTACACTGAAAAACACTAATTAACAAGACTTAATTAGTACTGTCTATATGGTGGCGCAGTTAAGTACCTCTTTTCCACACACATGTTTATCTTACCATTAAAACCCATTTCTTTTACAATACTTGCTTGCAAAGTGCACACAAACTCGCATTTCAGGACTAATGTGTGCAAGGCTGCGCCGCATCATGTCAGCTTTAATTGGAGCGTGCCTTCGAAACACAAAGCGCATCAGTTAGGAGCCTACCATACTGGAAAACCCAATTACCGCTCCCGAGTTTATTTTTGAGTGCGAAACACTAAACAGCATCGCAACAAACTGCGAAAGACAGGACTTTGCCTAGGCTGGAACTCGGTCGCAGCCAGGGTGTAAATTCAATTTGCCGTAGATTTTGTTTGCTTCCATAACACAATTAGACGTCAGACAAAGACTGTGTCCCGCTGTTGGCTTCGAGTGTACAAAGCAGAAGTGGCAAATTTTTTACTCAGCAACGAAGAGGCTTCAACAATTTTAACTGGCGTATGTGAAATTTGAAAAAAGATAATGAAAAATTGTAACAGGAGATTTTTTTCAGTTAGTTTTTTGAAACTTCGCAAAGTGTCATCACGAACTTTCACAAATTTTTTACACTTTACAACTGAGTACCTATTATTCAAATGCGCAATAATGAGCACAGCTTTGGTGGGCTGCATGTATCCTTTTGTAGATGCTTTATTTTTTAACTGAAATGGCTTGGAAGGTTAGGTTGTCACTAATAGGATTTCGCTGTTCACAGGTGAAATCATATCTTTGACTTGCTAAGGAGTCTATGGGCATGGAAGAGATAGGCGAACGGTTATTTGCAATTTACATTCTATCCTCTAAAATCAATTATTTTTAATAAAACATCAAGCAAAAATTTCATATTAACTGCTTGAGCACAAAAATATTTTAATAATTGAATAGCTTTGTACTAAAACTCGTCAAAAATGTCACAAAGAAACGTTAGCTGCGCTGCATGTGCATGTACACAAAGTCAGTTCGTTTGCTGAATGGATCATCTAAGTATCCAAGTACCTTGTTAAACGAAAATGACAATTACCGTTCAATGCGATTATTAGCAACTTTTGCATGGCTGTATCAAAGCCTTTTGCTTCTTGTTTAATTAACTTTTTAATTGCATTTTCGTCAGTTGAAGTTTGTTCGTTACCGCTTGCGAAATCTTCAAGCAAATATTTGTTATCGGATGAACTCACTCACATTCTTGCATCGCCAGGCGTTGCTGACAGGCTCGCTGGCTCTAGCACTTGCCAAGATTTTTCCTTCTTCGTATATTTTTCGTTTAGCGTAACCAATTGCCGGGAGGTCGGTGCAGCAACTTGTGCTTCATTCGCAGATGGTCTACGATGCAGCAGGCACGCCAAGTCAAGTCGGGAAATCCGTTAGTTTTTTTCGGAATGACGTTTTTCGTTCTTATCTCCTTCTGTGAAGATAATGAAGTTCTAAAAATTTTAATTGGCTGAGAAATTTGTGAAAAATATAATCATTTTCATCCTGCACGAAGTCACAATGTGGAGAATGAGGAACAAACTGTCTGCCATCATCTTCGTTTTCGTTCTTTTCGCTGTCTAGAGTGAGCTTCTTGCCTCAACGGGGATGCTTTGAGACAGCAAGCGTCGTTGGTGCCTCTTTTGAAAAGCGGGACTCGAATATTAAATTCCATTTTTCGACACATTTCCAAGTTTCACAGTAGTTCGGCTGTTGGTTGTCTAGAACGAGATTCTGTTGCTGATGCCTGGAGCGATGTGGTTAAGGGAAACAATTATCCTTTAATGAGATTTTGTCCGTTTGCGGTTTCGCATGCTACCATGTTGCTACTCGACGATTATGAGCAACGAGAGTAAAACTTTGTGTCATTTCTCTTTCTGTCTGCCGCTAATGTGATGAACGCAGCGGGAGGTAATTGCTGTTTCGGAAATGGTCACAATTTCGTAACGTTCATACTCATAAATTGGTTTTTGTTTTGATTGCTTTCTAGATAATTGTGCGCCAGTATTTTTATGATAAAGCTTTTCCAAGTCGATTGGAAATCGAACGAAGGTCAGATCAGTGTAAGTAACTGAGCATAAATTTAAAAAAAATAAATTTTAACATACATTTTGAAATGCAAATATAAATTCAATTCTAATTGAACTTTACTGTCTTTGCGTCATCGTAAAAACTTTAAACGTTTCAGATTTCACTTCAAAATCATAATTATTACTTTAACTAATTAAATTAATTTTCTTCAGTTGGAATACTTTTTAACGATTGTTCCATTACTACAAGGCTGGGAAATTTATGTTAATTTGCGTGAATTGCATTTATTTTTTATTTGCAAAAATCATAACAATAGAATACAAAGTGCAACTATGACAATGAAATGAAAGATTGTCTGAGCAGGAATTTGGTGGTTTTACATTTTAGTGAGATTAAACTTAAATCCATTTCCTCTGTTTAATTATTCATAAGCTGTTTTCATCAACAGGTTTACATTCAGCTTAAGACAATTCCTGAAAAATTCATCGATGAAAAGCACTGTTTTGCGCTTACCGTTTTCATCATTGGCCATTTAACAACACCGTTGGGGACTTCTTCCAACTTGGCAATCCTAGTCTATTCGTTGAAAAATTTGACGCTTAGCAAAATAAATTTTGAGCTCGTAGTTGCGATCGAGAAGTGGAGCCTACAATTCAGATTTGGTTACCAAAGCAACATAAAACTATATGAGTGGTATCGTGATTGGTAGGGTTTACAACGGTTGGACAAAATCTAACCTGACCTATACCGCGGACTGACTGAATCTAGTCCTAAGGTGGACAGACATTCTCCGGGCTCTTGAGCAGAGGTTTCGTTTTCAGAGGTATCTGGGAGTGATTCTGAACACCAAGCTGACGTATTGGGATCTTAACCGCAGGGTATGTGACAGGGCTCTAGTAGTCGTCCCTTCGCTGAGTAGGCTAATGGCTAACGTTGGTGGCCCTGTGAGTCGAGACGAAGGCTGCTGATGGTATCGAATAATACCATCTTGCTATATGGAGCCAAAATTTGGGGAGATCCAAACTAAGAAGCTCCAGAAGCACATTGCCAATGTCCAGCGCAAGGGTACTCTCCAAACTGCCTGAAGCTACCGCATGGCCCCAAAAGTGGCTGTGGTGGTGGTATCAGGATTAATCGCGATCGATATACTAGCATGAGAACGCAAGGAAGAGTAACTCTTTCGCTCATTGCTGTCGTGCGCGCGTACGCTTAATCTCCAACTTTGGTAATAAACTTTTAGTGACAGTGATAAATCAGACTAGACGGCTAAACTTATTGATCTTATTGAACCTCGGCTTAACCGGAGCAACGGAGAAGTAAACTTTTACCTTTGTCAATTCTTGACAGGACACGGTTACTTCAGGAAATACCTGAACAGAATGGGTAAGGTGGTCACACCGTTCTGCCAGTATTGTGTGACTGAGTTCGATGATGCTCAGCATAAATTCTTAATGTACAGTCGCTTCGTAACTTTAAGGAGCACCATTGAGTCCACACTGAACGAAAAGAATTCGAAATTTTAACTAATTGCAAATAGATGACTTTGATTTGGTAGAAAAGTCTAAAAGTATGATTTATTCTTCAAAACACTTTAATTAATAAGGAAATCTAGATTAGTTGATATAACTAATCTTCTTTAGTTAAAAAAGGATCAACTGTTTGTAGAGTTTCTTACTATTGAAATAGAAAACTTTGCCAATATAATTTGCATGAATGTCTGCATTATAGAAAGTTTAGTTATTTTTATTGTAAAAATGTCTAAAGACAGTAAAAGAAATGATTAATATCATACGGAGATAATTAACGATTCATGATTTGCGGAAACAACAAATTGAATTAGTAGGCTGAAAATCAACCATTTTCTTTAGTAAATTATGACTATTTCTTTATATGAAATACCAAATGATTTTTTTCAGTGCATGCTTGGCCTGGTAATGCCTGAAACGAACGTTGATGCGCAATAGTGTGAAACAAAGAGAACTGGTGTGCAGTCTAAACATACGTTGAAAATGTCCTGCGTATAAAAGGAGGATTGCCTTTACGACCCATGAACTGCTGTAGTTTCTGATGTCCGTGGTTACCGATAGGTTAGTCAGCTTGACCAGATTGAAACAGTGCTTGGACGACTCCCAACTCGAAACTTCGTGGGCTTGTAGATAGTCTTTTTTTAGTGAGTCAAACCTTACATACCCCATGATGATAGGTCAACCGAAGATTTGGTAGGTACATTTTGTTTTGTTATCAATACTTGGGGGGGAAACATGTAGGAGAGCTCAGCAGATAGCATCGCAAAGTTTGTTAACTGTTCAAACAAACCCAAATACCTTAGCTGCAGTTCTCTATTTACATGATGAGCCAACGCATATAGTGCTGTAGCTAACGGAACGTACTTTTTGTTGTTGGTGGTTTGATAGAGATAGAGATAGAGATAGTATAATTTTTTTAAAAATTTTCTACCCATTAGCAAATCTTGCTTGAGTTTATCCTCCATCTAAAGTAGCAGCGCCTTCTCCTAGAAATAACTTTGTGGATCTTGTATTCAAAGATTACCCTACTGTAAATACTATTGCAAAAAAAATTCTATATCCGCAACTGTTTTCCATATTTTTCTTTCAACTGTCCGGTAGTTTTTCTGCAGCAAATGTGAACACAAATTCATTTTAGAGCAATAATCCATTGAATTTCTGACTTCTACATACCAGAAGACTACCTGACTTGGCAAATATTTTCGTAGGTAAGGTTAAGGTTTCGTAGGTAGGTTTTTATTTGGCAATTGATAAAATAAACATGTTCAAACAAACAACAACAATGTGGTCAGTTTCATTGCAGAGCCTCTTCTTCATCATCCCCCGAAAGGAAATATGATAGGAAGGGAATCCCAAACCACACTCTCAAGACATTTCATTAAAAAAACATTTTAATGGTTAAAAGAAAACATAAATAGGATAAATGGAGAATAAATATAATTAGATAGAGTAAGTTGATGAAAAGTTAGTAGAAAACATAAAAAAGCATGTAAAGAAGAACCAAAAGCTCTTTCATGTTGGAAATATCAATTCAGGTATTTAAAAAAAAAATATAAATAACAAAACAAGAGAAACTGCTTCCCAGACAGCAACAGAGTGCTGGTAGGCGAGATGCAATAATTTTTAATGACTTTAAATTGATATAACTGATAGTGAATAGTACGTAGCTTAATTTACATGGTTTTAATGTGATTCTTCAGTAGACTTTCAAAAACGGGATAAGATCTAGCATCATTCAAAGAGTTTGCTAAATTATTGGATTTCTACAGCTAACCTGATAGGATCTTTAGGTTTTTTATTCGTTCTAGCAACATCAACTCTGATATTATCTTTAATTCTTGTGTGGTAGTCGTGATAATCACACCTTCTTATGGGAGATATCGAAGATTTTATATTATTATTGTGTATTTTGTATATTATCATAGCCTTTTCCATAAATATGATATCCCTTACATTGAACTTTTCTGTTGGTCTGTATAGTATTTCACTTGGAGTCTTTCTATCAAATCCATGCATTGCCTTGGCTATCCTATTGAATATTCTATGAATTGAGACAATATTCATCTCTAATTCAATAAACCATAAGTAACCTTAGGCAGTACAGAAGAGTTGGATATCATATTTCTCAAATCTGGATCTAAGTGTTATTTTATTCTAAACAGCCTAACCCAGAAAACCAGCTTAGATTTAATACTGCTTATGTGAGAGGACCAAGATAATCTATCATCAATAATTAGTCCTAAATATTCAGATTTGGCTCCTCTTTTTATCTCGTCTCCATGTATTTTAATGTTAAGACATATCTCGCTTATATAATCTGTTGTAATCTATAATCTGCTTAAATAATATGTTACTTCTACAGAACCCATACGCAATTAAATCATTACGAATTATTTTACAGCTCCAGAAGCTCAGCAGAGTTGGCAGAGAATAACAAAATAGTGTAATTAGCAGAAATAGTATATTTTCCGGTCAGACCAGAGAAATATATATTATAAATATAAAGCAAAAATAAAGTTGGCCCTAGTGTTGAACCTTCAGGAATACCGATGTTCATTACTCGTTGCTTACTCAGCTCATCATTAAATCTTACCTGGTTTTTTCTGTCTTCTATGAAGCTACCCATCAACGCCAGTGCCGAGCCTATTGATTGTTGCCTTAGAGACTATTTAAATTTATTATAGTTTATTTTATATTTACAGATTCCCACTTTGTCCAAACAGGTAACCAAAAGGATCTAGTTGAAAAGTCGACAAAACTATAGAAATATACGGCCAATGCTGGTATTAGGTTGCTATAAGTAGCCATATATGAACAAAATGGGTCACTGATTGAATTACACAGAAGGCAAATCATATAAATCGTACATAAAACTCAGAAACTTTTATTTAAAATCTACAAAATATGTAAAATCTACCTACAGTTACGAAAATCACTCAATAAATGTACAACTTATTCGACCACTTATGCAATCACACAACAGAACATTATTCGTCAGAAACGCATGCATATTTTTCCATTTTTCGCTAAAACCACTAGTCCTTGCACTCAACTAATTTTTCAAACACCAGCTTCAATCTGCCGACATTTCGCCCGGAACCAAAACCATTTATTTCGAAAGCATTTCAAACGTAATCACCCCGACCTTGTGTCCATCCCAAGTCACATTTCATAAAGGATTTTCCACTGAATCGACCAAAAATGAAGTCGAAGTGCTGCCGGGCCTGATACTTCAGAAATGTACGAATGTGGGCAAGCACTTGGCTCGGTTCCAAGATTTCAAAACCGCCAACAGAAATACACGCTTACAATCCATAAATTACTTGAAATCTTGAGTGGTCAACATATTGGAGGTAAAATTTAATCCTTGCCAGTTTTCCTTTCGTAGGTGGCTAAAAAACAATAGTTCCCGTTGGTATAAGAAAAATACGATAGCAGTAATTTCGAATATGATTGAAATGAAATGCTGAGAGCATTATTAAGTCAGATGCAATAAACGATATCTGTTCACCTTGATGTCAATGAGAGAAATTATTTACTCGTTTTTGGCAGTCTTTTTGGAAATTATATCTGCTGAAGTATTCTTATGAATTATGGTGCTATGATTGAGAATCATGGACTTCAAGCTCAGAATCTTCGATAATATAGTGCAAAAAAAAATATGCGGTACATAATTTTGCTATAAATAGAAATTCCGATCGATCATAAACACTGTTAGTCATACTAAAACGATCTTTTGGCAAAATATTTCGCAAACGAACCTTTCCGCTTTCGGATGGTCTTCAAGTTTGTTTTTATGTCTGTGACAATTTTATGACCATAAAGAATATTTCTAGTTGTTCCTTTTCGAAAAGAGAAAACGAGAAACTTTTTCATAGTATTCGAACGAACCAACGTTGACGACTAAGATATAAACGGGTAAACGAAAACCAGTTAGGGAACTTTCAATCGCTTTTAAATGGCTATTAAATGCTACAGTTTAGTGCTGTGCGAAAATAATTTGATGACTTTTTCAACAACTTTCGCTTGACATTCCTAAAAACGGTTCCAATGTACGTTTGTATTGTATGTGGAAGATTGAATACGAATTTGGGCTAGTAGCTGCTTGGGTTACAGCGAAGATGTCAGATTTAATGGTATTTCGCTGACATAAATTGGTTTCTGTGAAGGAGTTGAACACTATCACAGTAGAAGATGGTTTGATGTCGTCGTCCATTCATGTGGTAGAGAGTTTTATATCGATAAGGCAAAAGAGTTATTTGGAAAGTTTGGTCGTTTTCAAAGTAGTTACGACTTTTGTTTACTATTCTTGCATTCGAACGCGGAATGACATTTTCTGAGTTGGATTCAATGAAACTTTAACGTGATTTTTGATTTTGACAAGTTTTAGCATAAAGAATTGAATGGATGGTTGAAGGTGAACGTCGTAATGAACTGAAAACTTTAAAATTACTGGCTACATTAATGGAAGTATTGATGTTCTTAATGGATGATACACTAATAAATACTTTTTAAATTACATAATAATGGTGATCAAACATTGCCTATGCTGATTTGCAGCCAAATAGATACACATTTGCTATGGCACTTTGGTATGCGTGGGTGTTGTTATCCTGGTTTTTCATTTCCATAAATTCTTAGTACACAGGATCCTTAGGCATTAAGAAACTCAGTCTAAAACTTATGTCTATTTTCATAGATAACAGAAAAATATTAGTTTATAAATTTTTAGATCAATTTATAAATTGGGTGTGATGTGCTCTCAGCATTTTCAAGGACAAAAATGCAATAATTGACCTTTTGGATATTTAATGATTATTAAAAAAATCGCATTAAAAATTATAGTTCGTAGGAAATAATAATCAAATAATAATAAAGAAAGAAGTATTAGGAAAAAGAATTGAAAATACAGGAGAAGATAATAAATAAAACTTAAACTTAAACTGCTAGAAAGGATAAAATAAGAAAATTTTCCGAAATCATCGCAAATAACATGTATTTTCAAATTTTCGCCAAAAATTTGAAATTACGAATTTGCGCAGAAGTATATCATTTTCTGGCCGAAGAATAAAGTGTTTAAGCGAAAATTCTTTTGGAAACCACTCGCAGTCAGTCAATAAGACACGCTGCCCTTGGGCTCCTAGATGGGGCCCCGCAATATCAAAAAGAAAGCAGGATGCTTAAACTTAGATGTGCTAAGACATTTGTTTTGAATATTATTTTAAAATTAATTTCTTTGCGCAAGCCATTTTTGTTCGAAAACGTAAATTTCACGGCGTAAGAAAATCGTTCATATTTTGTTTCTTCTATAAAAAAAGTGGCTTTTGTTTTTTGTCACGGCTGACTTTTATTTTTCAAACCACTTGACGGCGTGTATTTTGGCTTGTTTTGCAAATTTATTCGTACAACATGATCATCGGAGCTAAGAAAAAAGTCTAGAAAATTCATGGGAGATAAAAACAAAATTAGGAGGGTCAGGAAAAAATCTCGGGAGCCTAAAATACATATATGGGCATGTAGAAAAAAAACCAGGAGTCTCCAAAAAAAATTTTGGGAGTCTAATAGAAAATCTTTGGGAGCTTAGAAGAAACCAAAAAATTATAAAACATTTTTGGAGCCTGTGAAAAAATTAGGGGGGCTTTGATAAACCGGGAGACTTTCAAATTTTTTTGCAAATCTTAGGAAAAATCATGGGATTGTAGAAAAAAACAAATTCAATAAAAAACCCCTAGAAACACTAATGGTCGAAGAACGGTAGGGGATTTGTGCAGATTTTGAGTGTACTTTCTACCACTAGGTACCCAAGACCACTTCTAATAGCAACTTCTTCTACTACCAATACACGCTAAGTAATAATAGACCCTAAGCCAATTTAATTTGACTTCATCGAAAGTGACAGCGATAGAAAGGTGTTTGGGGCTACCATCCGAAAAATGTCCGGACCTTTGGAAATTTAAACATTGTTTATTTATTTTCATTGCAAATGTTTGCGATGTGAATTCTAAATGTAAGCATTTATTGGAACGAAAATAATAAGAACGCCTCGTGCTGGCAGCCCATTGCTAGCACTAAAACCATAAATATGTCACATTAGTCACACACGTTGAAGCTAACCCACTCTGTGAATTTCGTATGGACCCGATGACTGCATTGGAAGTTATAAGTATACAAAGAAATTCAGGGTAACCACTCGCAAAAGTTTTCAAATTTTCTAGATCTTAGTATTTGTTGTTTATTTTTACAACAAGATCACTATGATTTGAAAATTTTATGATAAAATCGCTTACTAAAGATGTGCGAAAAAAATACAAAAGCAACCATAGCTGGCAACCCTATCATTGTTTTTCCAAATAAATTTTAACTGAATATTGCCTACAATAAGTTTAATTTGCCATATGAATTTTGTTATGATTCCATGATGGCACTGGAAGCTATAGGGCACAGAGCTTTATTTTCCTCGGAGAAGTTTTAAAATTTGTGACACTAAAATTACCATAGCTGCAATTTCAACCGTTCAGAGTAAGATTCAGCTACTGTGTGAATTTCGTCGAAATCTGAGGACTGAATCAGAATTTAAAGGGCCAAAAGCATTTATTTTTTTCTTAGTGATTTTGCGAAATGGCACCCCTGGCACAGAATTGCCCACATTTCAAAATCGCTTCTATCAGATCTGGTCCTACTTACGACCAATACATTCTGTTAATTTCAACTGTATCTGATTATCATGTTGTGAGTTTCTGTGAACAGAAGTTTTTGATGCTAAAAATATGGGTAAATTGAGGAAGGGCTACCATTCACGTCCGACATGGAACTTCAAAAGTTTGACAAAGCATAAGACAAAAGACAAAGCATAAGATTTGTATATGAGGTGCTTTTTTTCTTCAAAACAAAAATTTTTCAGGAAAGTCGATGGTTTGAAGGTTTTCACTTTCAGCGCCTGTCGTAGCTACAGTGTTGCCAGCACGTTCATACAAAACTATTTAAGTATACAACCTAGTAACATCAATACGTTTTGTAAGTTTTGTAATGATTCAATAAATATGTCAAAAATTATCGCGATTCAAAAAATATCAAATTTTCCCAATCTCATTTTAGACAACTGGCGCACGCACATGGTTAAAAATTTCCCAAACCTCATCAAATCTTTATTGAAAACACGTTCGAAATTCATTTTGCAAATTTAGTTTTTTTGAAAACAATTTTTTGATACAATAATAGGCATATCTAAAATATCACTAAAATCACCGTCGGCGCCAAAGGGTTAAAGATAATTATCATTTGGTAAAATTTGGACCTATCTTGCGTACACATTAATGTAGACAATGGTGTCCAGTCAGTTTCCCTGGAGACTTTCCTTTTCTTGTTGGGGATCAATCCTTCAGCCGCATGGTTGGACTGTGAAAGGAAGACCTTAGTGTGTCCGACCACATTAGAAGAGATTCATTGATTCTTTGTGAGTATTAACTAAGCAAATACAGGCACACCAAAGGCTATCTCAAGGTCCTGTAGTGGATACGTCAAATCTTGCTTGGTATTGACGCTAGTAATTTCACTCCCTTCAACACCACCGTACCCCATACCCAGAGCAGACTCACTATATTTAATTTGACGACAAAGTTCAACCGTATCCTGTTCTTTTAACCAATTTTGAAAGTATTCAGAAATCTATGTACCTACCGCTAAAAGTGCAGTTTATCTTTCACTGTAAATAGTCATACGTTTTCCCTTCCACTTTTCTTCAGTCGCCCAGCAGGGAGCTAGAAAGTAGTGCATATTTCTGCTTAAAAATCAGAAACACTTTCTCTGAGAGAGATAAACACCATTTACAAGCTGATGCTGTATCTAAAGTCGAAATTTTTTTGCGGAGCCTAAAGAAATCACAACATCGTACAGTAAAATACTGCTTGCAGTCATAAGGAACCACGAATATTAATGAGACCTTGTGGGAAGCTATAAAGCTTAATATGCGAATATGCGCCAATCTGCAAATTTGATCGCACAAATTATTCTTAAGGATCGCTTGCAGAACAGTAGATATCAGCCGCTGAAGTTAAAAATGGAGCTAAATGATAACAACGTATGCCGCGAAGAAACCAAGCTCAAACCATACATCACAAAAATTTGATGCTCAACACTGACATCAATGTATAAACTTTTTAATTAGCACTCAAAAAGCAATAAACGATAATTATCGTCCTCGAGATATTACAAAATATTTTCAACAAAATTCAAAGAATACAAATGAAATTTTCTGAAACTTTTCAGTCTGAACAACTCAAAATTACGAAATATTATCTGTAAATGCGTTGAAGTCCTTAGGCTAAACCACCTTCCAATATTTGAAGATAATACGAAATGTGGGAGGTGGAGAAGCGAAGACAAGACGGCAATTATAAAATTCAATATTGAAGTGCCGGTTCTCATCGTTACGTCCTCGGTAACTTCAAGTTGGAAACTGTCGGAAAGAATTTTACTTCCATTTATTTCAAAGCAGTACTTTACTGGCGATAGTTTTATAATTTCGTACTGCAAAGTTTTCTGAGCATCATATTGAAGTTTCCTGTTTTCAACTTATGCAATAGTTTGCTATTCTCTTTTTTTTTTGCTGTGGAGTGAGTTTTCTCCTGTCGTGTTAAGAACATTTTATGAGCGTTGTTGAAGGGAGTTTCTATGAAAGTTATTGGCTATGAGAAAATTTAATTTCATATTTATGTGCCTAGTTTGCTCAGCGGAAAAATTTTCGATTTTTGGCAAAACTATAGAAACGTTTCGTGTCGAACTTTCATGCCCCATAGTTGTAAGTGAATTTCAGTTTGCATGAACATCAGTCGGAGCTGAAGACAATCACTTTTAATTTGCAGCTTCATTTGATGTGGTTTTCTTGGCAAAATTATGTTTAATGGAACATTCAATAAGATTAACGTGCTGAAACTTTGTTTCCTCAGCCGAAAAAAATACAACCAGTGCCAAACACTAAAACACAATGAAAATGTAATTAAACTTAAGCACAAATTATCACCGTGCAGCGGCTGCACAGTGTTTCGCGCCCCAACATCTAATTTTCATTGCCTCTTCGAGTCAAAGTCCCACAGAACTAATTTAATAAGTAGGTACTTTCACATACATACATGCTATGGCAGCACCAATTCTAGCCATGTGTTCTCAACTAAGGCGTCAGAGGAAGGCAAAAACATTTTCAAGCCACATTACATCCTCCATGCCTCGTAATCCTTCACAGGTGTCGACAATCATAAAGTTTTGCTCAAAAGCAAAGTGAAAGTTGTTCACATTAATATGGAAATATGTGCAACCGCAACCGCATCTTATGTTCACTCACACATTCTCAAATGTGCTTCACACCAAACCGTACCGGAGACTCGTTGCTGGAATGGTGTCTTTCTCACTTTCTTCCGGCTTGCTCAAGGACTGACACCGAATCTTTCAAAAATATACGTTGATTATTCCGGTGTGCGTTAAAGTTAGCCTTATTAGTTTCTATCTACGAGTCGCAGCAAATTGGCTCACCACGAATGAATATTCATGAGTTCACCAAACTTTCCTAATGAATATTTTCATACAAAATATATTAAAGTCTTTCAAAAGTGAGAATTAGTGTGGAAGCCGGCTTGCTCATTCTGTAACTACTACGACATCGGTTCTGACGTCAGGAGTATAGTTAAAAGTACATATTCGAGTCTGATTGAAGTTTTTAGTTTTCCTGTGGTCGTCTCCTGTTGATTCTTTTGAGAATAAAGAGAACAAACTGCGGCTTGTAAAATAGTTGTAAAGAACTTTAGCAGAAATATTTGTGAAGGAAGCTTTCTTTGCCTTGGATATTTTTTTCAAGATCATTTATCTCAATATAAAAATAAATGTTTTAAAAAATAGTGTTAAAATGATAAATCCAGATAAAGAACTAGAATTTTCAATAATTAGGTAAACATTTAAAAACTTGGGTAAACATTTTAAATTGTTCTGATTATGGTATACAGCCATTTTATGAATTGTACAGGTTCGTTTGTATATACTGCCTGACTAATAAGTCTCGGGAATGAGTCTCTCATACCGCCCGCGTTCATTGTTTTCTAATACTTGTATTTTTCGTAGCCTGGAAGCAAAGTGGTTCAATAGTGTGTCAAGGTTTTCACTATAGACACATATATTCACTATCGAGTTTGTTTGAAATTTGTTGTTGGGATTAACATTTCTAGATCTAAAGCATTTAAAATGTTAGAAAAAGCATTTGATAAGTGTTTTGTATGCACAACCAGAACTGCATGGTACAAAGCGTTCAAAGAGGGTCGTGAAGCCGTTGACGATTTGCCTAGTTCATAATGGCCATCAATCTCAAATAATGAGAAAAACGTCGATAAAATCAAAAAACTAGTGCTCAATAATAGTCGCTTCAGTCTCAAAGAGCAAGTTCGTGAGATCAGTATTTCTCGTGGATCAGTTTGGACTATTGTAGTTGATGTTTAGAGCATAAGACGTGTTGCAGCCCCGTTCGTTGCAAAAGACCTCAATTTTTTTCAAATGTAGCATCGTATTTGGGTGTGTGAAACCATGCTAAAACGAGTGAATGCGGCCACCACATTCATCGGACATTACAGTTGATGATTCTTAGGTCTATGAATAAGATATGCAAACTATCCACCAACCATCGGAATGGTGCATGCTGAACGACCCGAACCTAAAAAAAAAACTCTAGCGCACCTAAACCGCTAGAAGAATCGTGCAGATTTTGAGCAATAGAAGAAACGTGCAGATTTTGAATGCATACTCTACCACACGAGCTCCAGCCTTTTTCGAGTGCAACACCACTTTGATCGAAACAACGCATTTCAACTCATAGGGTGCACAGGATTTCAGGACCAAAACTTGCACGAATTTCAAGATTTAGGAAAGCCAAACACTGCAAAACTTTGAAAGCAGCATAACATAACATCAACAAAGAAAATGCTCAGAGCTTGCAGCACTTAACCAGCACTGCAACTGAAAGTCTCCTTCAATTGCCTCACGTTAAAATTAAATGAATCTATCGATCGCGATTTTACTCGATGATTTTGTCGAAAGTTACAGGAATAGAAAGGTGTTTGAGATCGAAAAACGAAAGATGTTTGGGACCGAAAAATTCCTAAAACTTAGAAAATTTAAACATTGGTAACTTATTTTCATTGCAAATGTTCGCGATATATGAGTACTTAATGTAAGCATTTACTGACGCGAAAATAGCAAAAAAAAAATGCCTTGCACTGGCACCCTTCGCTAGCATCAAAGCCAAAAATATATCACTCCTGCCTCACATTGAAATCAAAATGCGAATTTCGTTTTGATCCGATGGCTGCATTGGATGTCATAGGGATACAAACAAACTTAGGGTTAACAGTCCTAAAAGTAATCAAATTTTCGAAAACTTAATATTTGTTGTTTATTGTCATTACAAGATCATCACCGTTTAAAAATTTTACGAAAAAATCGCTTAATAAGGATATTGCAAATAAATAATAAACCAACTATAGCTGGCAACCCAATCATAGTTTTTTTTACCAAGTTCCTCTTGAATAATGCCTATAATAAGTTCTATTTATCATATTAAATTCGTTTTGATTTCATGACTGCACTGAAAGTTATAGGTCATACAGCTTGATTTTCCTGAGCGAATTTTGAAAACCCAAGGCACCAAAATTACCATAGCTGGCAGCACCAACCGAAGTTTTTAACCAAATTTCTACCAAAGACTGCTTAGAGTAAGGTTCAGCTACTGGTAACTGAATCAGAATTCATAGGGCAAAAAACAGTTTTTTTTTCTTGATAATATTTCAAGATGGCACCACTGGCACAGAGTTGCCCGGCATTTCCAAATCGCTTTTACCAATTCTGGTCCTACTCAATACCAATACATTTTGTGAATTTCAACTGTATCTGATAATTAGGTCGTGAGTTCTCGTTAACATGCTTAAAATATAGGTTAATTGGAAGAGGGTTACCGCTCTCGTCCGATGTTAAATTTCAAAAGTTTTACTTTGGTTGTATAGACCAAATATAAGATTTTTGTATGAGTTAGTTTTCACTGTGAAAAACGAAAATTTTTCAGGAGAGTCGTTGGTGTGAAGGCTTTCACTTTCTAGCTGCAGGGTTGCCAGCATAAAAAACAATACGCATCAACAACTTAGTAACAAGTATACGTTCTTTATATTTCATAATGATTTGATAATCTGGTCAAAAGTTATCGCAATTCAAAAATTTGCAAATTTTCACAATCTCATTTTAGGTGCCTAGCGCACACATCGGGTTAAATATTTCCAAATTATCATCATATTTACATTGAAAATACGTTCGAAATTAATTGCATAAACTTCATTTTTGCGAAAGTTATTTGTTGACAGAAAAATATGTATATTTAAAATATCACTAAAATGATCCGGCGCCAAAGGGTTAAACATTATTTACTTTTTGTGAGACTTGGCACTATTCTGCATATACAACAATGTATCCTGAAAATTTCAGTTCAATTGGATAGCGCATTTATAAACAATATTTGGGTGCTAAGAGGCATTTGAAAAATAGTGATCTTTAAAAAAACATCTTTGGAAGATCTCTTTACACCATGATAATCCATCGTTTCACTAAGCTATGATTGTGAACGAAATTTCGAACTCTCGAGCTACGAATATAATAGAATGACTGATGAACTCTTTTGAAGACATAAAGATGAAATCACTGAAGGAACTCAAAGCAATCGCAAAATATGACTGGAAAATATATATGGCTGATTGGACTATTCATTAGAAGCAGTGTTTCACTTCAAATTAAGCCTATTTGAATACCATATTTGAACCAACCAAGTAAAAACAAAACAAATATTTAAAAAAACAGACTCTCCTCCAAATACATTCGATCATTGTATTACTGCAGTCACTAACGTGAACTCTAGAAAAAATAAGTAAACAAATGAATTCGAATGTACTTGAAATAATCTTGTGTCATAACTGGACAGTTGATTGTATTTGAGTTGTTTAGTCCCGACTTGAGTTGTATATTTTCACGCATCAGACTAGAATCATCTCATTGCCTGAAATAAAGCTTTCGACAGATATAGATTTCCGTTTGATATTTCTCTCATTTGATCAAGTAAATGTTAACAATTTTATGCAATCGTATATGATTAAAAAAATTCAACTTGCGGCTGCAATCGACCATTGTCCGGAATCAATAAGTTTTATTCTGTATCTTTATATAATTCTGTATCTTTATATTCACGTACATTCATTTAGTTTGTTTTTATTATGAATTCTTTTGAAGCATATATATTTAGAAAATATGTTGAATTTTATATTTTTTTTCATTTGTGTTTATATATTAATAATTGTCTGTTGAGTTATATGTAATTGTGCCTTCAAACTGCATTCGTAGTTTCATACAATTAAATCAAAAGAGAGTAATAAAAAAATCATCCAGCTGGCGTCGGTCGTAAAGATCACCACTTCTATCTCTACTTCTTAATTTTGATAATTTGAACATCGTCCGTGTGGGTAAATCAATGTGATTCAACCCAGTAGGACCACAAGCATCGATGACTTTTACCATGCATTCTTTCATTAATATAATGATGACTGGTAATCATTACGTCATCATTATCGGATCGTTTTCGCCATACCGCATCGATGAATTTAACATTGCGATGTCATTATAAGTAGCGATACTCGCTCTGTTTTGCATGACTCTACCCTTCACTGTGCATGACTTTGTCATGCAGTAAAGTAATTAGTAGATAAGCACACATGAATTTTTGTACCAGAATGATTGTTTTCGCATTACTTTACACATGATATTGTCATGCATTATTTTGGAATTCATAGGCATTAATGAAAGAGTGCATGGTAAAAGTCATCGATGCTTGTGGTCCTACTGGGAAGCATCAAACGCTACTCTACACAACCCCCACGGCCCACGACCTAGCTAGCAATGGGAGCACTCAGGGCAATGTTTATGGAATAAGCTCCAAAAAATTTCAAATAACATTGGCGGCAGTTTGGGACAGGAGCTATTGTTGTTTCCAATGCGTCTGTTCTGGATAGCATTGTTCTGTTATGGGCATTGGAGCAAAAAAACACGGCTAATGCAACCGAAAGTGTTTCATGCCCTTTTATATCAAGCCCAACGAAATATATTTTAAGTATTTCCTTTAAGGTCGTATACTGCCCTACTAAGCGCAAAAGCGGTATCTCAAAAATCGAAAAATTGATTTTTATAACATTAGAAAGCTTAAAACAATACACATCTAATGGACTAAGCATTTTAATTGTATCTTATTTAAAACATTTCGTCAGGTTTATGCCAAAACCATTAATGTGCTTAAATGCTATTTCGAGTAAAATCAATTTGAAAATTTGACATAATACGAGTATTATAAATCAATTTTAAAATATAAGAAGCATTTTTTTTTTGAATTAAGGAAGATAATATTCTAATACTATTCCGTTACACTAAAACAATGAATCTGCACATTCATGATTTTGGTGTAACGCATTTGGCAAATACTTAGTTTTTAGGTGATTCATAAAATTGAAATTTTGACTTTGTGTAGGCATAAAATGGAATTTTACATTTCCGGTTTTGGCAAATTGTTTGTATGAAAATTTCGCGTACAGTGACATGAAAAACTGAAAATCACCAAAAAAGCACATTCATGGTGTTGGCGTACACCCGACGATATGGAAAACACATTAAGAAAGTTTTCTAAATCTAAGTACCCGATGTATCCAAGATTCATAGCTGAGCGGAAGATCGCTCACCGAGAAAAGTGGAGTAAAGAGAATCCCCCACCAGCTCCAAACGAACCCAGTTCCTCGTCGCCTATCTCAGTTTTACCTTAGATCACTAAGGAAATGAGTGGTTTATCAATAATACTACTTTTACAAAACTTCAATTATTTCGAAACTCGCTTTCATTGAGATACCGCTTTTGCGCTTAGTAGGGCAGTATGATGCTTCATCGTTAAATTGATCCAACCAATCCGATAAACAAAACTATTGAAACACCCTATGTTTCTGAAAATTTGACGTTGTATATACTGTGTCTCTAATAGTTTTCAGAACTGCAATCAAAATTTTATTTCTGTACTTCGTATTTATTTTATTTTGCATGTAATAGCATTTCCACTTGCATTCTATAATCAGATACTAGTGGCTCGAAATTGACCAGAATAAAAATAGCCGTAATTTAATCTGAATCCTCTAATTGAATTCGCACCTTTCGTTATCATCTTGCATCCAACCGATTCCGACGAAACACACAAACGGAATGGTGAACCCATTTCAAATTTACAATGTGCATTTCCGTCTCCGTATCTCGGGATTGCAATACGCCCAGACCATGTGGCTTCGCATAAACAGTCCCTGTTTGCCCATATGCGAGTCTAATTCATGTTTGCCGCTCCATGTGCTATAAATTTTCGTAGATACAGGAAGCGCACGTTCAGTTTATGCAAGGACATGCTTAGATTCGAACTGGGAGCGCGATGTGGTATTGGTGGTGGCAGATGCTATTGCTGTTGCTATTGCAAATCCAGGCTTCTCTCATTGTCGTCATATGATTTAGTTACACTCTATGAATATTTCCTAACTAAATCTGGATTGGATAAGGTTGTTTACATCCCAGCAGTCAAATGTTTTCGAGTGAAGTTAATTTCAATGAAGTGATATTATAAAATTGTAATGGAACTCTTGAGTTTAATTCCAATTTTATTAAATGTTAGATGCATTCAATATCTAAGATACTCATATAGCTAAGAAATATTTCCAGATCTATTCATACTCTTTGAAACGAAGTTTTGGTGATCCATCAAGAAATATTCCACAGCTACTAACTACTGAAGGCAACTCTATTCTTCACACTGTACGATCAACAGAATGCAAACGAGGCTTACGCGATATCGCCCCGACAGAACGAATGAAAAGTTAAGTCGAAATTTAAATTCAAATATTTGCAGCACGTCATTGTGCATTTCGTTTTGCATAAACAATTAGGTGGACCAGAGTGCTTTGCATGATGCGAGCTGTGGTTGCTGCAAGTTATTTTCACCGACCACCTACACAACCCTTCCAATCCTTTAGCCCTCGAGTTGCGGTAGCCCGAATAGCATGGTGACTTTCGTGAGTGGCGGTAAAATTTCTTTCCGCTGACATCATTGAGATGGGATGCTGAAAGAAGAGTATGTATGGAGCAACGCCAGCTAACCGCTTTTTGAACGTGCCCAAAGAAAAATGAGAATCTAATGGAAAATTTCATACAGGAGTGAATAGAAACACAGAGCATTCAAATGGCTGCCTAGCGATACCTGCTTGTACCCGGAAGCAGTGTAATTTCCGTTTTGTCGAAACTTTGGTTTTTGGCCCCGACATTGTGCTGGGCCATACAACATAATTAGTCCGAATAGATTCGCAACGACAACGTGATAGAATATTTACCGTCAAAATGAACCGCAAACGAAATTTCCGGTGATTTTCATAGAAGCCAAGTGCAATACACATGAACATATGCATTTCGGATGCTTTATTTTCGGATCTGTAGTTTCGCATCGGTGAACCGCAAAGATTAGTTCTTGTGTTTTGCTGCGAAATTTTGGGTTGCGACTTAAGTATTATGATCTAGATAGTTTCTAATATAATTTCAAAAGTTATTTGTGAAACATTGAAAGCAATTGCAATTAGATATTGCTCGCAATTAAATTGTGAGTTGTATTGTATGTATTATGGCTATGGTCAATGATAATCGAGAAGTGGGACTAATTGTGTTATCCCTTATTTTTATTTTTTGGCTGAAGCACCATCTGGTCGGTAGCAGCCTAAATTTGCATAGCATGCAAATTGTTAACTTTTCAATAATACAAAGAATAAACTAAATTTTTAAACATTTTGAGAAATTCAAGCCAGTTTTAAACTTTTTACGAGTGAGAGCCGGTTTAGACGAGCGGTGTTGTGCTTTGCCAGCACAGAGTTTACTGGACGATGGTGATTGCTGTAAGTTTAGACGAGCGGTGTTTTGCTGTGCAAGCACACATTTTTTTAATGCATCATAATCAGAATAACTATGCTACAGATACGGAAAAAAAAGGAAAAATTGCTTCAATGCATGACCGAAGGGTGGCTGTAGTAATAAGGCAACAGTTTGCAAAATATTTTGTAATTGAGGGAAAATTAGATTGACAAGAACAAGGAACACTAAATTAAAATAATAATGCAAATTTGTTACCTAAGGCGCGGAAGAAATTGAATTCTACAATTGATCTATGCTAGAATTCATTAAAAATAATAATTTTGTTTAAATTGGACAGTGATGCTTTAATGGCGCAGTGTCGGTTTACAAATTCCAGCCGATCAAAACACCCCAGCTATGGCTGGTAAATCTCTTTCAAACTACATTCACTTTTTTTTAGAAGCTGCTACCAGTTGTAATTCCTTCGCAAATTGGCTTTTTTGTACTTGAATTTTGCTACGGATTGCATACATACCATATAAACTTTTCATTTTGAAGTAAATGTCCTCTAAACTTTTTTCCGCATATTTCTATTTACATATATAGTTTCTGTGCTTAGAATCATATAAACTTTCTTTGCACTCGTACTCCAATAATAAAATAGTTATTAATTCCTGGTTCCTAATAAACTTGTCCGACATTTTCACTTGCAATTTTGATCAAGTTTTATCGATGCGCTCTATTGAACGTCTTAAAGCAGACTAAATCACACTTTCCAACAAAAAATGTCTGAGCCCCAGACTGTTTTGAAGAAGAAGAACCAAGAAAAACGGCTGCTGTGCTCGATCATCGACTAGAAAATTTGTGCTTGCTGTTCCGTTCCGTCCTTCACTTCCTTTTCCTAAAAGCTCGTGCTGGGTCCAGCAAAATATCGCTCGTGTGAACCGACTCTAAAACGGCCCACAGACACGGAGATCTGGTCGTCGACTTGGTTGCAGATATACAATATCTGCGACCAAATTCTCTGTCTGTGGGCTAGTCTCAGATCTAGTTTGTTCGCAAATATCGCAAGTCTCCAACCAAGTCGGCAGCCAGATCTCCGTGTCTGTGGGCCGTTTAAGCAATTGTAATAATTATTTTATCATATGAAATTTATTACAAACAGATTATTTATGTTTTATTTAATTAGTTTATTTTATTTAATCTACACAATAAAGAGAGAGCAAATATTCAGCGTGGTAGAAACATTACGAAAATTTCCTGAAAGAAACTCTCAATTGGATATTAATTTGAAAGACCATCTGGACAAAATAAGAAGCCCAATATCAACAAAAGATTACATGTGACCAAAACCAAATTGATTTTTGACAATCTTATGAATTTTTCTAGTTTAGATTGTCTCTCCAATATGTGATATCGTATTTGCAGTCAACATAAAATCTAGTTAGTTTTAAATAAAATAAGCCAACATATCTCTCTAGAAAGTAAAATTACTGTTCAATTATTTCAACATTTGATATTACATCGTCTACAAAATTAGAGACACCGTAAATGTAAAGACAGTAGTGTGTAAACCCTAATTTAAGATCCAGCTTACCGTGTAAAAGAAAATAAATACTGAATAAAATAAAATTATTCGGAGAATTTCCTTGACCTGCAACTGTTAATATTTTTCCGGAAAACTAATTTTTTACACTTTATCCTGTCGGTCTTATAATCGTTAGGTCCACAAGTAGTACTGTCCAAAGGTTTGTGCATCTAATCTGGTCCATGGTCCAATTCTCGAGGTGCCCTGATTACATAGTGAATTTTGTCCCAGCACGTATTATTGTATCGCACGTATTATTGTATCCGTAAAAAAAGCAATGGACTTTAATATTATGCAATCATCCGAATAAAAGAGATATTGAAAGCCATGCCAGTAAAAACCGTTTTTATAAATGTAACTAAATTGGGGAAAAGAAGGGGATCCAAAACCAAAAATACCAATAAATAGACAAGAAACAAAATTCACAATCAGTGATCATTGCTTAATGTAGTCCGATAGCCAATCATAAAGTATTCCATAAATTCCAATGGTAAAGAGTTTTCTAAGCAACAGGCAGGGCCATCTTTGCGCATGGGCACACTGGGCACGTGCCCAGGGCCCCGCGATCTATGGGGCCCTTCAGTTCTAGATCACCAAACCGTAAGTAGATTTATTTTGCGAAAATTAAACTATAATTACCTGACTATATTTAACAACTATCTATCTGCTTTTATAGTAATCTCATGGACCAGGGGCCTCACTGGCAACTCTATCTGCTTATTCGTGTGTGATTTCCCTAGGTTGACGTGGCTGCCGATCTTCAGCACACATAGGCACAGGAGAGGCCTGTTCCCTAAATTATTCGTAAATGAATAAACCAGTGATGCTCAAGCCTATACCCGCGTGTGAATGCATAAGGACTGGCAGAAGCTGGCAGAAGAAATTAGAAAACGATAAAAGTGCTGAAAGATAAAAGTTGCTGTATTCGCCTTCGAAAAAATCTGTATTTTGTTTTTCTTGCTGCTTATTGAACCTTTGTGATGTTAACCTGTGTTCTCCAGTTGGATGTAATGATTGGAAAAAATTAAAAACGAGTGGATTACTGGAAAAGTGCTCTTAAACGGGTTGCCGCAGTTATAAAATTTTCGGCACCGTTAAAGCTTCCGTTCCGAGGTGACAATAAAATTATTAGATGGAAACAATGGAAATTATTTATGATGTTTGGAGTTATTAAGTGAATTTGATGAATTTCTTGCAGATCACCAAAAAAATTGGGAATCCTGGAAAGGGACACATTTTTTATTTGTTAGCGAATATTTGTAATGAGTTTATTGGCGTAATGGGAAAACATATCCTAAAAATATTATAAATGAAGTTAATTCAGCTAAATATTTTTCGATTAGCGTTGACTGCACGCCGGGCTGTCTCATACTGACCAGTTAACTTTTATAATTCGATACGTAAAAAACAGTGTTCCAACTGAAAGATTTTTTGAATTTATACCTATCCAAGGTCATGAATTAGAATAGTGGATCATTCTGAAATTTTTATAGAATTAAGGATTGCAGAGGGCAATGCTTCAAATATGTCAGGAGAGTATGCTGGTCTGCAAGCGAAAATCAAGGAGAAGTGTGAAATGGCTACCTTTGTACCATGTGCGGGACATTCTCTAAACTTGGTAGGTCTTCATGCCACTGGGTGTGTACGAGAGGCAAACATTTTTTTTTTAACGGTTCAAAAACTATAGAACTTTTTTTTTTTGATTCTACCCACCGATGAAATACATCGACTGAATATTTAGGTTCAAAAACAATTCTTAAAAGTCATTTTGAAACCAGATGGTCTGCTGGTGCGGAGCTGATGCAGTCAGCATCTTAGATTAAAGTCGTAAACAAATTGTAGAAGCCTTGACTTCTATCGCGGAGGACGCAGAACAGCAACAAGAAACTAAGCACGAAGCTCTTGGTTTGTCCAAAAAAATGGAAAGCCTGGAATTTATTTTACTTTAACACCATATTGGAAAGAATAGATAAAACAAGTTCTTATTTATCTTCAGAACAATACTATAACAATGGACGTTGCAACTAATTTGTTAACTTCACTTGATGATTTTATATTTACGGATAAATTTGATGACTTCGAATATTGCGCCAAAGGGAGAAATCCGGAATGTGACTACAAGGACCTATTTTAAAGAATAAGAGGTAGAAGTTCACGTCAGGCATTATTTGATGGCTCTGCGTCATCAGTCCAACTAAATGGGAAAGAGAAATTCTAAGTAGAAACTAAATACTCGTACATCTAGAATTTTGATTACCTGTTCCTGTCCTTTTCTATATGCTGTTGTTAATAGCCCTCTGTCTTAGGGGCCACATTTATCTTAAAGTGCTCAAGGCCCCAAATTTATCTAAGACGGCTCTGGCAACAGGGCTGATTTCATCAGAAGCCTTGCTAAAATATATATAGATAGAATTAACGTGAAGTAATAAATTATATGAATTGGTAAAAAAAAATAATTATATAACTGAAGGGTTGTCAGCATTGGCAGATATGCCATTTTTGTGCTGACATGCCATTTTTAAATTTTCGAATAAAATTATTAAAAAGCGATGCAACAGATATTTCAATTTTCAAAGTTTTGATCCCAAAAATGTTGTACCTTATAGCTTCCGACGTAGTCATCGATTGAAACGTAAATCATAAAGTAAGTTGTTCTCATTAGGTTTAAAATTTTTACCAAACTTACAAAATTTTCTATAAACATTTTCTGTAAAAGTTTCTTTGTGCAAAAAATATTTTTTTATTGGAGCTCTACAATTCAAGTAGATGCAAATAATGAGGTATTTTTTTTTGTTTTACACCAACGACATAAATTATAACAACTGTACTTTGAATTTTATTTTTGTTTTTGATATACGTTGCATCAAACACAGCTTTTACGATATATCTCATTTTAATGATATGAAAAGAAAAAAATTAAAATCATATGTTTCTGAAAAATTTAAATGAAATGAGCATTACCTTCACTACCTGCAAACTTTCCGATAAAGCATATTTCAATACATTCAGAACCATGGCATAGAGCAATAACTAATTATCTCAATTTAATAAATAGGTTTCCAATTAAAAATATTCATCGCTAGGTTAAAACACCATTTATAAAAGCACAAAAAATCTCTTCTGTACTCACTAGCACCATACAACATAGTCGAAAGAAGAAATGGTAAAAAAATAGGAGAAAATGTAATATCCCAGCAAATGTAAGACAGGACAAATATCAACGAGAACGTGAGATGAAACTCAACTCTGCCAGGCTATAATCAATCGGCAGAACTTATTTTGTCGTGTGTTCAAGGAAAAAGTCAAACGTGACCAGCGTCTAACAAATTACGAAGCGTCTGTCATTTCAACACGGACGTGACCCATTCCTTTATTGTCACACTTACACTCAACTATAGAGTTATTTTTTGCCACAAAATGAGAAAATTGCAATAAAAATACACACATACGAGTATATGAAAGTAGTTTTCTGTCATCAAGACCGAAAGAGATTTTAATGATTCAAGCTATGTGATAGGCAAAGTTAAGAGCGGTGTGGCAATACCAAGGGCAAAAATTAAAAATATACATTTCTAAGTCTTGATTTCAATTCAAGTTGATTTAATCTAATGAGGTTTAATTTATTTTCCACCTGCATAAAGCAAAATACTACTTTATTCCCGAATCAAGTTTCATTCAGTAAATTTTCGAAAACAGAATACAATTTTACTTTAAATTGCACTTGTAGGTGCAATTGCATCATATCCGAATATTTACTTGAAATCCCTTCATAATGTTTAAAAGGAAATGTCAATTAATTTCGAAGGCAGCATAGAACGGTTGAAATTTCAATTTTAGTGAACATCAAATAGAAGTCCCTTCTATATACTTTTGAGTGACTAAAGTTAAACAATACCTTGAGTCTTGGACATTGGTTATCTCATACAAACGGTGATTTGCTCAATGTCCGACAAGACAACGCTAACGAGTAGCTCAAGCTATATGGCCAAATCCAATGTATAGTTAAACTGTCGATGTTACGAGTACAAAACTTCGAAGGATATAATAATTAAGCACTTTGAAATTACTTCGGACTCGTATCCGTAGCTTCATCTTACGAAAGAATCGCTCCAATTTAAAATGAGGTAATAGTTGCGAGTGAGTTCAAGTTTACTCTATGTGTCCTAATAAGTTACCGAAACGAAAAAAGAAGAGCGACGCATCATCGAGACATCATTCGTTTGAGAGAAAATTGGTTTTAAATCTGAATGTATATATTCGCCAAACCAAAGATTCAAATTAGAATCTCAAGAGCTATTGGGTAATCGTATCTTTTTCTATAACCACAACCAAATCACGCAATCCATTTCGAGCTCTGTTCTCTGTCTCCTCGACATTCACACCGTTTGATTTCCCAATGGGACACAATACTTTCCCTAGCTGGCTTACGTGACTACTTTATTTCAGTGACAATCAATATAAGTATGGAAGACGATGCCAAGTAGAATAGCAAGAGGAATCTAAAGGACCTTCATCTTCCGACACAAAGAATATTACACTTATGCGAAGAAAGTCAAGAAAAGTTCCCTTTCTTCGGCTACGGTCTAATAACTCCTAGCGAACTAATTAGTAAGTTTTGTGCGAAAAGGCTTAGACATTGCCAAAGTAAATAAAACTTTGTTTTCTCAAGTCGTTTTTGTCATTTGCCGTAGTCAAACTTGCCTTTGTTGGACAACGTAGATAAAGACAAGAACACTAAATCCACTATGAGAATCTTTAATCTACTCCCAAGTCGTGCTCTTCGTGTGCTGTGTAGTATTTGCTCTGACATCAGGTAGTAATCCTGTTAAGAGCTTTTAAATAGGTTGAATTTCGAACTTGAGATACAGTTTTCGGGTATGTGAACATAATGTTAACGTTTGTTAATGCACATAATGTTAATGCTTTGATGCATGAACGGTTTGTGAGAGATATGTATGTATACGTTAATAAATAGAATTTGTGTGTATATTACTGTTGGATTGGGTTCGATGCCCAATGTCCTGGGTTATTTTGCAATGTACTCCTTAATTCCATCACAACAAGTTTTAGTATATTTAATATAACCTTAAGATTATGTAAGCAACCAGATCAATCATTGATCTACTTTCACGAACAGCTATGATCACCCACCGGAATTTGAGTCTGGTTGGTGAGTACATAAGTCAAATAGGGGCAAAGTGTAGGTTGGAATTAATCAAGTTAGAATAAATCGTATGGTTATAAAGAATGTTTTCATCAATTCCCACCCCACGAACTACAACGGGCCGCAATGGGATCCAGGAAAGATCCAAGAATAGGTAATATGATGCTTGATTAATAAGCACCTATTGAGATGGAAGCTAGCTAATACCTTAAGTGAAAGTAGTAAGAATCTGTTCTACATACGATATGCTGCATTCACAGTCAAAAAAAATAACATAGCAAACTTATTCTCAGCTATGGTCCAAACATTTTACACATGAAAATGTAAAACATGTTTTCAAGCAAAACTGAATGATGGTTTCAGCCAAACTAACCTGCAGACAAGACTCCTAAAGGTCGCTGTGAAGTCCTGGGCACAAGAACCTTCTTGTGCGGAGAGCTTTTGACTTTGATTGCACTAATGAAGGGAATGATTCGCGTGGCAGCGGCCAATCAAATGGGCATTGCTTTTTTGGCAGGCATGCATCCAACGTGGCTCGGTGCCCCTTACAACAACTTCTCCCGGAGCTGTAGATGAAAGGAGGAAAAAAGAATAGTTCGGGACCTCCTGTGTAAACGCCCGACTCTGTAAGAAGAAGGAAGCAGAAACTAATCGAAGTAGCATTGGTGGGTGTGAAAAAGATCATCCAGCTTCTCATTAAAATGTGCTCTTGGGTGCCTAAGTAAGTCTTTTTTGGTGTCTTTCAGAAGGAGGCAGCCTACGTAAGTTCAGTATTTTTTGATACACCTCTTTTTTTGAATTTGAGAAATATTTTTATTATAAATTATTTGTACAATCTTAACCTAACTTACAGTTTAATTTACAAGAAAACTAGCTTAAAATCTGCCGGCTATACTATTTTGGCCTACTGGCTCTTATCGTTTTTTTTTTTTGGTTTTTTTTTGCATAATCTTTGTTTCTTACACACTAATTATATTATATAGCCTGTACAACAGCTGGGATTACACTGGTTATAGTTTCCTGAAACATTACCTTACAATTAAATTACGATCTAACCTATGTCTAATTGTAGTTACTTAGCCTAATTACATCTAATCTTAACCTAGGTCTGAAATCTAGCCCCTTCTGTTTGACGGGTGGCCTGTGTAGTCGAAAAGCGCAATGATATTATCGCGGGGCGTATAAATGGCTCATTAGAGCCACCTGTACGCCCTAGTGTCCGAATTAGCCCATTCAATACATCTCTTTAAGATTCAGAAATTATATTTGCTTTTCTTGCTTGCTTTCTTAGCTTACTTTGAGACAGCTTTTTGCACAAGACAGCAACTTTTCATCGCAGATCAAATAAATCATACTACTCTTATCTTGTCAATATCCTGATATATGGTTTTTTAATGTAGTATCAGTGTTAAGTATTACTGTCTGACTTTTCTTTTGTGATTGCCTCATAAGTCTGTCGCATGCACTTTGAATTCATATATGTGTAATCCTCTTTTTTTCTATTAATCATAAGCTTTTATGGTAGTTTATTTCTCAACATAGCACGATTTATTGACTAAGTAATATCAACTTGTTGGCAGAAAATTTGACTTGAGAAAAAAGAGCCACTTTCCTTGTTTTTTATTAATGTATATTCCAAAAGAACACTTACCTGCTTGAAATTGCAAAAGCCATCATCAACGAAACGTGTATCACCTCATATTGAATCGATATAACCTCCCAGCAAACCTTTTATATAATATCAAAACCAACTTGCAACATATCAAACTATAAGCTCCAACCGTTACAATACGTGCAGTACCAACACAGAGAAATATGGCCATACCATCCTGTTTTTCTCTCGATAACGATACAATGATTCCTCCTGTCCAGAATTTATGCGAGCTTCTCGACGAAATACAATCCTTCGTCGTTGAGTTGATTGTACTCAAGCTATTATTATGTCGGGGGAAAACCTTGCATATCACACAAATGATACATTCGAACACAAAAGCTGTCTGACTACACATGTATTTTGCCTGGATGCATCCAATGAATAGGGGACTCATGCATGGGTGCAATCGGAATGTAATGCATGACTGTGATGCGAACGATGGTTTGCCTGCCGCCGTCAAGAACATTTGATATTTGACAACCTTCGTTGCATTTTCACATTTTGCCGCGATATCTGACGTATGCCGTTGTTCTGTTGCGCTTTCTGCAATGCAAGGATATGGGAAATGTTATCTTCTTTTTACCTCGATGCATACGGTTTTCGCAGTTATTGTTCGGCTGCAATTTTTCGTTAATCTGTAGCAATGAATATTTCTAGCATGGTAACGTTGCTTGTTCGAAGGATATAGAATTTGCAAGGATATAGAATTTAAGCAATTTTCCTGAATAAAAAAGTATTCGTACAGCGTTGTTTAAAAAAGTCCGAATTTCGAGCGCTACGTTTTCAAGTTGTTATCTTATTGGCTCGTAACACCTATTGGTCTTACATCTGATTAATCTTTATTCAACAATCAGCACTTAGAATATGTGAAGCTTCTGTTGCTCTTGAGCTTTTATATGTTTTTTTATGCAGAAATGTAAGCCCAGAGGGCATGATGGCATCGCCCTAGATACGAGGGTTGATCGAAAAGTAGCGATAATCGTCTATTTCCAGTTCGCTTAATATAAAAAAAAATTTTACTACCTATATTACTCTCAAAGTCAGCATAAAATAAATTAACTAGGCCATGATTTCGGGGAGGTATGGTCATTTGAATACAAGTGGAATTTGGGTCAAAATGGAGAAAAACGAAATTAGAGTTGTTATTAAGTACCTGTGTTTGAAAAATATTTTCCAAAAACATAAAAAACGACTTAGTGAAAACACTAGGGGGACTCTGTTCCTCCAGATTCCACCGTTGCCTGTTGGGCGACAGATAGTTTGGCCAGCTTCATCTTCCTCAAATTACTCAATTCAGTCAGAAACTGTCTTAAACTCGAACCATGCAAGAACAAGACAAGATCACGCCATGTCTACGCGAACAGTGAAGTAAGATTGTATTTTTTTACATCTACTGCCTACCGAGGCACATTTTAAAGGTAATATTCAAAAGCTTCTTCTTATTACTGGGATGCAAATACATCGTGGCTGGCGACTTCAGAGCGAAACACACGTTTTGGGGGTCTGATAATGCAGCTGATGCAAGTTTTCTTGCAAATCAGCTGCGCTCCGGCCAGCAAACCCGGTGCAATGCAATGAAACATGCAACAATCAAATGCAAATACAAAGCCTGTTCTCGGATGCAATGCAATCAATTTGACCACTGTATACAACTTTGCATTTGCAATGTTTGTGGGTGTGCGACACCGTTTTCAGTTCTTTCAGGTTTTTGCACCTTCAACCTCGGCAACGAGCTTTTTTCCATCTAATATCAATATCAATATCAATGCTCACGACTCACAACGAATCAAGACTTGGGCTAAAGAGGTACAAAATATCAACAAAACATCTCCTAGAATCAAACAGTTCTAACCGGCCGTGTTTTATTGGCTTTTTAATCTCTTCAAAGCTATTTCTCAAATCGAATATTTTTCTGAAGCTTGAAAAACAACCAAGCTCATAATGATCCCTAAGAATGGTGACGACTTTTCTGAAGTCAAGTTATACAGAACTATTAGTCTTTTGTCCTACATTTCCAAAGTTTTCGAGAAAGTTCTGTTGAGAAAGCTACTACCAACAATAGATTGTGCGAAAAAAATTCCAGAGCATCAATCCGGGGTTCGAAGACGTCCCAGCAACATTCAATAGGGCCTTCGAATCACGTGAGTCATTAAAATAGCATTTCAAAATAGCAAGTACTGCTCGGCAGCCTTTTTAGAATTAACTCAATCCTTCGACAAAGTCTGGCATGAAGGATTGTTCTTCAAAATTAATTCAATGCTTCCGAAAAGCTTGCATGAAATACTCTCATCCTACCTAACTAACAGCAAATTTCTCGTTAGATATATTCTACCACAAATATTGAGCGCATATTGATGAGTTTCAAGTCCTGTACTCTACACAATCTTGACAACTGATCTCCCAAATAGTGACAAAACAAGTACAGCTTCCTTTGCGGATGACGTCACCGTTCTTTGCACTGACTGAAATACCGTTATGGTATCCTGAACACTGCAAGACCACATCTCACTTCTTGAAGAATGGTTACCAAAATGAACAATCAGAGTGAACAAAACCAAATGGTTTCGAGCTGCTCCTTAGAGCAGCTCGCCCATCAAACATCTACATCATCCAGAGGACACAATCAAGAATTCTTAGATTTGTCATTGGAGCCCCGTCGTACTTCCGCAACGCTAATCTTCACAAAGAGAAAATTAAGAAACGCAATGGAAAATATGTTGAAACTCTGGCTCGACATCCCAAAAATCTGGCAAAAATATATTGACGTATCGTAAATTTCAGCAATCAAAAAGAACTGACACGTTATACCTTCCATATCAAACGTAGAAAAAGCAACTTGCCTAGTCAGTTTCTTTGGTTTTCAAAATCTTTTGCGTTATGAACATTGTAATTCTAAAATACTCATCATAACTTTGTGGTCTGACTTTAAGTCAATAACGTAGTAAGCGTTCAAAATGTACATGTCCTCAACTTTGAGGGGAGCACATTACTTTTCCTAGCATGTTAGATTTTAAAGCTTCTTATATGAAGGTATATTAAAAGTTTTAAAAAAATTCGGATTAAAATTGGTTTAGTTCAGCAAAAAATTACAGAGCTGGATCTTTTTATTTGAAGGTTTGTGAGCTCGTCGAACTCTTGCTTTGGCATAGTTTCTGAGCGTGTTGAACAACTGTAATGTTAAAAATGAGCATTATCTTATTCGTTTATGGGGTACAGCCACTACTGTGCCGAAAACCATTCAGTAAAGTTCATGACACTCTAATTTTCCGGCAACATACCTCGCTATGTCATTCGGAATCGGAAGCTCCGTGCAAGGAAAAGTCTTGCATCTAGATTGTGCTGGTGACCCCAACGGAGAGAGGAAGAGAGAAAAAGAGCAGCGTATAAGATGAACTCATGGCTTTATTGGACGTGAAAAGAACACCCAGAGTTCAACAAATCATTAGCGCATCTCACTACAAATTTGATGTAGTGCAATTCTTTAGGTTTAAGGTTGATTTTAGGGTCCAAGAATTTGACCATGACTTCAATGGTACTTCTGAGCAAGAGCATATTCTTGCCATCACTTACTTTGATGTAACCAATTCTTGGCCCCCTGTATGAAGAAGGAAAATCAGCAGCTCACTGGTATACGTAAAATTACATATATTTGTAAATGCTGAGCTGCGTAGAGTTGCGTTGGTTGAGCAGTAAGCTCGTATAAAAAAAAGAGAAGCCTACTCGGAAAAATCTTTTTAGCAAATTTTATGGTAGACGACAGCTTATGGTTGACGCCAGTTAGGAAAAGATGATAAAAGCAAAGGCGCTCAGAGTTTAGGAATTGCTTACTAGATAACATCAACTCACGATCGTCATCAGTGGAGGGAACAAAGAAAGCAGGAAGAGTTTGACTAAAAATACAAAATTTATATTAAGGGATCATTATTTTCCAGTATTGATGATGTACAGTGGTGGTCATTAATACCCGGACAAAGATTGTTTGGATTTTGTAATGGTTGTTTTGCAGCCGGCGTAGTAAAATTAGCAGGTAAAAGACCTCTATCCTATAAATCGGGTTGCTAGCTAAAATTTTTCATCATTTATTGATACGCTGTTATCGTGTCAGGATCTATTTTGAGAGTTAAATTGTTTGTGTGTGCAAAAAGTGCAAAATATGAAAGTGCTCGACGTTGTCATGAAGACCGAAATTTCGCGTTTAAGAGGTGAGAACGCAACCATACGTGAAATCGCGATTGCTGTTGGGGTTGGAAAATCAACTGTAGCATATTTTTTGAAAAATTTTGCAGAATTTGGATCCCTGTTGGCAAGAAAACAGCCTGGAAGAAGCAGAAAGACCACAAGGGGGGACGATCGTCTCATTGTGCGAATGAGTTTACGCAATCGGATGGCTACTTCGAGTGAGATACGAAGGGACTTTGTGGAACCTGGTGGAAGTCAAATTTCCGCGCGAACTGTTCGACGCCGACTGCTGGAGGCCAATTTAAAAGCATGTCGTCCTGTAAAAAAGCCACTCCTGACCAAAAACATCGCGCCAAAAAAGGTTAAGATGGGCCAAAGAACATACGTCGTGGACCGTTAACGATTGGAAGAATGTTATTTTCTCTGACGAATCGAAATTCAGCATTTGCGGCTCTGATGGTATGAGCTACGTTCGTCGGAGACCTGGAGAACGCTACAACGAATCATGCATCAGGCACACAGTGAGGCAACCAATCAGCCGGATGGTGTGGAGATGTTTTTCATACCACGGAGTAGGTGCACTAGCCTTAATTAGAGGAACCGCGAAAGCTGTTGACTACAAAGTGATATTGGAGTAAAATCTGCTACCCTCAGTAGAAGAGCTGTACGCGCAGGTAGGAGAAGTCGTGTTTCAAGACGACAATGCGCCTTGCCACCGTGCAAGGATGGTAAGTACGGATTTTTTTGTTAATCTCGTTAAATAGGCAATAAAATATCATCATTAAAAATCACTTACCACTTTTTGTTTTTTTGCAGATTCAAACTTTCTTGAACGAGATATGTATAATCCGCTTAGACTGGCCAGGCAACAGTCCGGATCTCAATCCAATCGAGAACCTGTGGCACATCATTAAGAGACGAGTGACGATAGAAAACCCAAAGAATGCTATGCAACTCGATTCCGTTATTCAAGATGTTTGGGACAACGAAATTGAGATAAAAATTTTGCACAACCTAGTCTCTTCAATGCCCGACCGCATAAGGGCAGTAATTGCAGCCCGAGGAGGAGTAACCAAATATTAAAAAATATTTTATAGAATTCTTGACATATTCATTCAGCTATTAAAAGCATTGTTAGATTTTACTACTGTTAAATTACCTGTAATAATTTTTTTTAGCAAAGACAGTTTCGTATTTCCCACTGCCCAAAGCCTAGGTGCATGGGAATAAAGAAATTTTCTAAATACTGTTAACTACAAATTAACAACTTTTATCACAATAAAAGAGTAGATGAATAAAATAATATAATTTCATAAACGTTTGTGTTTTCTGTAGGAAATTTGGAGAAATATTTGACTTTCAGAGGAAATTCATGTTTGTCCGGGTATTAATGACCACCACTGTATACATGAGTATGATAGTATACATGAATATCTTTCGAAAATTCAAAATAAATTTATTTCTCCGTAAATGTTCAGTACTGTTGAAACTTGAATTTACTATTCTTTTTTGGACCAATAAAACAGTATCTATCACTGTGTGATATTTCGCTCTACCATCAAAAAAATTTTTTCAAACAAATCTTTCTAAAAGTTCGATGGTAATAGCTTCCAGTTAAAGCTGAAATTATATATTTCAGTACTTTCAAATAAAATCAACAAAAAACATTTGAAAATATTCAAAAACACCTACATACATATTACATTCATTGGTTTCTGCATTTCTGGAAAAAAAGTATCGAAAACAAACTCGTTTCGCATTACGATGAAAAAAATTACAATGAGTCCTCGATTCAAAAGACTCTTGATCTGCTTGAATAATTTGGCATTTGCGTAGAAGAGTAAAGTCGAACGTCAGACAAAATACAATATGATCCCTATAGCATGCCAGTTAATCTTACGTGAATGAATTATATGTAAGTCGGTTTCCATAGAAGTGCGAAAATTTACTGTCTTTGTTCTATAGCATAAATTGTATTTTCCTCTCGATTTATCCCTTAGGAAATAATTGAATTCGTTTTCACGGTAACCAAGCGAGTAATGTTGGCTCTTGTGAAGTGAAACGATTATTTATCAAGAATCTGCAAGCTTATCTGGATTTGAATGAAAGAAGAGTGATGGCGAATTGAAGCTTGATTATTTCAATAGCTTTTCAATTTTTATATAAAATTGAGTTTGAGCATACAATAGATTTGAATTTACATTCGAGTTTGGCCAGATTCAGCTATTTCGTATGCAATCTTTACGCCAGTTTGTTCGTTGGTAGTTATCACCTGTGATGAATAAACATTTAAAAGCACACCAGCATTTAAAAGGAACATCATGTGATCTAAATTTTCCAATATCACCCCCTAGCAATATTATTCTGAGAATAGTCAGTCGAGCTACTATCTTCTATTATTAAGAATCATATAAATCGTTACAGCACCAAATCAAGTGTTCCATTGCCTCCATTCCTTTCCAATAAATTTCATCTCGTGCGAATAGATCAAATCCTAGTTCAATTTGAATCTAATATACATTTGAATGGACCCGAGATAAGAGGCAAATCTTCATCTTATCGACTTCCTTTCCTAAAATCAGAATACAAAACTGGAGTTTCCTAGCTACCATGTTACCGTTTTCATCCTTCACCGAACACACTCTCCTAGCCTGTTCAAAGCCAAAGCTGAACTTTCGTTTGCTGCTAGTGAAAAATGTGTCACATACTCACTACGATGACAACACCATCGTCCTCTACCAGAACAGCAGTCAAAGGAAAAGGAACTGAAAAGCACAAGCTCCAGGGATCTCAAGCAACGTGAGACGCCCGAAAGCCTATAATCCGGTACAAAAGTTAAAAATTCGACTGGATAGGAATCTAACGGAGCAAAATCTAGTCACTTCAAATAAACTGCATAGGGAGCTGAGCGAGCGTAGCCGATATTGAATCTTTGATTTCCAATATGAGCTCAAGAAACGAACTTCATCTTCAAGGATCATTAGGTTGTATTGTAATCCTTTTCGAGTCTTCTCATTTGTGTATCTATTCCGCAGAGTTCAATATATTTCCAAAATATCGCAAGGGAAACCATTTTGTTGCGCCGCGGCGTCGTACACATGCCTGCTTTCTACACAGCAACAACCAAGCCTTGGATCTGTAGTAACTGAAAGAAATCCATTACTTTTCTTTCCGTACTGAATTTTCTACGTATTCATAGACGTTGGTATCTTCGTCGCGCTCTGCATAATAAAGCATATCTCATGAGAATTTTTTTTTTACTTTTTCACTCTTGATTTAGTATTTCGCTCTTGATTCGGGATACAGAAGGTTGAGATATGAAAAATATATTCAGAATATTGTCTGCATATGGTTGTTGGAAGGAAAATAACATGAATGTTCGTACTTGGCTTAGCGTCGTGTAAGTAAAACTCATGTACGATTCTCGAGCCGAGTTGTGTATTGGGTTTCATAATCTGTAAAGAAAAGTATATGATGAAGGGAAATGTTGATGAAAAAGAAACATTAAAATATAATTAACATTATTTTATTTTAATGCAGTTAGTTTTTAATTGGGTTAGATTGGTTGATGGTTTGAATAACATATTTTTGTAGTTAAAAAAATCTTGAGAAAAATACTGAGAACAAAAATTACAGCTGAATGGTTAAGAAGTTCTTAATTAGCTAAGTACAGTTACTTTAAAAAGTATTCGCACTCTTGCTAATTTGCGTAAATAAAGTAAAAGACTAACATTATTAAATTCACAATTGGAATAATTGCATCACATATTTATTTATTAAAGTATTATGCAGCTATTATAACACAAACATTTTATTTGATGCAAATAATAACTAAACAGAAATAGACAACATTAAAAAAAAGTCTAGCGCATTAGAACCGCTAGAAAACTAATTTTCGAAGAAATATTCTTTGAGTAACAAAAAATGTGGAAAGACGTAATTGACTTTTTTGCAGAATCATATTAGCCATTCCTTATCCAAAGCAACAGCACTCAATTATAACACAAATGATGAAAATGTTTAGTGCTGACAACGTTTTCCCAACGAAGAAGCAATAAGTTTACCTTAACAAGCTCATACTTAAGTCAACTTATCCTTTGAATATTGTTCTCATCGGAGGATTTTTAATCGAAAGTTTCAGCGGTTAAACATTGTTTGCGGCTGCCATCTGAAAAATGTTCAAAACTCGGAAAATTTCAAAATTGATTTCTTATTTTTATCGCAAATGCTTTGCATATGAGTACGAAATTTGAAGCATCTGTTGGCGCAATATTTACGAAAATTGCTAATCCTGGTTACCCTGTGTCAGCAGCAAAGCAAAATATATACCAAATCTGGTTCACGTTAAGTTAAACCCAACCAGTACATTTCATTTCGATTGAATCACTGCGCTGGAAGTTATACAGGTGAAAAGAATTTTAGAGTTACCACCCTCAAAACTTTTCAAATTTTTAAAGCGTTAATATTTGTTGTTAATTTTGATTACAGGATCATTCCCATTTGCAATTCTAATGACATAATTGCTCAGTAATGTAATTCCACAAAATTACAAAAATGGTCATAGCTGGCAGCCCTTTCATGATTTTTGTACGAAATTCCTAGGACATTTTGTTCACATTAAGGTTCATTTACTGCATGAGTTTCGTTTTGATTTCTGCACTAGACCGAAAGTTATAGGGGAAAAAGCTTTATTTTGTGGAGCAAATTTGCAAGATTTATGAGACAAAAATCACCGTAGCTGGCAACTCTATTCTAATTTTTCAACCAAATTTTTAGCAAATGTTACCTGAAGTAAGACCCAAGTACTGTGTGAATTTCGTTAAAATTTGATGGCTCAATCGGAAGTTATAGGTCAAAAAGCAGTTTTTTTTCTCAGTGATTTTTCAAAATGGTACCACTGCCGCAGGGCCGCCCGCATTTCAAAATCACTTCTATCAGACCTGGTCCTAGCTAAAACCAACATGTCCTGTAAAATTCATTATGATCGGATAATCCGGTCGTCAGTTCTCGTAAACAGAACTTTCGAGTGCTGATAATAGAGGTAATTTGGTGATGGGTTGCCGTTCTTATGCAAATCGGAATTTTCAAAATTTAAATTAGACATGATGGACAAAAGTCAAAATTTATCAATGATTTGAAGTTTTTGTCAACAATCAAAAATTTTTGAGGAGGGTCAATGATTTGAAGAATTTTTTTTCAGGAGCCCGCCGTACCTATAGGGTTACCCGCACTATCTTGCAAATCAACATCATCATCATCAACATCAATACGCTCTGCAAGTTTCACGATAATCAATGGTTTTTGTCAGAAGTAATGACAAATCAAAATTTGAAAAAAAAAATCCTTGCCTACTTTTAGGCACGCTGCACCCCCACACGGCTCAAAATTTCCAATTTATTAACATAGGCAAGCTTTAAACATAATAAGTTTTCCTTCCCAAACATTTTTTTGAACAAAAATTGACATTGCTTGGAAATATAGGAGTACCTCAAAATTCACTAAAACGCTCGCTGCCACCAAAACGTTTAGGATGTCTGAATTCTAACAAGTCATGGACCTACCTACTATTAGAGATGGGAAAAACGACACAGTTTAGTGTGTCGACACACTTTGACTCACTCATTTGGATGAGTCAATCAGTGTGAGTCAATCAATTGTGTCAATTCGTTTTTGATTGATGTAAAATGTAGTTATGAAAAAGGATTATGCATATGATTAGTATTTTTTCTATTTACCGCTTATACATGGCCATGAAAAGGCGACAAAGAAAATTAAAAGCACAGAAAATTTCCCAGTATTTATTGTAAGAAGTGTCTTTTTTTTGTTTGGAACATTTTAAAAAGATTTTAAAATGTAAAGAAAGTGTCTGATAGCTTAGTTAACTATAGTTGATTTGAATTACAAATTAAAAAACTCTAGTCCGTCAGAAAATCCTATTTTCGTAGAAAAGTAGAGGAAATATGTATGTAGGTCTTCAATGCATGTTTTGGTCCATATTATAACTAGAGTCGGGTCGTACTAGGATTTTCACATACTAGGTATAACTAGTACAAGTACAAAAAAATACATGTTCCAAAAATACTAGCAAGTATTTGTTGAAGTATGCTGTATATACTATACATACGATTTGCAGTGATGTAATGAAAAGGTATGATATGCCCTCCCCCACCCTCCAAACACAAGGTTCCCAAGCCAGAATGGTGATGGTGCAAGATAATCTTCAAAGGATACTGAGTCATTAGTCCGCGTAGCTTGTCCGTAACTTTCCAATGGTCGGCCATTTATTTGGCAAATCCTTTCGCCTAAAGAAAAACGATGAAATTCAATCAATTTAATTTGATTTTCATTTTATTATATGCACAAAACATCTCCTGTATTCGTTCAAATTACCAAAGTCAAAAAATTTACTAAGATAGAACAAACTAATCCTATTGCCATCTATATGGCTTTTCATCGATCGATCTCTGATACCAAACTTTTCTTGGCTAATCTAAAACAGCCGGTTATCCACTTTGCCTCACTGAAGCATGAAGTTAAACGAAAATTTTATTAAGAAATGATAAAAACAAAATGTTTCGCCTGTTAAACATGCACCCACTAGGGGGCCAACCTCTTCGGTAAGGCTGGATATGAATCCAGGGGCATCTTAGCTCCCGCGGTCTTGTAAATTTTACAACCCCGGTAGGGTTGGAGACACCCACGTGGCGACCTGCTGTCACGAGGAGAGCCTCAGCACAGCCGGAGAAGCCAACTGGCGAACCAAAAAGGATCTCAACCTTTTCTTCCTTAGCACTTTAAGTGCTACTTTCAGTTTTTCCAGACGGTTTTCCGGCGGATTTCATTTTGCCGTATCTTCAAAACTAGGCCGCTTTTTCACAGACTTGTATGAAAATTTGACCCGAAACAACTCAGAAAGGTTCCCGAATTCATGCTAGACCAAAAAAATTATTTTGGTTAAAAAGGACGTTTTCACCCAATTTCCCCTATCAAAATTTTTTCTCGCCCTTAAAATATCACTATTGTACTCTCCGACCATTTTCAATCATCGAAAGTGCCGTATAGGCAGTTTTTGCCAAACTATGGCCAAAAAATGCTTTGTTCCCCTACAAAACTGAAATTTTTGTATCGCAGAAATAGATATTGGCCCGTTATATCCCAAACCACTCTCACCCAAAATTGGCCGATTTTGTCCGATTTCAGCTACCTTTGCCCTAGAAACTTTTTGAATATTTGAATAGAATACTTGCAAGTACGAAAATACTCGCAAATACGAAAACACTCGATCCTAGTATTTTTGAATTTCATGCTAAGTACTGATTGTCCCAAAAGAATACCTGTTCCAGTACGCTTAATCTCTGTACGCTTAATCTCTAATTATAACCTAACTATGTCTAAATTCCAAAATTTGTGAATAATAAACATTGCTACTTGTTATACATATATGATGCTAATCATATGAACATTTTATGGCCGCATTTCCTACAACGTAAATGAGGAAAATATTTGCTTTCTTTGAAGTACTCCCCACTCACATTATTCTAAAACGTTACCTCAGCGAAGAAAAAATCACTCATAGAAACTTTTTTCGAAACGGTATATAATTGAAAAGTTTACCATTTAAAATGTATCAATGGTAAATGAATTTATAGACTAATGATCAATTAGAAACAAATTTTCACAAGTATCTTATCTAAATACACTGAACTTAACTGCATCGAATTGTGTGAAATGTACACTGATTTCAATATACACTTCAAGATATAATGAAAATCAAAAACTTTTTTATTTGAATTATGAACCCACTTCAACTCCCAGACATAACAAATAATTACAGCGATAATCATCCAAAAAAAGCGGGCAAACCCAACCATTTTCATTTCGCCCATTCTCGTATTTTGAGGTTTTTTCTTCATCAAAATATAATTGTTTCTGAAAATTTGCTCGAATATCCCTATCCAATATCTAGACCCCTTATACTTAATCAATATTCTTAAAAAATTTCATTTCGATCGGACATCGCATTCCTGAGATAATCTCACTGCATCCAATCACAAAAAAATTGAGAAAGTCTACAGGAAGAAAGTTTCAATCAAAACCTTCATCATATGCACATATAAAGTGCACATATGTTCTTCCGCGACGGTCAGTTTCGATCATCACAACCAGCCACGGCATGCTTGCACTGTACGCATTACCTACAGCCTTTACGAAATTCATATCGCGGCACCTATTGACTTGCTCCTGTGCAAAAGTGTCGAGCTCATAATCAAGTTCGAGCTCATAAACAAACTCATAAGCACATCAACTGATTGCCTCGTTCATGTGCTGCTCATCTCTAGCTCTACTGTGTGTATACAAACGTGTCGGCCAACATACGTGTTGGGGCTAGTGATTGCTTCACCAAACGCTCAACTCCGACGAGCTCATTACAAGCTCATAAGCACATCAACTGATTGCCTCGTTCTTGTGCTGCTCATCTCTAGCTCTACTGTGTGCACACAAACGTGTCGGCCGACACACTTGTTGAGTGCAAGTGATTGCTTCACCTAACGCTCAGCTCGCTCATACTGTAGTGATTGCTTCACTTGTGAAGCAGCTCGCTCAGTATAGAGTGTGTCGACACACGCGTTGGGGGCTAGTGATTGGACAGGCAGACTTCACTCACGTGTTACCCATCTCTAATATACATAGTAGCCTACTATGTATATACATCTGCGTTCTGCGAAAATTTCAGCTCAATCGGATCGGCTACTCCATAGATTATCTCCCTTAATCATTTTGCTGATATATATATATATATATATATATATATATATATATATATATATATATATATATATATATATATATATATATATATATATGTATATATATATATACATAAAGAAATATGAATTTTCGGCGAAACGAGTTTAATACTAATTTTCTTCGAAAATTAGTAAAAAGTATTCGCACACGTCAAACTCTGAAAACAAATTTAATTAATTTTTATTATTGTCGCTCTTACATAAATTACTTTTACATCATATAGTATTAAGTTGGCCTTCTTTTTAATAACAGCTTTGGGTCTGTTGGTCATTGAATTGACTAGTTTTTGCATAGTTTCCCTAGAAATCTGATTCTATTTTTCAATAAAGTGTTTTGTCAATTCTTTTTGTTCGAAATTTTTCGAGTAGTCTCAATTTTTTGTTCAAGATCATTCCATAAGTGTTCAATGGGGCTGATTGTGGTGATTAGGGTGGTGTTTTGATCTATGTACTTTGGAATATTTTAAAGCAGCCACAGTCTTGTGCTGAGGAGGGCTGAATGTTTGGGATCGTTGTCTTGGGTGAATATAAAATTATCTTTGATGCCCATGTTTTCAGCACTTTTGTGAATATATTGTTTTAAAATGTTTGTATACATTTTGTGGTTCATTGTTTTGTCTATGATATGCAAGTCGCCAACCCCATTGGCGCTCATGCAGCCCCAAACAAGCACGAAGCCCATTCTATGTTTCACTGTGGGCTGAATATTTTTCTTATCCAATTCGGTACTGGACTTCCTCCATATATCGGACTCAAATACATTATATTTGCTCTCGTCGCTGAATATAAATTTGTTCTAGAACTCGGGGTACAATTTTTATATTGTTTTGCGAATTAAAAATTTGCTAATGTGAGTTTTTACCGTTCTTTTCGAAAAATAGCAAGAGCGTGAAGACTTTTTGGAGGAAACTGTATATGGAGTCACATCTAAGCAAAATTATGTGATAACCAAGTGAATTTTAATAGATCCGATTTGTTGGCTTCTGGGTTAAGTTTCTAGTGCATTTAAATCAAGTACAATTTGTTGAACAATAAGCCCTTCACCTTGATAAAATAGTAAGAACATATTTTTGAAGACGCAAAACTAGCCCTCATGTAGATGATTTAAACGGTCTTTATACAGGCAGGATTTTTGGCACTTTAGTAGGTCGCAAGAAAATGTTGAATTTGGTCAAAATTTTGTGACTGCATTAGAATTTATAAGGCAAAAAGCCGTTGTTTTTCTTAGTGATTTTTCAGGGTGGTATCACTACCACAGAATAAGCCACATTTCAAAATTAAATATATGTAGGCAAATTGGGGAAGGGCTACCGTTCTTGTCAAATATGGAATTTGATAAGTTTTACTTCGGCTGTGTAGAAAAAGCATAAGATTTATATGTGAGTTGTTTTTCATTTTTGGAAAGCGAAAGTTTTTCAGGCGGGTCGATGATTTGAAAGTTTTCACTTTCAGTGCCTGCCGTAGCTGCAGGATTGCTGTTGAGCTTAAAAAAACAACAAAAGTCTTTAGCTTAGTCACATTAATATGTCCTGTAAGTTTTATAATGATTTGACGGCAGAGTCAAAAGCTATCATATTTCAAAAATTTGCAAACTTTTTCGATCTTATTTTAGGCACCTAATGCACACATAGGGTTAAAGTTTCCACAATGTTTTCGTATCCATATTTAAAACACGTTCGAAATTAATTTTGCTAGCATTTTGTTTTTGAAAGTTATTTGTTGATAAAATTATAGGGATATTAAAATGTTACTAAAAAAGCCGCCGGCACCAAAGAGTTAAAGATAATTAGTATTTGGTGAAATTCGGACCTATTTTACATATACACCAATGTATCCTGAAAATTTCAGCTTAATCGGATGGCTCGTTCCCGAGAAATAATGTTCTTCGAACATTCGTAGTAAAAAAATTGAACCTATAAACTGCATAGAAAAAAATGAATTACATTTTATTGGTAGCGCGTTTCATCAGCCACTCTGGATATGGTCTTTGAAGAGAACAGAGAGTGCCGAAATCAAGGAAGCATCAAGTTGTCAAGAAACATCTATAATGTGTTATTCACTTTCTATTGAGTCGGATAGCCTTCGGTCTAGCCGTAGATCAGCTTGGAACATATTCATTTAGTTTTAGTCGAGAGCAACCTAACGTGTTTTCACAATATTCTTATACATAGTTCTCGTACAGGATTGGTTGTGGTTAGCCCATATGGAGCTTGTGCGGTGCGTAATTTAACTCCCTGTTCTTTATTCAATCAATATTGACATCAGAAATGACACCATATAATGTAATTTCGCTTGTAAAAGTCGATTTTATTTTTAATAAAAAAAACTTGCAAATTCCACTACTTTAATTTAAGAAGAAAATATGTTTCACGCTTCTAATATTGAAAGAAATGAAAAAAACTTTAATCAATATTACGTTCTAAGCTCATCAAATTGGCAGTGATTTCAACGTTTCAATTCTTAACTGTAATTTATTATCTAATGTGCGTTTTACAGTAAAAACTACTTTATTTCTAAAAATCATTGAACACACCTTTCGTTTATATCCTAAAGGATTTTGTACTTTTTTATTTAAGTTATTTTTTGTTAATGCTCTGAAGAATCTAAATTAGGCTATTTTTTCTGAAAGTTTGCTTCACCATCTCTTTGTTGCTTGAATTTTGTTTTCTCTTAAAATATTTTCTCTTCACTTTCAAATAAATTTTAATGGCCTTAAATAGTTTCACATAACGCACTCATTTCATATTATATTTTATTAGAGTTATCAAAATTTAAACTCCTCCCTATTTTGTTATTGATGGTACTAAATTAATTGTTAGTACATCATATACTCAATACTGCAATGCAGTGGTTAGTCAATACAGTATTCAATGTATTATATTCCAGGTATTAATGCATTTAGAACCAATCATCTTGCTTTTATCTTAAAATGTTCATTTCACAATTTGGTCTGTAACTTGCAATCATAAATTCATTAGGAAATTATTACTTGTAGCAACTGTGACACGCTGAGAGGGTTTTACAAGGAATAGTTTTAGTCTACCAATTTATTCCTCATATCATGAATTAAAATATTTTATTTTCTTTTTCAACTGCACCAGCCATATAAATGGAATAAAATTCTCCTTCAATTTACCTTCCATACAATCACAGATGAAAAATTTATGATTTAATAAATAAAAACATTGCATAACCTGATTCATTGTTTTTCCGACTGAACAAACCGGTACACACTCTTGCAGTTGTTATACAATAAATAGAATGTCGGCAGTGTTAAAACGATTTCGACTGGACAAGTTTTCCAATTATGGCGAGCATCCATAAAAATGTTCACAGCTTGCTTGCCAGTTAGCCTGTTTACCCTCTTTTGTACGGTGCTGCTACTGATATGAAAATGCATTGTAGAAACACACAAAAAAAAAACACTGCACCGCAGATTTGATGAAAAATATATGAACGATCGCGACGAAATGAAATTTTGTTGGCTCGTTCGTTTCACTTTCAAAAGAATATTTTATATAAATTTCATGGCGATTGAATGCCAAAAATGTGAAAAACAGGATGCTACAGTTCAATGCATAAACACATAGTTTTTTTCGCGTAAAATCGAATGCCATTTTTCATTATTCACACGCTTACTCCTAAAGCGTTGTCTCGAACGAAAGTCGAACAGTCATAGTGTATTTTTTAAGTGGAGCATTTTCAGTTTCGAGTGCCGTTTTTTATGCATGAGGTAGTCTACACAGTTTCAAATTGCTCTTTAAGCCATTTTTTGATTGTTTTTTTAATATCTTTTGTCCAATTTTATCAATACAATTTAAATTAGCTTACTTCTGGAGTGTCAATGGCTATATTTCCTCTTAAACAAGTGAGATGAGGAATTTCAGAACAATGTCATTTCATGTATCTCGTAGAAAAAAATCTATTTCTTCAATCTTAGACGAAAGCATTTCAAGTCAAACAATATTCTATGAGGCAAAAAAATCTGAATGGCGTGATAAGAGTTTTGCGCCCAACGTGAGCTAGGCGCTTTTATATTTCTCTAGACTCTGTTACCATCTACAGCCATATGACGTGCAATGCTGCCAATCAAACAAATTCAATTATCTATGTTTATATCCTGACATGGAAACATCTCGAGTGCAAATCAAATTTTATACTCGTTCCTTTGACAGGTTGACAGCACACCAGTATTGCTCGTTGAGCACGGGCGTTGGAAATGCAAAATGAACGGAAAAGGCGTGAGTCTAAGATCCTGAGTCGGATGCAGGACGAGAAATGAAATGAAAAAAGAGTAATATTTCCGGAGCTAGCAAATACATCATTTTAATCTGCTCTGTTGATATCTCCCTGGAAGGATAAATGCAATTTTTTAAAGTCAGTCATATTGTAACGCGGTGTCTTCGGCAGTGGTATAAGAGAAAGAACTGGAGGGCACACATCAAAATTTTTATCTGAGTGTTTAACATCTATATGAACGACCATGACTGAAGATATAGATAGTTGGCAGACTATCAAATATTGAATTTAAAAAACGGGAACTCAATCTTCAACTATATATTTTGTTCTGAGTTGGTGAAACAAATTATGCATGTAAATATAAACAGATTTTAAATAGTTGAAAATTTTCGTAAAACCTTGTTAGCAAAAAATAAAAAAAAATATCTAGGTTATAAATTATCCAGCTTTATAACAGGGTCACCAGCTTTGATAACTTTCATCATTTGTCGGTCGTTCAATGTGAATTTTGTAAACCAAATTTTTTTTGTCTAACGCGGCTTGCCACTCCTCGTCAAACCATTAACTTCTGCGTTTCTATTATATTCCATTACTTATTCGGCTGCTGCATTTACTGCACCTTTGATGGCAGTCCAGGTTTTGCTGAAAGATGTGGTGTTGGGCGTGGAAGCTACTTCGATTGCTAGATCAGATAAATACTCAGCTTCGATCGTCTTGTTTTAAAGCTTGTCGATATCGAACTTACTCTGGCTTCATACGAGAGTGATTTTCGAAATCGATATCGAGTCTTGACTAAGTAGTGGTCGGAGTCGCAGTTGGCCCCATGGAAAGATCGCACATCTAAAATACTAGAGGCTACCTTTCTTGAATCAGAATATGATTGATCTGACTAAAGATGTGACCGTCCGGGGATGCTGTCCTTTTGTGAATATCCCGATGCGGGTGACACGTGGAGCTTACGATGAGATTTCTACTGCTCGCAAAGCCGACCAGTCGTGGTCCCTTGTCGTTACAGAGATCGTGAAGTTAAAATTGGCCGGTAGTTTCGCAATGTGTTTCCTTCTTTCTTGCTTTTGCGTTGAAGTTGCCCAGCAGGATTTTCAAATCTTTTAATGGTAGGTAATCATAAAACCTTTCTAGAAGGTTAAAGAAATTATTTTTTACTACCTCGTCTTTATCTTTGGTGAACGATGAACGTGTATGAGCCAAACGTTAAAAAGCTTTGCTCGGATGCGGATTCCCAATCTTTCATTGACAAGTTTAAAATCGATTAGATGCGGTTTTAGTTTTATTTCTACGATGAAGGCCACTCAAAATTTGTGACTTCCAGAAGATTTTCCGCTTTTGAAGATTGTGTTCGAACTCATGTCCATAATCTCAGCACAAAATAGTTTGGCTCCGGGACGGCGAGATTGTTTATTTTGTTTTGAGTGACCTATTCCAGAAAGGCCATAATGGCCCCTGGTCTGTACGGGGTGCGTACGTTCCAGGTTCCAATAGAGTAGTCCATATTTCCTTTGAATGGTCGTTTTTGTTGACCCGATTCAAGTTTTCGAAGCGAGGTATCATGTTTCTGAATGAGTTAAATTTTACGGGAATGAGTTATTGGCCCATTGCCTAGCCCCTGACCTGGAGGTCCAGTCTGGTTAAGGGGTTAGTTACATGGGTTTCAGAGAATAAAAAAAAACGCAATTTTTAAATGTTTCAGAAATAAAAAATAATGTATTAAATTATTATAAATTATTGTTAACAACTAAAGTGGCTCTTGAGCTATATGTAAAATTTTTTTTAGAGAAAAATATTGATAATACGCCCTCTGGCAGCTATTTTATGAAAAGGCTCGAAAAATGCGGTGCCAACGATAACTCAAAAACGAATGCACCAATCTTAACCAAATTTTGCACACTTCTTTGAAATAGTATTTTCTTGTACTTGAACGAAGGATATTGTGTTTCGTTCATTGGAATTTAATACACATGGCATTATTTATTGAATTTTTGGGTAAAAATTAAATTTTTACTCGCGACGTTGCCAAAAATTCAGATTTCAATATTTTTACAAATCCTTCGTTCAAGTACAAGTCAAACTCATACTCTAACAGAAACAATTTGATTTTTTTGTTTCAGATGAATCCAGCTCAAGATATCGTTGGCACCGCATTTTTCGAGCCTTTTCGTAAAATAGCTGCCAGAGGGCGTATTATCAATATTTTTGTCTAAAATTTTTTTTACATATAGTTCAAGAACTACTTTAGTTGTTAACAATAATTTATAATAATTTAAGACATTATTTTTTATTTTTGAAACATTTAAAAATTACGTTTTTTTTTATTCTCTGAAAGCCATGTAACCCCTTAATGTTCCCGATTTAAGACGCGGAAAACTCGTCCTCACCCACCTTCGTTGGCAACATTCATGATATTTCATTCATGAACTCTCCTGGTAGCAGGCTGATGGAAAGGTAGGATTGAGTAGCAGAGCTGTAATTGTTATTTCCCGCAGTTATTTCTTGGGCTTTCAATTGTTTCTTCGTTAACCAACACCCGATGTCGCGCCCGTCACCCATGCTACAATTTGGCTGCCAAATATAATTGTATATATTTATTTTTACAATATATATCGTTATCTTGATGGAAAATGCCAGCTTTACTAGTTGCCAGTTCTGACCACTTTTTGTTGATTTGTTTGTCAAATTCTATTATCTTGCTGTAGTATATATTAAAATTGATAGCTTTGTTTCTTGAAACAGCTCAAAATTAACAATTCCTTTGAAATTCCACCAAATACTCAGCATAACCTTCATTTGATGAATGTCGGCTTTAAATGTCGATTATTTTTCACAGGGCTTTATTGTAGCCAACCCATTTTTCATCGCTCGTTATGATTCGCTTTAAAAAAGAATCAGTTTCATAACGTTTGAACAGTGAATCGCAAGTGCAAATTCATTTTGTGAGATGGGTTCCATTCAATTTGTGAGGAGCCCAAATATCGAGCTTATCAACGTAAACGAGTTGTTTTGAATGCCTTTCGGTGCATATCTGTGGCATGTTAAGCTTATTTGCGATATCTTGTGTCGTAATACGCTGGTTCATTTTTACTAATTTTCGAAGAAAATTAGTATTAAACTCGTTTCGCCGAAAATTCATATTTCTTTATGTATGTATATATATATATATATATATATATATATATATATATATATATATATATATATATATATATATATAATCAAAATGATTAAGGGAGATAATCTCTGGAGTGCCCGATCTGATTGAGTTGAAACTTTCGGAGAACGTACATGTATTTAGTAAGTAGGTCAACAATTTGCTAAAATTCAGATATCCTAATTTTTTTGGCGGCGGCGAGCGTTCTAGTGAATTTTGAGGTACTCCTATATTTCCAAGCAGCGTGAATTTTTGTTCAAAAAAAGTATTGGGAATGAACACTTATTATGTTCTTAGCTTGTTTATGATAAAAAGTTGAAAATTTTGAGCCGCGTGTAGGTGCAGCGTGCCTAAAAGTAGGCAGGGATTTTTTTCAAATTTTGATTTGTCATTACTTCTGACAAAAACATTGGATCATCGTGAAATTTGCAGAGCATATTGATGTTAACTAAAGTTTAATACACATGGATTTCCAAGGTAGTGCGGGTAACCCTGTAGCTGCGGCAGGCTCTTGAAAAAAAAATCCTTCAAATCATTGAACCTCCTGAAAATTTTTTGATTTTTGACTAAAAATTCAAATCATTGATAAATTTTAACATTTGTGCATTATGTCAATTTGAAATTTTTAAAATTCCGATTTGCACAAGAACGGCAACCCATCACTAAATTACCTCTATTTTCTGCACTCGAAAGTTATGTTCACGAGAACTGACGACCGGATTATCCGATCATAATGAAATTCACAGGACATGTTGGGATCAATCAGGACCAGGTCTGATAGAAGTGATTCTGAAATGCAAGCAACCCTGTGGCAGTGGTGCCATCTTGAAAAATCACTGAGAAAAAAAAACAGCTTTTTGGCCTATAACTTCCGATTCAGCCATCAAATTTAAACAAAATTCACACAATATTAGGATTTTACTTAACGTAACATTTGATGAAAATTTGGCTGAAAAATTAGAATAGAGTTGCCAGCTATGGTGGTTTTTGTCTCCTAAATCTTGCAAATTTGCTCAGCAAAATAAAGCTTTTTCCCCTATTACTTCCGGTGCAGTCATGACATCAAAATGAAGTTTATGCAGCAAATAGATTTTGATGTGAGCCAAATGTCATAGGAATTTCGTACAAGAATCATGAAAGGGTTGCCAGTTATGACCATTTTTGTAATTTTTTGGAATTTCTTTACTGCGCGATTAGTTCATTAGATTTGCAAATGGGAACGATCCTGCAATAAAAATTAACAACAAATATTAACGCTTTAAAAATTTGAAAATTTTTGAGGGTGGTTACCCTAAAATATTTTTCACCCGTATAACTTCTAGCGCAGTGATTCAATCGAAACGAAATTTATTGGTTGGGTTTAGTTTAACGTAAAGCAAATTTGGTATATATTTTGCTTTGCTGCTGACACAGGGTAACCAGCTTTAGCCGTTTTCATAACTATTGCATCAACAGATGCTTCAATAACATACTCATATGCAAAACATTTGCAATAAAACTAAGAAACCAATTTTTAAATTTTCCAAGTTTTGAACATTTTTTGGATGGCAGCCTCAAACAACGTTAACCACTAAAGCTTTCGACGAAATCCTCCGATGAGAACGAAATTCAAAGGATAAGTTGATTTAAGTATGAGCTTGTGAAGGTAAACTTATTGCTGCTTCGTTGGGAAAATGTTGCCAGCACTGAACATTTTCATCATTTGTGTTATAGTTGAGTTCTGTTGCTTTGAACAAGGAATGGTTGATATGATTCTACAAAAAAGTGTACTACGTCTTTCCACATTTTTTTGTCACTCAAAGACAATTTCTTCGAAAATTAGTTTTCCAGCGGTTCAGGTGCGCTAGAGTTTTATCATTGCTTTCAGTTTGCCGTCCCTGCTTTAAAAATCAGTGTTAATATATTTACGTTTTCTGAGAAGGACAAGGCCAACCTTCTAACCCCCCAATTCTTCAAATTGCAAACACTAGCTCTGCATAAAGATGATTTTGTAACTAGAAAAACAGTTGCCGATGAAATTCCTAAGCTTGCCTTGTTCCCTTCGACTTTGAACATCTGTGCTTTTGCTCCCTGCTGAATTGCGTTCTCTTCTCAAAGGCTTAAAAGTAAAGTCATCTGCTGGATCTGATGGATTGCCTTACATCCTTTTAAAAAACCTCCTTAGAAAAGCAGTTGTCTTACTTTTGCTTTCATCTGTTGCTTGAAGCTAGGATACTTCCACAACATGTGGAAAAATGCTATTATTATTCCTATTTTGAAATCGGGTAAGAATCCTCAGTTACCTAGCAGCCACAGCCCAATTAGTTTGTTACCAACATTGAGTAAACTCTTCGAAAGAGTGATTCTTTTCCGGGCCTAGCAGCATCTTCAAAATCTCGCAGTCATCCCACAATTTTCGTTTGGGCTTAGGCCTGGCATTTCGACAACTCATCAGTTGTTCAGAGGCGTCAAGCACATTCAAGGCTGGCCATTGAGATCAAAATAACCGGAATTAAAACGATCCAACCAATTCAAAGCAAAATATGACGAAAATGATGGTCTGAAATTTCCATTTTCATTTCAACAATAGTTTTCTTCTCCAAATAATCCACCATAACTACTCTCTCAACGTCCCCACAATACTGGATGCCGTAACCTATCCCTCCGATCTTGACCCTTTGCATTTTTCATATCAAAACATACTTTCAGTTCAAATATACTTTTTGAAACCGACTTCCGAATCAATTCAAACGAAATTTCAACTTACACATCGATTTCATTAATCCTTAATGCTAAAATTTAATTACTCATTCAGCCTTCCTGAATCCAACCTACCCGCTTTCACGACGAGAAATCACAAAATATGAAACACAGCAGGTGTAGAGCATCGAGTAAAATAAATTATGTAGCAAGCAATCATTTCAAGCAAATGATGCATGTGTGTATGGTTATCGAAAATTAAAATTACATTCACAGTATCCATATTATAAATCGCTATCCGATATCCACATGTGAGAAAATTTTAATATGCAACCGCGTCATCAATCAATCGTAATAAAAAAAAACTAATTCGATCAAATGAATGAAAAATAAAGCTCCCAGAATATCATAAAATATGACCAAATTTTTTTAATTTAAACGCAGTATAGATGTGATTTCATACATTTGCCGTGCACTAACGGAAATTGTAATTTTATATGAGTTTTATAAATGTGTATGTGTGAAGCTAGTTTTTTATTATATGATTCGGTCAATTCACAAAAAAACATATTCGTAGGCTATTCCGCAGAAATATTGCTAAGGTATGGTTTTGGGGTGGTAGATAGAAAATTGTATGCTTTTTTTTAAATTTCAATGTTGAAACTGGCAATATTTCAACATATTTTGTGCTGCAAATTCAAATGTCACAAAAAAATATCATAGAATATTAAATATGCATATTTTTGTTCGGTGCCAAAATATTCATTTGAAATAATTTTGTTGGCAGTATGCATTGATTTCAATCGGGTGTTTTTAATTAATGCAAGCTTTATTATTTCATTTAAATATTTTTGATAGTTTGAAAAATATTTTAATTGAGAAAATAAGTGGCTTGCTTGAAGCGGAATTGAAAATAAGAAAAATAAACATACAAATAAATATTTTTATTAAATATTAAAGTTACAATATTATAGCAAGATTAAGAGTAAGATAAGGATGAAACAGTAAGAGATGATTTTTGTAGCCTTCTGGAAAGGTTTTATGCTTTTCTGCCATCAAATAATGTGAAAGTTCTACTGGGGAACCTCAACACAAAGTTTGGAAAGGACCAAGTTTATCGCGAAACTACTCATTAATGCAGCGACTGGTTAATGCAGTACCAACAAAGGACAATGACTTGGATAGTTGCGTGCATGAGACACTTTGCTGAAAGCTCGAATGGTTTCCGGTATTAAAATATCCATAAAAGGACATAGGCTTCTTTGGACAGCCACACGTTTGATAAATTTGATCAGAATCTGATTTAGGAGAGGTGGGCCGTGGGTGGATTTTTCAATGGAGCCAACTGCGATTCCGAACACTTTCTAGTCTAGACTTTAAGTCGACGCCGAATATTTATTTATTCATTTATTACACGGACAAGGTCTATTAGTAAATTCAATTGAGAATCAAGAAAATCAAATGCTACAGGATTATAAATAGAAAATAATTACTTAAAAATAATCCAAAAGAAAAAAAGAAATCCATGGAATGAAAACTAAATGGTGAATAGTTAAAAATAGGAAGGAGAACGAAACATGAATAATTAAAGTTACCGAATGCGAACAAAATGTTAAGTGAAAAGTGCAATAAAAAATAAAAATAAGTTAAAACAATACAGATAAGAACAACTCTCAATCAATATGTTTATACTGATATTAGCAGTAAAGAAACGATAGTGTCTTAGTAATTACTCAACATATTTTTAATTTGTTTAAGCATTCCAAGGGAAAAATTCTGACCTAATTATAATAACATCATAATTTGACTGAAGATACACTTCACCGATTTCAGAACGTTTGTGCATTATCCTGGCGCATTTTGGTATTAAGTTGATAAATTTGATCCCAGTTATTTGTGTATATTCGGGCTACGACTCTAGGTGTGATGACTTTGGTTTTGGCACAAGGTTAAGTTTTTTCTAATTTCGTCAAATTCAGAATAATGGGACTTCAAATGAGATTTTCGCAACACAGTTTAATCGGAAACGACACTTATGTGAAATTATTGCTAATTAATGAAAATTTGAAATAAACGACTTGGATGATTCTAGCCATTTTAAACTGGTCCCATGGATATATTTTTAAATCAGGAACTGCTAGTGAAGAAGCTTGAACAATAGCATTCAATAACTCTGGAGATTTTCCAGTATCCGCTATAACTTCGGAATATCGAATATGATAGCGTTTTAACATATTTTTTTTCTGAACTTCAGGCTCGAACATAGCATCGATGATGCTCATTAAAGTAGGCGACATTTGTTCTAGGATCACAAGCTCCTTTCTTAAACAGTCAAGCCCCAATTTCAACACTGAAACTGGTCTGTGCAAAGGATTCCTTTGGTTTTTCTCGTCAGTATAAGCAGAGCAAGCATGAAGAACCTGTTTAGCGCGCAAAACAAAAATCATAGAACTTGGCAGATTAGTACAAGAAGAATGAGTGCGGAACATACATAATAAATAAGTATGAAGACATCTGATGTATTTTTGATAACAGTGATTTTATTATTTAAATTCTACATAAATCAATAAAAAAAACAGTTTAAATAGCTATTAAATATTATTGAAGCTTTGAATGTTATTAAATATAAAGTTTTAGAAACAATCGACGATTAAGAAGGAGGAAAACTACCCTCAACATTTCAATATACATCAAGGAATTGAAATGCTTCTAACCCCTAAAGGAAAATTATTCTTTGATTCAAAATATTTGGTAGAAGTAGATTTTTTTATTTCTTTGTTGTAAGTTGAAAAAGTTCCATTTAAAATGTGACTCAGTTAATATGCGCGTGAAAACGACTATATACATAAAGCAAACATTTAGATTTAGTTAGCCTTGTTTCTTTGTTACTTATTAAGTTAACCTTAGTAAAATTATTTGAGAGAATACAAAAATGATAAAAATGCAATTTTATACTGTTGTATAACATTACATCGAATTGACGGTTACAGGCCTTACGGTTTCTTATAAATTATGCACACCGGCGAAAAGCTGTATATGCTCTAAGTTTTTTTTCCCTTGTGTAGATGGCAACAAAAATCTGCTACCCAGATCCCCGGGTGACCTTGCACCACAGGGTATGTGAGGTTTGACTCACTAAAAAATAGGACCATCTATAAGCCCACGAAGTTCCGAGTCGGGACGCGGTCGTGCTAACTCACCCATTGGTAACCAAGGACTTCAAGAGCTACCACTGCTTATGGGTCGGTAAGGCAACCCTCCTCCCGCTTTATGCGCAGCACTTTCTCAACATATGTTGAGACTGCGCGCCAGTTCTCCTCGTTTCGCAGCATTGCATCCACGATCGTCTCAGGCGCTACCAGGCCAATCGTGGACTCAATGGTGCGCCTCAAACTTACGAAGAACTGCACATAAAGAATGTGTACTGAGCATCATCGAGCTCAGTCACACAGTACCGGCAGTACAGTGTGACCACCTTACCCATTCTGTTCAGGTATTTCCTAAAGTAACCGTGCCCTGTCTAAAATTGACAAAGGTAAAAGTTTACCTCTCCGTGGCTCCGGTTAAGAAAAGGCTCAATAAGACCAATTAGCTTACTCCAACCTTTTTTCCAAAGTTGGAGGGTTAGTGTACGCGCGTGTGTCAAAGCCTCAGTTCTGTCCAGCTCTGAGCGAACGAGGTACCCTTCCTTGCGTTTTCGCGCTAGCAAATCGATCGAGATCACTCGCGATACAATCATTTAAGCCTCTTCTGAGACCGTGCGGTAGCTACAGGTGATTTGCAGGGCACCCTTGCGCTGGACACTGGCAATGCGCTTCCAGAACTTCCTAATTCGAAGCGCATCCCCCCAGATTTCAGCTTCATATAGCAAGATGGAATTGGTGGTCACCATCAGCAGCCTCCGTCTCGTCTCACTGGGTCCGCTAACGTTGGCCATTAGCCTACTCAGCGAAGTGACGACTACTAGAGCCCTGTCACATGCCTTGCGGATATGATCTCAATACGTCAGCTGGGTGTCCAGGGTCACTCCCAGATAACTGACCGACTTGCTGGTCTGGACTCCGACGGAGCCAACCGTCATGGGTATGACAGTTGGTATCCTTCGCTTCGTCAGCATGACAATCTCTGTCTTTGAGACTGCCAGCTGGAGGCCGCGCTCAGTCATCCACCGATCCATCCTTCTCATAACTTGGTTAAGTCTAATTTGAGCGAAATCGGCAGATTTAGAAGTGATTATAGCTGCGACGCCATCAGCGTAACTTTCAGGCATTTCCTAGCAGGCATTTCCAGGCACAGCAGATCATCGTACATGATGTTCCAGAGGTCTGGTCCTAAGATCGACCCCTGCGCCGCACCTGAGGTGACAGTATCGTAACCTCCTCAGTATCGTAGAGCAACCATCGGTCCTTGAGGTAGTCCCACTTCATGGTCATCAAGAAGCCAACGATATGGAACCTCCCCTCAAGGGCCCGAAGGATGTCCGTCCACCTCGCCGAGTTGAAGGCGTTTTGCACGTCAAGCGTTACCAGCAAGACGACCGGTCTGGCTTGATGACATGCCTCTTCCGCTCTTGCTACATCCCCAACAACCTCTGAGATGGCATCGATTGTTGAATGCCGTTTCCGGAGTACGTTCTAAGTTGTCATTAGTTGCCATAAGTATAAATAAACTTATTCACAACGTAAATGTACGCCGTCCAAACCATTGTTTTTCAAAATTGTATAACTCAAAATAACAGAAGGTTTGTGAATGCTTGGCAATTCAATGCATAAATTATACATCACTAAACAAGTCCGGTAACAAACACACAGCCAACTCTATTATTCCCATGACTGAAAACTCTTATTCATTCGTTATTCTCTGTTTATATTGACTGTGCTCAAATTTCATTTGTTATTTTGTTATCGTTATCAGGATTTTCCGAAAAACTTTCTGTGAAAACTCCACACGTCCTGCACCACAACACAAATTTTGCAGTCAATTCAAAATAAAAGCTACATTGTAATAGAAGTTTGAAAGCAAGACAGAGTGCGGATGTGCCACCCAGTCTGAAACTGGACTTTAGTAGGTACCTACGAGTATCGTTTGGCTATGCAGCGAATGTTGCCTGCAATGAGGCTCTCACTCCTTCTCGGTCCGTCATCAGCGCTCCCATATTCATTCAAAACTTTATGCCAGAAAATTGCGACGTGCACTGTATCAAATCGATAAATCTTCTCAAGTTCAATAAATAACTGAAGAGGTGCATTGTTTCGATGAAAGTTTTTCTACGTTCGCATAAATCACCAACTGGAAGCAATAAATCCCCAACTCAACTTCAAAAGTGAATGTTAATAAAAACGCGACTCGAAAAAATTACATGAGCTATCGGTACAAAAAATCTAGTCAGTCAGTGTGCGCTGTTCGATGGCTTGTTCGGGGACTAGCTTTTCCGGTGACGTCCAAACACGGTTTTCCCTTGACCGCCTTCGTTCATTTTTTCTCGCCATTATTGTTGATGTATGAGACGCAATTTGTTATTTATTGGAAAATTGTTAGAGAATTTCATACAATCTCAAAAGGGAAATAGAACGGTTTGTCGAACGGATGTGTCTATGATATGAGGGATGATTTGTTTGATGGTACTTTACAAGGATCACATCTGTGACCCAGTTGAAATCCCTCACAATGAAAGACTTCATATCCCGTAGCGCTTATTTACCAAGAGTCTGGAAAATATCTCAGTTGCTGACCGCATATTCGAAAAGCATTTGGCCAATCGAAAAGAGTTTATTCCAGTCAAGTGGCCGTTTGTCAGACGATTTCTTCCCATATCTAATCGGAAATAGTTGGCCGACTAAAAGATATTGTACAAGAGTTCAATGATGTTTGATTGGGAGTACCGTTCGGTACCATTTGGTGAAGAATGAGTTAATACAAAGCAACATACGCATGCATGCATATTGACCAATAAACATATTTCGCTTGGCGCAATCAGTTTAGGTTTGAATCGCTGAGATAGATATATGTAAATTATATTTTGATTGATATCCCGCCAAATAAATTGAACATTATTAGCAACTGGTCTACAACTAATTCTCACAACTTCTTAAAATTAGTTTTCTTAAAACTGAAAATTAGCTACGGTAGCACCGTCATCTAAATCACAACATCTATCTACACAACTATGACTCTTGCTTCCTTGTTTCACTTGGCTCACATTTCCACATCAAAGCAACCGGAAGAATATTGGAGCAAAAATAATTGGTGAAAAGAGGAAACAGGAAATTCCCGACGTAAAGGTAATCGGAAACGCTATTTGGCCAGAAAATCCTTTCTTGCTCTATTGTTCTTTCGTTAGTTGGCTGCATCTAGTGCTCGGCTCAGGCTCCGTTCTCTTTAAATGAAGAATTGAAATGGGTAATTACCCGTGAGCTACCTTCTTGCACTCTGTCATAGAATTGTTGACGTACTCACAGGACATTAAGTACGAATTGATGGTGTCTACGGGAAATTACCATCCATCCTGCGCAAAAATACATGGAATAGGATGTAAAAGAGTCAGTTTCATTCTCATGGGAGAATTTACTGGGAAACATGAGAAATGCGACAGTTGCATTTAATTACGGTGAAATATGATTTGCGAAAACTATGGAGCACAAGAAAATATTGTGATTGCGATTGGATTTCAAATAGCATTTTGTGTTTATTTTTGTAATGCTTGGTTTTATTTAGATTTCATTCGATTTTTGTTCATTTCAAAAACAATTGAAAAATACCATCCAAATACATATTATGTTAAAGTACTTTATCCGTTTTTATCCGAAAAAGTTTGCTATTTTTTGACACTAAAATTTTCAATCAACAATTAGAAAGCAAGTGATTTGCAATGAAAATTACCTTGCAATTTAAAAACCAGTCAAAAACTAAAAGTGATCGGACTTTTGTGCAAATTAGTTTTTTCTTGGTATTACTGAAACGATCTAAGCAAGCTCATTTATCCAGAAAACGAAAAGCTTATCCCAACCGCATCCTCAAAAATTGTGCATGGTACCTGGTTTACAAGCTAAACACTTTCAGGTAGTACAACCACAGCGCAAAAACTTTTTAATAAAACCCTTAATTGTATCTGTACATGAGTACATTCAAGGAAAGTATCTAAAAATATGCATCGTAGCACCATTGCATCCAACTGCTGACTTGCATTTCATGAAAACTTTCCTCTGACTTGACGGTGGTAGTTTCCATCAGAAAACGAGGCAAATCTCAATTGCGACCCCATTCGCCACCACAAACATCTTTCACGCGCCGCGCAAACGAACAACAAGGACAAGCTGAATTTATTTGGTAGACTAAAACTGCAAGTATCTATTTTTGACTGTTAAGTTCTGCCATGCAGAACTCCTTAAGCTGTATTTATTTCAAACTGCAAGTTTTGGTTTCCGACAGAAATTCCTAATTAGAGTTTGCAAAAGTGCGAAGAAAAGTTTATTAAATTTTGAAATGGCGGGTTTCCAATGAGCGAATTCGAAGCATCTTGTGTTAAAACACTTTTCGAGAGGTCTTAATTTTGCAACGTTACACCGTTGCAATAGGGAAATGAGAGAAAACTTCAGAGCATGTTTTGCTCGGTTTTTGAGAGCTTCTTTAATAAATTTTCGCCGGCAATTTCGAACCTAATTTTTGAAAGTAAAGTGACTACGAAAAGCACATCGTATATATTCCGAACATCGATCGAAATGGATCGCGTAATCTGGTAAATATAAAATCTCAGGAGATATTGGATTATATGATTTATAGGGTTTTATTAACTTAAAATAACATATATCTAACCAAATGGAAATGTTTATTGAGATGGGTCGCGAACATGTCTGATTCTAGTTTAGCTTATGAAAAACATATTTTTTAGTTTGTTGGTTTTTTCTTATTCACGTATCTCATTGAGGAAAATATAGATTTTTTATTTTTACAATAAATCGCATATCATTCGAGAAATATTTAATGCCTTTCACGAAGTAAAGTGGCATAGAATAATTCATGTGTTTGCATACGAGCGGGTCGTACCAAAAATACGCAAACACATTTTCAGTATTTAGTGTAAATAAATATAAATTCGAAAAAAAATTATTTATTGGAATATGAAATTTGTACCACTGCTTTTTGGAGAATCTTTCTTGGTCTGGTCCTGGAGTTTTACTGTTGTTTAATTTGTGTAGGAAAGTCTTCAGTTAACTCAGTGTATTGTCAGGAAATATGGTTCTTGACTGCCGTGCTCTGAATTTACGAGTCCAAAATGAAAAATCTGATCGGTTAGGTGCTGTTTGTTAAAAATTGTAAATACTGTAACAGTCCTATTGAGTATGTTACAATGGATAAGAAATAAGTTCCCTTCCAGGGCTGCTATTTTTTCATATATCCGAGTAAGCCAAAAAACTATGGGTATAAATCTTTTGCAGTGAATGATGCTAAAACAATTTATACATCATCATTAGAACTGTATTGTGGAAAGCAGCCTGCAGATAAAGCATACGATATAGTAGCGTAATAGGGCGTACGATATAAAAGCAGAAATCTTTGGTACACGTCATATGCCCTTACTTTGAGCCTTTTAGATGATAAATTACTACTTTTGGAACCACAATTTTTGCCAAACACAGAACGTCCGGTAAATACAATATTTGGATTTCAGTATGAGACTATGTTGTTATCGTACGTCCCAAAAAATAGGCTTACTTCAATACACATTTCATTTTCAATTGATGATCATACGATGAAACCTCAAATGATACTGGACTATAATACAACAAAAGGTGCAGTAGAGATTTGCGACCAGATGAAGGCCAAATATTCAGTCTGAAGGAAAAACAATAGGTGGACCATGTGCCTATTTTTTTCATTGCTATATGTAAGTGGCATAAAGTTGTTTGCGATACAGACTTACAACCGCAACGCGCAAGACAAAATGCTAAGAAAGTGATTTATCAGGATATTATCCTAGGCTCTAATGAAAGGATGTTCACTGAACGCTCTAAAATAACTTCATTGCACATGGACATTCGTTTATACCTGAAACCATTCCAGGATACAAATGGGAACGATGAACCTGAGCCAAAAAACAATGCATTAAATAAATTCATATATCTTTTATTTTATTTTTGATATTTTTTTTAACATAAATACAATAAGAAAATATATGGTTGTTTCATTGGGTACTACATAAACTTAAAAAAGCTGGATATGTTACTCACAATTCGCCTAGAGCCACCGTGACGATTGCATCGTACTGGTAATTAGGAGAATTTCGAAAACAGTAATTTTAATTGCTCCCGCACAGCCAACAATCAGCCGACGGATTAACGACCAGTGCCGAATAATTAGGACAGCGATAAATGTCAGCGATTGGCTTCATGAGAAAAAGACTGTAAGCAAGCTATCAACCGGGAGGAGACACGTTTGAGAGTACTTTCATCCGAATGCAATTAAGGAATCCTGGCAGCCTACAACGAAAATTTTTAAAATTATTTTGTCTATTGTGATTGCTTGTTTGACTAGCTTTCGTTTTGTCTTGTTTTGATTACTTGGTATTGTTTTTCTGTGCGTATAATAGTAAAACCCAGCAGGTTTGGAAGAAAATTTCTTCTCGACCAGTATGAAAGGAAACGACCACTCAGAGGAAGTCTCCGACAACTAGGCTTGCGAATCCGATCTAGACTCGAACAACGAATCATGTGAGAAGGAAGAGGAACTATTAAAAGAGAATTACAAGACCATATCTGAGCTTATGGGCCAGATAAGTCAAATTAACCAACGGATCGCAGAGATCCTGCAACAATTAAAAGGGAACCAGAAATAATTGGCAGAACAGAGTAAGCAGAAAGCCGAGCTCTTCCGAAAAAATCAGAAACTGATGTACCAACTGCTGGAAATGAATAACTCTCTGCCTCGGCAGTGCCATCAAAACGGAAAAGAAAAGAAGAGCCGGCTGGCACCACAAGAAAAACCGGCGAGAGTGAAAGTACGCCAATGGAGGCAGAGACATCAGCGGGTAAACATTTTGAAAGAGAAATTCCCGTTCTGCCAACACCAAAAAAATTCACACCTGTGTTCTTGGCAAAGCCAATCTTCCCTCGTAGCAGCAGACACGCGAGCGAACCAGATGCTCAAAACCCAAAAACCCAAAAACCCCGCAAAACCACAGAAAGCTGACGGCCGCAAAAACAGAATTTCATCCTTATCTTCTGTCCGAAGAAAATAATTTAAATGCTATCATTAGGGGTCTCCACGGCCCCAGTTGAATGAAGAGCAAGGCCAATTGAGGTGTTTTTCCTCAAACTGAGAAACGGCCCCTCTGAAAAAGTTAAAGTCCTTCTTCCTAGGCAAAAAACAGGCATGTATAATATTAAGGTAGTATGTCATCTCATATGCAAATTAAAAGCGCAAAAACCTCGTGGTGGACACTTGCAATGTCATAATTGCCAGTAATTTGGCCATGCAGCAAGCAACAGCCACGCACAAGCCAGATGCGTCAAATGGGATGGACTCGACCATCATTTGGAATGCACCAAACCAAAAGGCGATAAGGCAAAGTGCATTCACTGCGGCAGGGAACACCCCGCCAGTTATGGAGGATGCTCGAAACATCCAAAAAATGTAAGGAAATTATTTGCGCAGGTCACTAAAAAGTGAACCCCTGCCACCATCCCCGAGGCTTAACAAACTTAATCCCCCGGAACCCATAAACCAAACCCGCTCCTACATCAGTATACTCTGATCCCGCATGCAGAATACATGAATCATATTTTTTCCAACATGCAAGAGCAATTTCAATTCATGATGAAAAACATGAAGGTATATATGGTGCAGGGAAAGTTTTCTGCATTTCAGCCTCCAAAACTCCCTCTAAAAAGCTTATACCATGAATGTCCCCAATCAAGTTTCAGTCCTCATGTGGAATGAGAATTCCATATGAAACATAACGGGAGAACTGATGCAATTCCTCTTTGACTGGAAAGTTGACACAGTTTTCATTCAAGCAACATTCCTTAAACCTGGAGACTATATCCATTTTCCTCACTATCACTTCTATAGAAATGATAGACTCTCTGGCAGAGAAGGTGGCATCGCTATCCTCCTAAAAAGAAATATTGGTCACCACCATATAACTATTCCCAACCTAGAGGCAACAGCAATCAAAGTACACACTCAGTCTTTTGAGTCCGTGGTGATTTCTGTTTACAAGCCCCGAGACTCACTCAATTTCAGCTAAAATTTTCTCTAAACTGTTTGATCAAGAAGGGCCAGTCCTTATAGCAGGAGATCTAAATGCCTACTATTGACTCCGGGGTGACAGGAGTCATAATAGAGCGGTGACTGTGCTAAAAAAGTTTGTCGTGGAAAACAGGTAAGCCCACATACTCCAAAAGAGCCTATTCATTTCGGGATAACCAACGTCCATGCACTGGACATAGGTTTTCCTTTGAATTTCCAGCAGAATGTGTGGACCATAGTACTGGATGAGCTCTCATCCGGCCATAAGCCAGTACTCTTTCCAATAGAAGGTGTCTACATTGACGATCTCCTGAAATTAAAAACAAAAACCAACTGGCAAGCTTTTCGGAGCGCAATGGTGACAAGGACCCCCAACAATTTCTTGACACCACCAGCGACATCAATAGAGCTAATGAAAATCGATCAGTGAAAATAGCCCAGATGAAGGAAGAATACGCCATGTAGACGCTGATAGAGGGTTATAGCCCCTGCGAACTTCCAAGGGACATTAAAGAGCCGATTCAAAAAAGAAACCGAGCTAGGAGAAGAGCTACACGGACAGGAGAACCTTGCTTAAAACGCGATGTGAATCTTCTCAAAAATCACATCAACCAACAGATCTCCCTGCTCAGGAACGAGCAGTAAGAAAACTTCCTACTAAGTATGGAACAATTTTTGGAGATTGACTAAATATTTCAGGCAGAAGACAAACGCCATGGCCATAATGGCTTCAAATATGACAACGAAGGAAAGGTTTTTGCTTTTGCAGGCACAGTAGAGCTGCAATTCAAGGAGAACCCAATCAATTCAGAGGAATGCAGCCAGGAACAGAAGATTGAGGAAAGAGCTATCAATATTCTAGCAAAAGGGAGCCAAGGAGGTGGATAGATCAATTTCACGGATATAGAAGAAATTAAACAATTGGTAGCTCAGCTCAACAAACCTAAATCACCAAAACTGGACACTTGGATAAATACCTGCTTCAAACACTTACCGGACAATCAAATCCAAGAGATAAAAGACATTGCCAATTGAATTGAAAATATTTTTATTTTAACTTATTTTAACTTAGCCTAACCTAAAGTTGAATGAACAAGAAAACTTAAAATCTAGCGGCTATACTATTTTGGCCTGGTGGCTCTGATTGGTTTTATTTTTTTGGACATTGCCAATGTGATTCTTTGAACAAAAAACTCTCCAAATCCCAGGAAAAAAGCTACTATGACTGTGGTTCCAAAACCACACAAAGATCTCACATTTCCGCAAAACTGGAGACCAATTAGTCTAGCTGATAATTGTGAAAAATGACAGAAATATTTTAAAACTGAGTAATTATATCAATCAGATATAAGAACTAAGGCTTATTTGTGTTGACTGGAATGAATTTATTTTACATATGCGGAAATTAGGAGATTTTCAGTCTGTTTATTTTTACATGTATACGTTCCACATGGAATAAATAGCTTTATAGCTTAGCTAATAATAACTAAATGAACCACAACTCCAGCTGTTTTCAAATTATTATCTATGTTGTTTCTGGAAAAGATTGTAGACTACTCAGTGCTTTAAGGCATTATTGGTGGTCTCTAATATTTATAAGGACTCCTGTGTACAAAAATCATTTTAAAAAAATTATTAGATGCAAATAGTTTAAGCAATTTTCACTTAATTTATTTAACAGCTCATTTATCCACCCATGTTTTTCAGTGTATGAAGCTACAAAAGCAATTCTGTTTAAGAAAAATTTGTTCTTAGTTCGTCCAAATAAGCGTCATAAGTTTTCTTTGATATTCTTCCGGCACCATTCAAAAAGCAAAAAAAAAGATCAGCAATTGTTTAAGTAACTTATTAAAGTCTTACCGTTTCCAAGGATCTTATTATTCCTGACTAAAAAAAAAGTGTAAAAAAAATGTGTGGCAGTGTCGCAAAATAGAGTTTCAATCTATCTTCTTCTATATTAATCAAACGCAAAATTAAATGCTCCAGTATGCACTTGAATATAAACAATTCATTTATTATTTACGTATGCTGACAACAAACACTTCATGTAACCGTATAAGCGCCAATCAGTTAATTGAATTACATTGTGAACATTCCTTTCTTTCCAGAAAAAGTGCATCATTTCATCTCTCGACAGCTGTGAGTGATTAACTGTGAAAAAACACAGATAAGAAAGAAAATATTTTGCTCCACGTATTGAGAACTTATAGTGCACAACAATTATGGCCATATTATCGAAGTAGTTGCATTGGAAAAATGCAAATAAACTTGTCCGTGTAGAAGAATGATTCTGCAATAAAGTCGATTAAGGCGCACTTGGTGAAAATGTCGCTTATCCTACTGTCGCACCTTCTCCGATGCAAATGGAGACAATCTAATCTAAGCGATGCGCCACTACAGTTTCTTCAATCAAAATTCATAAATTCATCCAGAATTTCATGAATATTCATAAATTTGTAACGAGTTGCTACAGACGCAATACACTACTCAACTCAACACGGCCGAACACAACGCCAGGATATTGGGTGGCATAGAGTTCTACGGTAGTAGTGGCTGCTGATGACGGTAGAAGCTTGCCAACTAATTCGGAAACTTACTCTGTTAGCGACAAATCATGGATGGCTTGTGATTTACATGTCTTTCATTAGTTTCACTCGGTACGTGTGTTTGAGTCAAACATGGACACTTTTCAATGGCACGATGCTATAAGCTGTTTTCCCTCTCTTCCGTTTCGTACTGCTTTAAGATTATGCAAAATGAATTGCACGAGTACTTATCTAAGGAAATCCTTGAAGATATTCCGTTTCACTATAACGTAATCAGTTTGAAGAGATTATGATGGTACTTAAGTTTTTGATTCTAGCGTATTTCTTTGATGTCACGTAAAATGCAGTGCTGTTATGAATAATCGTCTTAAAACGACTAACTTTTTTTCGGTGTTTTTGTTCGGAACCAAGATAACCAGACACGGCGCAATCACATGCAATTATCCAAAATATACCATACCAAAATATGCATTTGTCTACCACCTCCATGTAGTTATGTGTCTGCATTCGGATGCCGAAAAAACTACAAACGCACATCAACATCCTAATGCCAACACATCAGACACTAATGTCAACACGGTACTCGTGCATCGCCATAACCTGCATGACGACGACGACCGGGTTGAAACCAATAAAAATGAAGAAAGAATCAAGTTTTTAGCATCAACAAATCGAAGACCCACAGTGGCTCCGATGTAACGAATAAGTTTATTGTTTTTTTAAATGTGTCGTCAGAAAAACGAAGACCAACATGGCTTCGAAATAATGCCTCATCAGAAAAACGAAGACCAAAGTGGCTTCGATAGTAGCAAGCAAGAAAAATAGTTCAGTCTTAGTGTAGTGTCCAAAGTGTGTGCAATAAAGTGAAAAGTATTTTTTAGAAGTATTCTTTTAGTAAACGTAAAAGTTATTATTATGTGAAGCCTTGTATCCATGTTAATCCTTATTTTCTACATATGTATGTGCTTTTCATAGCAAGCTCCGAATTCACAATTTTTTTGTTTTTGATTTTTTAAATCATGTTCAAATATTGTATGTCCCAATTTTGACAGATCCGCTATTAAACTGTCTCGAATTTGTCTAACGATTGGGTTGTCTATAGCAATTCCTGATTTTCAATTCGGTTTTTTACCCAAGCTTTACAGAACGCATCAGAATAATTTATCGGATAAAAAATTCACAGGATTAGTAGCGTTTGATAACAAGAAAGCATTTGATATTGGCCGTCATGATGGACTCAACTTATAGATTCTTCTGTACCTGCTATATGACCTTGAGGAAAATAATCCAACCTTTGCTATCCAGAACTTTCACATTTAAATACAAAGCTTTTTCTGATAAAAACGTCAGACGTGTATTAGGCTGCTTTCACATTATGCGGTTTCCACCGTACGGCAAAAAACTGTACGGCGACATTTTTCTATTGGTGTGAAGAAGAGTATAACCTCTTTCACATTTCACGGTTACGGCAAAATGCCGTGGCCGTACCGTGTAGCAGCCGTAATCCACGGCGACCGTACACTCAGGTGCACGTCACTGAGTACAGGCTTTCACATTAGATGGTTTCAAACCGCACGGTTAGTCAATCTCAAGCCAATTTAGTTGCAAGACATTCGATAATAATTGAAGAATTTATTTCCATCTTTCCCTAGGTCCTCGAATAAGGTATGAAATACTACCCTTCTTCTCTCCTTTTGTTGATAGGATGCACCCAAACATGGCGTTTGCGTTTTCGTCTTATTTGGTGACGATTATTTAGCCATAAGCATAATGCAATAGATTTTTTGCGATTCATTTTAAATAAATAGCACACCATTTAATCACAAACTGAGCTTGTGACAAAAAAAAATCGCGCATAAACCGTATGGTGTGAACATGTTGCTAATTCAGATTTTCAGCGTACGGTTTTTCGCCGTACGGTGCAAACCGTATAGTGTGAAAGCAGCCTTACTGTTTTATTAGCCCCTGTGGTGTTAATCCCCACGCGCAAAACTCAAGAAAATACTTGATACCTGTATACATTTAAACCGAAAATCATTCGACAGATAAGAAATGTTGACTAATGTTGTGGATACGGGTGAGAGAATAGCGTGGAAGCTTATAGGTTAATAGATCATTCGGGTTCAATATACCAAATATCGCAGGATTCACCAAAAGGCATGATACTAGGAACTGCATGGGATCAGACAGAGCCACTTAGTGCTACAAGTGCAGAGGAGATGGTCACAAAGCGAAGGGGAAGCTGCATATTGTGTGTGAGAAAAGGATTCGACAAAAATATACCAGCTCATGAAACTGGGGCAAGATGCTGCAAAGTCTACAAGAAAGAGTTGGAAAGGGTCAGAAATTTGTTTAATGATACATGCTCTGCAAGCGAATTTGAACAAAGATAGAGAATCTTCTTCTTAGTACTCAATCGTTTTTGGTAAAGTAGCCATTTGGGAGCCAAATTTGAGTAGCTGATGCAAAGCCAGGAGCATTCAGAGTGACATGGTTCTACTGTCCTGTTTCAGAACAAGCTGGTTTTGCTATCACTAGGGTCATACAAATTGACCTTCTTGCCAGAGAACGAACATCGACATTCTTCAGGGGACTTGAGTGCAATAACCAGACGATGAGTATAAAAGAAGGAATCCGGATGCTCATCAAAAATTCAAATTCAATTTTTCCAGTAATTTTTTTTTTAAGAGAAAGTTTGAATGAGTCCCTATATAGCCTAGAGCTCGACGACGAAACTAGACATATCTTTTTTAAATGAAATATATGGGGGCATCTAAAAACACAGCTAGCGGCTGACATTGGTCACAGTTCCCTCCTCTCCCAATATTTGAGACTATGCAGCTATAAGAGAGGAAGCGGAGCAAGTTAGCGCAGCATATGCAGTAAATATTGCGGACCAAGAAAGCAGATCTCGATTGGTAGATCAGCATCGCTCTACTGCATGAAATATGAATTATGAGGTGAAAAATACAAACCATCTTTATTAAGGAGGATTTTAAGGATCTTTAATAAAAAAAAAAAAACAAATACATTTTAGATTTTAAAACAACTTAAATCCTTATAAAGAAAACTTAAATCCATAAAAAAAAGTATGGCTTCGAACGCAATGATAGAAAAACACATTTTATTTAACTGATACATTATGACAACTTAAATGCTATGGAATATGGTAAAACAATTTCATCTCTCTACATAGCATTTTTTATACTTTGTGTTGGATATGAAAATGCAGTTGTTTTGTGATAGCTGACGATTTTTCGCCCACTCAGGAAAATGTTCATAATTATCAATACGCACTAAATTTAAGGGCAAGTCCAGATGCCAACGGACGTCTTCTGGCCTGCTTTATGCCGGCAAAAAAACAGTTGGTGCTTCAAAGCCATTAAAACATTCAGTTAGGTCCACTTTTCCTTTGACTACAAGGTTTTTTTTTCATAGGGTATAAAATTTGTACTTTACTATACAATTTTTCGTTTTTTTTTTGGTTTCACTATACTTTTTCGTTTCTTTGTAGAATTTGATGATGGGTTAGTGTCCATAACTTGCACTTCATAATGCGAGAGCTCACTTTCAATTTTCAACAGTTTGACTGACTCCGTTTTAAATTTAGCAGTCTGCGAAACATCATATGCGTCATCCGAATCTGATACGAGGACACCGTCAATTTCAGAACCATCACCAGGAATTGGATTCTCATATTTATAGTGACCATAAAGTTGAGAGAGATCCATTTCTGAAAATGTTCTTTCGAAAAATTTTCTATAATTATATTAAAAAGAGAATCTAAAATGATCAATGGAAAACTAGAATTTATCGGGTTACATTCTAGAAGCATTTCAAGATTTTCGATTAATCCAATTTACTGCAAATTGATTCTGTTTTGCATACTTATTTGCGATTAATTATAAAGTTATTTTCGCGATTTCAAGATCAACGACAAATGCTATCCATGTGTATGTACGTAGTAGTTACTAGTAGCTACCACGTACCAAGTCAAATTAGTTTACGGAACAGGGTAATTGGTAGATTGATAATACATACATGTGTATATCAGAGATGCCACTCATTTATTTCTCGTAGAGGACATGGAAGTAGTTATGTTACCTGCTGTAGACCTAGTGATAATTAAACAACTTTCCTGCAATTAGTGTGAGACAGAAAAACTTTTGCTTGATTTACTTGGATCTCAAAAAGTCAATTTATCAAATCCTAAATTTATTAGTTTTTGAACGGATCATTCAAATAAAATATTTTTTCTACTTATAGAAATCCGCAGTACTGAAAACCTAGGGAAGCATGCAGGCAGAAATCTATTCAACATTCATCGATCCAAAAAGCTAAAGGAAATTTTCAGTGAAATCGTGTTGTATTTCACAGATGGTCGGAAGTGCAAATTAGTCTCGTTCTCATCAGATTCCCCTACACATCAGACCGCCGATATCATCTACAGCATTCTGTGTATTTGCAGAATCAAACTGATTAAGGATTCAATGCACGTTTCGTTTTGGTTAGTGGAAAATACTCGCTGAGCACACACCAGTGTCGGCAATGCTACATATTGGGCTGATAGTCAGTCTACTGTCCCAGAATACGTGAAAAGATCTGTTTTGATATACAACAGGATAGCTTCGATAAAACCAAAAACAAATACTAAATAAATAATGTTCGTATGCGCTTGTTGGAAAAAGGTTAGTTTCACTCGCGAATCCTTTTGTATTATTCCAAACGTGAAATGACTACGTCAGTTAGTACCATGTAGAATTCTATCGACCTTGGTATGATGCCTATCTATTTATATTTGATCGGTTTCAACTGTATTGCTTAGTTTGCGCGTTTAGACTTGTGAATGATGCTCCTAATTAAATAGTAATTGATGTTGATTAAACGTCATTTGCCTTTGATGCTCTTAAGCAACGTGAATACACAATGGAACAACTGTACATAAATTCTAAGAACGCTTAAAATCACGTACGGCTGAATATCATCCAAACTAGTTGTGCATGTATTTCAATTAGTGATATTGTTTCAGTGCTAAAGAGCAAATGTAAAAGTATTTCGTGGGAATTACTTCAATTGGTTTGATATTAATTTGTATTTACTTTAGTTGTGATAAATTTACTCATAAAGGCTATTGATTTGTGATCATGGCTCCCTTTTTGTCTATAAACCAGCCTAGACAACGTATATCGTCTCTAAAGCTGTCGATGGATATAAGTCGGAGATGTTAAACTTTATCACAACAAACATAAATACAAATTTATGATTTCCAGCTGCAAGTGGTCACATCAGTAAAGTATGCACTGTGAGCTGGTGTCTGATAGAATCAGTGCATACTTTCGAAACCACTTTGTCAAAAAAATGTTTTAATAAAATGTTCAATTAGAATCATCTCGCAAAAATAATTCTACTTTAATAAGTTTTGCTTATGGGGGTTCGATATTTGCCTACCGCTACAATTCTTTTAATCTTCCAATGGTGGTCACTCAAAACCCAGTGTTCGATTAGACCAATAGTTACAGGAGTGAGCACTTCCATCATGGCTGATATCATCCATGGCATCTTTCCCGAAGCGAAATTTTTTCACCCAATTTTTTACTGTGCTGATACTCCTTGTACACGTCATCTAATCAGTCTTTAATTTGGGTGGGAAATAAGCCTTCCTTAAATGACGCTTTTTATTGTGACACTTCGATAATCGGTTTTTGAAATTTAAAAAAAATACACAACTCCACTGCTAAACTGCGTACGCAAAATTCACAAAACGTACTATTCGATACAACATAACATGTATCGACATGTCGCGTAAATAAATCAGGTCAGCACATTATGGGATACACTACGTACATATATATGTAGTGCTCACTGGTGATTTTATACTTTCTTTAAAATATATACTTTTTAATTTTTTCTTACAACAAATATAAATGTAGCCTGGAACTGCAATCTTCATTTTTGAAACAGTTTATAATCCTAATGTCTGCAAGCTATATCAATTAATCAATTTTCATCTGATACAGCAGATCCAGTCGCTTAGAAGTGAAATTTATTCGCTGAAACGACAAGTCCAGACACTTGTTCTGCAAAACTACAATCTGCATTATCAAATTCGGCGAAACAATGTGCTTATCAATGACACCAATGTTACACCAAGAGAAAACGGTAGTTTTCAATAATTTGAAGTGTGTCTAAATGTATTGGCCAGGAAGTCTGTAAAAATGATATAAGCAATACTTGTCGCGTCAAGGGCTCTCAATTCGAGTAACCACGGATGATAAATGGTGGATTAAAACTAGAGATAAACTTGCTCAAACGCTGTAAAAGCAAAGGTTCAGCAATCCTTTGAGAGAAAAATGAATTCTTTATAAATCTCTGCATTGCATAGTTAAATTCAACCACTATAATAGAATTTATTTGAAAGTAGTACCAATATTATTAGAAAAATATGGGATCTAATTAATAAGGTTACTAGCGCAAAGCGAAATAGGATAGGTTTTGATAATTGGGTGATAGGTTTTGATAATTGACATGGGGAAATCAAAAATTTCAGAAGAATTTAATAATCATTTTTGGTAGTTGGACACAAAGTAACAACACTTATTCCTTCAGTTGCTTATCAGCCTTTGCTGCCTAGAGCTCAAACAACTATAGTCCTGTATCCAGTTTCTAAAGAGGAGATAAATTGGCTTATTCTCCATTGTAAATCAAATACTGCTTCTGATATTGACAGTATTCAATCAAAATATCTATGGGAAAATTCAGCATCAATATCTAAGCCGTTGGCACTCATTATAAATCTTTGTTTTAGCCTGGACTATTTCCCATCTCAATTAAAACATGCTTTGATAGTGCCTATAAAAAAAGGGGGTGAGAGCTCAAGTCTAAATAATTACCGGCCAATATCTCTATTCTCATGCCTTTCAAAAGTATTCGAAAAAGCAATAAAAATTAGACTTGCAAGGCATTTGGAAGAACTAAAACTTCTCTCAGATGCACAATATGGCTTTAGAGAATCGCGTTCGCCAAACACGCAATCGGCAAGGTCATCATCAAAACATTGGTATCAAAGCTGGATAAAAGAGTGAGATGTTTAGGAATATTTCTTCGTTTTCAAAAAGCTTTCGACATGGTAGATCATAATTTGCTCTTTCTAAAAATCGAAAGGCTGGGTACAAGAGGAAAAGCGCTGAGCCTTTTCAGAAACTACTTGCATAGTAGAGCCCAGCCAATACGCATAGACAAACATATTAGCTCCTGCCTCGTGTCAGTATTGGGATTCCACAAGGAACAGTCCTGGGCGTCCAATTCTATTTTCGATATCCTTCAACGGTCTATTGGAATCAAAACTAGTAAAATCTTCTCTTTATGCATTTGCTGATGATACGGTTCCTCTTTTTTGGGGTTACAATAGGAACGAAGCACCTAAAATAGCTTATGACGTTGGTGAGAGATGAATAAAGCCAGAATCAATTAAAAAAAAATCTGTATTGGTCTCGTTTTCCTTGAATTTATTAACATTACCGCAGGAGACTCCTTAAGCTTTGATGCAAATCCTTCACACTCCTCAATAAAGTGTAATTGCTCTCCGCTTTCAGTAAACTCAATCGTGAAATACGTTTGCATAGTAATAGACCTACATTTACGTTGGGAAAAGCATATTTCCTTTGTCTGCGGTCGATTAAGGGAAACTATTTGTAAATTTGTAGAACTAAGATTTATTTTAACCATAAATCAATTGAGGCTGGTGTTTCGCGAATTTCTTAGTGAATTTCTATTCGAAGTAAATACAGGTCACTCATTGCGTTTACAAAACCGTAGAGCACTTCCAGAACCGATATATCTTACTACAACTGCTGGAAATTATGTGTTCCACGATGTTTTAATAGATTAGATATGTATCTGAGATAATGAATTGTCATGTTTTTCGAAAAGCTGTGTATCTCTATGAAAATAATATCGTAGAATGAGTTTTTGAATTTGTAAAAACTTCTGCAAATGACAGTCCTCTAATGCATTATTCAAATTGCAGTATGAACTCGAAACCAATGTGTTAAATTATGTTCTAAACGAATTTATTTGTATAATTTGTAAAACTATTGTTAAAAATATAGGCTCTATTTCCGTAGCACGAGCTATGCTCATTGTAGGAAAGCCAACTATTCTTTTTGCGTTTTGTAATTTATCTGTGAATTGTAATTTTGCATTTGGGAATAAACCTATTATTATTATTATAATTTTCTGGCTATTTCGTCTTCTACTATCTGAAAATAACTGTTGTATAATCGTCATTGATAATTTGATTCACCTTTGGTTCAAACAATTTGACGTCGTAAAAACAAATAATAGGCGACATGAAGCCAAAACTGCATTTGACCCACGTTGGGTGCGAAAGATCATTATATCACTGCTTACATTTTTGGAGACAAGAACATTTTTTGAAGTTCAATAACGATACAACAGTCTCACAAACGTTATCTTGCATTTGAAAATCCTGATTGGTACGTCCAAGGATTTTTCAAATTAAAAATATAAGAAAAAAAAATAATCGAACGAGCTTGTAGATTATGCGCTAGAATTATGAAGAAACCTTCCACTAAATTTTCAAAGCCCTCTGTAAATCACTGTAAAATTTACAAAACCATTAGCTGAGTGTAAGTTATGTTTATGCGAAAATTGTATCCGCAACTAAGATGGCTCCCGCTTTTCATGGGTCTTACCAGGTGAACGAATGATTACCTTCCACAATAGCCGGATGGTTGGCTACGGGCAAGCAAAGTATCCAGTCAGTAGAAAATTAGAAAATTGCGGAGAATGCTTTATTTACAACAAAAACAAAAAGAAAATATATTGAGTCAGAAATAGAAAATCACGTCGCTGCTGGTATGGAAGAAGCGATGTGAACTAGCAGCGGCGATAGCATGATGGTGGTTCGAGGAATTAATGCAACAAGTGGTGTTCATGCATAATTCATTTTATGGTAATGTTATGCCACTGCTTACAGTATAATATCTGGGTGATGCCTTCGACGACTTTTAACCTTAGCGACACTGTCGTGTCGGAATAATAAGACAATAGACAAGACCGCACTTTTCTTATATATATTAAAGAGAGCGGTTTATGTTTGGTGATATCATTTAGCACGATTGGCTGGAGCTCTTGCTGCTGATACAGTGCAATGAGAAAGTTTTGAATTAGTATTCTATACGATTTTGTATAAAATAGTTATACTCCGAAAATGTATTTAAATAATAAATATTTATTTGAAATGTTGAATTTGAATGAATGTTTGAATAATTGCTAAAATATTACCGAAAATGTTTACCATTTTTATTTTTTACTGGTATTGTTGATATCATTCGTCGGGAAAATGCTACTGATACAACGAATCCTTAAAACTCATCGTCATGTATCTTGGCAACACGAAACCGTAGCGACCAATTTTTGTTCCCTGCGGTCTATTATCGGAACTGAAATCAAAAACCAGCACCACCATGTGCTGAGCTACTTTTGTTGGACCGAAGCAGGAAAAGAGAAAGTTCCCTCCTGTTCCCGATATTTTTCTCAGTAGCGCTGCGGTTGAAAATGTTGTTTTATGGCTAACAATACATTTTGACTTCGATAAGGCTTTTGTCGGCGGAAGCAGGATTTTGTTTCTCATACCATTAACTGCTTTGCTCTCAACATGTGTCCACCCATCTTTGCTGTTTGAAAGCCGTGCTGGCGTTCGACATTACATTTAGCCGCCAAATCAGGCATAAGGGAAGCATAAGACCAAGCTGGAAATGATAAAGTTTTTTTTTTGTTTTGGTTGTGAAAAGCAGCCAGTGCCAGTGTAAAATGCCGTCATGGCATGGCGCGTATCGATTAATTTTCATAACGAGATGCACTGGAGTGTTATTGTAGGGCAGTGACACAAATAATACTTACGCTAAAATGTTACAAAGTTGTTTTGATTTTGCGATGAGAAAGTTTGCTGTAGACGGCAGGAACTGAAGCTTGGGTGATATATTTACAATGCGTAGTGGCATAATGAAATTCGTTCACGATGTCACATTTTCAATAGAGAGTATAAAGTTGAAAATCTTTGTTTGCGGTGGAAGAAAAGCCACATTCAAATTGTTTGTTGCGATAAATGGAACTTCAAAGTTTATATTGATACCCAATACTGAGTAAGAACTGAATTATAAAAGTATTTTATTTTGTTATGTGTTTGAAAAGAGTTCTTAATGGATGTGATTGTTTCGAGTTTTTTATTTTATTTATTTTATTTTATTTATTTGGTACGTATTCAATACAACAGGCAAAACTGCCCAATTACAGATTGGATACCATGAAAAACATAAAATAACAAGAACTAAATAAGAATATATAAACATAAGTATATAAAATAATTAAAGCAAAAATAAGATAAAGTAATAAAAAATGAAGTAAAGTAAAATAAAGAAAAAAAATCCATTACAAACACGAATGTCCAATTCTACAATAAATCGGCCTAATAGGAAGTAGTAAGAAGTAAATGAGTAAATATAAATATAAGCATGTAAAAAAAAATTATTAAAGTGGTAAATTAAATAAAGTAAAATTAAGTAGAAAATAAAGAAGAAAATTAAGAAAATAGAAAATAAAACTAATTAGAAAAATATATAACTATATATAAAAATAAAAATATACAAAAAATTCAAGTAATAAATAAGAAAGTTTAATTAAGTAGAGCAAAAAAAGAAAAGAAAGAATACATTATAAACAAGAATAGAAAATAAAAACTAATTAATTAGAATCGAAAATTTTACTACGGATCATATTTTTGAATATGGCAATAGATTGTGGAAGAGGACCAAGTTGAAGACTATTGTGAGTGCGTAAGAGTCGCAAAACGGGAGATTAGAAGAAAGTGTCAGTACGAGCAAACTGTACTTCAAATAAAATGGAGGACCTGATTGGCCTTACGGAGTCCCGCTCAATGAACAAAAATGCCAATGAGGAAGATAGGTAGCCGCGACAGATTTTGAACAGGAAACACTCATCCAAGTAAACTCTGCGCTGCTCAAGGAGAGGAATTTTAAGAAGAGATAGACGTTCACTATATGGTAAATACCGCAGACTATACTTAAAAAGTAAAGTACGTGTAAACCTGTGCTGAACTGATTCAACAGCGTCAGCAAGGTATTTGAAATGAGGACACCACACTTGACTGCAGTATTCAAGTACAGAATGGACTACTGTAATAAACAGGTGGACACAAGTAGAAATACTAAATGAATTGTGGCAGGAACGAACCACGAAGCCAGCAATCCGAGAAGCGTTTCTAGTGATAGTAAGGACATGAAGGTTGAATTTCAGTTTCCGATCAAATGTGACCCCCAGGATCTGAGAAATTATCGGTACAAGAAAGGATATTGCCATCAATAGCATAAGGAAAGACATGAGTGTGGGAAAAAGACATAGAAAAACACTTGGAATCATTAAGGAACAAACAGTTCAAGTTACACCAACCAGAGAGAGCATACAAATAATCATGAAGAAGCAGAGAGTCAGCAGTATTTTTGATGACTCGGAAAATTTTTAAATCATCCGCATATAGAAGACATTGAGACTTAAAAACCGTGGGAAGGTCATTGATAAATAAATTGAACAAAAGTGGTCCTAAGATGGAACCTTGAGGAACACCAGAAGAAGGGGAGAAAGGTGAGGACGAGAAGCTAAAGAGGGAGACAACACAAATGCAATCAGTTAAAAACGAAAAGACTCAGGAAAGCAGAGGCTCGCGAATGCCATAATGCTTCAGTTTGATAAGAAGCAGCTTATGATTAACAGTGTCAAAAGCTTTGGCAGAATCAGTATAAATGACATCAACTTGATTATTGCTGTCAATTGCAGAAGCGACTACATGAGTAAACTCAAGAAGGTTCGTAGAGGTTGATAATAATAGCAGCGATAGTGGTGACTGCATGAAGGATAGAAAATATTTGAGGTTGCAGCTGCAGACTTCCCAAACTTTGAAAATATAAACATTCGTTTCTTACTTTCATTGTTGATGTTCATCATATGAAAAATTAATGGCAGCATCAATAGTGAAATATATACCAAATTTGCGTTACGTTGACGCCAATCCACTCTGTGAATCTCGCTTCGGTCTGATGACTATGTTGCCGCGCTTAGCATAAACGTCCAATTTGACATGTTTTTTTACTTGAGATAACACCGGATTTCAAAACTACATACTCTATCTCATCAAGAGCTCAATATATGAAAAATTTATCTTCTGTGGAAGTATGTGAAAAATATAAATAAATAATAATTGAATAGTGAAAAATGCCCTATTCATATACATATCTGAAGCATTTAGAAAAACACAAATCATAGAATATCTCCTAAGTTACTAAAATGTATATAGAGCATTTATGCTAAGCACGGCCGTGTGCTGCCGTGTAATAGAAATATTTGCCGTGTTCCATTTTCACTAATTATTACTCGCAAGTACTTGGCAGTAGATCACAAAAGGAACTCTCGAATGTTTGACAGAAGTAGATTCTAACCTAAAAATTGTGTGTGTTAACAAAGTGCCAGAGAAAATGGTAAGTAAAATAGAACGAAATCTTTTGTTTCATAGTATTGTATTGTTTTAGGAAGAATCAAGGAAAAAAAACTGGAGCTACCTCGAAGGAAAATGTTTTTGGATTCATGTTACGAGAATAGAAAGGACGAGTATTACAAATGCAAAATTAAGAAGCATTTTTGAGAGTCATTGCTGTGCGATATTGAGGCGTGCAATGTTTTGGGAAGTTAAATAATTTACTTAATTGAAATATAGCTGTTTGAATCATATTTTGTAGGTTTCCACAACTACAGCGGAGCAAGTGGAAATAAAGTGGAGATCACTGTATAGAGCGTACAAATTGGCCAGAGACAGAGGCACAGGAACAAATGCTTCTAAGTTTATGTATATGGCGGAAATGGACGCAATATTTGATAAGCATCCAATAATGTGTTCTCCACATTCCGCTTCCATTTGCGCTCAACAAAGCCCAACACCTTCATCAACAAGACGCCAAGATACTGACAACACAAGCATGAGGAAAAACAGCAATGCAAAAGAAACTTTGCTTGACCTTATGCGAAAATACTACGAAGCAAAAATCGAGGAAAAAAGAAAGAAAAGATAATTCCTGCAGGAATTTCTGGAAAAAAAGGAAATCGCCAAAGATAGAAGGCATGTGGAGTTGATGCTCGCATTGAACAAAAACCAAATGTGATTTCAGTCACAAGCTTTGTAATTTTTTTTTCATTGCATTAAAGATTTCCTCTCACGTCAAGCTGTTCAATTGATTGGGAGAAACGTCTTCGACATAGTTTTGACCTGGATCATCTTCCGGTTCAGCTCATTCTACGACATCATTTTGAGCAACGCACATGTTGTGAAGAACATAAGTGGCTACAACACAGTTTGTTACGAAACCAAGACATGGGCTCTCAAAAAAGTGCAGTCTTCTAAAACGACCTTTTAGCAGCCCAAAAGCATTTTCAACTACAACTCTTGTTGCCGAATGTAGATAATTAATTTTTTTTTGCTTTGCACTTAAGTGCCCAAAGTCTTTGAATGAAGTTACCAAATAAGACATATTTTGATACTCAGAATCCCCAAGCGAAATACCTCCTGGTATTATTGTTGCAGGATCGTCTCTAATTTTGATGTATGAAAATGATTTCTGGAATAGCCGCGAATCATGCATTGACCCTGGTTCTCCACAGTGCACGTCAATCAATTTCTCATCCGCATCTACTACACATTGAATCAATCTGCTATAGTATTTTTTACGGTTGTAATATGATTCTTTATTTCGTTTTGGTGCATTTATCCTTATGTGGCTTCCATCAATGGCTCCCACCACTCGGGGTACATTTTTAAGCATCTAGAATTTTAATTTATTTCTTTGCATTTCGGATGCTGTTGGCAATTTTATATAGTTGGAACTATCTGTCAAAAACCATGCCATAACTCTATGAAGAATCCTGAAGACGGAACTCTTTGTCAAGTCGAATCTATATGATACCTGTCTATACGTTTGTGTATTAGCCAGAAACCAGAGTGTAAGATATATTTCGTAGGCTGGCCCTACTTTTAGTCGACCACTAAGCCCGGTAGGCCCAAGACTAGGGCGGCAAATTTCGAGGGCGGCAAATATTCGATTTTTTTGGGGCGGCCACTTTTCGATTTTTTTTTGGGGGTGGCAGTTTTTACCTGTCGTATATGTACATATATTTGAGTTGAATGAGCCTAACACCTCAAGCCAACCAAATTCTCTAAAAAAAACCAATGCAGGCAAAAATTCACCTCTGATGATTTTTTTCGGACATTAAAAAGTTTGACTTATAATAAATATCGAAATGCGATCACGGTAAAGAGCCAAAGAAACTCAAATACCTAAAAAGTACCTAGAAAGTATCTGAAAATACCTAAAAAGAGGCTAAAAAGAACCCAAATAAAACTTCTTCAACTTAGGAAAAGCTTTGGTAAATATTTGCGTGCATTGATTTTTCAGAGAATTTGTTTTTATTATTATGGTACAGGTTCCAGGCGGCCAAGGCCCGACGTCGGGCTGTTGTGCCACGTTGATGATGATTACGGTACAGGGTATATCAACTACATGCGAATCTCTTTATTTTTGACGTGTTTTTTAAATTGTACTTCATTACTGAAAATAATTTCTATAAAAAAAAATATCTATATATTGAAATCTAGAACATCATAGGTCAAAATATTTCGGGTTCATATTTAATGAATAACGTATCGAACATTAATTTACATAGTTGATCTCCAGACAAGTGCGGAAGCAAACTTTGAACGGAATAGTAAACTTACTTATAAAAATATGAGCGAAGACGTTAAATTGGTATTTTTGCTTTCTTCTTTTTAGGTAATTTTAGGCTCTCTACCGTGGGTATAGTTTAATAATTATTTCTTTGGCAAGGGCGCAATAATAGGGAAGTTTTACAAACGAACCGGTGCCGTTTTTGCTCTGATATTCCTTTTTTGTGAGCTCAGGTACAACGAAAAACAGCGAAGTATTCTAGGGAATCAAAAAAAAAATCGCGCATTGTTACATATAATTCACGAAAAGGGCGGTAAATATTTCTGAGGCCTAGGGCAGCGAAAGGGTCGAATCCGCTCCTGACTTTGTGTGTATACATAGCAAGCTGAAATTTCGCAATGTATACTATATTTCGAAAGAAAATATTCTAAAAATTTGCATAAATTTCACGTAATACACTTTTCAAACTAACAGCACTTTCAATATAACCTAACATAAGCCAAATCCATCTATTGACAACTAGAATCCACATATTGACAGCTAATAGCCACTCATGAACTACTCTGAACAAGAGCGCGAGTAGTTGGAAGTAGCCAGAAGTATTAGCGAGTACTAAATAGTAATAATGGAACACGGGCATTACTTCGGTTACTGCCCGCTAACATTTCGAAATTTCAAAAGAGTCAGAGATTACTAAGCAGAGCTTATTTTTCATAATAAGTCCAGACGCTCGTCTTTTCTACCGTCAAGCTCATTGAATAATCGCGTTATCCAAGCTAGTTTTCAGTTGTATTCAGATGTATTGTAAGAGCAGTATTCTTGTTATATACTCATTGCTATATATTTATATTCAAACAACACAACGGATGGCGGCTATACAGCAACTGCCCAGCGTGCCAAATTCGGAATTCGGAATTGGTTACGACTATTCCGAAAGTGAGCGAAAGAGATAGATATATAAAAAGCTCTTGAAATGAACACAACTTTTGACTGGGGTATTACTGCTCATTATTTTATGAGAAACATTTGAATATTTTTTAAGAATCTCTTCTGAAGTTTGGAAGAAACAAATTTAAAATCAATCGGAATTCGTTGCGAAAATTTCACTGAGTTCGACCAAATTCCTAACAAAGTGCGAGCGAATCTGTGATAGGGAAATTGTCAAGAGTTTGTTACAAAATACTTTGGAATTTGCAACAAATTCCGAACCTAATGCCGTTAATGTTTCATCTAGTAAAGTAAGTATTAAAACAGTACTTTAGTCGTACAACTGTTTTTCTTGCATAAGTGCAAGTGCCTACAAAGTTTTTTGAAGTTGTGTTGTTTGAGGAGTCAATAGTGTCTATTTTAAAGGTTCGTAATGCTATTCAAATTTGTTATTCTCTTGTAACTTCTCCTTTTTGTATGCAGAAGCTGTTGTGCGAAAATTTCCTTCAAGAAGACGGGACGAGATCGAAGGTTTTTTTAAAAAAGGTTTTTTTTATAGCAGCAAAGACAAGCTTAGCAAACGGGCGCAAAAAATTGTTATTTAAAATTTATAATATGAAATAAAACAACAAATAAAAAAAAATTCTATTGGAATTCAAATTTATAAGTATTTTATTCAATAAATGTTATTAAAATGTATCCAAAAAGTATTGGAAGCATTCTCAAAGAACTATTTGAAACCTGCACAAAAATCTTCAAAAAATTTACAAAGAATTCGTAAAGAATTCGAAATGAATTCGTAAAGAATTCGTAAAGAATTCGCAAAGAATTCACGAAAAATTCACAAGGAATTCCGAAAGAATTCGCAATGAATCTTGAAAAAAATGAACTATTGTACGAAAGCTTTTCAGGAGCTAAAGAGGGGAAAGTTTGAGCACTTTCGGCGTTATTGTAACGTTTTCCATATACCGGTCTTAAAGAATTCGTAACGAATAAGTTTGAGAATCCGAAACTTTTTTCTGAATTCGCTTCAATTTTCTGAAAGAATTCTCAACGAAATGCCGAATTTGGCACACTGGGTACAATGCAACAATTATAAAAGTAGTTATTCAAAAGTATTAGTTAGAGAGTTATTTACAGAAATAGTTTTGAATACATTCATCTTTATGCATATTAAATTAAATTCATTTTTAAAAGAATACATATATATATATAGTATATATATATATATATATATATATATATATATATATATATATATATATATATATATATATATATATATATATATATATATATATATATATATATATATATAAGCATATAATATTAATTCTTGTTATCTGTTTATCAGGAATTGATAAAGGAGCCACACCCACTTAGGCCTGTGATGGAAAATTGGATCTGATATCCGGTCGCTGATTCAGACCGGTTGTACGTACTTAAATGTCGAAACACTCGTTACGATTTGTCAGAGCGTGTGTAGCACTCTTTACATGTACTATTTTTTCATTGTTGAAAAGGATGTTCAATTCGATGCTAAACGCAAATGCTGAGAAAATCAACAACGTAATTAATGATTGAGGTTACTAGTTTTTCACAAGAACAGTCAGTATTCAGCTTCTCAAACACTTTCATCCCTACAAATCATGCTGGCTCAATCGAACGTTATATTTTCACACTGTATCCTACCTCCAATGCCTCGTTAACCCCATTCGCATTGAAAACTCCGTTAAAAGCGCTCGTCATAACTTCGTTCGTTAATTGGCACTTTGCATGAAACGGATCCCAGAACAAATTAATACACTTCAAAACAATTTATCTGATTTTTCTTCGTAACCAAACCAAGCGATATTTTTGCGATACCAATTGAATTGTGAGTTGCATTAAGTGTGGATAAACGAGTATCTGAGACTCGTTGATTCGTTATCATAGGCCTGAAACTGAGCCGATTCGAGGACTTTGAAGAAACTTTCCACATAGTAACTGGAGTCAGTCGAGTTAAATTCAAAACATGCAACGTGAGATTTATTGTTGCAAAGCACGCTCATATTTGCCTTCCTATGAATTCTGATCAGCGATAAAATTTCAATTTGGTGTAATTATAAGTCCTGGTTCTGAGTGAAGAGAAAAGCTTGTGAACGGAATTATTTATTGATGACTCTTGATGTTGCACTTTACTGAGGTGAAGAAATTTCGAATGGCGATTAGTTGGTAGAGCACGACTCTAGCAAGAGTCGAAATGAATACAGGGAGAGAGATTTTAGGTGAAAGATACTTTTGAAAGAAAATCGTTTAGTACTATTGGCAGAACATTTTCCAAATTAACGGAGAAGCGTACAATTTTTCGTATTAGAATTTTTCAACGTGGGAGCTTATATTCTGCGAAAAAAATTTCCAACAAACGATCACTATGCAAACTTTGAATCAGTAGAATGCATGCCTACGGATCTATAAACTTCAAATTAAAATTAAAATTTAGATCAGGTGAATATCATTCATTACGAAAATCTGAGTTTACAAGCAAGTAGGTACTTTGAACTTTCAAATTTCATTATATAACCCCACTGTTTCCTTTACGAGCTTATGATATTATTCAAGACGATATTCTATGCAAGCAAAGTAATAGCCTTCAATTACTAAAAACGCTATACGTTTCACGGAAAAGCAATTAATATTGTATCCAAAATGTCAAACGAAATGTTAATTATCTCTTTCGAGTGTACACATGCATGTAATGTATAGCAGAATTTTACTAACTTCTAATTGTTGGGTGCCGACAAATTTCTTTTGTCATGCTATATTTCTTAGACCTTCATTTCTTTTCAAAGTTTGCATGAAGAAACTAATTAATTCAGATGAGCACCTACTGAATCCGAAAGCACTTACATACTACAAAATGATATGGGTCCGAACTGTGCATCAACAAAGTACTGAAAAATATTTTTTCTGTTCTATGGAAATGTAGGAAAGTGTGTGGGGAGTAAAACAGTAGAGCTGGGAATATTTATAATCTTGCAATTTAACACAATATTTATGTAAGTTTTCTTTAATAAACTTGCATAAATGCATAAGTTACATGTATGTGATTCTCGTAATTGTTGTATTTGGTAGAGACTTTGGTGTTCATGTTATGTTGTTGGTGGAACGGTGTCCGATGCGCAGAAACACAGAGTTGCCAAATCTAATTTCGTATGTAAAGTTGGACTTACACTTTAGAAGCTAATATATTTAAGTCAGCTCCAAGATACCTTACATGAATATGTAAAATTAGGAGTAAAACAACTAAAGAGTTTATTTGTCTTATGTAGACTTTTTTTTGGGCCACCAATAATTGCAGAGATTATTTACTATACAGGACTAAGTTTTCTGCTATTTCGTCTAAAGGTTCATTAGATGAAATCAAAACTCTGGCGTTCGAAGGAATGTAGAGGTCGTCCAGGTCAGTGCATATTCTACCACACGTGCTTATTATCACAGCGAGCCTGCTTCGAATGTTATTCACCATTTTGATCTGAAAACTGCATTCAAACTCATAGGGTGGAAAGATTTTCAGAGCTACCACTTGCATGAATTTCAAAATTAAGGAAACTGAAATACTTGTTCTTTGTGGAATATTTATGTTATAAAACTTTGAAAGTTGCATCTGTCATAACATAAATGATGAAAATGCTACCACGTCAACAAAAATTCAGCCTCCTTTTTGCCGCCGCTTATTTTCAAAATCAATTTAGCCTATAAATTTCGCTGTCATCCGATAACTTCATCGAAAGCTATCTGTTGGTACGAAAATAACGAAATTTGCCTGGTGTTGGCAGCCCTCTGTTAGCACCAAAGTCGAAATTTTACTAAATCTGCCTCATAGTATATTCAATTTAAATTTAAATTTAGTATTTAATTTGTTAGTCATTCATTCGTCCTTTGTCATTTATTTATTACTTTATTTGTTGTCTGTTTATAGCTTATTTTATTTATGCACTATTTATTAGTCCTGTATTTATATAAATTTTGTTTTATTTTTATTTTGTTTCGTAATTTTATGCATCGACTATTTTATTTTATTCTTTTTATACATGTACGCTTTGCTTGGTAAATAAATAAACAAATAAATAAACATACGCTGTGAATCTTATTTTGATTGAATGACTATACTGGAATTTATTGGGCAAAATGCATTATTTTGATTTGTCGACGCAAATCGTTATTGATCTGGTTGATATTCCGCTAATGGACTCAACTGCCATGCGTATAGCATGCAATTCAGACTGAAAGATGGTAGCATGGTCCGAGAGTCTACACCACAAGTTAAGGCTCAAATCCGTAGAAAACACGCCCGAGCCAACTCCTGTGTCCGTCTTTGACCCGTCCGTGTAAATCCAGAAGCTCCCATCGGTCGTAGATTTCTTTTCTTCCAGTCTGTTCTTGACCTGGAAATTCTTGCCAAGATGTATTATTTTGCTCATGTGGTCCGAGTCTTCTGCAGCGAGCCCAAATCTTTTGCGGCATTCTGTAAGAATACCGCTGTGGCCCCACTGATCTAAATCGTTCCACATGCCAGAACTTTAAGCGCATATCGCCGCTAGGCTTGCGTTTCTAAAGATGAATCGATTTAGGGGCAAGAGTCCCAAAATCATTTCCAACCCAGCCATTGGGGCGGTTCTTAAAGCGCCCGTAATATATATGCAAACTAATCTTTGCAGTCTTGTTAGCTCCTTGATATTAGTTTTCCTCTCCGCTACCTTCCACCACACGATCGCTCCAGATACCAAAATTGGCCTCACTACACATGTGAATATGTGATAGACCGTCCTAGGTTTCAGACCCCAGGTATTGGAGTAGGCACACCGGCACGCAAAAAGTGCTGCGTGAGTCCTACCAATTCTGTGCTTCACGCTAGCCCCCCAGTTCAGTTTCCTGTCTAGTATAAGGCCCAAATACTTAACACTATCAGTAAGCTCTAATGTTATACCTTTAGGCGTGGCAATAGCCGGTACCCTGTGCCTCCTTGTGAAGTGTACAAGTTCGGTTTCTGTTAGGTTTGCCCTAAGACCGACTTTTCTGGCCCAGATTTGGATATGGTCCAGCGCCGATTGCATAAGGTCCAACAAAGTTTGTGGGAACGCAACCCTCACACGTACCACAATGTCATCGGCATACGCCACCACCTCAAAGCCACTGGCCCTTAAATTCTCCAGTATTTCGTTGAAAGTCAGGATCCAGAAAAGTGAAGATATAATCCCACCATGTGGTGTTCCGGTTTTGAAAATTCTTTCCGCTTTGGCCTTCAAAAACGCATATGAGTCATCCCTAAAATGGTACTTTCAATCCCACCATTTAGCAAAAAACTTACGTTTCAGTATTTGCAGAAAAATTTAGCCCATGAAGTAAACAATGTTAAGTTTTATATCCTTGCAGATGCTAATTATATTAGCTTATTATCGATAATTAACTCATTATCAATCTATAACAATAATATGGTTTTATTTTATAAAGCTTAAATTCATCACAGTACTCTTACCGGATTAGATGAACCAATCAGGCCATTTGAAAAACATCATACATTGCTCATTCTGTTTTTGACAACACGTCAGCACTGTTGCCAGATTGGGCGATTTGTCGCCAATTGGGCTATCTTTCCGTTGCATTTGGCGACGAAATTTAATTTTGGGCTACTGACGACTTTTTGGGCTCTACTGACTAGCCGGGGTTACAACTGCTAAAAATATATAAAGCTGAATTCACAAATGATTGCCTCAATCTTTAACGGAAATCACTTCTTTTCATGTTTTAAATATTCATTTCATGTTTTAAATTTCGGTTGAACCTAATCTTTATTTCTAGTCTATTATTTGACCATCTATTTAAAGTGGTCATCAAGAGGATTGAACATTAAATTTGTACTTGTATGTATGAGCAAAGGGTTAAAATACACTGAGCACGGAAAAAATTTGGGCAAAAGCCAATGAAGTAAAATCTACTGCTGGATAACATATTTTCAGAGAAATATGCGAGCTCTCTTTTTTATTACTATATCTTCCTGCATTCAATACAATAGTCGATATTTGTTCAAGTATGATAATTAAAATAAAGACTAAAACTCGCAATAAAATGCAAATAAATTTTTTGACATCTTTCATGCGAATTCTAATTCTCTTGAATCTCAACAACAAAATTGTAAACATAATTTTCGACTATATAAGAGTATATAAATAAACAAAAAATAAATACCCATGTAAAATGGATGCAACATTTTTTTTGCATCTAATAACAAAAACTTTTGCCATAATTTTGGCGTCGAACTATTGTGGGGTAGTGTTGGGCTCTTTTGGGCTACTTTAAAAGCCAAATTGGGCTCCATGAACGAAAATTTTCTGACAACACTGCACGTCAGTGCAGCATATCGTTTGAAAACTGTAGAGACGTTTCCTTCCATGATAAACAACTGAATTCATAATGCTTTGTACTTCAACCTCGTTCCGTTACGAAAATCAAGGCAAAAACAGCGAGTCTTACGAAAAACTGCTAACGGTATGCGTTTGAATATAAATGCATGTGCATATGTGCTTAGGTACACTAGACCAAAAACACACTGCGAGTACCGCAAATTCATATCTGATCTCGTCGAAACTGAAAACGAAATACTACTTGAAAAGTTATTACCAATTCGCAATTCATTTCATTCACTCAACTGAAACAAGAATATTCGTCTGACTTTTGCACCTACGAACCAAAAAAACCGACATACTGGCAAAGTGGCTCTACTTACTTATGCATGCAACAGCCCCTCCCGACAAACCAACCACCGCTTTGGCATAAACGTGCTGATGCAACGGCTAGACCGACATGTCAACCCACCGCATGTGAGATATGTTTACTGAATTTCAATTAGGACATCCACAAGCAACCTCCACAATACAGCCCTCCATTGATACCAATAATTGCATATCAAATATTTAATGAATTATTTTCAATTTGTGTCACAATGGACGGGTATTCGTCGTCGTTGCCGTCACTGCCTTTGACTGTTGCAGGACTCAAATTGATTTACTTTCTATGAAGTGCATACGCGATGCTTTTGGTGCATTTTACGTGCTTTGTATTTTTCGGGAAATAGCTGCATGCAACAAAAAAAATGTACGAACGTTTATTTGTGCGAGCACATGTGTATGGATTAAGTAATAATGCAGCGGAGCGGAAAGAGAATGAAAATATAAAACAAATTAAATTTGAAAATTTCGTGTGGAAAACAATATTTTTAATTAAATTTGTTTGTTCAGCAAATTGACTGCAACGCTAACTGTTTGGCTTATTCTGGTGAATCGTAGTAGTCTTTTGCTCTTATGAAAGAGAATTATTTCTTTTCATCGCAATGGTGATGAGTGCGCTTTGAAACATTCTATTTCAGAGAATTGTTGATTTTGTGTTGGTAGCCAACTCGAAAATACATTCATATTTATTAACAAAAGATACACTTTAAGGTCTGGAGATCTTGAAAACTGTAGATTTGAAACATTTTTATTACATGCTCACACTACACATTTGAAATACTCATAAAAATTCACTTCCGTTACTTACGCTCGAAGAATGCCACTTAGATCCAAGCTTTACGACTTAATAATGGCAGGGAGAAGATTAAATTGTTGGAGCTCACAAAACAAACAATGGCGTCTCCTCGGGCCGAAGCTGGAAAACAAAAGAAAAATCTAATGATAAAACTCCCAACAGTAGACATGGAGGCGACAGATAATTGTAGCTGCTACATTAGGCCCATCTCATATGCTTACTCCGGAGGATACGTATTTTTCATTGTCTCTCTACGTTATTTCAGGGGATTGTCTTCCGAAATTAAATGCTCTATTCTTCTACTTTGAGACTTACTAAACTTTTCATTTTTCTTTCAAAGCTTTTCAGTATAGAAGATTTTCGTTCCGTTTCTTTTCTTTTCAAAATGGCGTGGTTGCATACGAACATACTCACATACGCTCTCTGTCACAAGGATCCGAGGACCTCGACAACGAAATGTAGTTCTATGGAGATTGATTGAGTAATCTGTTTGCCTTCTTTGCCTAACAAATTGCATGGGTCAAATGGAAATGGAGAAAATGTCGTTTATAAGTTATACAAAGCGAATTGAAAGTATTACTGAGTTGACGTTTAGTAATAAATTTTCGGAGGGTGGCATTCAATACAATTCGTTTTTAGTTGAGTGAAAGTGGTCAATGGAGAGGAAAAGTGGATAAACATGTATGGTAGTAAGTTGGATAGCAAACAGTTTTCGGGACGAAATGGCGTGTTGTTCTTACAGCCAATTTATCATGATTTCAAATTCTTTCTCTAAGTTTTGTAGGTACATCAATTTCTGCAAGTACAACTCATAAATCTTCCAATAGAAAGTCAGTTATAAGCCATTGAACATGAAGATAGGAATGACAGCTGATAGAGTAGAAATCGATAAAAAAGAAAAAAAAGCTTGCTACCAAATTTATTTTTGAAGTTAATTTTTAATGGTATTGTAGTTGATTCTATGCGCATACAGCTTATGTGGTCGACCGGCCGTTTGTTTTTTGTAAGAGAACAGTGCCAAATCAAAGCTGATAGTAGTTTCTTTCAGAGCATAAAAAATTGAAATGCTAATAATAGCCCTAGCGCATCAGAACCGCTAGAAACACTTATGTTCGAAGAACAGTAGAGGATTTGTTCAGATTTTGAGTGTATATTCTACCACTATTTAATTTTCCTACATAAAACTAATACACCCTAAGTAATAATTGAATCTAAGCTTATTTTAAATTCGGTGACTTCATCGAAATCTACAGCGATAGAAAAGTTTTTGGGGCTGCGATCCGAAAAATGTGCAGATCTTCGAAAATTTAATCATTGCTTACTTATTTTTATTGAAAATTTTTGCGATGAAAATACTTAATGCAAGCATTTATTGGAACGAAAATTACAAAAAGGCCTAGTGCTGGCAGCCCTTTGCTAGCGCCAAAGCAAAAAATTTGTCGCATCTGCCATACGTTGAAATCAGCCTGCTCTGCGAATTTTGAATTGATCCGATGACTGCATTGGAAATTATTGGGATGCAAACAAATTCAGGGTTACCATTCGCAAAAGTTTTCAAGTTTTCTATATCTTAATATTTGGTGTTTATTTTCACTCTAAGATCACTACGATTTGAAAATTCTATGCTAAAATCGCTAACTAAAGATATGCCAAAAATATACAAAAACAACCATAGCTGGCAACCCTATCATTGTTTTGCAATTGAATTTCTACTGAACATTGCCGATAATAAGTTTAATTTGCCATTTAAATTTCGTTTTGATTCCATGACTGTACTAGAAGCTAAAGGGCAAAGAGCTCTATTTTCCTCACAAATTGTCAAAATTTAAGTTACCAAAATTACCATATTTGGCAGCTCCAATCGAATTTTTCAACCAAATTTATACCAAACGTGGTTTAAAATAAGGTTCGATAAAAATTTCGTCCAAATGGAAGACTGAATCAGAATTTATAGAGCCAAAAGCAGTTATTTTTCTTAGTGATTCTTCAAAATGGCAACACTGGCACAAAATTGCTCGCATTTCAAAATCACTTCTATCAGACCTGGTCCTATTTATGACCAATAGATTCTGTAAATTTCAATTAATTCTGATTATCGGATCGTGAGTTTCCGTGAACAGAAGTTTTTGATGATAAAAATTAAGGCGGATTTGGAAAGGGTTACCAGGCATGCCTATTGTAAAATTGCAAATTTTTTGCTTTGGCTATGTAGAAAAAGCATAAGATTTATATATGAGTGGCTTTTTCTCCAAGAAACAACATTTTTTCAGGAGAGTCGATGATTTGAAGGTTTTCACTTTCAGCACCTGCGCTAGCTACAGGATTGCCAACATACTCATTAGAAACTACAAAAATTTACAACTTACTAGTACCAATACGTTCTGGAAGTTTCATAATGATCTAATAGCTCCATCAAAAGTTATCGCAATTTAAAAATTTTCAAATTGTTCCGTTCTCTTTTAAGACACCTAGTGCACACATGGGGTTAAAATATTCCAAAACATTATCCGATTCATATTTAAAACACGTTCGAAATTTATTCTGCTACCTTTGTTTTTGCAAAAATCATTTGTGGACGGAATAATAGGTATATTAAAAATATCACTAAAATGGCCGCTGGTGCTAAAGGGTTAAAGATAATTAACATTTATTGAAACCTGGACCTATTTTGCATATACACCAATGTATTCTGAGAGTTTCAGCTAAATCAGATGGCGCGTTCATGAGAAATAGTCACAGAATTTTTTTGATGATGATATATATATATATATATATATATATATATATATATATATATATATATATATATATATATATATATATATATATATATATATATATATATATGGAAACATGAATTTTTGGCCAAATCGATTTTAATACTAATGTTCTTCGAACATTAGTAAAAATTACCTATCGAAAGAAGCTTGCCGCCAAATTTATTTTTAAAGTTAATTTTTTATGGCAGCCTGTGTAGCTGACCGGCCGTTTTTATTTTTTAAGAGAACAGTACCAAAACAAAGCTTATGCTAGTTTCTTTCAGAGCATATAAAATTGAAATGCTAATAATATAAAAAAAACTCTAGCGCACCTGAACCGCTAGAAACACTAATGTTCGAAGAACAGTAGAAGAATCGTGCAGGTTTTGAGTGCATATTCCACCACATGTGCTGCTTATTACGGCCAAACTGTTTCAAATGCCACGTTTTACTTTCGTCTTAAGAATGCATTATAACTCATATGGTGCAAGGTTTCAGATATGACCACTGGCATGAATTTAAACGTTTATGAGAGCAAAACACGGGTTAATTATATTCGTTATCAGTTGCTTATTTCACATAATTTTGAAAGCAGCATCTCATATAACATCAATGAAGAAAATGCTCAGTGCCTGCAGCACTGTAACTGAAGTTGGTGTTTGGGGCTGCGATCCGAAAAATTTGCAGAACTTTGCGAATGGTAACATCGGTTATTTATTTTCATTGTAAATGTTTCCGGTATGTATACTAACTGTAAGCATTTATTGATACAAAAGTAGCACAACCGACTCGTGCTGGCAACCTTTCGCCAGTATCAAAGCCAAGAATATATCAAATCTGCTTCACGTTGTTTAATTACATTCGAAGTTATAGGAGTATAAAAAAATTTAGGGTTACCTGCAGCGAGTTTTTTCAAATGATCGAGAGCTTAATATTTGCTGTTTATTGTCACTACAATATCATTACCATTTGAAAATTCTACGATAAAACCGCTTAATAAAGATATTGCAATTAAACACAAAACCAACAATAGCTGGCAACCCTATCGTGGCTTTTCAACCAAATTTGGCCTGAATAATGTTTATGATAGGTTTCATTAATTGTATGAAATTCGTATTGATTTCATGACTGCACTGGAAGTTATAGGGCAAAAAGTTTTATTTTCCTGAGCGAATTTTCAAAACCAAAGACACAAAAATTACCATAGCTGGCAGCACCAATCAAATTTTTCAACCAAATTTCCACCAAACAGAGATTAAAGTTAAGTTTAGCTTCTGTGTCAATTTCATGAAAATCTGGTAACTTATTCACATTTCATAGGGCAAAAAGCAGTTTTTTTTCTTTGTAATTTTTCAACATGGCACCACTGGCACAGACTTGCCCACAATTCAAAATCGCTTCTATCAAATCTGGTCTTACTTAAGTCCAATGCATTCTGTAAATTTTAGCTGTATCTGATTATTGGTTCGTGAGTTTCCGTGAACAGAAGTTTTTGATGCTAAAAATATAGGTTAACTGGGAGAGGGTTACCGTTCTCGTCCGACATGAAATTTCCAAAGTTTTATTTTGAACGTGTAGATAAAACATAAGATTTATATACAGATTGGTTTTATTGTAAGAAACGGACATTTTTTTGAATATTCGATGGTTCGAATGTTTTCACTTCCAAATTTTTTTTTTCAAAATGAAGACACCAAAATTATCATAGCTGGCAGCTCCAACCGAATTTTTCGACCAAATTTCTACCAAACGTGGCTTAAAGTAAGGTCCAGCAATTGTGTAAGTTTCGTCAAAATCGAACGATTCAATCAGAATTTATAGGGCTAAAACCAGTTATCTTTTTTAGTGGTTTTTCAAGATGGCACCACTGGCACAGAATCGCCCGCATTTCAAAATCACTTCTATCAGACCTGGTCCTATTTAAGGCCAATACATGCTGTGAATTTCAATGTGTGCCCATCGGATCGTGAGTTTCCGTGAACAGAAGTTTTTGATGCTAAAAATATAGGTAAATTGGGCAAGGGTTACCAGGCGTGCCCGTTATACCATATCTTTTTTTTTTTTTTGGTTATGTAAACAAAGCACAAGATTTACATATAAAAGGCTTATTTTTGAAGAAACGGCAGTTTTTCAAGAGAGACGATGATTTGGAGGTTTTCACTTTCAGTGCCTGCCCTAGCTACAGGGTTGCCAGCACGCTCATTAAAAGCTACACAAATGTACAACTAAATAATATCAATATGTCCTGAAAATTTCGTAATGATTGACTACCTCTGTCAAAAGTTATCGAAATTTAAAAATTTTCAAATTTTCCCGTCCTCTTTTTAGGCACCCAGCGCACACATAGGGTTAAAAAATTCCAAAACATTATCCGATTCATATGTAAAACACGTTTGAAATTTATTTGGTTAACTTTATTTTTGCGAAAATCATTTGTGCACGAAATAATAGGTATATTAAAAATATCACTTAAATGCCCGCCGGCGCGAAAAGGTTAACAATAACTGACATTTAAAGAGACCTGGACCTATTCTGCATATACACCAATGTATCCTGAAAGTTTCAGCTTAATCGAATGGCGCGTTCCCGAGATTATCTCACTGAAATTTTTTGATGATATATATATATATATAAAGAAATATGAATTTTTGGCCGAATCGATTTTAATACTAATGTTCTTCGAACATTAGTAAAAATACAATTCCAATAGCATGAATGTATACAAGATCTGAAATCTTAAATTGTATATCCTGTTTAAGGTATATGCTCATTGGTTTTTTATCCGATAGTAGTCCATAGTAATATTTCTGTATCATTCAAAGTTAAAGATCTGTTTAACTATCTATTTACTATGAATACATGATCAAAGATTTTTCTTACATACGGAAGCTATAAATTTTAATAAAAATGTATGAATTTCTTAAAATTCAATTTCATTTACATTCTCCATATCTCTTATGAACTAATAACCCAAAACCTATTAACTCCTTTATTAAACCATAATGCTTTCTAATTTCCTCCAATTATGTAAATATTAGCGTAGATATCCCTTAAGCCCATTACGTTTCTGCTCATATCCTTAACGATGAACATCCATCAAATATCTTTTCCGTACCCGTTGGTTGGTCTTAGGGTATCACCAGTTAAATTCCTTGCTCGTTTTTACTTCCCTGCTGCTGCTGCTGTTGCTCCATTGTATCAGTCCTCTGTTTCGTTGTTCAACACAACACTACCATACTCGTTTCACAGAGCTCAATGAGAATGTAGTCTTGGCATGTCGAGCGGAACTCATATAAAAGTAGTATGATGGAATTTGTGCCTTCAAAGCGAAGAAGAAACCTCAATTTACCCTAAACATCACTCTATCAAACTGAATTTATTAATAAAAGAGTATTTTCTGGTATCGGCATCGTTTCCTATATATGTTGAAACATTGAAACAACGTTTTTGTTGCCGAGCTCGTTCGTCCTCACATTCACCGAGAAACTCGAAGGTTTTCCGAATTAGATCGTCATTTTGGAGCGGAACGGGAATGCCAGCATTATGTTGAAGTTGCTTGTAGACACACATTGTCATAATGGAAGATGAAACAGACGCCAAAATGGGATTATGGAAAAGGAAGCCATTACACTTTTCGGTTGGAAGATGTACGTATGGAACAGTAAGTGAAAGGCGCGGATGAAATACTCCTACACTGTCAAAAGCCAGCGAAGCCGATTTCGTTTTGCTGACATATGTTATTTGCCGTGTGGGAGAAGAGTGATGCGATGGATTCTAAGTTGATTTGTTGACAATATTTAAAAAAAAATTTTTTTTTGTTTTATTTAAAGTAGAGAAACAATATATATTGTCGTCAGTAGTAAAATCAGTAGTAAAAACAAACATATTCCAATATTATAGTTAAAGTTTTCCACAATTGTATCTTGAGTCTTAATCATTTTACAAATACTTTCAACATCGAAGTTTAGGAAATAATTGGTTGGTATTTTCTTCAGCGTAAATGCTCTTTGATTACTGTGCTGAGTGTTGGTTTCGCTTGGGGCCAAAGCGAAACATAAACTGGTCCTTACCACATGGCAAATAATATTCCAATAATGCATTTTGGGATCCAGAGACAATTCGCCATCTAGAATCAAATTTTCGTTCATACAAGCAAGTGAATGGCAAAACCACATGGCTCCAATGTAGGAAGGATACTCTGTGATCCCCATGAAATTGGTCTAGTATGAGAGAGAAACCCATTTTCTTGAGCTGATTATTTCTTCGTTTTGATCATTGTTATTCCCTTAGAAAGCCCACCCTAAAAGTCCTAGGATAGTAACCAAAGAAACGATTGCTATACTAAACCATATAGAATGTAGTAAACACGTAGAGTGATGTAAAAGGTTCGATGCAGAAGTACTTGAAGGATAGTTTTAAGGGTTGACTTCAATATAATTGCAATGGTTAATGCATATTCTAAATGTCCGAAAATTGTTTTTAAACCAATTAAAAGAAGTCTTTCAGATTTAATAGCTTCGCATAGATAAATAACACAGCACAAATCTGGCCAAAACATATGCAGTCATTGAAATAAACAGCTCAATTGCTTCATCCAGAGTTTGGTGCATTTTAGAGAAGTATCAGTAAAGTAGTAAGGAATTTAAGAAAACTCAAGTAATAAAATATCTTAACAAAAAAGCTGGCTTACTTTTGCTTAAATACTTATATTGCAATATGAATAAAAAGGAGAATATCAAGTTAAAAATTGTAAAATATTAAGCCCGTTTCTTAACCCTGTTTCGGGTAAATTTGTGCAGGCGCGGGCGTATTCCCTAATCAAAATGCGTTCCCAAACCAATATCCGACGGAAAAATGACGTCATATTTTGATTGAGGAAAGTTTCAATCTTGTAAGATTTTACCCGAATTTTATCCAAAATCTGTCTCTTTACTTTTGAATTTTCAGTAAATTTTCTATCAAGCATCGAAGTAAGTTTTAACCCAAAATTTTTTAATTGGTAAGTAAAGGAACATACCAATTAATTTGTTTGGTGGATCAACTATTTTCTGATCCTGTTTGTGTTTAACGTTGCTATCGTTCTTTACAAATGTTTTTTTAACTTTCTTGGAATCATTAAGCTACCTTAAAGCTGATTATCTGTTTCATAATACGGATTCTAATGCAATTTAGTGAAATTTTGGAGCAAATGCTCTTATTGTCTTTTTCAAAAAAAAAATCTACTCTAGTAGGTTCATATTTTTTCAATCAAATTAGTCTCTATTATTTCAGTCTCTATTATTTATTTACCAAATCAATCGAGACTTTCTCTATACCATTTGAACTATTATTATTCTGCCCCCATTCAAACTGGTTTTTACGTGAATCTTACTCATATTGAATAGCTAAAGGGCTATGGTTCTTGGTTCAAATCAATCAATGACCCTATACCGGAATTTGATTCAGCTTTAAGTTGGCAGAGATTTCCTTCATCATCAATATAAAATCTGAAAGTATTTTGTATCAATTTAAGCTCTAAATTCCAATGAGGGCTACAGTGGAACAGTTTTTTCACGTCAGATTTGAGTTTAAGTTTGGTTTGTAGCAACCCACGTTGGGCGCCATTAATTGCGATCGACTTTGTTCAGTCCAGCTGTCGTCAGTGCATCATGTTTCTTTTTAAGAGCTCTGCCGTTATTTATTTGACATGCTTTTCATTGCCAGCTAGCTCAGACTAGCGTGCGTTTTTGGGCAGAGAAGCTCCTTCGTGATATAGCTTGACAAAATCAGAGCACACACAAAAAATTTACCCGAAGGTGTCGGAAAAATGGCACAAAAGGCTTATTTCTGCATAAGTTTATTGTTGCATTTATGTATAAGTTTATTGTTGCATACACTCTTTATTCATAGCATATCAATAAACAAAACTGAAAACAATAATAACATCAAGGTTTAAATAAACTTAAAAATAAATTTTCGACTAGTTAGCATATCAAACTCAAATTTAGATGATGTAGCATTCGACACTATAAATGAAAAAAAAATCCCTAGCGGACCATAACTGCTGCAAATACTAATGTTCGATGAACAATAAGAGAATCATATATACCAAACTTGCTCCAACCTGCTTCGAGGGCAAAACAGCTTTGATCTTAACAATGCATTTAAGTTCATAGCGTAAAAAGGTTTTCAGAGCTACGATTTGAAGGAACTCCAAAACTTTGAAAGTAGCATTGAAAATGTGCCTCTAGAGTCATACTTAAAGATGCACCAAATTGTTGTGAATTTAATCAAAAACTGTATTGTTCACGAGGAAAATAAAGCTGGAAGCTCCTTCAATAGCTTCGGACGCTTGAGTGTCCCTAATCAATTTCGGTTTGCACAAGGGAACACTCCGAGATCTTGTTTACGGACGGCTCGCTGACAGATCTGTAGCTGGTGTCCGCCTGCATTTGTCAAATGATAGTTTCAATCAATTGCTGGCACACGTTGCGGTGGTGAAGGGAATGAAATTGTTGATGTTATTGGGAAGCAAAGCTTAACGGTTCCATATCCGCTTTAGAGTGCCAACCGCATCTGCATGTACCATTTTTCAGAATTATATTATTAATAATTATTAATAACCGATCTTCCTTTCAGACTGCAAGTTTTTTCCTCAACAAGAATAAGAAGAAGTGCTGGGCTATAAAAGGTGTCCTGCTTAGAAGGATGATATTTGCGCATCCTGTTCTGTAGAGCAATTTCTTAGTGAATACCCAGTGAGTGTATGCACGTATCAGATATCAATACTTAGGCGTGTGGGTAGGTGATAGCGTCTAATCATTGATCCTGGACAGCGTCCATATCATTGATCCTGGATTTTATTAATAGATCCAAGAAAAACTCTGGCAAGGTGGGAGCATAAGAACAATGTGTCATTTTGGCTTGATTGCTTAGAGATGCCAGGCTTTTCTTCTTCCTCAGCCCACACTGACTCACCTTTTTCTACCAAAATTGTATCGCATGATTAAAAAGTCGATGTATGAGTACAGTAGAGTAATTTTGTAAAGTAGTTTGCCGGTATAGTAACTTAATTTCGACGAACATTGGCATATAAAAAAAATTTAGGCTTATATGTATAGTCGAAGCATCCAGAATTTGTCTACCGAAACTATACATTTATATTATACAATAATCTTAAATCAATGAACAAAATAAATGCTTGGAATGGCTGACATGCAGTAGTGTTCTATCAACCCCAACTCACCCTTTTTTATTCTCAACTGTCTACAAATGATCAAGAAAGTATGTATTTTATTTACACAAAATCTTAGCGTCCACTGCATTGAATTTATTTACTTCGCAATCATTTTTGATGTCTTGTGTAAATTCCAATAGATACCAAAGAACCGGGCTGCAGATTTTGGATACTGAACTGCGACTCAAAATTCTTTGCAAATCAAACAAATTTTCAAAACGATACAGTTCAAATCAATGAAAATTGAAAATCATTGAGAAATATTGAATTCATTTCATATTTAAATTGCCTTCATTTGACTAAAAACACAAACATCCTGTCTAAATACGAGGACCTACTTGTCGTAGTATGAATCTGCATCGAAACTGTGCGAGCATCAAGAGACAAATGCAGTAAGTATAGGGTACTGTGGACTGATACTGTAAAACTAATGCAAGTAAATGCTTTTTTTTAATAAATGTCAGCTTTTCAAGGCATGAGTATCTAAATAAAACTATATATGTATATCATCAGAAAATAATAAGGTAGTCGATGAGATTTAGTAGTAGTCGAGCTCTAATGCTTTGGATTTAAATTAACACAAACATATTTTTAGTGAACGAAAAACAGGAAATTAAGTATTTGCTTAAAACTATTTGTCCAATACAAGACGCATTCACCTATTCTTCGTTCATTTTACTCCATTTGCAGCCGAACGCACTTTTCAAACTGCACTTGGTTTGAACGAGCTTTCCTTCTAAAATTTCATTTGAACATTTTGCTCGTTTTCCAAGTTAATTTGATTAATCATTTCGTTGGCAAAAGCATAGACAACCAGCTTTCCTGTGCACCCGTCATTCATCGACAGAGAACTCTTCAACGCGGATGGTACTATTAAATTTTGAAATGGTTGACAAATTTTAATGAACATTGTATCGAACTATGTATATATTTTGAAATCTCACTTTTTTTAGTAAGTGAATAGCAGATAGTGAATGGAATGCCATTCAAATATTTAGAGTACTTCTCTGTGTGTCAGTTATCTGGGGATTGTCTGAAGCGATTTTCCAATTCGTAAGTGCTTGCAAGTGACGCTGTCTGTTGAAACTGTAAATTTATATTTGTAGCCATTTGTAGCACTGCAATGATTTCAGGATGAATGTGAAAAGATGTGGCCATTGATGTTAAAGTGATCACTCTTGCTGTGTTTCAATTTCTGCCAGTTATGATGGCTCCTTCTCTCATATTTCACTGTAAATACGTCAGATGAAAAATAGCATCTACATTCAATAAACCATATTGAAGACAGCTGAATCGACTTTGGAACAACATGGTAGTATATTTGTATTTATGATAGGTCTTCAATTCTTCATAGTTTTTCATCCACCGAACAATATTTCTCAATTTTTCATCAACGTGTATCCTTTCCGCCCAGCGAACGTAACAAATTGTTGCTCCATTTGTACGATCGTAAACATTTTCAATAGCCAAGCAAAATATCTTGACAATAGCCATTTCGCAGTTTTTTCATCTCAGTCAACACGCGCACAGCAAATAATAGATTTGAAGTATTTGCCTCCAGGATATCATAAATTACATGTATATCTCGAACCATTCCATCCATACATACGACTACATACCGAGACATTCTCAGAAGTTTCTGCATGTTGCCACAGGGGATATTTTGCTATTTTACTGTTGAATATATGTCAACAGAAAATAGAAATGCTTCATCCTAGATAAAGTGCACAGCGGGAATAATGTCGAGAGGAAAATAGGTAATAAGGTCTGATAGATAGAAGTTATCACGTAATTATTGTGGGAGGATAACAAACATATGATTTGCATGCACGATATGCGATAATGTCGAATATTTTTTCACAAACACAAAATAGGCTAATGGTTGGAAAAATGGCACATGCGACATTTATTTTGGTAGTAAAGTTTTGGTGTTCCATGTTTTCAACGCAATTTCCCAGCTGGGTATTTTCAGCACTTATTTCCAAGCTTGCATTTCTAATACGTACTCATATAAGTCTGAAAAAAATTAACTGTTGGCAAGTCTTAAAAATCATGAGCTGTTGAGATTTGTGGCCTTCCAAATTTTTATTTAAATGCAACGCATATTGTAAGCATACATTCTAGCATGAGATTTTCGCAAAATAATAAGAAAGCAGCTCCATAGTCAGATTCTGAGGAAGTTTCGGACGAGGATGAAGGAAAAAGAAGAAACTATAAACGAGAAAGTGAAAGACAGCCGGCGAAACACAGGCAGAAAAAAAACATATCCTGCATTGCCAACACCAAAATTACAAGCGCCTTTGCAACCACTGGTGGTAAATATCAACAGCACATACAGCATTGCAGACTAAACCTGACAATAACCGACAAAAACCAGACAATATAGAACAAAAGATAGCTACGGTCTCAATTATAATTTGAGAGGCAAAATAGGACTCACAAAGTTTCTAGTGGTGGAGAAGACAAGAGAAGAGACAAGACCAATTTAAAAACCAATTTTTTCCTTCAAAAGTTAGATATATTTTAGTTTCTTGACAGATTTCGATATTTTGAGGGTAATCTACTCTGTACTTCATGGTCTCTCGGACTAATCTTCATAGTTTTAAGCACTATTTTTTTAGTATCTTGAAAATATTCTACATACATTTTACTTTTGTTGAAAAAACACATTTGACGAGTGATATTTTGTGAAAGCCGCCTGCTGGTCAGAATGGAATGTCAGTCTATGAACGTTGATAAAGAAAAACAAAAATAAATAATAAATAAAATGTCTGTTCAAATCAACCTAAACAAAAGTGATGCACCGTTTCCTTGGTTCGTCTTTTGTCGTCTATCCATCGGAGTTTTCCATATGTTCAGGATCTTGTATGCATTTAGCTTTCGTACCTGCTGTAGGTCCTTGATCACCTCCACATTTTCCCACGTAATGCTGTGCTCCTCTTCCAGGATGTGCTTCGCTACTGCTGATCGTACTAGCATTGTCTTCCTTCTCGTCACTGAGGCTGCTTCTCACTTATGTTCTGTTAGTCTAACAGCCAATTAACGGTTTCGTGTGACCAATGTATATTTTGTAGCATTTCCATTTTCATTTTCTAAAAATTTCCATTTTCCTTTTTTGTTTGCCTTTAATGTGACATAATTTAGCATCTTATTTTTTTAGCCTTACTGGGTGGGGTTGCTTTTATATCAAAGTGTTCAAAAAATTCCTGAGCTTTTTAAAAACTGACGAAAAAAATATTGGAAATCTTTTGGCTGTTTATGTGTAAAGAGCGTCGTTAGCAAATCACGTTATATTTTGTCTTTCTTCTTTTTGATAAGATTTCCAGTTATTTTTCCGTTGTGGCTTTTATATATTTAAATTCTAAGTTAAAACTTTCTTGATCCATAGGCACTTTTAGTAGCCGATGAATGATTGAGCTATAGGGCGCCATTTTATTGGAATGCCAATGATCAGACGTGGGTGGTTTTGTTCTCTGGGTGTGTGTAGGCTGTGTGTAACTCAAGGAGACTTTTCCTTATAAGCATCAAATCCAAAAAAGGGTATTTTTTCCCGGTTAAAATTAAAACATACAAAAAAAGAGCTTCAACGTAATGACTAGAGTACTGCATGCCATATTACCAGAGGAAATCAAAGAAAATCTCTAAGCTCAGTGCTTCCACCGACAGGAAACTTTATTTCTCAAAGAAAGTGCTAAATGTGTTAACTGTGGCGGTTGCCATTCAGCCAGCTACGGATGGAAAAGTAATGACATTTTGTGTTGAGCGAGAAAAGCTAGAACAAGAATTACTTGGTGATATGTGCACATTATCCTAATGTAGGATTCTATAATCTGCGTGTTACGAATCCGGTCACTTTCCTCGAATGGTTTCCTGGAGTTGGACTTGGAGGTACGAATTTTCGATAGATGATGCCTTGCATGTCGAAAAAAGTAATGGATGTGCTCTTGATTCCGCAGTGGCTTTGACTTGTTTTTTTGGCCCAGGATTTGTGATGACCGCTGTTTTGTGATGACTGCTGTTTTGTCTGAAGATCGTAGCCATAGATCAACCAGTCGTCATCAATGGTAATCGTTGCCACAAATAACGGATCTGGCAAACTTCAACGCGATGCTCTTTCTGATCCACACTCAGAAAGTTCAGTTCAACCACTTTACAATACCCTGTGCTCAACTCAGATGTTAAAATTGACTGCACTGACGCTTATGGCAGGGCCAAGTATTTTTTCATCAGCAGAGTCAAGTATTTTACTATATAGATTGAAACCCAACGGTTTCATGAAAAAACAGGCAAATGTTGTCCATATTTTCAGAAAGGATGCTAATAAAAGGTCTTCCAGATCATTTGTCGTCTTCCAATGACGTTCTTTTACGTTCAAGTTGGCCATGCCAGTCAAAAATTCATTTGAACTACTTATTCTAAAATTTGGATCTTAAAATCTGGATATCTTAAAATAACCTTCAAAATCTGCACCGTTTTCAAATATATAGTATATCGTCTTTTGTCCATGTTTTTTTTTATTATTTTTTTACCAAAGAATTGCTTTCCGATTTTTATTTAACGAATATGAGTAAACTTACTCATCATCTTTTCTAACTGGGAAAATTTTCAAGCTCTGATGTTAAACAACTAATGTAGTTCTTAATTGAATTTCTCGCAAAACTTCAAAAGTTTCCATTCAAATCGAAAAATCCGAACTACACATGTATGGCAACTGTATTTCATACAAACAGCTTGCAGACGGGAATAAATAATAGAAATTATGATATCATGTTCCAAAAGTTTGCCTTGTTGGTTTTCTTCAAGTGCTCGAGCAACCACCACAAGTAGTCCTCCTCACACCACGAGAACAAAGTGAGAATCCTTGTTTCCGCTTAGTGACTTGCTTTGCTGTATAGAATTATAGCATTCGTCGCCACAATTTATGGAAAACTTTGCACGAAACTTATATAAGTTGCATAAAAACGGGTTCTTGACGGGAACGATTTTAAAAACAGGAAGCTCGGTCCAAAAATTACACATTTATATGCGGTGCACATAATTTGGATTCCTTGCTCATGCTCTTACCTATTTCCTGTTGTGATGATGTGCCTAATGGAAAGAGATTCAAAAACTTTTGGACATTTTTTTTTAACTTACTTCGAAGCAAATCATGATTTAGTTCCGCCATTTGCGAAAAATTGGAACATTGTACATACAGAAATAAGTTGCCGCGATACTTTGTGTAACTGTTCCACGTAAATTACTTGCTAAGTCATTTAAGCTTAACAGCAACAGATACAAGACCCGTTGTTTTGTGAAATAAACCAGTAAGCTTTCATTTTATTTTCAAAAGATTTACAATCCTTATATATTTACACCGTTCCATCGTCTGCGGTAGTGGATGTGTTTTCGCAAATTTCAATTCACTTTTGCAGACGTAACCTCAAATTCGCCACAATTTTAAGCAAGCTTTTACACTAGCGCTCAACAAACTGTATAATAGTAGGGTAAAATCGTTAATACAATACTATAACGTTGCGAAGCCGTTCCAGGCTGCTAAGCTTCGTGTACAAGGAGTTTCAACTTCTGATTATTATGTCCTAAAATTATTGTCCTGGTCCCAAGTCGAAACATTCTATTGTATGGTTTCGCTATTATGGGCAAAAGGTGTTAAAGTTTTGTGCGACTTCGTTGTCGTTCCATTAACTTTTATCGTTTTAAGGACATAATTACAGATCTGCAAGTGTACTTGGAAATAAAATTCATTTGTATGTGAGTTTCTTTGGATGTTTGAAGCTCTAAGGTGATATTTAGAGTCAGCCATTTTACCTAACGCAAGAAACTAAAAGCGAACAGAGAATACAAAGAAGTTAATTTAGCTTGTCATGGCTTTTAACTAGTAACATAAATAAAGGCATAATGCGATTTGGCTTAAAGATATAATAGAATCTTTAGAAAAAAAACTTTTGTTTTGTAATTTCATTCGTTAGGTTTTATTAGTAAGTATATATTAGTAATGAATTGTTTGTGCGTATTATGTTTTTTGCCAATTGTTTTTATAAAAAATTGCTTCCTTGATTCCTGATGATTTTTGATGAAATTTCTGATATTTTATGAACCTAAATATTTATGTCTTTTTGGTTCTTAAATGCATATATTTACCAAATGAAACGGGCTTTTAGAACTTTATATATATCATAAATGGTATTTAAATTTTCGGTCAAACATTTCCATTCTACTCAAACACAACAGTGTTGCCCTTTTAATAAAAAAAAGTATCAGTTTTTAGTATGAAAATTGTAAAAATTTATGTGCGAGCTACAACACGGAAGTTCAGCAAATTTTGACTCCAGAAACAAAATAAAATCTTCAATAAAAAAAATGGATTTGATGGAAAAAAACGAAAACAATATCTCTATCCCATTCTCACGCTGGTGACAATTGTGAGTGATTTGCCTTTAAGCCAATGGAAAATTGGACAACTTCAAGGAAGGCGTTTGGGGTCATATTGTAATTTTGATGATGGGGTTTTAAGAGTTGATCTGTGCTTTTAAATGTCCTCGAAAATCCCAAAGAAGAAACTATTGTACAAAGCATAATGATGAAAAACTCAATAGCTTATACTCAACGATTCTTTTAGAGCTTTTTATAAGCACAATGTTAGTTGTATGTACGTGCTATGTTAAGGATGCAGAGTTATCCACCCAGCGAGAAAACAAGCATTTCAAAAGGGTTTTCGAAGCGATTGCATCAAAGCAAAGCTTCGCTTTGAATCGCTTCGTTTTTCCTCCGGTTTCATATAATATTTTAACATAGCATGTCCGCAGAGGGAAGCATTATAATTGCTTGGTTTGGTTAAATCAGATATGAAGCAGCTGATTGCTCAGGCACATGTTATAGTATTTCCCAAAATGTTCTCCAGATCAGAAAAGAGTAAACTGAGATTTACAAAAGAAAGGTAGCTTTCCGCTAACACAGCGAACATATGAAATGGAAGTAAGGGAACGGCCAAGTTGGGGGGTACATAAATATATAAAATAAATACATAACTTTTATTAAGCACAACATTTTTAAATTACGTATTTCCTCTAAGCAGTGGTAGCCGTATATTGCGAATAACTAAGAAAAGCATTTCAGATGAAGCACTTCGAATCTGCTTTTTTCCAAAGCACTTCACATTCTTCCCGCTGGGCAGCCCGTTGATGTAAATAGGTATTAAAAAATTCTGATTTAGTGAGATATGTGTATGCATGCGTAACGAGCTTATTGAGGGTGTTGAAAAATGTGCGAAATGAATACGTATAAATGAATTGATGTCATCAGCTAAAAGACAATTAAATCAAGTGCTGCAACAAAAAACGGGACGAAATCATCTCAGTACTCTACGTCAACGTAAGTGGGATGCGATCTTAACTTAACAAGTTGTATGAGCTCTCGAACTTTGAAGCTTTTGAGGTCATTGCGATCACCGAAATGTGGCTTTTTACAAATATTCACTATGCTGAAATTTTTAATTCGGAGAATACTATTTTCCGCCGAGATAAACATGGAGATCTTGCTGACGCTCCTGTCAGAGGTGGTATTCTTCTGGCCTTTCACGAAAAATTCAAAGTATTTCTAATAAAGATATCGCTCAAGTCAAATTTCCGACAAAGAAGGTATTGTTTGCTGTCAAATACACGCCACCAAACTCCTCGTATGACTCCTCATTTATGCAGCTCATATTCGACTTTGCGGACAATAATGACGACGTCATTTTAATGGGAGATTTCAATCTACATAGAATCAACTGGTGCCCTTCAGCGGACGGCACTTTCGAAGCTCCGAGCTGTACTTCTATTAGCGGACACTACAACATCAATATTGCAAAGGAACTAATATCACTTGGTTTGTTTCAAGCCAATTGCATCCTGAACTCAAATGGAAAAATGCTGGACCTGATTTTTGCGACCGACACCTCTTCTACTGTGGTGAAACCTTTCACATCATTTGTCATCGACAAAACCGCACATCATGATAGACTCAGCATTATTTTCGAGCCAAAGTCTAGCAATGACTTATCATCTAAAAAATCTGAACGGAAATGTCATTTTAGACGAACTAATCTCTATCAAATGTGTGACTTGCTTGCTAATTATGACTACGTAAAACTACGTTGTTTTTATACATTCGGTTGTTCGACTGTTTTTTAGGGTGCGTGCCAACTACATTTAGTAAGAGAAATGTTCGTTTTTCTTTTTGCCACAACTTATTCATTTAGGACGTTCCAAAAACAAAGTTTGGAAACAATTTCGCTTCACCTGTTCAGAGCCTGACTACCAACTTTTTTCTATATTAAGAAATCTGTATGATAAAAAAGTTTCAATTGGATATCAGAGACATACCCAACAGCTAAAATCTAATTTTCAAGTTCAACCTAAGAGATTTTAGAATTTTTCTAAGACTGAAAACGATAGGTATCCACTCACATTTAAGTCTAACGACTCAGATATTGATGATCTGTATGATACTTGTAATTTATTTGCTTCTGTTTTCCGTAAAGCTTATCGTACGGACTTGCCAAACTCCAAACACTTTTCACCCTACTTGACGAGCTCAACAGTTTACTCTTTGGAGATGAAAGATTTAAAAATTGACGAGGGCACCATTATCGCATTTGTTAATATTTTTACAATAATATAACACCTAGCCCAGATTTCATACCTAATTTAGTCTTAAAATATTGTGTGTCATCACCAGTACCTGTGCTATTTTATATTTTCAATGCACCCTTAAAAACAGTCATCTTTTCTCAATTGTGGAAATACTTCACTGTCACTCCTATATTCAAGACGTAATGACGTTTGCAACTATCAACCCATTGCAAAACTTTCCTACATCGTTAAACTTTTTGAAGCCGTAGTCACAAATATTGTAGCCTTTCAATGCAAATCCATTACTTATCAGCACAGTTTTATGAAAGGTCGTTCAACCACAACCAACCTGCTTGAATTTTCTCACCAAGTAACCAACTCAATTGAAGCTGGCCTCCAAACTGACTGTGCCTACCATGGACTTGACGAAAGCCTGCGATAAGCTTGATCACTCTGTAATTTTAGCTTAGCTTCATTCCTTTTAATTCCCTTACTTGTTTTTATATTGGGCTGACTCTTACTTGATAAATCGAACCCAACGCGTATCGTTTCGCGGTGCCTTGTCATCTGATATTAAAACTGCGTCTGGTGTTCCACAATGTAGTTATCTAAGCGCTTTAATGTTCGCCTTATTTATGAATGATGTAGATTCCATTCTGCAGTCATCTTCTGTTCTGCTTTATGCCGATGGCACCAAACGTTTAAAAAATGTGAGAAACCTTAACGATCGAATTATTTGCAGCAGGACCTAAACAGATTTGTCAGCTGGTGTTCAATCTCTTCAGTAATCCTGACAAGTGAACGATTATATCTTACGCACGCAAAAATAGTCCTGTAATCTATGAATACTCACTTTTAAGTACGCTTTTAAATAGATCAGTGAAAGAACTCGATTTAGGAGTACTGCTTAATCAATCCCTCACATTTGACGATCATATCGACTGAATCGTTGTGAAAGTTAGCAATGCCTTAGGTTTTGTCAGAAGACATTCGAGGGAATTCCACGACATTTTTCAAACTAAAACCCTTTTTTGCAGCTTAGTCAGACCTATTTTCAAAATTGCAAGTATTGTATGGGTGCCATATAAAAAAGTTTACATTGACCAAATTGAGTTCATTCAAAAGAGGTTCTTATATTTCTCCGCGGTTTTTCGTGGTATGACCTTATCAAGACCACTTAAACCTTGAACTCTCGACGTCGAAATTTCAAAATCTTATTTGCCGTGAAAATGTTGGAGGGCACCATTGACTCAAACTACTTCTTAAGCCAACTTAATTTTAACATTAATAACAAACGTGTCAGGCGAGTGAACCTTTTGTCGATCTCCAAACATCGGACCAATTATGGTTGCCATGAACCAGTCACTGTAATAAGAAGATGCTTTCACGAAGTTTACTAAATGTTTGATTTTTATTTATCTACAGCATAACTTAAACGAATTCTGTATAAGAATATAATTTTTCTGAAATAACCACACCATATTTAAATTTAGAGTCAATTCAATCATATTTATAAATTAACCATCTCATGATTATAAATAAGGAGGACTATTCTTCACATCTGTGATTAGCGACGATGATCACAGTAAACGCTGGAGCAGTAAAATGTATCTGTACTGATCTATTAATTCTAATTCGGTAGGACAATATCTAGCTAAAAGCAACAGTATTTGAAATAATGCTCACCATGATTATATTACGGGTGACTTAAATAGAAAAAAAAACTTCCGAAATTCCTAAGCTTAAAAGAAATGATGATCATATTTCAGCCAATCAAACTTTCATCAAAGAGAAGACTTGAAATATACATGAGTAATTCTATCAAAGTAATAGTGAATGCAAAACAGAACACCACTCATAAAAAAAAACAACACAAAATCGATGCCAACATCTTTGCACGTAATTTTGAATGAAAATTTTACGTTCAAATTCAAACTAACAGGACTATATACTCCTCCAGGCGTATGAGTACTTATGGAAAACGGAAAAGTTTCAATATAAGTTTCCAAAATTAAGGCTTAAAGAAAGTTTTCGTCCAGAGTCGAAAGATGATCGGAGTCTTGGTGAAGTGCGAATCCAATTCAAGTCGACGATATGGTGAAGCCTCACAAATGCCCCGGAGGAGAGGAGATACTTGTGAAAAAGATGAGCAACAAGTCACAATGAAGCTGAACAATGCCAATCGATTTGTGAGTGTCGTCGTTCCTATCCAAAGAATGGATGGTATCCGCAAGCCGTACCACTCACACTCGTCCCGTACGCCTATTGGGGGATGTTGTGGGTTGTGGTAGAACGGAATATATGAAAGCAGAATAACTTTTCTAATAAATGTTCCCTGATCAAAGAAAATGAGTTTTTCATCGTACAAAGTTGTAAACTATAAGAGATTGTTCTATTTGTTTCATTTTAGACCAAACCAGGAATAGCTAAGTTTTTTTCTTGTTTGGGAGTTTGAAACACATTTGTTTTATGGAGGAAATGAAAGTGCGGGGCTGTATCGTTTCATTTCAAAAGATTACCGATTGTCGAAAGTTATATTGGCTGCCCTTTTTGAATTGATTGTGGCTCGATGAACTTGATCAAAAAGTACTTTTAAATACTTACAAACTGCCAGGATATTTGGTAGCGACACATTTAATATTAACCCTAGAATGGTACCGATGAGTAAATTTTACTCACATAGGGTATATATTTCGTCGCGCACCAGCCAGTTGGCCACTCCGACTGCCATGAGGCTTGAAGCTATATAATCTTTTTATGTTTAATGATAAAATAAAAAATGTACATAATACTATTGTTGCCTCCTTTTTAGAAAAAACATGTCATCCAAACAATCATCCAAAAATTGACCGTACCATTCCAGGGTTAACTTAGTTCCCATGCTAATACTACTAGGACAGCACAAAATATCAAATACTACAAAGACGTTTGATAAAATCTCAAAATATACTTTCCTTTTCAAAAAGATTCACATTTCAGTGATTCTATTCGCAGAACTGTAATGTTATATCGGGCGCTGTATATCCGCAGTCTTTTCATGCATTCAATTTTGCTCATTGACATAAAATAACACACTTATGCACTGCTCTAGCATCTCTGAATTTGGTTTTAGCAACCGCAGCATCTAGAAAATATCGCCCACATTCTACTGGATGCTTGAAAGCTACGTATGCATGAAACTTTCACAACAGGAACAACCACTGAATGGTTTGGCTCGCATCCAGCAATGGTAGAACTATTGCATTTCTTTTGCTTAGCCGCAAAAACAATTTACTCTCCTGACGATCTAAACATGAAATTAAGTACGATAGGATTTTTCTTCGTTTCCTTGAATTGCGGCCATCTATCTATAGGAGCGGTGTAATAACGTAGAAAACTCAATTATCTATAAAATTTCAAGACGGATAGCTAATTGCACAGGCTGCAATTACACGGGCAATTAATTTCTTCGCGGTATAGTGGTGTACACTGAAATTTCAATCTCCTATCGTATTGGCGAGCCGTTCACGTATACGCGAGTGCGGAGGAATAGTTTCAGGAGTCGAGAAACTGTGCTGGCAGTATTGTCGCTAGACCTGATAAATGAGATCGTATGGAGCTCTTTAAAAGGCAAAAATTATAGCTGTTCTGCGGAGCACTTAAGACATCAATTTGAAAAAGTTTCGTGGATCTGCTAATTTCTTGAGATGGAACGGAAAAATGTTGTAACAAAGTAAGAAAAAACTAAGTTTTAGTGTTCTACCGAGAATGCATTTGTATTTGAATGTCTAGTTGACTCAAGTGGATGTCGAGTTTTAAAAATCGATGGCAAAAATAATGCCTTGCAATTTTATGTTAGACCAATAAAGAAATTGTTAACTATTTGATGAATATGTTATAGTTTGAGTGGCGACCTTTTGTCGAAGTCAAATTGGTACGTGTTGAGTTGTAGTTATTGTAAGAGCTATTTAGTTTTCTGTATATGCCGTTTTGGCAAACACAGATGAAGACTGATTTGAGAAGGAACGCAAGGGAAATGTGTAGAATTTCAAAGCCAAAACCAATTTGTCCATGAGGAAAACACTCTGTGACCATCATAACAAAAAACACAAGGAAATGGACTTTGTTCGTAAAGGGCCAGAGGTTCTTAAGCATAAGCTGGCTTAATCAGACTCTGTAAAAACGTGAAATAGCGTGTTGTGCTTATGCATTTTAAATATTACTTCATATTCATCCGTCAGTGGACCAATTTTCACTACCCAACATATCATTTACTGCCCTTGACGTGCAACCGGTGACATTTGGTCGGTTAGCAATCGCTCGTTGTTAATCTGAAATTTGCAGTTGTATGAATAGCCAACTAGGAACTTCTCTTTACCTTCGAAATAATATTTTGATGCTTAAGCACTTGTTTCAATAGAGAGCTTCAGATTACTGTTGAATGGTGAGTTTTAAAGTAATAAAATATGTAGCTGGTTCGTATAAAAAGAAAGGAATTTCGTTTGAAATGTTTTGAATTAACTGATGGAAGTCTCTGGTATTGAAATTTTGTGTACTATATTTTGCAAAGCACTAGTTATACTCCTTGAAGTATCTCCAGGGGCCCTATGATGATTCGAATTCCAAAATCGGAAGTTGTAAAATTATCCGACTCGCCCACGGTCAGAATTTCGTATTATAATCTGTTCCGAAGTCGGAATTTAATTTCCATTTTAAACTGCAGACAGCTTCACTCTAATGAGCTTAATCAATTTCATGTTCCCAATATATTTCCAATAATGTTTCAAAATAGCTATTAGTATTTTAAAATATGGGACGAAGTTTCAATAGGACTGTTCGCGTACTTTCAGTTGTTTTATGAACTGAATTTTCCTGAATCATGTTGTGGGGGAAATTCATGAAAAGAACAAAAACGCTTTTACTGCATTTCCTGAAAATTGACAGCTAAAAATGTCAGTTGTCGGTTTTTGAGAGAATAATAGTGATTATAAAGTCATCCTAAGCAATGATAAATTTGATGATAAAAAAATATTCGACTTTCATAACAACATCACGCAAAAAATATGTTGCCTACCTCGCAGATTTGAAAATATTTACTCGCGCCACACCGTTTGACACTTTTCAGTATTTTTCAGCAGCTCAGACCCTACTGATATTTCATTGTAGTTAATGAAAGAGGGGAAATTATCAGTTTTGCAAAAACCTCCAACTGGAAAATATTAGTGATTAGGAAGCCTGAAAACTGCTTCAATAGCTGCATCTAAAGAATATGCTGCAGCACCCGCTCATGCTGCTGTTTTATAACCGTCAGTGTAAATGCTAAGAACTGCTGTGCACATTGGCTGATTCCATTCCTACCCATCTCCCACTGTCGCCCGATATCTCCGCTCGAAGCACAGAGTGGGAACCGAGTTGTCAGTACTCCGAACGTATCACTGCTCAATACTGCTATAGTCGAAGGATCTTGACATGAAGTGTCCTGATTCCCTAAGCCTGACAACAGCTCTTCCGGCAGTGTCTTTACCAAAGAGATCAAGCGGAGGGAGATGAAGCAGGACGTTCAGAGCAGACTCAGGAGTCGAAGCTAAGGCAACTGTAGCGCAGAGAGCCACCAACCGCTGAAATATGTTCACCATGCTAGCAAAAGTCGTTTTATTCACTGCACTTATTCACCAGGCGTCCGTAAACAAGTATCGGCCTAGCTATCGCTAAGTAAATCCAGTGTATTAGAGCCGGACTAAGACCCCTCGTTTTACCCAGCACTCTCTTGCTGGCGTAAATTGCGTTGCTTGCCCGCTTAACTCTTTCCTCTAAATTTGCATTCCATGTTAGCTTACTGTCCAGAATGAGACTCAAGTACTTAGTTTGTAACTTGAGATTTAACCTGCTGCCCCCAACATGATTGGGTCCATATCAGGAGTTTTGTACTTCCTAGTGAAGAATACAAGATCTGTCTTATTGGGGTTGATGCCAAGGCCCACAGTATTCGCCCGCTCCTCAACCAGCCCTAGAGCGTATTCAATGAGCTGCCCAAAGGTATTTGGAGACCTACCCGAGACTAAAATAGCAATGTCATCAGCATAGGCCTCAACCGTAAGCCCCTTGCTTTCCAGACTTTCCAGAATTCAGGTTGTAAGAAGGTTTAACAAGAGAGGGGATATAACCCCTCCCTGTGGTGTGCATCTATAGACCTTCCTTATGGTTTACGCCCCCACTCACTCAGCTAATATGAGCCTTTGCTTAAGGATGTTGCTTTTCCAGCTACCAATAGCGGGATGCGTGTTGGATGCGTGGAGTTATAATGGCTGTTGTGTGCACATTATTGAAGTTGCCTTCAATATACAGAAAGGCTCCCAAAGCAAATTTTTTTAAATGGAATGCCTTTTCTATTTTGAGGACTACAAAATGGAGAGCCGTTTCAACTAATTTCCCTCTCATATACACGTTTAGGGTCTCGATAGAGTTGGAGTTTATTTCTTATATTTTTATATTTTAAGTCTTTATTTGATCTACAGGTCTAGTAATATTTCGAAAATTTCAAGAAGGAAGGAAGTCAGGCTAATTGGTCTGTAGTCCTTCGGATACGCATGGTTGTTGACTTTACCCGCCTTGGGTATAAATACAACCTAAGCGGTCCTCCAGGCTGCAGCTACGTGACTTAGCACTAGGCAACCTGTGTAAATTTGTGTTAGCCAAGAAACGACAAGCATACCTCTCTTTTAAAGCATGACCGGCAGAATTTCATCCGGACCTGGAGACTTGAAGGGCTTGAAATTATCAACTGCCCAGACTAGCCTCTGCTTGGGGAAAACTTCGCAAATGCCATCGATGTCCTGCAAGTCGGGTTTCTGCTCACTAATGAAGGGGGGAGTCGTCCAAACAGCTCGAGAAGTGAGTATCTACAAGGACCTTCAGCGTTTCCGAGCTGTTGCTTGTACAATCGCCATTCAGCTTACATACCAGGTAAGGCGGGACAGGGCGTTTAGCCAGCAGATTTCTGAGTCTAGCCGTCTTCGAGGTGGACTCAACTTTGCCACATAGCTCTTTAAATGAGCTCTATCTGTTTTCCCTTATTTCCGCTTTATATGGCCTAAGGATGTCCTTGTATTCGTCTCAACTTTCTCTGCAATCAGCTACTTTAGCTTACTTAAAGAGTTTATGTACTTGTCTTCTGCGACAGCCCAAGTCTCTGTTCCACCAGGGTGGCTTAGGTTGGCGCTTCGGACAGTCTTTGACACAAAACCGTTCAAAGGATTTTATCAGTTTAGTAGTGTGTTCGCCGCAGATTCCAGTGTGCTACAGAGCCAATCCTGTGAGGAGGGCCTGAGTCGTTGGTCACTTCCCGTTTGAAGTTCTCCCAATTTGTATTTTTGGGATTGCAAAACGGTCGAGAAGTGTGAGTTAGGTTGAAATCTAAACTGTAACTAATGTAACAATGGTCAGAGAATGATGGGCTTTCAAGGACATTTGAGTCATTATGATGAGGTATGCACGTTTTAACTGCGAGGCCCTCTATAAGTGCGGGTGTTTCCTTGCCGTAGCACATAGGAATTTGCCCGCTCTGAGCACCCACTGAACGCCCTGAAAATTGGACAATTCCCTAAAAATGTTGATGCTGTACTGACGATAGCTCGGCAGAGCTTAGTCGGTCGCAATAAGCGCGCTTAGTCGGAAAGTGCTAGAAACAAACACGACGATGCTGAGAAAATGCCTCTTTTCAAGAAGCAGACGCTCCGCGCTAGCAAACAGCGTTTAACTCCAGAAGCACTCTGACTACCAGTTACACTCAACCAAGCATACCGCGAGTGAATTGTTTTACCACGCGCATAGCATTGTTCCTGCATGACATAGAGAAATGATACTTCAATAGGATTTTCATTGGCCGGTTCATAAGTCTGGGCACCTTTATGGTATTTCAACTGACTTATTTTGTGATTGTGTTTCAGATCAGCTCAGCGAAGGCGATAACTGTAGAAGCAATCATGGCTCGCAGTTCAGAGGTTACTGTAACTAAATGTATGACTGCGTTACTCTAGCATCGTTACAGGATTGAACATGTTGTTAAAATGAAATCCCTAAAAACTGGTCAATATATCAATCCAGACTGACGTCAAATTATATACGATGACTAGTGGGTTGTCTAAGACCCACAAGCCAGGCGCTGCCCCAATGTCAGCGAATCAGCAAATTGTGACGATAAATTTACTGATGAGTCTTGCTGAAATATTCATAAAAAATCAACGAAATCATACTTTCGATCTCTATTGAAGCCAAATACGATATTGTTTGTAAACGAAGAAGTCCAGTCAATTTCACAAAAGTCGTCATTTCACTCAAGTTATAGGCGAATTGCTGGTAATCAGACTTGGCATTTGCATACAATATTGTAATCCTGCCACGTTCTGCCGTTTCTTGTTCTACGCCAATACGGCATTAATACTACAAATAGCATTAAGTTAGCTTGGATCAGAGTCGTTTGCTGCCTGTCAGTCATTTCATATTCCGTCCATGTATGTATCGCATTTACCGATCGAACCCAATTCAAGTTCCAAAGTCCTTCTTAGTCTCTACCAATGAACTGACATACGCCGCAGTTGTGCCTACGTACACACTCGACTTGCCTTCAAAAGTCCTTGTAGCCGGGTTGGGATATTTTTGTTCTGTTTGATATTTCGTTGTCGAAACAAACATATTCCGCATCTGATAATGCTTAAATAAATACACAAGACAAATAAGACAGACGTTAAGACTCTCCTTTGCTACGTGCTTTGCATCCCCTGTCGAATGCTGTTCGAACCGACATGGACTGGCAAGAAGAAGAAGAAGTTATGCCTCCACGCTTCAGGGCTGCGCTCCAGTCAAATTTGCCCCAACTACTATACTACTGCTTGTTCCGTACATACATATGTGACCGATTAGCTGAAATGAAATTATGCATGGCTGGTCCAAATGCAAAAGCTTCTGGAATGGTTGATAGCGTTGCTTTAGAAAAATGAGAAATGGTGTAGCACATATGCTTGGAATTTTCGAAAACCACATAAATATTTCATGTTTAATGGCACTTTCGACTGCGCCGAAGAAAATTATGATGAAACGAGAAATTATATTCGGTACATGATCAAAAATATCTGAATGTCAGTATGAGAAGTATTTGAAACATGGAAACACGGAATGAAAGTTCATGAAGTAATTCAGAAAATGTGATGTAATATGTGGAAATTGTGAGAGGCTTAATGTTGGTAAATCAAAATAAAGCATGCGATAGCTACTTAAGAGCTATTAGAATGGCAAATACATCGACGTTAGATGCAGTGCAGATATAGTACATATCTGAAGAAAAACTTTTGATTCGTATTAAATGGTCTTCCGGTTCTAAAAATTTCAACATTATTCAATTAATATTATAAGAATTCTATGATACATATTTATTAACTGAAAACCAACTAAACTACCTAAGAATAACTACACGTCCCTGCATTAGAAGTTTGGCATACCAAGGTAACTCTATCGTTCAGATATGCTTTAGAAAATATATGAGTGGAATTAAGATTTAGGATTGGGGATTATTTGGATGGATAGACATCGATAGTTTAGCCTTACGAAATATGTTTAAAAATAAATGCATGAGAGTACTTTTCTAATTGAGTGCAATGACATAAGCAAAAGATTCTAACAATTCAACAAAAGAAGTAAAAGAAAAATTTGTGTGGATGCTGCTTTGATTCAAACCCAGCCGAAATTGGATTAAATCATTCAAAATGTATCATTGGGAATACTATGCAAACATATACAAAAAAGGGCCGGTCAACATATATCAAAATTTTACAAAATAATATTTCGGAGAATATTTTGAAAGAGTAAAATATTTGTAAATAAATAGGAACAATTTATATTTGATCTTGTCGCAAACTCCGTCGTTCTCCTCAGTCGAGATGGCGGAATTTGTTTTTAAAACAAATTTAATTCACATTCAATACTAGCCATGACACAAATATAACGCAGCTAGGTTGAGCTGAATCCCGAAAACAATAGGCGCGTTTTTTCGCTCCTATATTCAGCACAGAACAGACGCATAGGAAATAACAACACTCCTGTCCCATTGAATTCAGTAGTACAGAAATTCTGTTCTGCAGAGGTAGTTCACGTGCTGAACTAGAGAATGGGCTGATAGAAAAAAGAAAAGGTTATGAGTAGTTGCTTTTTTTTTTCTGTGAGGTGGCTTTGGATTTTTGAAGGTAATGTTGAATGTTTTCGTAGTTAAGAAATGAGAAAAAGCCCTCATAATGTGTGGAAAGTTAAAAGAGGTAATTTTCTGTTAGTTCTTTTTTTACTTTTTTCTGTCGATAGTGGTAGTTTATACTCGTTATTTTCTCCCTTTATTTGCAGCTGTTTTGCGCTGCCATAGCGAATACAGCAACCTATAGGAAGCTTAGCGAATGCATCAGCTGTTCTGTGATGGATCGTTTTTTGCGCCATTGTTTTATTCTGTTCTGTGCCGGAGCAAAAAAACACACCTAACATGGATTAAGCAATAAGATAGTTAATGCAACATCAACAATTTTCTTTGTTAATCCGACCAACGTGAATGTAAACAAAGCGGAGCGCGGTATCAGCAAATTGTTGATGTCAGACACGGGAGCAGAGCATGAAGGAGTCTCACACGGGCGCAAACCGTTGGCCGAATGTGTCAGAAAATATGATGCAATCTGAAAAAAATTCACCTGAAGCAAGAGCAAGGTAGGTTTGAAGTGGAGAAATGTCAATAACTGAGAAATGTCACTCGACGACCGGTTGGGCGAGTTCCGAGTCTCCGAGTGTAATGCAAGTAACGAGTCGAAATTGTAGTTGTCCCAAAGTGGACCGATTCAGTCGGACAGTGTAGACAGGAAATGCTGTATTTGGGAAAGAATGAAAACTGGCATGGAACCGGGGGTAATTGAACTCAAAGGTTTTGGAGTTTCCGCTGGATAATAGCAAATTTTCCTCTGTGGAGGACCGAGTGGAAGACTCTCTTTTCCTGCTGAGCTGAGTAAGTGTATTGAGGTCCAAAGCTGTGGGTGACGAGTGGTGGATGAATACTTTTTATCCTTCCATGTAATCGTGATAGGTTGGCGAGCGAGCTATTGTGGCGGAAGAGTCTGAGTTGCAGAGCTACAACAGGAGAATATAACATTTTCTTTTCTTTGTGAATGACGAGCCAGTGAATCGGTGGCAGAACTATTGGTCAAATCGAAGGATTCTCGACTAACGTATGTCTGGTGAAGCCGCAAAAGTACAAATTGCGAAAGTGCGAGCACAGAGGATTCTGTAAACGTCGGTAGGCGGAAAGGGCCCCAAATAGGGAGAAACAAAACCAGATTCGATTTGGGTAATCGATTGCATTTCAATGTCAGGTTCGATAGCATGTCAGTTTTCCAATGAATATGTTAAATTTTGTAACATGGTGTTTATCATTAACGGTAACGTGTTAGAGTTTTGAAATAGTGTTAGTTCAGTTTACTAATAAATGCCCGTATTGTGAATTACGCCGGTGGAATAACTTTGAATAACGACTCGGTCTTGACCAGTGAAATCCGTCACCCTCTTCTCGCTTGAGGGTAACGGTCATAAGCCAGATTTTCGGTACAGAAGCGAGTGATGCTCTACCCATCTTTACTCTTGTGAAAACTGCCGCCCACGTATCCTAGTCGGGGATAAAGGGTTTAAGGTCTCGTTTGATCGAAAAACGGTAATAATGCAAAGATATATATAATTGGTGCACCTACATCCATCAATTCATGAGCTAAAATGCTCATTTTTTGGTGTTTTTCTAAGCATGGAAATAATATTATAGCCAAAAATATTCAATATAAGTTCAATAATAATATTCAATTTACTTTCACTTACTTCTTCGGAGCTGAAACTTGCTTCTTGCATTCAAATGGAAAACTCCATCTATTTTCCCTACGCCTGAAAGTTTTTGGAGAAATCAGTTTCGATTCTTCTTCTTATGTCCAAAATCTCCCCCATATATTCGTGCCAAAAAAATGTCCCCACAGTGCACTTCAGGAAAATATTTGCGATCACCAGTGGCAAGGTTGCAATTGAAAGAGGTGAATAATAGATGATACACGTAGAAGTGGAGATATCTTTCATGAAAATGTTGCTTGGCGGATCATTCAAGGTTCAATTTTGAACAGGTTAATGCGAAGTGAGAATGCAATGCAAGAGAATGAAAAGGGAACATTATACGAAGTATGTCCTGAAGACTGTTGCAAAAAGATGATAAACATTAGGCGAAAAGTTTACAAACCTCTTACGCATGGCAAGGAAGATGTTGTGAGAAATAAAGGGAAATCCTTGGAGAGAGCGGATGTATTCTTTGATGATTTGATTGGAAGAATAGTTTTTGATGCTTCAGCTTCCTGCCATTTATGATTTGATTAGATAAACGACGATGATACCTAAATAAATACGCACTTATCGCCCTAGCGAAGTAGGAGCGAAAAGAGCGTAGTATGGTTGAATCGTAGACTAATTGTAGCTGGCATCACTATCCTCATTTTGCAACTAAAAATCTGTCTAACTTGTATGAAAATCAATCTACAAAGTGGATATCACGTTGATGTGATTATCCGGTTGTAACTGTTTGCCGAAAATCTTCAGTGCTCAAAAATAGGTAATTTGATGGACCGTTCTTGTGGAACGCGAAATTTTGAAAATTCAAAGTGACGCAGTGGACAAAACCACATAATTCTATATCGTCGGCTATTTTTGAAAAGTGAAAATTTTGCAAAAGATTTTGAAAGAATTTTAAGATGGTATTTCTGTATCAGTTTTTAGTGCGAAACATGAACGTGAATAGGGTACATAGACCGAGCTTCTACTGAGCGTATAAAACAAATGAATCAATCTGTCATTTGAACACAGAGGATATTAGAGATTTCAAAACATACAATCAAAATACCACAAAACATAGATTTATTTACACAATATGTACCGATCTAAATATTTCACTTGTGTCTCCAACAAATATCAAATCACTGTATAAACAATATTCTCTTTCAAAAATTCATTCCACCCCAATCGTGTTGACTTTACCCATAACTTATTTCTTTACCACACAAAAAAAAATCAATCCTGCACCAACTCAATCGTGTTCAACAGAAGCAAGCATCACCTTGTCCTGGCTCCATAATAAATTGTCCCGATTTGTATATTGTAAGTTTATACGTTCCCCATTTCCATTTCATTTCCATCTCAGTCTTGCCACCGGTCTTGTCCTGTTCGCGTCACTTGAAATTTCGCACGTTAGCGATGGCGAAAAAAAGTACGAGAAGGAAACATACCCTAGTCGAGTGCCAGAAATCATCGCTAATGACATCAATCATCTCGCTTTCACTGGGTACGTTTTGTTTACTCAAATCATTTATCAGCCAACAGCAACAGTTTCGACTTTCTCGACGTACTTTCGTTCCTTTTTTTTCTCATCATCATCACACTCGGTATTCGTTCCATTTAATTCTTAACTTTGTTTAGAAAGTCGAAAGTTGTCTTGTCCGGGGCTGACAGGACTGGGCTGGGCTGGCCAACAGAACAGCGATGAAAAGATCCTTCCGTGCGGTGAGCACGAAATTCGTTTGTGTACACGGTATAAACAGACAATGATAAAGGTTTTTAGTGGAGTTCTTCTTTTGTTTCTTGAAAACCAAATAGAAAACGTCATGGAGCAGATTGCGTACAGTCTCCGTTATAGTGATTAGCAACGGCAAGATTAATATAAATGTTTATTCGAGGATATTATTTAGATGCGGAGATTACGTTTTTGTGTGCACATTTCAATTTCCATCCAGACGGATATTAATCAAGAAAACAGATTTCGATCTACGTTGGGTGATTTTTACCGTTATAAGTTGTTGATATATCAGCGTGGTTTCAAATAATCCCTTCGTGAGAAGAAATGCGACGGCAGAAACTATTATTATTATTAAAATAAATTGAAAGTTGTCTATGAATCAATTCGAAATGAATAAATCCCTAGTAGTTTCGAAAGAAAATTGGAATGAAAATTGATTGGGAAAATATGCTCAACTAATTTAAGGATGATAAAGAATGTTGCGAGCTTCCAAAACTCTTTATAGATTTGGTGAAATAATTAGCTAAATTGTTAACTTTCGATTTTGACATATTGAAGGCTAAACAAGTAACATAGTTTTATTTTCATGTCATGATGAATTCATTGCCAACAACTCTCATTATATCTGAGTGTTGAAGTTGGTATAGGCTTCATTCAAAATTAATGCTTGTATTTTTTGGAAAACGTTCCCAGTCAATGCATACGTTTTACACCTGATTTGAGCGAGGTAAGTCCTAAGTGTTAGGAAAACTTCAAATTTTATAATAAGAAAGGGATGAAATCGGCTTCAACATGGAAGATCGATAAATAAATCTACACCTTTTATCTAAAAATGAATGAGAAACAGCATTCCTTCTAGTAAATTATTACTAATGTTCGAAGAAGAACAGTAGTATTAAAATCACTTTGGCCAAAAATTCATATTTCTATATATATATATATATATATATATATATATATATATATATATATATATATATATATATATATATATATATATATATATATATATATATATATATATATATATATATATATATATATATATATATATATATATATATATATATATATATATATATATATATATATATATATATATATATCATCAAAAAATTCCAGTGAAAAAATCTCAGGAACGCGCCATTTGATTGAACTGAAATTTTCAGAATGCATTGGTGTATATGCAGAATAGTGCCAGGTCTCACAAAAAAATAATAACCTTTAACCCTTTGGTGCCGGCAGCCATTTTAGTGATATATTAAATATACCTATTTTTGTGTCAAAAAATAACTTTTGCAAAAATAAAGTTTATGTAATGAATTCTGAACGTGTTTCAAATGTAAATATGATAACGTTTTTGAAATTTTTAACCCTATGTGTGCGCTAGGAGCCTAAAATGAGATCGGGCAAATTTGAAAATTTTCGAATTTTGATAACTTTTTATTAAATTATCAAATCATGATGAAACTTACAGTACATATAAATATTGTTAAGTTGCACACTTGCGTAGTTTTTCATGAACGTGCTGATAATCCTGTGGCTACGGCAGGCACTGAAAGTGAAAACATTCAAACCATCGAATCTCCTAAAATATGTTCGTTTCTTAGAATGAAAACCAACTTGTATGCAAATCTTTTGCTTTGTCTAAATATTCAAGGAAAAACTTTGAAATTTTCATGTCGGAACAGAACGGTAACCCTTTCCCAATTTACGTATATTTTTAGCATCAAAAACTTCTGTTCACGGGTACTCACGAACCAATAATCAAATGCAGTTGAAATTTACAGAATACATTGGACTTTAGTAGGACCAGGTCTAATAGAAGCGATTTTGAATTGTGGGCAACCCTATGCCAGTGGTGCCATCTTGAAAAATTACAAAGAAAAATTAACTGCTTTTTGCCCTATGAATTCTGATTCAGTTACCAGATTTTCATGACATTGACACAGTAGCTGAACCTTACTCTAAACTCTGTTTGATAGAAATTTGGTTGAAAAATTCGATTGGTGCTGCCAGCTATGGTAATTTTTGTGTCTTTGGTTTTGAAAATTCATTCAGGGAAATAAAGCTTTTTGCCCTATAACTTCCAGTGCAGTCATGAAATCAATACGAATTTCATACATTTAATGGACCTTATTATAGGCATTATTCCGGGCAAATTTGGTTAAAAAGCCATGATAGGGTTGCCAGCTATTGTTGGTTTTGTGTTTATTGCCAATATCTTTCTCAAGCTATTTGATCGTAAAATTTTCAAATGGTAATTATATTGTAGTGACAATATACAGCAAATATTAAGTTTTCGATTATTTAAAAAATTCCCTCGGCTGGTAACCCTAAATTTCTTTATACTCCTATAACTTCGAACGCAGTCATCGAATCGAGGCGAAACTCGCAGAACAAACATTTACAATGAAAATAAATAACCAATGTTTCAATTCCCAAAGCTCTGCAAAATTTTCGGATCGCAGCCCTAAACACCAACTTCAATCACAGTGCTGCAGGCACTGAGCATTTTCTTCATTGATGTTATATAAGATGCTGCTTTCAAAGTTTTGTGAAATAAGCAACTGATAACGAATATAGTTAACAAGTGTTTTGCTCTCATAAACTTTGAAATTCATGCCAGTGGTAATATCTGAAACCTTTCCACCATATGAGTTATAATGCATTCTTGAGACCAAAGCAAAACGTGGTGTTTGAAACATTTTGGCTGTTATAAGCACCTCGTGTGGTAGAATATGCACTCAAAATCTGCCCGATTCTTCTACTGTTCTTCGAACATTAGTGTTTCTAGCGGTTCAGGTGTCCTAGAGTTTTTGTTTTTGCAGACGTTCATCTTCTTATACACCATTTTCAGACGCCTGCCTATAGTTTTTGAACTCATGTTTATGTCAACAGATACAGAAAGAAATCGACATATCGTAATGCACACATCTCTTATTAATAAAAATTTTCCAAACTTAACTTCAATCCGTTTTCAATTGCCATCCTATTTGATTAACTATTAAGGACCGGTAAACTAAATATTAAAATTTTGTGATTTATAATTTCATCATCAATAAAGCCATCAAAGCACGCATATCTGCGGGGTTGCCCTATGTCAAAGTTAACATTTTGAATAAGGAAACTTTATCGAGTTGGATCAACAATATAGATGATCGGCTCACCTGTATTCATTTCTGTCTAATTAATTACATTCACTTGTTGACAAGTCCTTTAATTATATAATGTCCTATTGAAAGTTCAGATTGTAATCTTACTCCATGCGAAATTATTCGCATTAAAAATTTAATGATAACCCTGTTTTCTATCGCATGTCAGAATATTCCTTTCAAGCAGACGAACATGCCTTAGTCCCTTTGAAAATTTAATTCTATAAACGATAGGCTGTCACTTTTCGTTACATGCGTACCTTTGTCATCATCCTTTGCTCTCATTCATTTTGCTACTCTTTACCATATTTGCCTTTCTGTATCAAAGCCTCCAGGGTATAGGCGGGAATTGATATCGAATGTGAGCGTATGCTAGGCACAAGGGATCAATCTCAACTTGGCCATGTCAAGGTCACGTCGAGTATCACACAAGGGGGATCAGATGCTTAGCAGGATCTTTTATTATTGTTCAAGACTCTCTTATTACTTGCATACATTAACCCAAGCAAAAACTCATTAAAATAATAATATCGTTTCGTCTTGAGACGGTGCTTGCCCCCAAAGTGTGTTGACTTCATTTCTACCTTTACTACCACACTACGTTGTCTATGTTGTTCCCGTCACCACGTGGGCGACGTCACCAGCTTCGGATGGAATATTCAGATCGTAATCCCTTTTTATTACTTATTCCGAATAATAAGGAGATGTCATGAATAATACATGTTTCACTTGATATGAGAGCATAATCTTGGAAGAATATGTAAAGTCGAATTAACGACAGACACCACAGTATGGCAACACAAAATACTTCACACGCATTACACGAACAGATCCAGTGTCGAATTGATGATACGTTATGCGTGTTGTCAATCGGCATATCCTATTTCGAGATGTATTCTTAAAAAAATTGAATGAACATTTTATTTTCATGGCGTATAATTTTGCTCAAAATTAAAGTTACTGTGAATTTGAAACACGAAATAATATCTGAAACAACAAGAAAAAGTACAACCTAGTTTGTGGACGTTGGAGGTCTGTCACAATGGGCCTTTATTTCCACTGATGAACTGCCGCTTTGGAAGCAATTGCACTTTTTTATCTAAATAGTACGCACCGCTTCGTCTCAAACACTTATTACTTCAAAACAAAATTTAACGCGACAACGTTGTTCGTTTTTAATATTTATTTTCTCGAAAATACAAATTCAACCGGTACCAAAACAAATTTGAAATCATTTGCTGCTCAATTAGTCGGTAATTTACAGAGTCTTCACTTTTTACCATTATCATAAAAATTATCACTTTTTACCATCATCATATAAAAATTACATTAAGTATAGGAGTCTTTTCAAAATTTATTTCCACACGGACTTTAATTCCGAGGTTTCTGGAGTAAATGTCTAGCACAATGTCAATTTTTTACGCTGAAATTTTAAGAATGTTTTGACGTATGAAGTTTGCAGGCTTGCATAATAAGCCACAAGTTAGTACGGTATCTTTTACCCTTTGGCAGTGGTGGGTATTTTTTTCTTAGGAATCTTTAATTTTTAGGGAAAAACATTCATGAAATCCGTATTCAGAATGAAATTTGTATAGTTTTGCAGCTGGGACAAGGCAAAAAGGCAATGAATTCAATCCGAATGGAAAAAAATATTTTATATTAGTTGTACATTCTCAACCTAACTTAAAGCCCAGTTAGCAATGCAAACTTAAAATTTAGTGAATCTAGGGAATGAAAATATTTGGCAGCATTTTTACCGTTTGTACGGATTAATCTTCAAAAATTCGTGGAAAACGATTTCACGGTATCTAAGCGATCTTCCAGGAGTGATTTTCGAAGTCCTGGACGAGACAACAAGATATGACAGCCAGTAGTTTGGGATCACCGATACTTAAAAGGACTGAAATGCGCAGATTTATGTCTTGATGCTATTTGGGACATTTCCGAATTCAATCTTCGTCCTCATCTTCAACTTGTTATGACAGATTGTGACGTCAACAGAGTAGCTGAGCTATTGTAACAAATTGAAGCAGACCAAGACGAGGTTTCCGAAATCTATGGCTTTTATTCGTAACATTGCCTTAAAACACATTCAAGCCAACAAAAAGTCAAATCAGAACGTGACTTCGTCAACTGTTATACAAGAGAGCAATGACAAGGTGTAGATAACTGAATTTGGACAAGCTTGAGCTGACGTCACATTCTTTCATAACAAGCTGAGGGCGAAGGCGAAGACATCAATTCGGAAAGGCCCTTGGTATTTGCAATCGATCTTGTACAGAAACTTGAGGAACTTCTGATGTAACCGGTCCTTCGAGAGAATCTGCTGTATTTATGCGAGCATGGTATTGTCTGCTGATAAAATAAGCTAGCTGAAAGTTGCTGCGATTAGCTAAGCTCTATCGAGCCGTAGTCAGTGCCGCATATTAATTTATGTGGAAACAGACTATGGTTACCTAGCGTTTCTTTTCACAGCCGAATAGTTCAGTATTGGCGAGGGTATTTAGAATAGATTTGTTTGTGCTATGTCACGCGGGACACACAGCACATAAACGTTCACACAAATGACGACGATAAAAAAAAACTTCTGTGCAGGAATCACTAGTCAAAGAATTTAATTTATTCTGTTATATTCGAATAAAAATTACAATCAAAACTATATGAATTCAAACGCAATTGTAATTTTCATCTTAAATAACCAGTTATTCGCAAAAAAATAATAAGTGTGGATTCTGCGAAAGCAATAATTTTGGGTCTTGTCATACTCCATGTATTTAAATTTAATTATGGAATAAATATATTGAAATAAAATAATAATTTACGAAATGTATATATATAAATGTTTTTAATGTGTACCAATTTTTTCCTAGCTTGTAAAAAAAATGTTTAGTAAAAAAACCGATTTTTCCTTTCGAAGCTAGATATATTTATTTAATTTTGTGACAAATATCGATATTTCGTGGATAATCTGCCCTCTACTTCAGTGTCTATCGGTCACTGAAGAAGAGGGCAGATTACCCTCGAAATATCGATATTTGTCACAAAATTATATAAATATATCTAGCTTCGAAAGGAAAAATCGGTTTTTTTTATTAAAATATTTTTCTATAAATGTATTAATAAATATATAATGAATACACAAATGCTAGAAATGTATAATAATAATTTTAAAATATTATTTCGAATAAATATAAAAATAAGGTAAATCTATACTTAAATCTAGCTTAACAAGCCCACACCACTGTTTCATTCAATATTGACGTATGAAAATTAACTTATTTCAGAAAGAACTTCGAAACAAAACTGACGTTAAATTCTGGAAGATATTCGATAAATTCCAACTCAATACAAATATACAATAAAAACTAAAACTATGAATCAATATTTAAATATATAAGTCTTATAAGTGAAATATTTGAAATCAGCTAATAAAATACAAATATTCTCAACAATATCATGAATTAATAAATTATACAAATGAATAAGAGAATTTCATTTAATTGATATCTGCGATATTTACTTCATTAATCTGTATTATACAATTTTTTTTCATGCATCAAATCTGTTTTCCTTCCATATAATATTCTTGGGAAATTTTTAAAATAAAATACATATAAAAGTAATATTATCAGAAGCATGAGCTCATTTTTTCCATTATCTATTTAAATATCTGTAAAATTTGCTCACTCATAGATTAACACAACTGGTTTCGGTACTTAGCAGCCAACGTCTTTCCTTTGGGTTTTCTTGTCCGGGCGCCAATCTTCGCCGAGAATCAAAGAAAATCTATAAATCAAATCCCAACATAGAATTTTTGTTTTTTTCTTTCGCACTTGTGATGGTTTCTGGGACTTTAACGAATTTTTTGAGTGAATTTTATTGAGTTTAGTTTGATTTCCCGAAAAAAATTTTCGTTTTTCTTTTCTATGAACTTTGAAATAAATACTATATTAGCTTAAATTTTCTCGAATTCCACTTGTTTTCCTTTTTTCTCTACGCATTTCTTCACACACAAATTTGTTACTTTTCGAAAGCAAGGTAGTAGAAATGGAGTGGACATGCCCATAAGATTTACATTGAAGGGGATGATGGTAATTTTTCGTCAGCTAAATGTCAAATCTGGTCAAATCCCAGTAGTTCCCTCCAATTTCACATTGAGTGGATAAGCTGCTTTAACATGCTTTGTGCGCGAGAGAATCGAAGGGGCTAATGGTGGAAAGTTATACCGTTGATGTCATCTCCACTTCTACTACCTCAATGAACAAGTTACCTTTTGTGTTGTCTTCTTCTTCATTTGTAATAGATGTCTATTTTTTCTTTGTTCTCTTACCACATCATGAATGAAGCTGCCAGTGGGTCTGTTCTAGTGATGGGCATTTCTGTTGTTTTCAGAAAACGAAAACGAACTGTTTTTTTTCCAAAAATAACTGTTTTTTCAACCTTTTTGAAAACTTTTTTCACTCGACCAGCAGCAAATTGATACTGGGTGTTACAGTTAGTGATTGGCATTTCTGTTGTTTTCAGAAAACGGAAGCTATTTGAAAAAAAGCAGTTTGAAAAAAACAGTTGCAAAAAAACAGTTTTTTTCAAACTGCTTTTTTTCAAATAGCTTCCGTTTTCTGAAAACAACAGAAATGCCAATCACTAATTGTAACACCCAGTATCAATCTGCTGCTGGTCGAGTGAAAAAAGTTTTCAAAAAGTTTTAAAAAACAGTTATTTTTGGAAAAAAACAGTTCGTTTACGTTTTCTGAAAACAACAGAAACGCCCATCACTAGTCTGTTCCCGTACTTTCAGTCACTGAATTTTACTGAATTTTCATGAATCATGTGGTGGGCAAATTCAGGAAAAGTACGAAAACGCTCTCATTGCATTTCTTGAAAATTGACAAGATTTACATTGAAGGGGACGTTAGTAATTTTTTAGCTACTCATTGTCAAATCGGGTCAGATCCAAGTAGTTTCCCCCCAATTTGACAATGAGTGCTAGGCATTTTTAACATGCTTTGTGTGCGAGAGGATTGAAGGGGCTAATGGTGGAAAGTTATACCGTCCGTGTCCAGGGGCTGGATAAATTATCGCCACAAAAATATTCGTCCTTCATAATAACATTACGCCGAAAACCGTTTGACAGTTTTCAGTATTTTTCAATAGCTCAGACCCAACTGAAATTTACTGAAAGAGGGGAAATTTTCAGTTTTCAGTAAAACGGAGTACAAAAACGGCTTCATTGCAATTAGTTGCAATTAATCGTAGTACGCGGACAGACCTAGTTTCTGCTACGGATGAAGTACATGACTAGACCTAGAGTTTTGAATTTCTAGACCGCCCAAAACAGCTGATTATCAGCTGACAGCTGGCAAAGTTGCAAAACGTGGAAAACGTGGCAAAGCTTATTCTATCGCTGACTCGTCTGACTTGGCTTGACTTCGAGCTCGCCTGGCCTTGGTCTATACGTATTTGCTACATTAGATGTGCCATTTCTCAATTTTGCTTCTCTAGTTTTTTTAAATTTGAAGTTTCAAGGAATTTGCTCATGGACTTGATTTGACTTGGTGTATATTTATTGCTAAGAGTTTCTTTTTTATTAAAACCTTAATATTTTGCAGAGTTAACATGATTTCTTTGTAAAATATGTGATAATCAACTGAAGTTCGGTACCAAACGTACAATGCCCTCTTCATTTCACTAAAATATGTGCCGTCTATATTTTGGTGTTTTCAGAACCGTGCCAAAAAGCACTCCAGGCTGAGGTAGCTGGTAGGTTTGGTATGTGGGGTATACCAGTTACTGAACTCAATATAAATATTGGATTGACCGAGGCTCAACCAAGTCAGGCTTCGTAACAAAATCCTATGCTTTACAGTTTCGACGTGCAAAACTATTTGTTACACCATAAATATGTTTAAGTCCAGCTGAAGTCTGTGTTCGTTTAATCTCTTCTAGCTCAGTGCGAAGACATTTCGAATACGCTTCTCAAAACTGGTTGTATCGAAAACAATCTTCATATTTAAAAAAACCTTCGTATGTTTTTTCCTCACAATTTTTTATCGTTTGAATATTATGAAATGAAATGAAATTTAAATATTATGAAATGAGTCCGAAAATAGCCTCTAAATGAGTTAAATATTTGTCTGGCACGATGTGTGGAAAATGAATAATTTGAAGATCTAAACTAGATACATAATACAGACAGTTTTAGTAAGTAGTCGTAGTAGTATAATATAGTGAAGGAAATAATTATAAAGCCACTATATTTACTTAAAATATTTTATTTAAGAACTTTAACTATATTATGTTAATCACAATAATAAAAGCAAATAAAAAACAACATAATCATAATTCATATATGGGATAAAAATTTAAAAAAATTATTTCGGAGGAAATAAATTTAAACCATATTCGTATTGTCAATATATCTACTAAAATAGAGTTCTTTGTTATTAATTAATTATTGGTGTGTCCTTTTTTCTCTTGGAGGACCTCTAATAATCTATTTGGCATTGATGAAATTAATTTTTTTATTATATTTTCGTGAATTTCATTCCATTCTGTTTTAATTGCTGTCTTCAGCTCCTGGACAGTATTGTATTACTTGCCGTCTCTGTAAACTCTGTAAACATTTAATGCCCTATGGGATTTAGATCAGGGCTGCAAGCAGGTCAATCAAGCACAGGTATATCCTTTTCTCTAAACCAACGTTTGGTATATTTTGAAACGTGGATAGCCGCGTTATCTTGTTGGAAGATAAAATCCGGTACTATAATCTGTTTGGCATTGTCGATTAGCATATCTTCTAATAACTCTGTATACATTGCCAAATTCATACGAGTGGGAACCCATGCCAATAGGAGCTTATCTTGATGGGAAAACGCTCCCCATACCATAACAGAGCCACCCCCGAAATTTCAGCTCATTCTTATTTCCGGAGCCTCTCGTAAATCATGTCAATAAAATTGGCAACCATTTGGGCCATCCATATTAAATCTCTTTTCGTCGCTAAACACAATTTTCTTCCACTCTTCGTCATATTTTATAAATTTTTTGGCGAAATCCATTCTAGCCGTTTTGTGCCCCTCATTTAGCCTTCATTTTTCAGCACGTTTTGTCCCGACCGCAATTTTTATTTTGAAGCAGGATTTGCCTAATGCATCTGGCAAACACTGGCAAATTCTATTCAGCCTTAATCTGAACAACTGTAAGGTGTAACTGCCTTGCCTTTGAAAATATCTGGCGTTTGTCCCTTCCAGATATAGTTGGTTTACCTCCTGTTCGAGTTTTTGTACCATAGTTCTTCTTTAAATTTATAAAATTATTCACGACGCAGTGAGATCTACCAATTTTTTTTTATATATTTCCCTGTTAGAGACGCCACAGTATTTAAATGCTTTTAGTTTTACTGTAACCACGCGGCATTTCTTCTGGAGTAAAGAAAAGCAACTGCAACAAAATGAAATTATTTGAAACCCTCTCCTCAAAGATATTATGTGCAGATATTACCGATTTATTCAATAATCTTTGTTCTAAAATACAATCACTTAACGTGGATTTATATTTATTTCCCCCCTGCCTACACAAAATATCAGCTGTCACTGGAAGCAATGAAGAAAAGCACAAAAAATCGCATTGAGCAAGAACATGATCGGACACGGATACGCCGAAGCCACTTCTTACAACACAACAATTGCTATCTTACGAAATTTGTTATTTTTCATGGATGGTTTTATAACTATTTCCTTTACTGTAGTAGTCAAATAAAGTTATAGTCAAAAAGAATTAATCAAAAAGAAGCTTGAAAGTGTTTATTCTTAAGAGAAAAAAAACTATTAACAAATAAATAAATGTGTTGGTCGCTCGTATATTTTATTTTGGCTTTGTGGCTCTTGATTGCATTTTAATTTAGTACATATAATCAGCAGTTAGCCTTTACCTGCTGACAGAGTTACGTAGCCTGTATGAAAACTAGAGCTTTCATAACTTTGTATAAGCAATTTTATTGAGTTTTGATGTAGGTTTACATTCGAAATCTGAAACATTAATACGTCCCTTCAAAATCACGACTCACCTGAAAAATAAGCTGGCAGCTCTTATCCAAGCCAAAAAATTTCATCAAGTATTCTTTGAAAATATTTGCGAAACTCTTTACTCCTCTTCGGTAACATCCGTCACAATGTTAACTTTGGAGGTTCCTGCGGCATATAAAAATTTAGTCTCTTGCTAGTAGCGACGTACCGGAGCTATGATATAGAAATACGTTTGAGCATCAGCAGCGCATAACCAAAGACACATCCTCCACCACAATGTGTCTGGTAGTTCATTACAGAATTATTAGCATATGAAAAGGAAAGGTTAAGTGTGAAATGAATTGACACATGAAAATGGTAATGGCACTCAAGTGGATGGCAGTCAAGTAGTTTTTCTGCAAGTTACTACTGCCATTCAGCCTACACCTGAGCACATCAACTAACATTAATTGAAGGAATACGGCAAGAGTGTGCTGTGGATGTGCTTGCTGGAAATGAGCCTGTTGATTACAAATGTGCTATCATAAGCTACCGGCAGATTCTGAATTTGATAGGTCTCTCCCTCCTGACAGTTGATAATGATTAACATTCGTGAGCTGTTGTTTCATGGTTATTGGCAAGTAGAATAATTTTAGCTGAGTAGTTCAACACAATCCTCATTTTTAATTGTTTGCAGACTCGAACAATCAAATTAAAGTAATCGTTTAAAGCTGCAAAGCATCCAGCTTACATCTGTGATTTAAGTTAAAAGATTTTCATGAGATGTAGTATAATCTGGAGCATCGAAACGAGATTACAATTTTTGCAACTCACCCTTATTATCGTAAATGGAAGAGAATGTTTTTTTCAAATAATATAAAAGTATATTTTCAATATATTAACATTTTATGGCATAAGAGTATATATAAACTCATTTTTTCACTGCACAAAAACAAATGCATATAATATCCCCTTTGGTCGAGTGATCGTTGACGCCAATCTCTCCCATTGATTTTTAAAATTCAGAAAGTAATGTTGCGGTTTTCCGTCCAACAGGCGCGCATTCGAAATTTACATTGCCAACAATTTGTTCCCGTCGACCGCCATTACTAGCACAAATATCCATTCAACCATTTATAAAAATTAAACACCAGCCGAAATGCGCTCTGTAGTGATTTGTGCTGTGACCGCTCTGGTGAAACTCACACGAGCTTTCCGTGTGACGGTTATGTGAAAAGCGGCGATGCGACGATATGATGAGGCAGATTGGGAAAAATAAAGCGGAAATAAAAACGAAGCGGAAATGATCCGATTGGTCAAGCGGACTCGGACTCACTTAGCCACGGCATGAGCTTGTGGTGTAAAGTGCAATGGCCGAGTTCGGGCCGGATTGTGGGTCGCTATCAGAAAGGGGTGCCTATCAGATCGATTCATAACGTAAAATTAGTCTCGGTTGCAGTCCACTGCAGATTTAATTACATTTTCGTTCGGTTTAATGCGATTATGGAACCCTAATGATACATGGTCCGTACCAACCACAGCTATGAATTCCAAACGAAACGTAGCCCCGATACGAAAATCGTAATTAAATTCTGTCTCCGGAGGGTCGCTATAGTTTACTAATGATGGCAGCAGAAACAGAATTAAGTCTAAAATACTACACCGGCAATGTTAGCATGGTCGAAGTACAAATATAATCTGAATTTCGAATTACACGACCATGGCGCCGTGCAAGCACAATCAGTGGCGAGATACTTCAATCCATGGTCGATTTGACTACGATAATAGGAAACTATATGAGTATACTCAAAATGGGAAACTGTTTGTATATTGATGAGGAAATGTTATTTTTGTATCAAATTTGACTTATAAAATGAGAATAAATTTTGTGATTTCACAAGTAATATTTGTGTTAAATTTGAGTAAGGTTAATTTGCGAAAAATTAGTTATTTTTCACCAATCTGTATATTTCACTAACGTGTAAAAAAGTTAGCCTAAACTACTTTAGTTCTTATTTGATCCTCAGACCTTAACGATTGCATCAGATGCAGTGCGACATCCAGTTTGTGTAATATAAACAAAAGCTGGTTTTTTTTTGTTGTGAAAAACGAAAGTTAATATGTGGCGTTCCCTGATATTTAAAAAAAACCCTAGCGCATTAGAGCCGCTAAAAACACTAATGTTCGAAGAACAGTAGATGATTTGTGCAGATTTTGAATGTGTCTTCTACTACTAGCTGCTTTTTCTACTTAAGACTAATATACCCCTAGTAATAATAGACCTAAAGCCAATTGAATTTCGATGACTTCATCGAAAGTAACAGCGATACAAAGGTGTTTGGAGGTGCCATCTGAAAAATGTGCAGACCTTAGAAAATTTAAACATTGTTTACTTATTTTCATTGCAAATATTCGCGTTGTGAATACTTAATGCAAGCATTAATTGGTACGAAAATAACAAAAGCGCCTCATGCTAGCAGCTATTTGCTAGCATCGAAGCCAAAAATATGTGCTCTTAAAATTTCGTATTGATCCGATGACTGCATTGGAAGTTATAGTGATACAAAGAAATTTAGGGTTACCATTTGCAAAAGTTTTCAAATTTTCTAGATCTTTATATTTGGTGTTTATTTTTACTACAAGATCACTACGATTTGAAAAAAAAAAAAACAAAAACGACCATAGCTGGCAACCCTATAATTGTTTTTCCAACTAGATTTTTACTCAATATTTAATACAAGAAGTTTAATTTGCCATTTTAATTTTGTTATGATTCCATGACTGTACTGGAAGCTATAGGGCAAAGAGCATTATTTTCCTGAGCGAATTTTCAAAATTTAAGACACCGAAACTACCATAGCTAGCAGCTCAAACCCAACTTCTACCAAATGTGGCTAAAAGTAAGATTCATCTACTGTGTAAATTTCGTTAAAATCGAATCTCTGAATCAGAATTTATAGGGCTAAAAGCAGTTATTTTTCTTAGTGATTTTTCAAGATGGCACCACTGGTATAGAATTGCCCAAATTTCAAAATTACTGCTAGCAAACTCGGTCCTATTTAATATTAGTACATGCTGTAAAATTCAACTGTATTTGATTATCGGGTCGTGAGTTTCCGTGAACAGAAGTTTTCGATGCTTAAAATATAGGTAAATTGGGAAAGTGTTACCTTTCTTGCCCGCAGTAAAATTTCAAATGTTTTCAAATGTTGTTCTATGTAGACAAAGCATATGATTCATATATGAGTGGCTATTTTTTCAAAAAGCGACAATTTTTCAGGAGAGTCGATGATTTGAAGGTTTTCACTTTCAGCGCCTGCCTTTGCTACGGGGTTACCAACATGCTCATTAAAAGCAACACACATTTACAACTAAATAGCACCAATACGTTCTGAAAGTTTCAAAATGATTTGATAGCACTGTTAAAAGTTATCGAAATTTAAAAAATTTCAAATTTTCCAGATCTATTTTTAGGCACATAGCGAACACATGGGGTTAAAAAATTCCAAAACATTATCAGATTTACATTTAAAACACGTTCAAAATTTATTTTGTTAACTTAATTTTTGCAAAAGTTATTTCCGGACGGAATAATAGGTATATTAAAAATATCACTTAAATGGCCGCTGGCGCCAAAGTGTCAATTTTTTTTTAACTTTTTAAGAAACTTGGAACTATTCCGTATATACACCAATGTATTCTGGAAATTTCAGTTCAGTCGGATGGCGCGTTTCTGAGATTTTTTTTCTGAAATTTTTTGAAGATATATTTATATATAAGTATATTTATTTGAATTTTTGGCAAAAGTGATTATAATACTACTGTACTTCGAACATTAGTGAAAGAGGCCCAAAGGAAGTGAAATTTTCTCACCACTTGCTCTTCCGCTTGCCAACTGTGAGGCAATCAATTTCGATCCTGACTCTCAAGTGCGATCTTGACTTTCACGTTTTCATGTCCCCTTGGCCGTCTTTGGTGGCCGCATCATGTGTTATAATCGCACTTAGTCGTGCAATTGCCAGAAGAAACAACCTTCTGTAGTCATGTTTTTATGCTGTACTGGTGTTCCTTGCATCCGGGTAATACTTTGTTCGATTACTTCCAGAACCTGCGCGTAAGTCTCCTGGTTTTATGATGACAGCATTCAGTTTTCCCCACAATATTCGTCTGTTTCTACTCTTTTTGTTCCCTTTACTTTCTCATGCTGTTTATTTTTTTCCTCCCCGTAGAACAATTTCTTTCTGAACCCTCTTTCCCGACGTTTTCTTTTTTTTTTTTCATAAGGAAGCACCCTCTCCCTTACTAAGGTCAGGGGCCGAAATTTTTTTCCTGGCCTTTAATATTTATTGTAGAACAAAATTCGAATGATAGTTCATCCAAACCTACTTTTTCTACAATGAATGGGATTCAGCGAACTCTGAAACAAATTCACCCGAAAAAAAATTCAATAGTGTCTGATTTTGGCTGGATTTATTATTATCTATCAAATCAGGTGGATCGAAATCGAGTAATTGAGCCTCAGTGCAAACAGGCTATAAATTAATTGAAGTGATTTAAAGTTGGAGAGATAGATGTCATTCAAATTTATATTCACAATTCATTTTGAATGAAAGATGTTGAAAATGTTACACAAACATGCATGAATATTTTCTTTTCTCTTTGTGCACTTCATATTCTCTTTTTGTGCTCAATTTTCACTATTTTAGAACAAAATTCGACTCACAGTTCAATCAATTCTACTTTTTCTCTCTTCGACGGAATTCGGCATGCTCTAAGAAAAATCTAGCCCGAGAAAAATATACAGTTTACACTAGAAACCAGGTTGCTATCGATTGTCAAAAGTCGAGGCAAATGTATGGTAAATCAGGAAGATTTGTAGTCGATTTGGCTCTAAATTGATCAGCTGATCGAAATTACTGCACGCTGGACTTGAATGAAGGCACCTTTTTTGGTTTGAGGCTCCAATTTTAGCCATCTGTCAGTTGAATACGTGGATTTTGTTGTTGTATCCGTCACTAGTGTTTTTACAACGTGGTAGTCTTTGCAATGCAAGGGGGCCACGTGCAGGTTGGCACCTGCTTTCGTGGCTTTTGGTGCTTAGAGCCAGGTTAGCTAAAATTGGGAACAATATCAACCGATCCTAAACCACAAGCTCACTAGTGGGAGCTAAATACATATGCACTCTGAGAACTGCCAGGTTTTAGCGGGATGCAAAAGTCACGACTTAGCTCAGAATTTCATTGCGGTGGTATCGCCTGTAAGCAACCAGGCCCAGAATGCCATAACTAGCAGGCCAAATTAATTTTTCTTATCGTCGGTTGGTCGTACTACGAATCAGGTAGGCTATGCAGCCAATTCAAACGCTTCTAGATACTAATAAAAACTGCTGCGAAGGCAAGGTCAAACTTTACATGATCTAATGGGAACACAATCACAAGTATCGCAGGCTAATTGATATGTATTAACAAACTAACGATGCTTACCATGAAGAATGCACAAAGCTTAAGTAAGGTAGCTGGGTCCCTATTAAAGCCATTTAATATAAGATATTATCCTTGGAAAAAGATTTCTTCTCATTCGCACTCCTTAGTCAAGGGATTGAGAAATCAATTTGAAAAGCTGAGAAAAAGTTGAATCACCATCAAGAACTCAACCTAAGACAACTGAAGAAGATCTGTTCCGAAAACTCTGTGGAGACAAGATTGCGAAGAAGCCAAGATAGGCTATGTTTCATAAAATGTAAGCACATTAAAGAGAGTTGAAATCAGCAGGTGCCAAAAATCCTGCCGCATACTATTCAGGCATATACTCTTAGCGATGCATCTAGAAAATTTTTTCGCACCATCAAACCAAATTTGCATTGAAAATATGTAGCTTGCAGCCGCTTTGAATAATTCAAAACTAGAAATATATTTTCCCTATTCTAATGAACATAGTAGGTGCTAAAAATTGAAATATGTATTTCAATATGCAAAGGCTTCATCGACAAAAAAAATATTGACAATTAAGCGATTCAATCTATTTTAAATTCAAACTTAAGTGAAAAACTGATATACATAAATCGATATCACCACAGCGTAGTCCTCTCAGCTGACGATTTTGCATTGAAATCAAACTAGTATCGACTCTATTGTATTCTTGCTATCAATATTCAAATGTTCTCGTATATATTTCACCTGTCACACACTGCCAACATGCATATATTCTCTTCCGTTTGTACAATAGAGTATTCGATGCGATCTAGGATTCGAGCTGTCTTTCTCATATAAAAGGGAGGAAAAGTACGTGAGCATAAATCACGGGGACTCTTGCGGCACATATCTCGGATTCCGTGTTAATGGAATATGCATATATCGACGTATAAATTCTCAAGTAATGTGGCAGTTCAATTCCAATAGGGCTCATATTTATAAAGTGTCACATCCCTGAACGTGGTTTCAACTATCACCGACACCAGCCATGAAAAACGAGGAAATGTGGCAAAACATGGCGTAAACCTGACTGCCTCTTATACCACGCATTTCCGATAGGTTAGTCGAAATAAATGACACAACTGGAACCGGAACTCGAACCCTGACTCGATCTCGATTCCTCCTGCATACATTTCTGCACCGTATTGGCACTTCATTTATTCGTTTGGCAGATAAATTTAAAGGACATGAAGCCCCCAAGCAACACCGCCTCTTAAGTTCGTAAATATCGATCTGAGCAAGGAACGGGTTAAGTCGCTTCCTGTTTTCCGACGCGCCCACTAAAAATTAAAATATATCATTCTTTCCGAAGAGAGGAGCAAACAGGGACTCTACGGATGGAACTACAAGCCAAATCGAGATGTTGCAAAGTGGTGAGGTTGAGCGAGTTGATGTAGGAGATATTTATCGCCGCTACTCATTCACCGGAGCAAAATGCTTATTTGTGTTATTTCACGTTATTTGAGGATGATTTTATTTTCAGGAAATTTGTTTGATGTCCATCATTGGTATTGATTTATGGGTGCTCAAAGTAAATTCAGTCTCTGGTACGTTTGGTCGAGTCGTAGTTGTGTTGCTGTCATTTCTCTTCCAGAATGGTGCTTTGCAAGGCAAGGTGAGAGTTTACATAAAGTTGCTGCGGGTAGCCTGTTCATGCGAATTCATTTCTATTGGATTTTAATGATGTTAGAATGTCAAAAACATTTAGAATGTGAATGTATGTCAAAAACATTTAGAACATGAATAATTGACGGTAGAACAATTAATATCGTTTGTTTCGGTATTTTGAATTACATTAGATATAGTATATGTCTATCAGTGGAGCAATTTCCCCAGTGAAACAAAAGTTTCATTTTGTTAAAAATGAATCAAACCAAATATTATTCCTTCATTTATTCATTTTTAATCTCCGATTTACTTAGAGTTTTTTGATGATTTCAGATAATTTAAGAATGATCAAATAATTTCATTAAGAACCCCATTTGAGAGTACCGACATCTTCTGAAGGTAAATATTCGTATTTCCTGGTCAAAACTTTGAAAATCATCCCGTCCTGGAGATTTCCTCGGAACACATTTTATTATTAACATCTGAATTGAATTCCCGGCGGAATTGCTGGCTTGAACTCGTTACAGTACTTTGCGGTCATGTAGCGAACAATTACGTTTTCCGAGCATTTCACAAAGTGTGCAAAAGAGCAGCGTCCATATTCATTCCGACATAAAGTTCGTTCCAAATGAATTTACGAATATGGCACAAAGGATACCGGCATTCGACATGAATGTGACGGTACCGGCATAAATTCCATGTTTAATTCGTTAAAACGAAAATTAGTTTCCGCACTAAAACTGCGAGCATATCATTCGAAAGTAGCCTGACATGAAATGTTTGTGCGGATGTCGAAGAGTAAATTTCTTCATTTTATTTCCTTACCTTCATACACATTAAAACTTGTGCAAATGAAACGAGTGTTTGTTAACATATTTAATGTACCCATGTTTTCACAATTGCTGCCCAGTACACGGCACCATAGAAGGGAAGATGACTTTTGATCCTAATTTCAGTAAATATTATGTTTACCTTGCAGGTAGAATATTGCTTCTTATTTCTTGGAAAGTTTCTTTCAAGAGCTGAACAGTCAAGCTACTTCTTAAAAAGGTCTTTGACAAGAGTTCTAAGAGGAGATCAATGAACGCTAGCATATAATAGATTACTATCCAAAGCAAATCAATTTACTGAAGAGCTTCAAGCTTCCATCCTGCAGCAACATCCGAGCTTCCATTTGCCAAAACTAGATCTCAAACATGCTGTCATCATACATTTCCTTCTCAGTTTTCTTCGAAAATAAAAGTTCAATGAAATTGTTTTCCTCGCAAATGACAGCCACTATACCCAAGCCGGGTCTCTGTACTTCTTTCGAGGTAGATGGAGTGCAAAGTAAGAACTTAATTGGAAGATAACTGTAATTGGATTTTTTTCTTATTTCTTACACCAACACGAGCAGTCGGGTCACATAGACGTGACTCGAAAGTTGAAAAGTCAGAAATTCACAACTATTTGTTCGGATGGATATAAAAATAATACGGCGTGAGGATTCCTTCAGGACAGACTGAAACAAATATACATCGACAGAGGCAGGCAGGAAACTCAATTCTCCGGAAGTTAAATAAAATGACAATGATAAGGACAATGGCAGAAACAAACGACGACAAACCTAAAAGAAGAAAAAATGAAGGTTCGATGAGTTCGCGTTTCTCGGTTTGTCTTGATTGCTCAATTTGAATTCGAAATGAGTTTTGTCCCGACAAATCCTTCGGACGGAACATCCTTTGATGTGAACGAAGCATCAACCCTCGCATTTCCTTTATCAGGCGTCTGTTTGGACGTTTTCTTATTAGTTCGATGTCGTCGTTACGAGGATGGGTTATTTGAATGCCTTTGATTTCTGTATTTCATTTCCTGTTGAACTAACCTGAATGCGAATATTTTTCGTGCACCAGAATAAACAATTTGATCGAATCTCTGCGATTAAATTGAATCGCCATTAATTGCAGATATTCATTCGTATTGATTTGTTAGTGATTCTAACAGGGAGAAAATGGTAGAATGAGCTTGATTCGATTTGTAGTTTCTTTTTTCTTCTTCTAAAAAAACCGTCTAATGCATAAGAACCGCTAGGAAGATTGAATTTCGAATAAAAGTGGAGTAAGTTTAGGTGTACTTTCTAACAAATGTGCTCCTGATTTCAATCAACCCATTGGCTACGCCCCGGTTTGATATAAAAACTGCATCGGAAGCAATAGTATGGAGGGACTTTTGAGGTTACTACTAGTACTACTAGTATGTAGTAATTGAAATCAACAAAAAGTTGAGAAGATTATTGGAAAACTTGATTATTGGAAAACTTGCCATGAAATGCTCGAATTTTGTGTTTGACTTCTACTTTTTAGTTCACGTTCACAGACAGCAATTCGCCTATATAGTTCACGTCTCGAATTTCGTCTCCGCATTTTTGTCAAGTACATTAACGGTATTTTGAAAATATTATCACAGACTAGGAGTAAAATGTTTTAATTTTCAGTTATATGTCACAAGTCATTTTTTCTATCACCAAACACGCTGGTGACTATATTTTTTTGGACTAAACACAATCCCAACAAAGCAATGGAACGGCTTATTAGATAAATTTAAGGTAGACTTAGTTCAAAGCTTAGTTTTACAGTTTTTTGATTCAATTGCATAAGAATAGGACTCAAGAGGTCAGCTTTGCGATAAATATGAAAGGCAGTGCGACTAATGGAACGAGGGTTAACATAGAGGGTTAGCATAGTCTAGCTCGGGATCCAATTGCAAAGCCACACAAATGTATGTATATTGAAAGTCAAAAACTATATCAAAAGTTTCGGACAATTTGGCCAACACAGTTTGATTGGCTTGAAGCAAAGATCATATCTTCTACTGCAATCAGCTCAAAAGGTAGAAATGATAAAATATCCTTTTGTAAACATTTCCAAAAATTGTTAAGCAAAAATTTATCACACTTATTTGTGAAATGCAAAAACTAAATCGCACAAAATTTGTGTCAGCCTTAAAAATCAACCAGAATTTCACAGTCGAGCAGCAATTGAATCATTCACTAAAAAATCCAAAAATATTAAAAAAGCCGAGCTTATAATAGCTTTGTTTTTTTGAGACACAATTTATCATTCACGTTAATCACACCACTTTGATTTTGTTGATTAAAATATTCTGAAATTCTAAAATTTTTTAAGTGTGGGAAAACGAAGTTTACTAATGTCACTAATTTCATTTTCAAGAATAAGGGGTGTGAGCAAATAGCCAGAGTTTTGAAATAACAAAAATTTGCCCTTATCATTTACATAATGACAGATACAAGTACAATCAAATGTGTGACCTTAGCTGGTCGATATTTTGGATCTTTCGATATTAGAAAAGTCTGCGATAAGTTGTTTGGTCTTCTGGAACTCTTTCAATGTAATACAAAGTCAATATACGACAATTTGCTAAAGTATTTCAACGATTTGAAAAACTTAGTAGGTTTCACTTCAGACAGTGCTTCGGTTATGATGGGTAATAAGGAAGTTGTCAAATCAATCCTTCAAACATTTTTCCAAATTTGTATGCTATGTCTGTTACATGTCTTTCATTACATTTATGCTCAGCTGCAGCCGCAAAAAAAGCTGCCCTAGCACCTTAAAGTCTTGGCTCGCAATATTTATATTTTTCCCCATAGTTCTAATGAATTAAACGAAATGCTGCCAATTTCAAAACAATTTTACCTTAAAAATTCATAAAATACTAAATAAATCTGCGTTGGAAAGCGTTGTTTTTAGAATTTTTGAACAATGGTCAGCTTAACTGCCTTATTTTTTGTGTTACCGATTGGACCACGATGCCGATGCTGCAAATACTATTTTATCACAATTGAATGAAGGTACTCGTGCTTATTTTTCCTTCATAGCTTATAGTTTTTTACATTGATGTGTTTTTTACTTTGAAAGACTTAGTTTAATCTCTAACTAGAATCTGTAGAAACTATTTCTCCTTTTTGAGCAGAAAATCATGCTCTTATTAACATTTGTCTGTTTATAAAATGTTTATATATAAAGAAAAAATATACAAGTTGAATCAAATAAGCATTTTTGTTTAATTTCTGGTACTTCGGCATCTGATGATTTTAAGTGCACATGGGGAAAAAAGTACATATTATCATCCATTCTTTGAAAATTTTAGTATGCCTCTATAGCTTTCAGTTTTGTCATTCATTGAAGTTTTCGATTGCGTGGAGTAACATGCTCGTTAACGTTGTATCGCCGTTTTCAATTCAAAACGAAAAGACGAAAATTTCGGAGCATTTCAAATCATCACGGGTACGTAAAATGTATAAAAAAACAAGAGTACCGATTCTCCCTAGTAGGTGCGAGAATACTCTGTTGGAATTTCGAATGAGTGTCAAAATCACTCCGCAAGCAATATCCACATATTCCGGGTCATGCATAGGTACGATCTGCCGCCGGCCAAAGCTTCGATTCGCATTCCTCATAGATGACGGGTATGCATGAATACGATGTTGGGCTTTCCAAAAAGTTTTTTTATAAAGATGTAAAGTTGAAAGTTCAAAACTTCCCTTGTGTATGCCTCAGAGTCGTGCAGAGCGGCCCGCCGCGCAGCACAGCACAGCACTGAGCATTATTCGGCCCGACCCGCGATGTGCGGTGACGTCACGGCCCGCACCGCACCGAGCCAGCTTTGGCCCGCGGATTGCGGCAGCACTGACACCGGGACTCGATTAGCAATTTTCTCTGCAATTTCCGATTGCAACGACTGTCAAATTTATGGTATGCCATCTGTGCGTGGGGAATTTCATGGCATGCAATTTCATTTCGAAAATTCCCCTGAGCGGGAAGGACGTGCGCTGTATCTGAGCGTCAAATGCTCTTAAGGAGTTATTTGAAATGCAAATTCGATTTTTTCGCAATTTCCCACCATTTCATTGCTCAACGACATCTAAAAATCCCTTTAAATTCAAAATACCTACATCTTCTTATAAGAAATAAAGCATTCCCATGGTTCAGCGCCATTTTGAAACCAAGAACTGTCAAAATATTGCAAGGCAGATTGCCGAGCAAATTGCATACCATATTGCCTGCCATTTATGGCATACCATAAAATATTGCATACCATAGGCTGCCTCCATTGGCAATTTCAAATTTCATGCAATGGGAAATTGCTAGTGGAGGCAGCCTGTGAAGAGTCAAACCGAGGGGTGAAAAATACGAGCCGAATGCATAGGCAAGCTGATCTTCGTGCTAGGCGAGAACGAGGATGGTATGACATCGCAGGTAGTGGTACAGACAGAATGCTGAAATTTATGATATGTGGTCATTGCACCTTAATACTTAATCGAAATGGCTTTTGAATGAAACAAATGGTAGAATTTACATCAAGATTGAATATTTTAGCTTTGAAGAAATCAAACATTTGGAAATTGTACCGGATGGGCGTTTCTGTTGTTGTTTTTATTGATTCAATAGTGGTTCACTAAGCACTTGAAACTTAGAGAATCTTCTATTGAATATAAATTCCACCAAGCGATTGCACTTGTTGGAAGTTTGAAGAATGAAACGCTTGATTCAAGTATACGAAACTGAATGAATTTTTGGAACTGTGTGTTGGTTTGGAGCTAGTGAATAACTCACTCTTACTCCATTCCTGTCAGTGAGCGGTCTTGCGCTCAGCTTCCTTTCATAGCCTCAATAAGTGCATTTTTGGGCGTTCAGTTATTTGTTAAATATTTGCGAGACTCCTCAAGTGTGGATACTTCTCGTGTCGTCTGCTCGGAAATTTCAGGATATTCATGGTACTGTTATCGTGTCGGTCTATTTTGTCAAAGAGTTTAAGGGCTTTGTCTCGTAAGTACAGGTCGATTGTCTCTATTCTTAGGTCCTTATGTATGTCTTTATATCTAACATACCATGGTATCCTGAAAATTCGCCGCAGTGCGATGTTTTGACATGTCTGAAGTTTACGTTGAGTAGTTTTTGTGGTTTGTGCAAACGCTTGGCTCCCATAAAAAATAGTCGGTCTAATTATTTGTTTGTATAAAAGTTTTCTGTTTTTTATGTGTAGTCTTTTGGTCTTTATAAGTGGGAGCAGGGATTGGAGAAGGTTGTTGCACGCTTTTCTTTTGTTTTGTATATGTTCTGTCCAGGTTAACTTGTCGTCGAATGTTAGTCCTAGGTATTTTGCGCTCCGTTGCCATTGTATCTGTTGATCGTCCACGTTCAGTTTGTGTGGTGTCTGTCGCCTTTTCCTCGTGATGAAAATCGCCTGGGTTTTGTCCGAGTTGATTTTGATTTTCCATCTTTGGAAATATTCCATTAGCGTGTTTATGGAGGACTGCAGAGTTGAAGTAATGGCTTCTGCTAGCCTGGACGTGTGGAAGATGCACGTATCATCGGCGAAGAGTGATATTTTTGCTACGGGCAGTTTGGGGATATCTGCTGTGTATAGATTATACAAAAGTGGTGATAGCGGGGAGCCTTGTGGTACTCCAGCTGCAATTATACGTTCTGTTGAGAGAAGACCCTCGATTCTCACTCTGAATGTCCTGCCCTTAAGGAATGATCCAATGATCTTTATGAGTGGGAGAGGTAATTTGAACTCATGCATTTTAAAAATTAGTCCTGCATGCCAGACTTTGTCAAAGGCTTTTGCTATATCGAACATCACCAGTCCAGTTGACTTTGTTTGGTTGAGTCCTGTTCGGATATATTGCACTACTCTTGCTAACTGGAGTTCCGTGGAGTGTTGTGGCCTGAAGCCGAACTGCTCTTCTGGGATACTGTTGTTCTCATAGACTTTTTCGCTTAGGCGAGAAAGGAGAACTCGTTCAGCCAATTTAGCTAGAGATGTTAGGAGGCTTATGGGTCTCCAATTTTGGGGAAATTTTAGGTCTTTACCTGGTTTTGGCAAAACTATGATGATGGCTGATTTCCACGCCTTTAGATATCTCTTTATATGGAGCATCCCGTTGATTATGTCCGTTAGTGTCTGTAATGTGTTGTCTGAGAATGAATTTTTATTTCTTGCATATCTATTTATATACACAAAAAATGCGAATCAAATTACTTTTAATAGAGTGTTATTGACCCATACTGTTTGCTAGGCAGGCTATGCTGTGATAATGTGTGTAGTATTGCTAATAAGAATGACATTTTTTATTGTATACATGTGGTATATCTATTGTAGCTGATAAAGAAATCAAACAGTTGTTTTCAATCAACGAAAACGAACTGTTTTTTTTACCATTAAGACTGATCAAAGTGTATGATCAAATATTATATAAAGTTGAGTTTTGTCATGCTTTCAAGTATGTTAAAATAAAATCTGCTTTTAGATAAAAGCATATCAAGTATCGAGATTTTCGTACTTGCGAGTATTTTTGTACTTGCAAGTATTTTATTGAAATATTCAAAAGGCTTTTAGGGCAAAAGTAGCTGAAATCGGCCAATTTTGGGTTAGAGTGGTTTCGGACATAACGGGCCAAGACCAATTGCTGTGTTAAAAACATTTCGGTTTTGTAGGGGAGGCAAGGGTTTTTTGGCCATAGTTTGGCAAAAACTGCCTTAACGGCGCATTCGATGATTGAAAGTAGTCGGAGAGTACAATAGTGATTTTAAGGACAAAAAAAATTTTTGTTAGGGAAAGTTAATTCGGGTACCTTTCTGAGTACTGAGACCTTTCTATAACTATTCGTTATAGAAAAACGGTTTGTTTTAGAAACATGATTGGTATTAGAAAAACTATTCCTTTTAGAAAAATTGTTCATTTTAGAAAAACTTTTCCTCTCTCTCTCGATGCGTCCAAAGATCTCTTCCGCTCCGTTCCGTCTGACGCACCAGTTGGATAACTATCACTCTGTCTTCCATTACAAAGTATATGGAAACTATGAAATTCAACTGAGCCTTGAGCCCGCCGTACTGAACCGAACTCAACCAAGCCCGCCCGGTCAGCTGTCTTGCGCGAGTATCTGCATCAACCACTGTGCAAGTCTCTGCATCAACTACACAGTTTTTTGAACACACTATGGTATCAATATAAACTATACTATCCTATACGGCCATCGTTAACATAACCCTTCTATCTGACATTGTTTTCATTTTTGTGTTACCGCCAGATTCGAAAACTACATAGTATATTACATCATCTGCAAAATATGAAAAACCTATCTTTTGTGGAAGCACGTTAAAATCAAAAATGAAAAATCACCCCATCTACAAAAAACGTAGCACTAGTTAGCATAAACCTTCTATCTGCAGCAGATAGAAGGTTTATGCCAAGTAATGTGTAGCAGAAAGGTTTATGCTTAATAATGCTATCATTTTTTCGTTGCGTGTTACGACAAAACCCTTGTATCTACGCAAAACCTATTTTCCACAAATATTTTCAACGAGAAAGCATTTCTTTCATATGCACCGCAAATAAACGTATTTGTATCCGTGTTTAAACTTTCATTCCGTTTGAAAACGTCCGCAGCATTTACAAACATACAATCTTTGAATATCTCGAAAGTTACTGAAATGCAGATAGAAGGACGCTAGTATACTCAAAATTAAAACTTTGACACAGAAAACTTAAGAATAATAAATCTTATCTCCCTGTTTGATTCCCTAATTATCTCATTCATCAGCTAATGCATTCAATAGCTAATGCATTCAATAGCTAATGCCTTTGAAACCGCAAAATGTGTACACTGTGCAATGCCAACAACACCTTGTTACCGAAAGTGTGTCGCCAGTCCACACTTATAAAGTGTCGCACTCGCCAAACACACCGAATTGTGCTAGCAGACTGTGCTTAGCACACACAGGTGCTGCCCATTACTAGTTCAATCATACACCAATCAGTACACATGGTTGTAAAGAACCATCAAGCATGGTCGTATGCCATCGAGAGCTGGTTCTGGTATGCAGCATTCAAAACAACAGAAACTGTTGTTGTTTTCAATACTACCTACTTTAATCTGCTCTTGATCGAGATGCAAAAATACGCACCTTATAAGTCTGACAAGCTCGTATTATATATACATACATACATAAATCTGTTTTCCGCCGCTAAACAGTTTTCCCATACCAAACAGTTCATTTTAACAAAGTAAAAACGGTTCGTTTTATTAACATTATTTGATCAGGAGCCAAATGCGTAAAGTACACTAAGAAATAAGAAAAAGGAATTATCAATTCCACAAAACATTTTGAAAACATATTCACCTTCAAAAACACTAAACTGACAGAATGCCTTGCAAAAGACTCATCACACATTCTAAGCTCAACTTTTCACTCTCTCGATGCGTCCAGAGATGTAATTTGATTATCTCTTCCGCTCCGTTCCGTCCGACGCACCGGTTGGATAATATCACTCAGTCTTCCATTGCAAAGTATATGGAAACTATGAAATTCACCTGAGCCTTGAGCCCGCCGCACTGAACCGACCTCATCCAAGCCCGCCCGGTCAGCCCGATGACGTCACCGCACTCATCGAACCCGTGCTGTCTTGTGCGAGTGCGGTTCAGTGCGGCCGCAACCCGCGGGCTCGGGCCGCTGTGCAAGTCTCTGGTATGCCTTACCAGCCTAGAACATGCAATGTTACAAATAATTTAAAAAATAATGGATCTCTAATGCTTCCATGCATTACGCGGAAAATTTACCGAATGTCCGAGCTTATGGCTATTACTTTCCCCGTTGGGTATATTCTGCGAATTTCGTAGTGATCTGATTTTTCTGTCTGGAAGCTATCGCCAATCAAGGATTGAAAATCAAATGCTCGTCTATTCTACTTTTAGGCACATTGTGCCTACGCAGTATTCATAATCGCAAAAGTGTTATCATAGCCAAGCATAAAACGTTATCATCTTTCATTTTTCATACTTGCTTCTCAAAGGTATTCGTTACATGAAAATATAAGCGCGCAACTGAAATTTTCTTACATACGTACATATGTATGTATGTAAGTGCCCGACGCTGCCAAAGTGTTAAAGATATCTACATTTTTTTTTACTATGGAATTATTTCTTGTATATATGTACGTCCATAAATTATCATTGATCTTCTTATCTCTTTCAATGGATCTTTCATGGTGCTTGATTGAAATAGCTAATCACCTCTTTTGACCATCTTGACACTTCTGTAATCACAAGGGAAATCCAAAGGTTGAGTAAATATGCTGACAAATCGCTTCCAAACAATTTTCCGCAAGGCAACCAACCATTTCGTAACGGCTGGTTTTCAAATGCTATCTTAATTCTAGTATACATTCTGACAAAAGCCTACCAGCACCCGTGGCTTTGCGTCAGCACAGTTCCAGCATATACGGCTGCACGAATCTCAGTAAGTTCATAGCCAGACAAAGTTAGGAATCATGTCAAGTATGTTGTCTTAAAACGAGTTCTGCCTGAAATGATGAAGATGCCACGATAACGGCTAGGATGGGCACACGGACGTGATGGAAGATACGAATGTTGTTGCAAGCACTAAGAGACGGCAGAAAGAACGATGAGTAGTACACAAGGATCTACAAATGAAAGCACAGAACGTGCTGGAGTGTTCATAATACCGAGTCCCTCGGGTAATTTTTGTTTGCGTACAAAGTGCTTATTTCGCCGCAGTAATGTATTCTAAAAGCTTTTTGTGGTATTGTCTCAGAGAACCAACAATTTTTCTTCGCCCCCTTCGCGTTGCACGAACAAACGAAAAGCAGGAGCGATATTATTATCATCGCGACAGTCACTTGCAAGATGAAAAACACAAAAAAAAAAAATTAAATTGAACATGCACTTTGAATGTCAACTTGCTACTTCGAAACTAGAATGGGGTTGAGACAAATTATGTTTAAATCTAGTGAGTAAATTTTTTTTTGCATGGTTTTAGATGGCAGATGTTCCAAATTTACATTAGATCCAATCCAAGGAGACTAAATGTTAACGAAAATATATTACAGAAATAATCATTGTTGGCAACAACCCACATTGAGCATAAATTGCATTCTGATGGTTTTACACTGACGACCTCCCATTCAAAGAGTGTTTTGGAATTAACTCGTTTTGATGGGAAATATATGCATATCAAATCTGTGAGTATAGGTCTGTCTACAAGCATATCGTCACCTGCAATGCACGACATTTCACAAAAGTTCCAATTTCCGTAACGTGTTTTGCTCCATAGCTTCGTCACTAATGAGCTCGATACTTGGGCACGTTTCAATAATTCAGAAATGATGAATATCTAAAGAGCAGGAGACCTAGTATACTTATCATTCAGCGGAAATGTATTCTGCATGTCAACTAGAGTTCTCAATTTGCCCGCAGTTCGAATAAGACATGCTATCATCCATCCCTAACAGCAAAAACTATTTGGTTTATTTATAAAAAAAGGCAAATCGCTTCCATTGCTTTACATGAGACGCGCTTCCGTTGCCGCTGCTGCTGCTGCTTTTCACATATTATAAATCTCAAGTCATATTTCCACAATTTAAATCCGGCAAAAAAACGGGAGGCAATTTATTCATACGAATCTCAACTGCCTTTCCGGCGAAAGTTTTGTTGTGAAGTATAGAGAAAAAAAAGGATCCGAATTTCGGAGTATTCAGAGTAAACAAGATGCGAATTTCCCCGAAGAGTAATTTTTCGTTTTAGTGGCTCCTTTGGGAAATCTACCTATTTTTCCTGCCAAAAATGTTCATGTTAAAGAGTTCATATTTTTATAAAGTTAAATTAAACACCGACATTGTGTTGGACTTTGCTATGTACATGCTTGCCACTCGCTCAAGCTTGAAAACATATTGGTGTCGTTTCGTCGAGGTACTTATTTCGAGGCGCGCTGTTCTACGTTTGGGATATAAGTATGTATTTCGTATTGCCGTAGGGGTTTTCTGGATGATAATAAGAAAGAAATAGAACCAAAAATATATGCTGCTACTTTTCAACAGTGATATTCTCATGAATTCACAGCTAGTTGGCATCTAGCCTAAATCTCATTTTCAAAATTTTCAAAAGATTACCATTCTGGTAACTAGATAAATGTTCTCAGATATATTTTAATAGGAAGAAAATTTCCGAATACATGTTTTTAATGGAAGCAGGTGAATAACGGTAGATGATTTGTTTTGGTCAACAACTTTTTACCCAATTCAAATAACAGAATCCGAAACAATTATTCAAGGTTGGCTATCTCTTGAAAATTGGTTTCATGGATTTAATAACAAAGTTCGTATGAGCTTGATAAAACGGAAACACGCGCATGAAAAGTCTGCAAAGTTTATCAATATGTTAGAAAATTGTTGGAAAATACTTTTCGGCATCTTAAAAAGTTGTTATGGTTTTGAAAGAACAAAAAAGGCTCGGATTTATTTCTCAGACTTCAAAATAACTTTTTTTTTTGAAAAAATCCACAATCATGATTCAATGTCAATTTAATGGCTCAAGGACAACAAAGAGTTGATCAGTTTTTAGAAACTGATCTATTTTAGTGATAAAATTTTATTTGAATTCTTGTGCCCTCGATGAAAATATGTACACTAATATATATTTTTGGTATGTTGTTGAATTGGCATCTTAATGTCATCAGCCAGTAACTTCTAAATGAACTAGCTACTCGTAAATAAAATAAATTTTTGCCGTTTACTTTTCAGCCTGATGCTCTGTATCATTTTAAATATCCGATGGATATCGATCGGATTAATAGTTTCAGTGTCAGTTTGATAGGCTCCACTTCTATTTGATGTAGATATTTAAGGACCCTTTCTAGACATTTTTGTCTTGTTTAATCATTTATTGTGAATGCTTTTCAATCAATTAAACTACGTTGTTGGAATGTGAGGCATATTCCGTTTATGACTGATATTAGAATCATTTTGTCTAAAAATTATAAATATCAAATAACCCAGATTTGAACACTGGAAAGATTAAGTTCGCGAACACTAACCATCCGTTAATCAGAACTTATTGAAAATTTCAAATTATTCTTGCGTGAATGATAGAATTCTGCACTAGGTCCTTAATACATCAACATCGGCTTACATCAATATCAATAATTTTTTTTAAACATCACAAATTAAAGTTCATCCCACTTGTATTTCTTTTCCCACATTGGGCGCTGCCTCTTTCTTAATTTTTCTGATGAAGGAAAGTTAAAAAATGATACTATGATTGAAATCCACCTCTTTCTTCACCACTTAAGCTAAACAGCAAACTTATGATGAAAGCAGAAGGAAAAAAATATAAATGAAAAAAGATATAAGAGGAAAAAGAGATAGGAACGAAGCGTGTAGTGCGAGTTATGGTGGGGCCTGATCCCGCAGGTAAAAATAAAATAAAACGCAACAGTTTCACTTTAAACACACTTTTAATGACTATTGGCTTATTACTCTACTTTACACGGCGGTTCGTTTTCGGGCAGAGTTTTCCCTTACACGATTAAATTCAGACTCTCCGGGATGAGCTACGTATATTCTATTTATGCCTTAATTTCTGCTGACCTAGGCGTCTGCAGTTTCGTGGGAACGCTTAAGTGGTCTAGCATATCAGTTAAGATGATGATGCAGATCCGACGAGAATAGACAATTGTTTATTGTCCGTATGCTTGTTGCAGAGCGTAACAATCTTTTGTTACGCTCTGCAACAAGGTGTCGTATTTGTTTAGTATATCTAACATGAAATTATACGTAACTTGCGCGGTGCCTTGAGGTCCTGAATATGAAGCGTGAGGGACCGAGGTTAAGATGCGAACATTTTTTGTGATATTATGGATGTGCAGAAAAATCCAATTGATCACCCAGGCGATTAGCAAAATGTAGTAGGTCCAAGCCACCGCTAGGTTTTTCTTGAAATCTGTGGAACCCAGTTCTCTTTTAGTGGGTGATGTGTATTTTTGAGGACAAGAACTTAGCCTTCAAGTCTTGTATGCAAAAGTGAGCTTAAAATGACTACAGATTGGGGCTTACTTCAGCTCCTACAAAAACTCCTTAAGGGGGCAGGTACACTTAGAATTTTGAGAAAATCTATTTTATTTTCTTTGCATTTTCTAAAAGTAGTATATTTCAAGAGCAGTCTCTGCAAATATCAGACGAATCGGACAATTTTTTTATGGAGATAAATAACTTTGAATGAAGTCGTCTCTATTGCATAAAGCGTTTTTCGCATGCTTTAAAAGCATTTTCCTCGAAATTATGTTTTCGAAGTCGGTGATCACTGTAACTTGAAAACGGCTTTATCGATCAGTATGAAATTATTCTCACTTATTTGATATGTAATTATCCTCCGGATAAACGAAGGATTTTTTAATTAGCCGAAAATGTGAGTGCAATTTGGGTCTAAAATACAATTTTGGATTTCAACAACCGCCATTTTTCGAAAAATCAAAATCTGCCAAAGTCCTTCGTCCATCCGGAGCACTATGTCATTAACTAATAATGCCCGATTTTTTTTTTTATTTCGGATGATCCAGTGACAAGCTACAGTGATCACGGCAAAACAATTTTTTATTTTGACCCCTCGAAAATTTACTCTATTGCGACTAATTTTCAGCCTTGTGCCTTAAAAAAATTACAAAAGCTTCTACAAGTATATTTCTTTCAATTAAAAAAACATTTGTTATTAATTACTTTGATGTGTGTCTAAAAAAAAATCCTGAAAAGGAGCTTTTTCTGGACGTCCCAAGTGCATCTGACCCCTTAAGAAGAGATTTTCTGTGTCATTTGTAGCTGATATTGTAAAAGAAAATCTATAGTTCAAGGTGGTGCTGAACGACTCTTTAAAGTATATTAGAAAAAGAGAACGAAGAATGAATGGTGATTTTTGTACTTCAATGGGTACTCCCATTCGGATTTTGACTCCGTCCAAGGAGTATCATCATGGAGCTTCAAGTATACTCGTAATAGTTACTAAGAAATGATATAAAAAGAAGTTAGACGATTTTATTCTGATGGGTATTTACATATTTGACCCCTTCATTTGGAACTATTTTGATATTTCTCTTATCGATGATTCCGAAGGAAGAAAAAAATATATATTTTTCTAATAAATCATAATAATACTCAGCATCGGCATTTTCAACATACAAATGTATATGTATAAGTTTTATACCATTTGCAAGATTTTTTTTTGGTTTGACTATATTTTTTTCTGTTACATCCACATAGCTTCCTTTTTGTGTTTGTGACATTATTTTTTATATGTAGTTAGTCCAAATGGCAAATCATTTTAAAGTTTTAGAATTTCCTATGATAAAGTTACCATTGTACTTTTGCTTTATACAGCTTACCAAAGCTACCAACTTTACAACTTTGTTCGATCTTTAGTTTTTAGTCATTTGAAAATATTAAAAGTTAATTAAGACTGCTATTATGAATGGTTGTTCTCCGTAGATCTTAGGATGATAAGCTGCTAACACCGCAATATAATATGTTGTTGCCCATTTTGTACGAACAATCCCCCAATGCAGGTATTCTTCAATTTCGCACTCACCTAAAACCTCTCCACTCTAATACCGCAGTACAATACATTGCTTTATTCCCCGATGAACCATAAATTGCACTGGGCTCGTACATTCCCTTGGCTTAATGTGCTCCACTTTGTTTCTAGTTATTCTACTCCTGCTCCTGTACATCTGTCCAAGTTTCCTTAGAACCGTATTTTTACCTCTCGCATAATATAATACGTATAGTTCGAGCTAGCCCGAGCGGTCCGACTCATCTGTGTTTTCCCTTTTACTGCTCGAATGTTATTAAAGATTATTTATAGCTGGCGCGAAATAAGTTTTTATTATGTTCACCGGGAGAATAATTCAAAAGTGTAATTTCCTGTCAACGAAAGATAAGACATTATTAATTCTCGAGTCAGAGCCTGAGAGCGAAATGAGCCTTTTATTTGCTTTTATTGTCCTACGGCTAGCGCGAAAACAGCTGCTCGGAACAACTTACGAAGAACAGTGGAGTCATTTCCAAGGAAAATGGTTATCTATTGCGTTAACCCTAAATTACAAGTTGCGATAGTTTTTGTGCGACCTATTATTACCTTTTATTGAGGGCTGGCGATGCACAGCTCTAGATGATTTAGAAATTATAAACATTATGAATTCTTACTACTACTTAGATGTCCCTTATTATTAAATTTAAGCAAAAGCCGTATGAAATTATGGAAAAATGCGTATACAGTATAATATTCGCAACATAAAATCTTCTGAATGCGAAATAAAAACTTGACCAAATGAACGCGCGAGGGTTAAAGGCCGAAAATATCTAAACTGGACTTCACTCCCTATATCGCATTGTATGGACTTTTCGACAAGCTAAAAAATTAGTTAAGTCGTTTTAAGGGGTTTATATTTACATTTCGCAGCGCATACCTACCTATTCACGTTGTTAGGACGGTAAATGTGAAGAAGGTAGAATTCGTTAGCTCCAATGAAGATAAGCAGCACAATAAATTGAATTAAGTACGGATTCATAAAAAAAAAACAACGAGGCATTATGAAATCTTAAGATGGTGATTTCATTTACTTTCAAGTGGAAGATGCTGTGAGGTTAAATTGATAATTTAGATATTCCAGATGGGGAAAGTCGTGTAATGGTTTTCAGTTTTTTTTATAACATTTATTTGAAACAAGGAAATTGAGTTCTGATTGGTAGCGAAATACAATGAGTTTGTTAAAAGCATACAGTTTAATAGAGAATAATAACTTAATTTTATAAAATTGTTTTATATTAATATTTAATTGCAAGACTTTGTCTATTTTGAAGTCCTTACAACACCATTTTCAACAGTAGTCCATAGTATTTTCAAAAATTAGCTCATATTGGCTAACCAAAACCTAAAGGTTAATATGAAAACAAATTCAAAACGACAAAATTCAAGAACAACAAATTTTAAATGAGACAGATGAGCTGCATTCAAAATAGCCTAATTTCAATGTGAATTTCACACAAAAAAACTTAGACCCTATTTCATTTTCAGTAAATCATAATGACTGGAATAACTACTAAAACAGCCTCAAAACAAGCGTACACAGTTTTCCCTCATAAAAACCATAATATTTGAACAATTTTCTTGCAGAAAAAGAAAAACAGCACCATCAAGATCAAAATCAGTCTTTCCTCAAATTTGCTACTCTCATCTATTCCAACTTAAAAGCTTCGCGAAAAAGTACACCGAAATGAGCTCGACGCGACTTCTTTTGTTAGAACTTAAGTGGCTTGCCTATTGTCCTGTAACCTTAGCAACTTTCTTAATCCGTTCTTATTGACAAAGAGCACACAATGACTTTGTTCGCTGCTCATTTTGAATGCCATTTGAAAAGAGTTAAGTGCTTATTTGATTTGAAATCAATTCCCATTGAATATCAAAAAAAATTTATTCATGCCTCGAAAATTCGAAATGATTACGAAAGAAAAAATAAATATTGCGGTTGTTTTTCCATTTGAAATACAAACAGCATTTAATAGGAAATTTTCGGAGGGTTGAATTTTTTTTATTTAAGAGCATTTATATGAAAATAATGCATAATAATTTGTAATACTACGCTACTCCCCCGAATAACGCAAACACATTATTTTAGGGGTGAGGAGTTGTTAGCACAACTCTTAATACTTAAAAGTGTATTCGATTAATTACATATTTACTTATTTAGTAAAATTGAATAATTCTAAAAAATTTAAGTATTTGAATCCAGCGAGTGTAATAAAACTATAATAAATATACTTACATGAAACAATAATTAAAACAATATATAAACACTAGGATTAATAATAAAGAAATCAAATCTCATTTAAAAGAAATGTAGTGAGTGTGGAATGTTTCATAGTTTTAGCAAAAAGGTAAAATAGAGAAAGTGAGAGAAAAAATTATTAAATAAGAAAAATAGTGACAAAATAGCCACAATACGCACAGATATCACGTTACAAACTAATAATAATATAAAAAGTATTAATAGTAGTTGCATTCGGAAATTTCATGTAAAATGTGTATGAGGGTATTCAACCCGAATATAAAATCCGTTTCAGTTTTCTTCTAAATATGTCTACACTACAAGCTCGCTTGACAGATCGTGACAAGATCAAATTAATTAAATATTTGAATAGAAGTACATACCTTAAAAACTTGATCAACTGCCATAACAGTCAATGTACTAAAAAGTAATTAACTACTGAAACGTTTGAGTTTACCTAACAAGATCCTGAAGGTGGACTTCTGGACTAGTTTAAGAAGTTTAAGCGCGTTTTGCGATGCACAGCCCAACGCGACTATTCCATACTGAATGATTGAATGAATTACATGGTAAAAAATTTAAGATCGTAAATTCAACTTTGTCAACTACTTCTTGGTTTAATTCACAATCATGCGATTTTTTCATACTAATTTGTTGAAAATTTTTTTTTTGGTGAAGCTGAAAAGCTAATATGCAGACATTTTTATGTTAAACATTGCAAAAAGTCAACCAAAATCAAACACTAACGCTCTATGTATATGACATTTATACTTTTTTGGTTTAAAATTCTGATAAAACCAACCAGCAAAGATGAAATTTTTCCGAAGTCATAAGAAAATCTAGGAATTTATTAGAAACAACAATATTTTATATATGTACCAAAGTAAACTGAATATCGTTCGTTAAATACGTTATATTTTTCAGTTTGTTTACTCCAGTAGTTTATATGAAACTATTCAAATGGTATTAACAAAGCGTATCATTTTAGTTCAGTATTTCTAATAAATTAGTGCTTTCAGTGATTCTAGTGTTTTCAGTGATTCAAGTCCTCAAAAAGCAACTAAATTACAAGAACCTAATTAAAAATTGAGTTGAATTGGGTCGAAATTTCAACCAGATCCGTTCGAAAAGGTAAATTATACCTCAACAAAAGAGGGTGAAATTTCATCATTTTAGTTGAATTTTATACATAACAGTTTTTTATACTTTATTGATGAAAAACCCAACCACATTTTGATGGTTTTTTTCATAATGTTGAAAATTCTAACTCAGAATTTTGACCGTGTAAGATAAAAAAATTCACACAAAAAGGATCAAACTTGATAACAAGAAGGAATTAATTTCCTCAATTTATTCATTAATATGAGGATCTCATTTCAGATGCTGATCAATAATTACTCCTGAATATTTAGTTTTGATCAACCTTTCTATTGGATTACAAACACACGCAGTGCCATATTCTGTAGAATGTATCGTTATGTCCAATTTCACTGGAAGTCCATGCTGAGATGCAGAAAAAGCGATATATTGTGTTTTTTTTTAACATTTGCCGTCAGGAAGTTGATGCTTAACCATTCATTTAACAGCTAAATGATATATTCTGCATTAATTGTTGTGCCACGGCAACTATTTTCATTCACAAGTAGCACTGTATCATTCGCATAGGCTATTAAATGTAACTTTATACACTCTAAAAAGTGGGTCTATAATTAATACTTTGATAATAGGAAATATGTTCATTTTTTCGTTTAAAATAACGAATCACAAATTTTTTTACACATTCGATGTGCATTTTTTGCATTTACTTCATATCAGCTCACAGCTTTTTGTAAATTGAAGCAAAAAGAGTGTAAGTTTACTATTTTGCTATTCACCTTTGCGCCAAAGCCATAAAATTGCATCATTATTTAGGGCAAAATTACACCATTTGGTCGTGAAAAAAATATTCTTTTTAACCCCCTTTTGTAAATTTACATCTTTAATGGTAGGAACCCAGTTTCCTCCTATTATAAGGGTAAAATTCAACCAAAATTTTTTTGAGTGTATGTTGAGCAAAAATGGCATTAACATATATCAGGAAGAGAATCGGTCTTAGTACTGGCTTTTGTGGGTTGCCATATTTGAAAGTAAGCTCTTTACTATATTCATCATCAACCCAAACTGATTGTCTGCAATTTAGGAGGTAGTTTTAAATCAAAAGAATCCACTTTGTACAGAAATTTGTTGCGCGAATTTTTTTTTTAAGTATGTAGGGATAGACATTGTTGATTTAGCTATGGCATCTTGGGTACTGTAACCTGATCTAAAATCAAATTGATTGTAATTGATAAAGTTTCGGTCATTCAAATATGTCATGAAAAGTTTTTTTTAGCTAGCTTTACTATTATTTTAGATATATTCCAAAGTAATGATATTGGGCGGTAGCTAATTGTGTTTAAATTGCTGATACCTCTATGAATTGGCGTTATAATTGCAATCTAGTTGATTTGTGGAAAATGCCCAATCTCAAAACTGAGGTAGGATAAATAAGCGAAGGGTTTATTAATTTCTTTAGCATTCTACCGTGATACCATTAAACCATAGACTTGAAAAATTATTCATGTTATCAATAATTGACATAGCTTCTACTTCGAGTACTGTGGAAAGCTGTGGAAAGTGTTAAAATTAAATTATTGAGGTTTCTGCTTATTCTTTTTTAAATTTGTGTGGGGAAATACTGAAAAACCTGTTTCATTTGAAAACGACTACTTATATAATAGAGATTCATCAATGTAGTCCATCAGATCGTTCACCATTTACAAATATTGAAGATTAAATCAACAATTTGTTAAATTTATTTTCATTACTGTAATTTTGCTCTCAATATATATGTTAAGTTCTAGTTTCAAGGTAAAGATACTGCATTTGTGTAGAAATTTATTTGTTTATATATCATATGCTCAAATGATATTACGTCATAAAGTGTATTTATATGTTTGATTATAATTTATATCAGTCAATAAAAGGATAAAGCAATTACTATTTGCGATTAATATTACTGTTTTTAATCTGAAAAATTTCGATCTTCGGCAAATTTAATGTTAAATATACGGTCTCCATCAGTTTACCTACATTGAATTTTTCCGCCGCGATACCAGGTGCATTCAAAATTGACTTCTTTGAAATTGTTTTTTGCCATTCCCAGTAGCTTCTGCATGAATAAAATAAGTGTTGTCCCCAAAACTCTATTTCTGCCCAGAAATTGTACCGCGGATTCCGAAGATCTGAATTTCACCACAGTTGTGGACCTTGTGTTATTCCTCTTATTCCTGAGACATGCATAGCTAACAATATCTTCGTTCAGACCATGTTTATCCTTAAAAAGCTGCATGAAAGACTGTATTGCCGGTTTCTTTTGATCAAACTGTAAACCAAATAATTCAACTTTATCAGAGTTCGCTTCTTTTTTCAGCCGATTAAGTCTTATCTCTAAAAATCTGGTACTGAGTGAATCGTGAAGCTAGTTTTTGACACATTTCCATTATCTGGTCATTCTTTCGAGCGAAAATTTTGACAATGGAGAAAAACAGAGACACTTCTCATTTTCGACGGATAAAACGTCAAGAATTTCAATTTTCGATCAATTTTGTTATTGAAAATACATTTGCACAATACAATTTTCAAATTGAAACACCAAATGTCACTTTTTAGCGCGAAAAATGAACTGCACATACGAGTACTGAATTGGCGTCAAATGATTGGAGACAAGCGTCAATGACATCTGTAATTCGATTCCGAAAGCAACTTTTGACGGAAAGAAGCAACTTTTCACGCTAAGAAGTGAGTACGACTTTTGCTTGTTTTCAATCTAAATTTTCGCCGAAACATATTCACGTGAAATCGAAGACAGTACTTAGCTTAATGCATGTATTTTTCGATCTTTTTGTGCGTTTGCTTATTCCAGTTCAGTTATCTTGTTATTTTGGATGCTATTTCCTTAAGCTGTCTCATGGCATCGACTTGCTGTTAATTGTCACTTTCGATCAGTCCATTCATTTTATACAGCAGATTTCGAAATTAGCTTTTCCTTTCATTTGAAACCGCTATTACGCAATCCTCAAATGGAGCACCTTCCAAACGCGATATATTTCTTCGCTTTGTCGAACAATTTTTGCGCTTCCGCGTATTGGTTTTGTTATTTTATTTAAGGAAAGATAAACCCGATGATATAATGCCCGCACATTTGATATGCACAAGTGAGTTCTAGTGGGAGCAAATGATCGAATCTTTGTTTCCCCGCTGGACACTTTCACTGCATAATCCGCCCATAAATATGTTGGAAATGTTTAATGCTAATTGAACCGCGCTTCTAAAACGAGTTTCACTATTTTGCCGATCTTGTCGGCACAACAGCTCGAAAACGTCTACTGTTCCTTTTGAGTGAGAAACTCAAGGTTTATTCTCAGTTAGTTAGTTAGTTCTTAAATGTCTATAATAAGCAAGATGCTTTGAATTTATACCACCGGGAACATGGTGCTTATATTTGTCCATTACGTCCCTTATCCGAAAGATAACAATCGAAATCCAAACAGTCTCTATACGTGATCAATATTAACCTCATACGATATTATTCGAAATATTTTACGCATGATGAAATCACAACAATCGGCACTAGTTTCAACATTCAAAATGATTTGCCTAGCTCCAGGCTATCCAGCTTAGCCCTGTAAGCTATGACCCACTAAAATATCTTGCAGCAAATTAACTCTATCCTTCATCCCGAAACAACCACGTTCGATGTACTATTCGAACAAACATTGTACATGTAACTCAATTGGAACGCTTAAACCAAGCTTGCATACAGATGTGATTTACTTTCCGCCTGACAGCTTGTTGCGAAATTTCCTAGCATCAAGTCATTTTCAATTCATGCGAAAAATTAAACTATAAGAAAGGAAATGAAATTTTATCGTGCGAAGTTGTCAGTCTGGCAAAGGAAGCTGTCCATTACACATGTTATCCTTGTACGTTCAGCTCTGTTTGCACAATTCATACGTGTACGGCTCAGGGTATCTCGACTCGACTGGTTCCTCTCTCTTTGCTGATTGTCTACGGCCAGAACACTGTGGGTTATTTTCCATTCAGAACGAATCAGAAATCCATAGACCATTAACTGGTGAATTCTATACTTTGTCCTAATTTACGTTGTCATGCAACTGAGATTTAAATTGATGAGCTACATCCTGTGATGCTATGCACATCTGTACCGCTCGGGCATGGCTTCGATGAAACCTCCTACAGCCAAAGCTATTATGCATGCTTCTCATATTATCTTTCTGTGTAATCTAGTCGATGTGAAGTAAACAATGAAGTCCTAAGGGTAAAGGCCTGTAATAGTCTTTCAAACGATGCTAGATGGTACACTGATTGTTGTTGGGGTATCTCTTGTTGTGAACAGAAAAAATCTAGCAGGAGCTTCATTGCAATGGTTTTAATGAGTAATAAACTCTGATTTTTTTAACAAAATGTATCCTTAATGAACGTGTACATGATTAGAACAATATCTAGCGCTTAAGAAAAGGTAAAAAATATTTAATTCAAAGAAAAATAGAGAAACTGTGCAGAATTTGTTATGGATTTCAGATTGCTGAAATGTTTACGAAATTACCTTTTTGTACTCACTACCGAATTATTACGAGTACGTCAAATGATAAGCATACGGAAATTTCAGTTCAATATCGCTCAGGACAATTATAACCGAATTTGCCCACTTTCTACCAACAAAAGTATGCTAGACCCGCTCCATTTCAAAGCCAACCTGTCCAGTGAATTGCATTTTCATTTGATGATGCCATTGGAAGGTATAAAAGAAGACGGTAAACCTTCAACGGTTTTTAGAAGTTTTGAAAAATAGACGAATTCTACTTATATTAAAATTGGATATAGCCTAGTCCTTGCAACTGCTTCCTAGCAGCGCAATCTCGAGTTCATTACTCCTGCCTTAAGCTGAGATCAACCAATCCTGTGAATTTTTCTTCGATCTGCTGGCTTCATCGAAAGTCATGAGAGCAAAAAGATTTTCGGGACTGATACCGATGAAAATTTTATAATTTTGGAAACTGAGAATAAATGCTTTGACCCTCAAAGAAAATTATTTCTAGAATGAATTTGCCAAAAAAACTCATATATCTATATCTGAAATTTTTAAAAGATATTACAACAGATGATTTTAAGAGTTTTTATAATTAAGTTAGGTAAGGTTAGGTTAGTGAAGAGGGCTGCCGGGAACGCGGCCAGCATTAGGCAAACAGTTTGGGCCCATTTGCCACCCTCGTAGACAATTACACGCATTCACACTTACAGCCATGGCACTGTCGGGATTCGAACCCGCAGGCCCCCTTGCACGCCGCTTTTCGGCCTGACGCCTCAGCGAGCAGAGATACCGGGCACCCGTTTTTATAATTAATAGTAAACTAAAAATTATTATAGTAAAATTAATGGTAAAAATTTGGAAACATAAAAAAAATGTATGTGAACTCACAATTCATGAGTTTTTGTGAACATAAGTTTTTGGTGCTAAAACAGAAATACTTTGGTGAATAGTAACCGTTCTTTTTCGATGAGAGTTTTTAGAAATTTATTTGCATTAGTTTAGAAAAAGTATTAAACTTAAAGGGTCACTTATTTAAACGATTTCTGATTGCGTATCTGCCGTACATATGGGCTGTCTAAACATTCATTTAAAATACATAGAGGTATTTTTTAAGCTCATCAATGTGTAATGCATCTGGTCACTCTGGGAGAGTTTGTTCCCATTCAAAACTTAATACATTTTCATTGCCTACTTCAAGGTACTTGGCGCCCGCTTGGTGCTAAAAGTTTCCAAAATATTATCATCATTAGGCTAAAAACATTAGGCGTGTTTTTTGCTTCTCTGTCCAGAACAGAACAGAACCGAACAGAAGAATTGGAAACAATAATTTCTACCCCAGTGAATTCACTGGGACAGAATTGTATTCTGCATAGCTAGTTCATGGGCTCACGCATAAAGTATGCTGGTAGTTCATGAGCACTTACGCGTTTTTTGCCGTGAGGTGACTACTTTGATTCGAAAATTTGAAAAGTTTTGAGGGTGGTAACCCTAAAATTCTTTTCACCAGCATAACTTCCAGCGCAGCTATTCAATCGAAACAAAATTCGTAGAGTAAGTTCAACTTAACGTGAAGCAGATTTGGTTTATTTTTGGCTATGCTGCCAACACAGAGTTACCAGTATCAGACATTTTTGCAAATATTACGCCAACAGATGCTTCCGTTATATATTCACATGCAAAAAATTTTCAATAAAAATAAGGAACCAATCTTTAAATTTTCCAACTTTTAAATTTTCCAACTTTTCCAGCTTCAAAAAACGTTTAATCGCTGAAGATTTCGATGAAATCCTGTGATGAAAACGAAATCCAAAGGATAAGTTGATTTAAGCATAAGCTTGCTATGGTAGACTTATAAACAGCCCGTGAACACGGACGGTATAACTTTCCACCATTAGCCCCTTCAATCCTCTCGCGCACAAAGCATGTTAAGGTTGCCTTTCCGCCATTATGATCTAATTGGCAAATTGGACGGGAACTACTTGGATTTGACCCGATTTGACAATGAGCAGCCAAAAAATTACTACCATCCCATTCAATGCAAATCTTATGGGCATGTCCACTCCATTTGTACTACCTCACTGCTTATAGTTACTTCGTTGGAAAAACTGAGTATTTTCATCATTTATGTTATATTTGACTTTTTTTGTTTTAGGTAAACAATGATTGATATGATACTACAAAAGAGTGTACAACGTCTTTCCACATTTTTAGTCACTGAAAGACAATTTCTTCGCAAATAAGTTTTCTAGCGGTTCTGATGCGCTCGACTTTTTTTCTATAGAAACTGTACTCTACAGGGGTTTATCGAATAGTAATGCACCTCAACTTGCCCATGACTAATAAAAGTTCCGACAGTTTGTCGGTATCTTTTCGAAACTTAATTTTGTAGCTGATTTGCAATGTTTGTGTCGTTAAAACTATAAGACAATCTTAAACAATACAAAGATTGGAATTGTTTTTGCGGTATGATTAAAATTGAAAAAAAAAAATTTATTTACATAGAAAATTTTATTTGACAAAGTGGTTTCGAAAGTATGGGCTGATTCTCATCAGACACCAGCACACAGTGCATACTTGACTGATGTGACCACTTGCAGTTGGAAATCATTAATTTTTATTTATGCTAGTTGTGACAAATTTTAACATCTCCGACTTATATCCATTGAAATAATTTACTCATAAAGGTTATTGATTTGTGATATACAAATACAAAGATGTCTAGCCCACTTCGTACGAAAAATATTACAAAAACAGATCCCATTTTGCTCCATATTAAGAAAATCCACGGATACGTTGAAGAAACACAATTTTCGCCCGGCAATTCAACATGATGTCAAAACACGTGGTCTTTTCATAAATCCAACCCTCCTCTGGTCAGAGCTCAAACGCAAATTCGAAAGCTAGCCCAATCCCGTTATCACCGCACTCTCAAAAACAGGATCTCTGTTGTTTTTGACACACATACTTACAGGATGCATCGAAATTTAGTTCAGAAATTTCGAATGAAATTTCTGAATGCTACAGATTTTATAATTCTTTTATTGTTTATTACTGAATTTGAATTTATTATCTTCTCTCCAATTGATGGAAGTTTCAAGTCATTTAGTATATCAAGTTTATATTTTTACGTCGTTTTGACAGTACCAAAAGTTTGGCTTTCACATTTCCTAGAACACATTTTCAAAATCGATTGAAGTCAAAGCCGAAAATGGCAGCACCGTCATTCGCATAGCCGCTTGTTGCAGGATCACCATGCAAAAAATATATATTTGCCCGTGATTCTACAAAAAACAGACCGTTAAGAATTACGCTGGCTAGTGGCAGTTTCGCTAAGCTGTATGGCAACATCCGCAGCTTAACGGTGCGAGAAATCATTAGCCAAGGCAACAATGGCTTTGAAAGGGCACGATCTACAAAATTCATCTCTACACATAAACATCAATGTTTGATCATCAAAATGCGCGTGCTTCATATTAGTATTAATTTCCTCTCATAAATGGCTTTGCAATTTGATTACGCATTTAGTTAGCAAAAACAATTATCTCTTCACGAGATTAAAATACATTTCAATAGTTCATTTCCGATTACAGATTGGAGCATAGTTTTTGATACATACGTTTTTTAGTTGATGTTTAAATTTTTTAGTAACACAAACAAAAGTAACACAGATATACCATTAAAGGACAATCGTATGTTTGTGTTACTTTTGGTAATTTAAATATTGTTCATTTTTTCTTCTAATACATTTTTTTTTTGGAAATCGAGGATAGCCTACTATTTTGGTTGCTCTTTTACTACGTCTTTTTATTGCTTTAGTACCCTATATTAGTGCCCTTATCAAGTTTAGTTACATTGAAAAATTATGTTTTACTTTATAAGTGTTATTTTAGTTTAGTTATTCTTGAGCAGATTCCGAGTTTCCTGCAAATTTATTTCTTATAACACTTGCTAGCAGCAACGGCTCTGGGCATCAAATGTAACTCTTCTCTTTGCTACCCACACCGTACTGCATGTCCTTCGACTCCATGAATATCGAATGCACAAGCTGCAATTGGTTCGTGGCAAGCATGAGAACATTGCCAATTACATGTATCATTACGTCAAACTGACCGTACAAGCTCTCTGCATCCCTGCACGTGATATTAAGAAGCTATACGTAATCCTTAGGTAATATTGACTTGCACCAATGATTACGAAACAGGCTTTGTTCCTCCCAAATTGGTTCCAATTATATATGCAGATAGTTGCATGGCGTCTATGGTCATTTCATCGTCAAATTCCTGATTACTACTAATGGCACTCCTGGCGTTATCAAGCTGTAGGATGCTATGTTGGTCTGTTTTCCATTTAGAATATCGTTTCCAATGTGGCTTCAAGGTTTCATCTGTATCCTGAATTCTCAATTAATATGTTTTAATGCTTCCCCCAGGATAGGTAAAAGTAGTCACAATCAGACTATTACATTTTGTATTGCTCTCAGATGTTGCGAGATGTCTTTGAAATACGGCATCTGTTTATAGCACTTCCTCCAGGGCTCATTGCTAAGAGCGGATTGATACTACCTTTAAGAACATTTATTTAAAAAATGCTTCTGAGTCGCTCCATGGCAAACAAATGATATTTAATTTAATTCCACTTTTACTGAACTCCGCTGACAAAACTTTGGCAATGATTTTCTGACAAGAACGCTTTCACCGCTAGTCATGCGTCATATGTCAATTAAAGAAAATTCACCAGCTATCGATCCAAATAATAGTTTTCGATAAGGCTCAAATTAGAAACTAACAGCCCGTTTTCGGGAACGAAACTCAATCAAAGTTTAAAATGAGCGAGGTACAAGACACCAGAGTTAAGTTATTCTTAACACACTATCGTCTCGAAATTTGGCTCGCCTTACCTATCACGTTGTGAAACCTGAGTCTATTCAAAGCTAGTGTCACTTGTTTACCTCCGGTTAAAATGCCGTTTTAAATATCGTCAGCGCGAAACGTCTGTAAACTTTCTGATGATTCACTTGAAACCTCAGAAACTTTTATGTGCGAACATTGCAAGCTAAAATATTTCTTCTCTTCCCCTTCCGATCGTTCACCCATTTCGTTGAGCTCATAGTCATCCGTTCAGTTCTCCATACAGCGTTTCCGTTGATTTTAAGGCTAGACTTTTTCTCTGGTAGCGCTAACGCTCGAGTCTGCATTGTCGAGCAAGTGCATGGAGTGCTCTAAGGAAATGCAGAAAATATTTGCACCCCGACCCAACATCTACTCGCAACTTTAGTTCCAGGAACACAATTTCACATTTTCTCTCTTGGTTTTGTTACGGAGTGTGTGTACTTTCCTATCGCCCTACTTGAAAGTCACACTCCAGCACTCACAACAATACGTCTTCCGCACAGCTTGAGAACTTCTCCCGAGGGAATGATGATTTTTTTCGCATCGTACAAGAGGCGAACTACTTCCTGTTCCCGCTTCAATTCAGAACGCTGTGAACTAATTTTTTTTACTCCTGCATAGAATTCCGAGGATCTTTTAGCAGGAACGTCCAAAAGAGAATATGTTCGAATTGTATTGGGATTCGTACAACTTTTATTTATTTTCAACTTTTCGAAATGGTGAGTCTGAAAACAATTTGCTTGAAAGTCATGAGAGAAAGAAGAATGCAATTCATTGAAGTTTATCCTTACGCAAAGCAGTATCTGATCATTTCAGTGCATATCACATACTCATTGTCTGGCAGCCTCTTTGCGAAAAAGGAATTTCATCGTACATGTGAGAAGAAATGTATCCAATAAAGCGAGAGTATGGTATCGGAATACACTTGCACCATTGTTTACACTTGACTGATCTTTATCCTTGAAGTGCTCCGTTCTGCCCAGTTCTGGCCGAATGACAAAACCACTGTGAATTTTCGCATGTTTTTCTATATTTCTTTGAATGCCTGAACGTGGTCTGCTGACACATAAATATTAGACAGCAGCTGTTACGTCACAGTCAGCTCAAGGAAAAATTAAGGCCGTAAATTATGTTTTGACTGTCTGGTCGTAAATATACGACTATTCGCGGGTTGATTTGAAATGTTCTAAGATTCATGTTATTTAAAGCACTTTATATATAAAATATCCTTTCAATTATGTCATCCTTTCAGCTATGTCTAAAATATAGCATCATGAAAATTCACGAGTCGAACTCAAAATTTTGGAGTTAAAAAATTTTTCCAGTTTAAACTATATAAATGTCGATTGGCCAATTAAATCGCAGTTTTCGTTTACTGAGTAGGTATAGGAAAAATACAGCTGAAAAAGAAAAAGCGCAGCTGAAATTTGAAAGTTCGTAAAAATAACGTTACTGGTAACTTAATACCAATTACGCAAGCCAGCTTTCGCAGATTTTTGGTCTTAAGTATACCAAAGTTGGTTTGCATTAAAGTCGACCCAATGTGCGAATTTCGTTCGGAAGTGGGAGAGTTGCTGACAGTTATTTCAAGATGGCACAGTTTTACCAACATATTTATTAAACTTCTGTGAGGTTTGGTACTACTCAAGACTAATACATTCTGCCAATTTCAACTGGATTTGATTCAATCAACCTATAATAATAATAATAATAATAATAATAATAATAATAATAATAATGTAGCTTTATTGTGTTCTCATTATAGTGTCAAGTACAATATCTTAACTTGAGAGTTTAGATAAGCCTTTATACTTAAGTAGGGAATAACTTATAAAATTTATGTAATGTTTTATTGAATGTACTGTTATAGAATTTTAGGAAAAAATAGCTTAAAACCTAATATTGAGTTATACTTACCTAGCTTAATAAAAGAAAACTTAATCTTAACTTATTGCCTAGGTTAAATATAGATGAATAATTGGGAGTTATAAGTTTTGGAACCATAGTCAGTTCGACGATAAGGCAGCAATCAGAGGATTGCTGGAACAATTGCACCTGTTGAGAAATTTCCGGTGGAGATATTGAGCTGTTACTGAAATATTTTTAAGTCCTGCTGCATACTGTAGCTCATAAGTAGGAAACTAAAAAGGTTTACTGAAAATAATTTTTAAGCATTTATTTTGCAAACTTTGGAATTTTATTTTGTGGGGACTTGAGAAGCTGTTCGATACAGCGCAACCGTAGAGAATGATAGGATAGAGAATGATAGAAGCTCTTATAAAATAGCAATTTATTAGCTCTTGGCGGCTTTTATTTCCTGTTAATAAGAGGGTAGGTGTACAAGATAATTTTCATCATTTTCGGTTTAGTTGCCTCGATGTGAAAATGAAAGGTGAATTTCTTATCCAGGTGAACACCAAGATATTTTAAATCGGTTTTCCAACCAATAATCGATCCTAAAATATTTATTTGGGGATTAGGCAAATATCTTGAGGCTCTTTTACTGGTAAAAAATATTGCCTGCTTAAAATATTTATTTGGGGATTAGGCTCTTTTATTGGTAAAAAAAATATTGGCTGCTTTTTTTCTGAGCTGATTTTTATTTTTGATTTAGTACAGAAATTGTTAACAAGTGAGAGCTGCTGTTGAAGGCTTTTAATGATTAAATTCGAATCATTACCACTCGCAAATATGGCAGTGTCATCGACGTACATCGCAATATGACAATCAGGAGCCTATACCAGATCGTACATGTAAATATTATATACGGTGGGGCTAAGACCGGAGCCTTGAGGAACGAGCTCTTGCTGCTATTTCGTACTTATCATAAAGGGATTTCGATCTCACATCAAAAATCTTGAAGACAAAAAAGATTGTACTATTTTGCAAAAGTAGATAGGCATGGAACATTTCAATAATTTATAAATCAGCCCATGGTGCAAGGCGGAGGCTTTCTCCATATCCAGAGCAATCAGGCCCGTAAATTGTTTGTCACAGAGGTTTTCGCGCACATGCTTAACTACCCTATACAGTTGGCGGTTAGTGAAAAGTTTAGGTCGAAAGCCAATTCGAAAATCAGGAGTGATTGACGACGCTTGTAGATGCTGTTGAATCCCAGAAAGGATCACTTTTTCGAAAATTTTGCTTAATGTAGGGAATAGACTGATAAAACGATAGCTCCAAGGAAGTTTTGGTTCTTTCCCAGGTTTGAAAATTGGGACAGCGTACTAGTTTTTCCACGCAGATAGAAAATATCCGGGTTTCAGGCAGATGAATGCTCGCATGAAGAGTGCATTCTCGAAATTTTGCCGCTAGCAGGTTGGCTTTTTGTTTTTCAGAATAAACCTCAGTGCCATCATCAAGCTGTAGTAGAGGAAGATAGCGAGACTTATTTTTCAGAAGTTTGAGAAGCTGCCTCATTTTTTGTGCACTTCTTTCCTGAGTTGTTAGCATATTTTTCCATCGTTTGTTACAAATTTCGAGAAAAGTCAAAAGTCATTTAATTAAAATCATTCAAATGGTATTTTAACCGTAGGTAGCGCATTCTTTGTCGAACGTTGCTACGATGTTTGATAAGAGCTGATTTACCATTATTTAGTTTTATATTGGGTGGCTTGAAACTAATTTTTGGGGAGCGAAATTACGAGCAGTGTGCACTGTATTCACAAAATCTGCAACTAGATGGTCTATCTGTCTGGGGCTAAGTGATTTTGATAGGTCGCAAACATTAAGTCTCAAATTTTGATTAAGTAACTCTCGATACTAGCTCCAGGATGTTTTACTATAACTAAAACTGGAATAGTCATCCCAAGCGATGCCCTGATTTATTTCAAAATAGATAGGCAGATGAATCGGCGAAAGGTCATTAACCACAGTCGGCTGAGATAGAAGTAGTGGCCACTACTAACTGTAAGATCAATGGTGGATGGTACTCTATTTGGAGGATGGCAAGTGGGGCCATCCGGTATGTGAAAAATCAAGTTGCTGCGCAGAGCTTTCTCAATCAAAATTTTCCCCGCTTTGTTTGCTTTCGCACAGCTCCAATGCAGATGGCGTGAATTGAAGGCCCCGCAAATTATGTACTTTGTCTTAAGATTAAGCAGTAGTTTAAAGTCTTTTCCAAATAAATTAAGCTTAATATATATTCCGTCGATGGATATCGCGACGGTTTCTATGATTTTCGTCTGCAATTTGTTCAGGCTTTTAAATTTTTCTTAAAGTACTATAATTCAGATTGGATATTGTGCCACCTTCTTTCAACCATGATTCACAGAGAAAAATAAATCAATATGATTCTCGTTTGAAAAGTTGAATGTCTTCAAAGACATATTCCGGATGCTTTGTGCATTCCAGAGAAAGCATTTTATGTTTTGTTTACTTGTACACAAATTTGGCTGCGAGGTCAACAATCACATAAAATTGATCGTTTCAAGACTAACACAGAGCAAGTTTTGATATTAGTTCCTGCGCAAGATTAATAAGCTCAACTGCTGAGAATAGCTCGTTTGGAGAAGGTGACAAGCTTCCATTACTAGGTCAGAGCATATTAACTAATAAATAGCACGGAAAGCGCGATATTTTCCGATAGGAAAGAAGGGTATCATATGGAGTGTTTAACAATCAGCTGGTGCCTGATAAATAAGTACGTTTTTCCATTTGCAAAAGTAAGAGAAGCATACTCTCGACCCTGATAAGAGATTTTGGTATTGGTAATCAGCTGGATCCTGAAAAGAGCCCGTGCCAAATAAGTAAGTGCGAAAGTGAGAGAAGCATATTCTCGGACCTGCTACATCAGCCAATGAGAGTGAGAACATGCTGCTTTGCGTATGATCCCATCAAGAAATAGTAAGTACAGCGAACACTCGCTGACAACAAACAACATTGTCTGTAGTGGATAGCATCAACAGATCGAAGATGTTGTTTTTATTCCCCAAATGGTATTGGAAATAGTATTCAGCGTCAATTATCTTATTGCCGATCATTTTAACATACAAACTGGGTTTTAAGAAATTTAATATTGCAAAAAACGCCAATCGTTAAAAAGGTATTTTTGCAAAGTATATGTATATTGCCTAGTGGGAATGAAAGAACGTATCTTATCGTAGCATTGCCACTGGCGGGTTTTTTTTTTCTTGTTTCATTTTTTGAAATCGGGTACTGCTATCTATTTTTTCGCAATTTGTGGGGTAATGTCGTAATTTAATACGAAAATCACGTGCTTTCCGTGCTATTTATTAGTTTATATGATCTGACTAGGTGGCGTAAAACTAGTAGTTGCACTCGGAATGGTGTAAACGATCGCACTGTACGATTGTCTCACGCCTTGAGTATTATGACTATTTATAGTGCTAGTGCTGGCTGCAGGTAATGTAACAAAATTAGTGTTGTTGTCTGTAGGTGGGTTTTGCTTGCGAGTGCTGATGGAGTTATTCCCCTTTTTATTTGACGTTTAGAATCCAGATCTCTGACATAAAAATAGCTCCTTTACAAAGAGCACAACTAATTTTTTTGACGTCTTTCGTTGGGCATTTGGGTTTGTTTTGTGCTTGCCCGTGGATCAAGCATTTAGTTGGCAGGAAGCAAAAAAGCGTGCCGTGGCCGTATGCCTGGCAGCTACGGGCCTTTATATGATTGATAGCATCGACCATAACCAGATCGGCATATTTAACTGATCCATGAGTGAAGTAAAGCAAATACAACGTCGCTCAAGGCTCGGCAGCATGAGCGATCTTTGTCTTTTTGAATGAGGTGCTAGCGATGCCGATTATGGGAGATCCTTCATCACCTCTATTAAGATTTCGTAAAGTCGTATACTGGTTTGAGCTAACGGTACTTACCATTAGCGAGTTCGAATGACTTTTAGAACATTTCAAGCAGTCCCTAAGGTATAAGTCACTGGGAGAAGATTCCCGTTTGCGTTTATCGACACTGGCACTTTTGCTTCTTTTTAATGATTTTAACTTATTCAACAGAACAGAAAAACACAAAACAGATGCACTGTTCAAAACTATAGGAGCGATATTGAAAATTTTGGTTAGTCGAAAGCCCGAGAGAATTGCAATCGATGAATGCTGGATTGAGAATCGACAATCAATCTATTACTTCATTAAATCAAATGAATTCTCGCAAAGACAAATTTTGGATGCTAAAAAATAAGTAAATTGGTATAGAGCTACCGTTCTTCTGGGATGCGAACTTTCGAAAATTTCAATTCGACGGTGTAGACAAAGCATCAAAGAGGGTCAATGGCTTCAGGGCTGCCAGCATAATCATCGAAACTTTATTCAGCATAAAGTATATTTTGATTAATTTAATTGTGTTATCCCTTAAGTGAAGAGATTGATGAAATTGTTTCGAATCTGGATTAAATCATATTTACTGAAATCAAATAGCAGAGTCTCAAAACAGTAAGTGGGCATGAAAATTTGCAATTAATTATGTACGGCTAACTATAAACAAGCTTGGTTTTTTTTTCGTTTTTAACAATCTCAAGTTTAATTTTCGAAAATATGTACCCAGCATAAAATGCAGAAATTAAAAATAAAAGATTTAATCATGGAAAGTCCAAATAAAATGCAAACAAAACGGCAAAGGGAATTCAAAGTTAAGCAAGCTCTCTCATGAATTATTTATGTTGCGAGTTGTTTTCAGAATTTGTATTTTTTGATGCCCATAAATATTAGTAAATTTTTTCAAGATAGCGAATTTATACACAACGCTCATATGCCCAATAATATCTTAATTCTTAGAACCCTCTCATCGCATAAAGTAGCTGCTATTCAAACTGAGATGTAATTTTTGTTTGTATAAAACATGAAAAATTTACTTTTCATCGATGATTCGTCCTTGGCTGCTTAGCATCCAAAATTGAAGAGGAACAACGGACTGTTGTTCGGCCTAAGTCACATATTACAAGCTGAAATGTATATTTCACTTTCTGGCTTCTCCGATCTTTCGATCTCATTTTCAAGGTCGAGCTGGTATTCATGATGTCTACCCTGTTCACCGTCATCGTAAGTTTCATTTAATTTTACAGTACGAAAAATACCCCTTTCTCTTGGCCTGCGAAGAATTATCTTAGTGATGTGCGTATGTATCCTCTGCTACTGCCTCTGAAGAAAACGACTAGGGACCTTCGGATGAAAAAAAGGAGAGAGTGCGTACGTTTTGTTTGTCTGTTTTGTGAGAGTTTTCATTCAGACAAATTTATTTTTCAGGCGGAAAACTGAAAAAAGGGATCTGAAATGGATTAAAATTGAATTTGTTAGTGTCTATTTTAACAAGAGGGTGCGTCGAACAGAAGGTAAGGTGAGCGCTAAGCTATACATAAAGTTTCTTTGTCTGTTCATGAATTGATGATGATGATTTAATTTCTTTAATTTTGAGATATTCAACAGACGCCGTAGATTATTAATAGAGAGTATTTTCCTGGTATCGTTAAAAAGGAAATGAGATTTGAGTACTTGCTATACATGTTCCGCGAAAAGATGAATTTCCAAATCACATTCATAGTCATGAGTATCACGTTTCACTGGAAGCATAATAATTTTGATGCTAGACTTTGTCTGGTAGTCTGTATTACTCATACTATTCTTATGGAAACCCAGCGTGCCAAATTCGGAATTCGGAATTGGTTACGACTATTCCGAAAGTGAGCGAAAGAGATAGAAATATAAAAAGCTCTTGAAATGAATATAACTTTTGACTGGGGTATTATTGTTCATTATTTTATGAGAAACATTTGAATATTTTTTAAGAATCTCTTCTGAAGTTTGGAAGAAACAAATTTGAAATCATTCGGAATTCTTTGCGAATATTTCACTGAGTTCGAACAAATTCCTAATAAATTGTTATGAAATACATTGGAATTTGCAACAAATTCCGAACATAATGCCGTTAATGTTTCATCTAGTAAAGTAAGTATTAAAACAGTACTTTAGTCGTACAACTGTTTTTCATGCATAAGTGCAAGTGCCTACAAAGTTTTTTGAAATTGTGTTGTTTGAGGTGTTTGAGGTCGTAATGCTATTCAAATTTTTTATTCTCTTGTAACTTCTCCTTTTTGTATGCAGAAGCTGCTGTGCGAAAATTTCCTTCAAGAAGACGGGACGAGGTCGAAGGTTTTTTTAAAAAGGTTTTTTTAAAAAGGTTTTTTTATAGCAGTAAAGACAAGCTTAGCAAACGGGCGAAAAAAATTGTTATATAAAATTTATAATATGAAATAAAACAACAAATAAAAAAAAATTTCTATTGGAATTAAAAATTATAAGTATTTTATTCAATAAATGTTATTAAAATGTATCCAAAAAGTATTGGAAGCATTCTCAAAGAACTATTTGAAACCTGCACAAAAATCTTCAAAAAATTCACAAAGAATTCGTAAAGAATTCGAAATGAATTCGTTAGGAATTCGTAAAAAATTCGCAAAGAATTCGTAAAGAATTTGCAAAGAATTCACAAAAAATTCACAAGGAATTCCGAAAGAATTCTCAATGAATCTTGAAAAAAATGAACCATTGTACGAAAGCTTTTCAGGAGCTGAAGAGGGGAAAGTTTGAGCACTTTCGGCGTTTTTGTAACGTTTTCCATATACCGGTCTTAAAGAATTCGTAACGAATAAGTTTGAGAATCCGAAACTTTTTTCTGAACTCGCTTCAATTTTCTGAAAGAATTCTCAACGAAATGCCGAATTTGGCACACTGTGAATCTTTAATATTGCGAACTATTTTCTTTGAATTTCTATTAAGTGTATTTCCTGGTTTTAAATTTCTTATATTCTTCTGTGTTTTTTTTTTCAATATTTTGTGTGATATTATATTGTTATTGCATTTCAAATATTATTAGGGCTCTTTTTTCATGCCTTAAATGAAATTGCCAGTAAGCACTGCGATACCTCAAGAAAAATTTAATTTGACAGTTTTCCTGTTTTTTGGCTTGTACGCAGAAGTAGCCTGGTACTGAAGATTTATTCCCCACAGTTTTGAATTTTAAAATCGCTTAAATGCAAACATTCTTGAGCATATTGGTACGATAGAGTTTAATTAATTTTTTATTATGATGAGAGGGGGGTAAATACTAGTGTTTCAAGATATTACCTAGGGTAAGCAATATTATAATAGCTCATCTAATATCAATGTTTAACTAATATTTAGTATTACTAATTTCGTCAAATGTTGCCATGAATGAGAGAGTTTAGTTGACTCTTCAAAAAATATTCAATTACAAAAGAAACAATTTGAAAAGTGAAAGTATTCCGTCACCCAAACATAGCTCATCTTTTTGGTCACCTGCTACAATGTTTTCGGCGCGTTAAACCTAATAACGCACGACCATGCAGTCTGCAATAAGTTTTTCACATTCGGTTGCGAAGTTTTTTAACTTATCAACTCGTTAAACTTGACTCATTTGCGTTCATTGACTAAAGTGTATGCATATCTCCTAGCTCAAAATACTATTGAATACTGTAAAGAGATAATATTGTTTTGATGTTTGAACTGACTGAAGGCTGACTAAAAATGTTCAGTACATCATCCAATTTTTTTTCCAGAATTTTCCAGTACATTACATGATATTTTTAAATTATAGTAAAATTTTTCTGAAACTAATATTCACATAATCGAAATTGGGATGTCAACATATTACTAATACCTAATATGTAGGGAAGTAATATCTCGATAGATATCTCTAACTTAATCTCACCTAAAATAATGATTTAAATGTAATATTAATTACAGCAAGCTCTTTTCTTCTCGGTTCTCTGGATTTTTTTCAAATTTGTAAAAAAAAATTGATTTGTTGATGCTGTCTGATAAAAGTAGTGACTTACTAATTCTAACATCGGAAACAAGATCAAATGAAGCAAAAGTTTCCAAAATGCATACAGAAATATATTTCTGGACGTGGTTATCACATTGCAAAATTTTGTTCAGAAAACATTAGCTGCTAAAAGTAAATAAGTGGGCGTTAGGCAAATAAGTGGCTGTTCTTTTGTGTTTGCGAAAATTATATTGCAACGGTTTTGACAGGTTGAATTGTTAATGATTGAAATATAACATTTTACCGAACGACATATTTACCGAATAACCTATTTACATTCGGTCAGCTGTTGTTCCATTATGTGGTGTAGGATCTAAACCCGGCATCCACTTCATGCTGCTGCCTCAGGGAATTAATGGTGGTGGGGCCCTACACGAGTCAAGACAAAATAAATAAAATGCAAAAATAACACTGGCTTGTTTTAAAAACACTCAGATTGAGGTGATAATGGGGTATGAATTAAAATACTTCAGTAAGTAAATTATGGACAATCCAAGAACCAGTTTTGACGAAATTGAACCAAAACACATAAAGCTAGATGTTGATGATATGACCAAACCACTTAATCTTATAGCTTCCCTAAATTTCGCTTCATTATTAATTTGCTGCATTAACGTCTAACTTTAAAAATCTTTATTGTATCCAAGCTTCTAATTATATACCTACATATGTTACTCATACATATATAACGTAGTTAAAAGTTTAGCAAAAGTAGCACAGAAAAAACTACTAACTTTTTTTAAGAAAACAATAATCAATTTAGTTTCAGAGCAAGCCAAAGTACACGTGGCACCATAGCACTACAAGCGAAAAAGCCAACTGAAGCGATTGACAACAATTGGAAACGATTCTCACCTTGGATTCTTTGAACGTATTAAGCCTGAATTACATTGCCATGCAGTGCAGTGCACTGCACTGCACTGAAATTTAGAGCTCATGTAATTCCATGTGGCAATTCACATTCAGTGCAGTGTAGTGCGGCGTAGTGCACTGCGCTGCATCGTTTTAGGCTAATTTCTAAAAACACTGCACACTGCATCAGCTGGCATTCGTTTGAGAGTAGTTAACCGGGCAAAAACCATTTGAATTGGGGTGGAAATTCCGTTCCAGGCATTAAATTGTAAATGAACGAAAAACAGATGCAGAAAATCTAAATATAAAACCTCCACAAATTAATTTGACATTCATTGTCAGAACAATGCACTGCTTTCAATGTGCTTTGCAATGCGTGCACTGCACTGCACTGCATGGCAATGTAATTCAGTCTTTACCGATGAAATATTCTTTACCCCTGTATCGAGTGATTGTGTGTCCGCTTTACTTTGATTTCAAGATGACCATACTAGATCATCTGATCGTTGATTAGCTTATGGTGGTCAGTCAGATGATGAACAGTATATGCCTACAAAAATACAGTCGGTGAATAACCGAACTCCTAGGAAGTTGTTCCAAAATGTTAGCGTCTAGCGAACATTGGTTCTATGAAACTAGATGGAAGTGAAATTTTGCAGTAACAGTTTACATTAAAGAGAACGGTTTGAATTCATATTACCTGGGAAATGATTTGCCGAAAGGTGGCCAGTGCCGTGTCAGTTGGTTTTGCTCTGAATGCTTTTTTTTTAAGAATTAAGCAATAAATTTTTCAACATCCACTTAAAAAACATATAATAATCACAATCCATTCCGGCCAATACTATAAGCTTAGCTCTTTGCATGTTTTTAGATGCAAAATATTTCATAGCGGGTTTCGCATATAGAGCATCCGCAACGGCTACAGTCATAAGCAAGCCAAAGGAGTATATATTTATGAGCGCGATTTCTTGCGGAATCTTACTTGTAGAATATATTTTGATCAGGAGAATGACGAAAGATATGTTAAAGCTTTGGTGGAAACTACTAGTGCTGCAATAAAACAGATGGAAGATAAGTTGAAAAAAAAAACAATTGCGTTGAGTACGGTACGTGAAAAATGTAAAAAGGAAAGTAAACCGAGATCTCGGGAAGAAAATATATATGATAGTGAAGAAAATTAAAAGCGAATATTGTCAGCTGATGCGTTCATAAGCTTAATTTCGCACTAATAAGAAACCACTAATTGTATGCATATTGAATAATTTTCCTTGTTCAGTCAGTTGAATAGAAAGACAAAAACATATAGAAGAAAAGAAAATTTTTGTTTCTTAAAATCAACGCCCACATTAGGTTCAATATTTCCAATCCCTTATCATAAGCAAGCACAAAACATAATCGACTTCCTTTACCAGTACTTGCTTTTTGCTTGATTTTTTTCTTGCATAGAAATACTCAGGAGTACATCAAAATTCACCAAAATGCCCGCTGCTGCGAAAAAAATAGAGATATCTTAAGTTGAATGAACCTTCGTTTTATATGCAGGCATGACAGCGGAAAATATGTTAGAGAATGTCTACCATAATACAATATTCTCGATACACACAAAACTGAAAATGTACTACCCACACTGGGCGCGGAATATATTATACTTTTAAATGGCTTTAAAAGCTACTTTCATTGAAGGTAAACCAATAAATGATTATGTTTATTCATTTTCCATGAAAGCTAATTTGATTTTATTGTGGAAGCATATTCGAATAGATATTTCAATTAAAATTGCCTTGGCTACATAGATGTTGTGCCCATGTTAGAAAACCTTCGGGCTGGGGCTGAATGAGATAAATCTAGTTCGAATCTTTTGAGTAATGATAAACAAAAAAATACATATTCAACTGAAAAATCAATGAAAATAATTTGAATCTTATTATAAGCTTTCAAATTTCTACCGCCCTCATGCAGTATCGGTATGGCTCGGCGATTAACAGTTTGTCCAATTACGCTCTTTATTACGAGGCTAATGATTAATAGAGAGTTTAGCTTTTTTGAAATACATACATACATATGTTCATATAGTAAAATTAGCGAATAAGAATAAATATTGGTGGCAGCAAAATATTTGCCTCCAAGCCAAAATAGTAATGTCACTAGTTTTGCTTTTGTATTGTTAATTGATCATAAAGTTAGGACGTGATTACATAAAAAAATTGTTCAATTCGATTCATAAAAAAAATTGTTCCATTAAGTTTTATAGAAAAAATTTAAATCTCAACTTAATAAGCCATTAAAATTAAGCGTTGATGTACATACTTATGTCTGCACATATTGAGTCTAGTCACTAATAAACCATCCACAGAGTCAAGAACCATTATTATATTTGAAGAAAATAACTCACTTCTTGCACCTATAGTCTATTTTTCACATCAAGAATTTAATATCTTCTTGTTGACAAGGGAAAATGATACTTATTTCTCTAGGCAAAATATCCACTGCTACAGTGCGAAACGAAGAACCAAGATAATAGTCCTTTGCAGTTTTCTGCGCTTTTATCGTGTCGCGAAAATACTCTTCCACTGAAACTCCTAGACAATATTCGTCGTAGAGACGAGCGGAATGGAATTTTCTGAATTCCGACATAACAAAAAAATGTATTTTCTTCTAGAAATCACACAGCAGCAAGACTGACGGCATGAAAGTCGAAAATGGCAACGTAGAATCTTATCAAGTTTTGCGCTAAGTTCTCATGCTTCATGCATGCCAGTCCGTCTAGTTTCCTGGGAATGCTTCGAAGATGTCCGTGCATACATATATGCACCTACACATATTACGTGTGTACAATCTAGTCGGTAACAACAAATTTAGACAACCATGCAGGAAATTCTTGGGAAAAAGTTATTTGATTAAATGGTTTTCTGCTAAGCTAAGCACCCTTGTGAAAATATTTTAATAATGCGAAAACTTACGGCGATTTGGGTAGGCGATCCAGAAAATATTTGAAGGGTGCACACGTGTTCGCTTTGGTGGGATTAAATTGCAAAGTTATTTGCTTGGACATATGTATGTACATACATACATAAGTACATATGTATGTACATACATAAATGGCTGTGTTAAAATAAGAACGTTTTTTTAACCCAGTGTGCCAAATTCGAAATTCAGAATTGGCTATGACTAATCCGGAACTGAGATAGAATTATAAAAAGCTCTTGAAATAAATAAAACTTTTGATTGGGGTATCACTGTCCATTATTTTATGAGAAACATTCGAATATTTTTTAAGAATCTCTTCTGAAGTTTGGAAGGGACAAATTTAAAATCAATCGGAATTCGTTGCGAATATGTTACTGAGTTCGAACAAATTCCAAACAAAGTGCGAACGAATCTGTGATAGGGAAATTGTTAAGAGCTTGTTGTGAAATACGTTGGAATTTACAACAAATTCCGAAACTAATGCCGTTAATGTTTCGTTTATTAAATTATGTATTAAAATAGTACTTTAGTCGTATAACTGTTTTTCATGCATTAGTGCAAGTGCCTACAAAGTTTTTTGAAATTTTGTTATTTGAGGTGTTAACAATGTCTAAAGGTTCAAAATGTTACTTAAATTTTTTATTGGGATAATACCTCTAGGTGCTCACTAGTTTTTAGCTTTTTCTTTGATTGGACTCTTGATCCTTTATTTGTATCGTTTTCTCGAAAAACCATTTTCGATGACATGGCTAACTTTTGGCCCAAATGAGCTTGTGAATAAGTTAAATTGTCGTTTTTAAAGTGAGGAATATCCAGAGCGTATGGAACTTGACTCCAGGCTCAAAAATGTACGCGCTGATGGCATTATTGGGCCTTAGTTTTTTTAAACAAGCCTGGGCCATACGTAATGTCTAAACGTCGACGTTTTCAGTCAATTTTTACTCCAAGAATATGTATGCCATGGACCTGGGTGATATGTTTTTCCAGCTGGATGGGCCTAAATTGAGCGGGACTTTGTGTTTGTAAATTGTTAATTTAAGAAATTGCTATCCAAAGCGAAAGTAAAGAAATGTTAATAAATTAAACCACTTGCATAAATATTGTGTAAAAGTTTCTTATATTCAACGGAATACAATTTTTACTTTACCTTATTTCAAGCAAGTATTTGTCCTCAACTTTAGTAAATTGTGCCTAGAAATTTAGTAAATTATGTCTATGTTTCAACATCAACCACGTTTCAATATTAGACGAAAAAACGGATGGTTTTTATGACTTCTGTCAACATTTCATTGAAACAAACGCGTCAGTGCAAAGCAGCGATCTACTGATCGCGGGTCGAATTTCGCTGGGATCATGGTTGCATTTGTTCGTCTTGAGTTGTCTAAACAGCCAGCGAGTGGGCATAAAACCAGCGCTCCATTAATAACGGGTTGCTAAGTGGTGACTACGCATAAATAGCACTAGCGAATCAGAAAATAAGAAACAAAATGTGGAACTTAAATAAAAAGAATAATGGAATTATTGATATCAGCTTCTCCCATAAGTGTCTTCTTACCGCCATAGCTAAGCATTCACTTCAAAAGGTAATCTCCTGAGCTCGGGCATTGTCAAAAAAAAAAAAAATACTTATGGCAAGTTCAATATTTATCTGAGGTCAAACTATATTGCCTTTTTTCATTTTTTCCCCTCTCTCTTTAAAGTAAGCCGCACTTTTGCTTTGAAGGGAGGGAGGAAGAGTTTTTGCGTGTCAACGACATGCGATATTCTGAAGCGGTTTAAGTATTAACCATGCCCAATACTGCTTAACTCCGGTGATTGTACGAGAACCGATTGATGCCAGAAAAATGGCAACATTTCTTTGAAACTATACCAAATTTTACTCAGGGCTAGTTCACTATCAGTTTTTGAAGTGAATATATTCCTTTTTTTCAACTGAGTAAATATTACTTTGGCGCAGAATCGTTACCGATTTTCTTTGATGTGTTCATTATTTCTCAAAAAGTAGAAATATTTTTCTCAGTGTAGGCAAGAAAATGAATCTGTTTCAGATTTTCTTGCAGCCACTGACAAATCAATTTCAATCTCTCACCATAGACGCATGTTGTTTCTTTGCTCTATTTTCATCGAAGAAAGAGAAAAAAATTCTATCGAAGAAAGCAAAGGATCTAAAAAGCCATTTATTTGATTTTATCTCTGTAAAAATAGTTTTACTAATTGCTTAGATATTTCCCTCACATTCTTTCTTCCATTGAAATACACACTACTGCCCTTGCCATCGCAACACTTTTTCATTTACTCAATTTGCTCATTTTTCATCAGAATCATCATCATAAGCAATCGATCCGTTCAAAAAAAAACCTCCGCACCACACAAGTGAGTGTAAGTTCATTAAAAACACCTTACATCCATTCCCTCTTGCCAGTTTGTCACTTGAAACCAGTCGAAAAAAAATGACTACCACTCCACAGTCATCATTATCCTCATATTCCGTTTTATGCTATAAAATATCTTGAGGGCGAGGGAAGTGTCTTTAGTACTCTTTGCAGTTCTACATCGACGAAAGGCCATAGTTCATGATGTTCTCGTCATTTTTCCCTGCATGATAGATAGGCACTCTCCACCATTGCGATTCCATGTCTCAGAAAAGGATATACATAGTAGACATTGTGAAGGACTTTCGACTCATATATGGATTGGTACTTGAAATTGAGTTTGTTGGGGCTTTCACGACGACTATTTAGTCTACAAAGTCTTATAGGCAACGACAACGTTGAATGGCCTGTTGGGAATCTAGCTACTTTGTTTGTGAGTGGAATGACGTTGACTGTTCAGACTACGGAGTTTTGATGAACTCTTTCCAAAACACTTGATACAACTTAAGGAGAATATGGATTGAAAATATGATATGATATTGTATTGACCGAAAAAGGACGTGAGCCATCAATTTGTGTAAGTAAACAAGTTTTAAACTTTTATTAAAAAGAAGGTTTTATAAGGTTTGGATACAGCTCTAACTGAGAATACAGGAAAGAGACAATGCATATTGGTAGAATTCGGTTTAAGTATTGTCCTTCTAAATTCAGACTGTAAATACAATCTATCGTTGCTTTCGACTACTTGCAAAAAACTTTTGGTGACCTTTGACCATGTGTAAAATGTAACGCAACGTTCGGATCAATGGCATTTTTTCAAAACGTCAATATGAAGGCTCACACCCAAATCTAGTTTTCCCTTAATTTTTCTGAAGTTTCGACTTTTTTACCTACTTTCCTTGCACTATGAAGTTGATTCAAAGATTAGCAGCCATTGAGTGACAATCTTACCGATAAACGCAAGCGCAAGTGAAATCCCGATATCAAGCCTCAGTCCACACACGATGCTGTTGCAGCTTTACTGCTGCAACGTGAACAATATTTGCATTTCAAATTGCTTAGATCAAGAATTAAGTGCTGTTAATCATTTACTATTTGTTTGACGTGTATATCAAAAGTAGTAGCAATAGCTGTAAATTTGGTACCGTTCAGAAAAAGCACATTTTTCCAGCGGTGCAGAACATTTCTTTTTCTCTGAGATTTATTAAAAAAAAAACGTATTCATGTGAAAGTACGATATCAAAAAGAGAGGAAAATTAAAACATGAGCCCTCGGAGATTCGTCAAATACTGAAGTCAGCAAGGCGAAATAATTCAATGACTTTGAAAAATAAAATCAAAGCCTACAAAAAGAGATTGATTATTGTGGCTACGGATGGAAAAGTTCATGACTAACAACGGTCATAGGAAAATTTTAGTAGAAAAGCCAACAAAATGTAACGCGAATTTTCGACACCCGCTCTAAGTTGTCAATATCCAAAATCGGTTGATTACACAGCTCAGACGATTGAAATATCCAACAGTTCGGTTGCCCAAAAAAAGCAAAAATAGTGGACTATTATGGGAAGAATCAAAGTTTTGCAGTCCTAATACTAATAGCAACTCCGATTCATTATTATACCTTAGTGTGACTCCAAAAATGATTCGATTCCAGCTAAACTGGTATACAAATTGAATATTCCAATCGTCATTAAGGACATCGTCGTACAAGAAATTATGGCTGTCCTTAAAAATATTTCAAGCGAGAAATGACTTATTTTGTGTCCCTAGAAGGTCATACAAAGTTTTCAATTTATCAGTAGAAGTGATCAAAGTACTACTACGTGCATTGGAGCCAGTGAAAAATCAAATCCTTTAGTCCTCCAAGGGTTGCATCGAAGCGTTGAACCAGAGGATAACCACTCTCAGCTAATGGTGCCATACCATGACATTAGGTAGAAATTAGTGTCGCATTTTCTCACTCACAAAGACCGAGATACCAAAGAAATCAGCAGCGGGAAAAACTTCAGACCTCAGTTGGACCTTTTCATAGTCTTTAGGTATAATGCTACAAACTGCATCATTGCCCGTGTTCCATTATTACTATTTAGCACTCGCAAGTACTTCTGGTTACTTCCAATTACTCGCGCTCCTGTTCCCGAGTGGTTCATGAGTACTTACGCCTTTTACTGCTTTAAGGTGGCTATTTTTTCTCAATAGAGAGATCTGGTTTTTTCAAGGCTATGTTGAATGTTTTTTTGGTTGCTAGGAAATTTCAAAAGAAACATCTTCATAATGAGCGGAAAGTTAAAAGAGGTAATTTTCTGTTAGTTGCTTTTATATGACTTCGATGGTTTCGTCCTATTAGTTAGAAGTAATCTGCGAACATAACCTTTTGCCATATCCAAAGTTAAATGTTGTGCCATTGCTGCTGTAGTGGTGAAAGCTACATACGATAGACGTTACTACCCAGCATGCCAAAATCGGAATTTGGAATTGGTTACGACTATTCCGAAAGTGAAGAAAAGATATAGAAATATAAAAAGCTCTTGAAATAAGAAAAACTATTGGCTGGGGTAAGATTGCTCATTATTGTATGAGAAACATATGAATATTTGTTAAGAATCTGTTTTGAAGTCTGCAAGAAACAAATTTGAAATCATTCGGGATTCGTTGCAAATATTTCACTGAGTTCTATCGAATTCCGAACAAAGTGCGAGCAAATCTACGATAGGGAAATCGTTAAGAGTTTGTTGAGAAATAAGTTGGAATTCATATCAAATTCCGAACTTAACGCGATCAGCGTTTAGTTTAGTAAATTATTTATTAAAACGACACTTTTGTCGTTGTCATTTGTCAGTTAGTCGTTGTCATTGTCATTCGTGCATGAACTCCTGCCTGCAAAGTTTATAAACTGTGTTGTTTGTGGTTTTTTTCAAAGTATTTTCAAAATATTTACAAAATATCCCCTTAAACTGAAGGCATTTTCATAATGCCTGGTGAAGCTGATCACATTATAAATAACGCTACCCATTAAATAGAAAGCTCGTGTTGTGTAGTGGACATAGCATTTGGCTTCCAGCGTTTAGGGTACGTGGTTTTTAATTTATTTTTAAAACTTAACCAGAGAGATTTGTTTGCTACTACCGCTGGACCAGACGGTCATTCTTTTGCAAAAAAGTGCTGCTGTTCAATTTACATTAATGGGTTTTGGCACCAACATCAAAATTAAAAATTTTACAATAATGTCTATTTTTAAAGGTTCGAAATGTTACTCAAGTTTTTTGTTCTCTCGTAACTTCTCCCTTTTGTATTCAGCAGCTGCAGTGCAAAGATTTTCGTCAATTAGACCAGACGAGCTGGAATGCTTTTTGAAAAAGATTTTCTATAGCACCAAAGGCCGGCTTAACAAGAGTCTGAAAAAAAATGCTATTTAATAGCAATAAATATTAGCAATAAATAATAAATGTATATATAATAAACAATAAATATCCAATAGAAATAAAAATAATAAGTGTTTTAATGAGTATATGTTATATGTATATATTAAAAAAGTATTGAAGGTATTCTCAAAGAACAAGAAATACAAAAAAACCTAGAAAAGATTCTACAAAAATAATTGCAAACGATTCGCAAAGAATCCGCGAATAATTCGTTCAGAATTTGCAAATAACTCTTAAGGAATTCGAAAAAAAATCATTCAGAGTTCACAAATAATTCTTAAACAATTCGTTCAGAATTTGCAAATATTTCTTACATAATTCGCAAAGAATTCTTAAGGAATTCGCAAAGAATTCGAAGAGAATTCGCAAAGAATTCGAAAAGAATTCGCATTTAATCAAAACGAATTCACTGGAAACTCCCAAAAAATTCGCAATGAATCCAGAAAAAAATTGATCAATGTACAAAAGCTTTTCTAGAGCTAAAGAGGGGAATGTTTGAGCACTTTTGGCGTTTTTGTAACGTTTTTCATAAAGCGGTCTCAAAGAATTCGTAATGAATGTTTGAGAATCCGAAACTTTCTTCTGAATTCGCTTCAACTTTCTGAAAGAATTCTCAACGAAATGCCGAATTTGGCACACTGGGTAGTCGCCTCCTTGTAAGCACAATGCAGTTTATCAACGTCAAGTATTGCGCATGATTTCGGAGTCATATTTTCACTTGCTTCAGAATGTAGGTACGCGCTTATCGATGACGAGCTTAACTCAAAATACCTACACTGAGGTTACTCTGTAAGTAGAGCAGCTTCCTTATTTCATTAAAAATTATTGCTTTGAACTTACCAACCAGGCCAAGTAGCCATTATACACCGTTTTTTTCTTTCTATCGACGACTTGACCAATAGTATTGGTTTTCCGCTCTTCCGTGTGCTAATATTTCTGATCATTTTGCCATGCGAATCCATCTTCACTTGCACTCTTTCTTCAGTCTCATAGAAAAACACCGAAAAACTATTTGGGTTTTCGAAATAGATGCAATTAGATCTTAACAAATACAACTAGGTTTTTCAAAATATGACGCAAAAACATTTATTGACACGTAGGATATTTGTTATATCTGCAAGTTTGCAAACTCCGCGTAAATCACCTGTGACAAGAGACTTGATCTTCTTATCAGTTGCAGTGTATAGGCCATAGCTCCGGGCATTGTTTTTGATAAACTTCAATACTTTGCTGGTCAATTTTAAGTAATTGGTTTGAGAAAAACCTACCCTTTACCTTGATTTATTGACTTTTTCAAAATTATATCGCTTTATACATCAAATCGAGATTGAGGAGGCTCCCGAGTGGCTACCAAAATATTATGTCGGCTTCTTGGTTTGGTTCTTACCAATATCTCATGTCGTATGCCGCCCTTCGAAAAAGGTCAAACTAAAAGACTTAAATATCGGCATTATATCTCTAAAACTTATTGCATAATCTTGAGTTTGAGGTCATCCCTTTTTGGTTGTAGGTTGACCACCGCTATTTAATCCTAGAATGGTACCGATGAGTAAATTTTACTCACAAAGGGTGTATATGTATTTCGTCGCGCACCAGCCAGTTGGCCACTTCGACTGCCATGAGGCTTGAAGCTATATAATCTTTTTATGTTTAATGATAAAATAAAAAATGTACATAATACTATTGTTGCCTCCTTTTTAGAAAAAAACATGTCTTCCAAAAATTGACCGTACCATTCCAGGGTTAAGACAATAATAAACCAGCACTGAAAGCTAAGGAAACGATTTGTAAGCTCCACAAGTCTCAAATAGCTCTGTGAAAACTAAACTGAGCACCGCATTGTAAATTTATTTGTATATCACGAGCAAAAATGTTTAAATCAGTCTCAAACCATATAAACAGCATCGCAACATTTGATGTTGCATAAAAACACTTTCAAAATTATGTGTATTTTTTGCTTTATTCGAATTTTTATAAAACGTGGATCAGATTCTACTTTCTAAAAACAGCCAATTTTGTCTCATTACATAAATCGTAATCTAATTTTTACACCACGTTATCAAATATCACTTCAAAACACATTCTCAAATATCTAACTTCAGAGCTTATCATTTATCCCCGAATTCTCCAGAGAGTCATTTCCGATTTCCTAAATCGTAAAATAAACTCTCCATCGTGCACACCACATCACTTTCGAATTAATTTTCCATACGGCTCTTGGAGCTATCGCACAAATGCTAGAGTCAATTGCTTCCTTAATTTATCACGAACGAAGCAGAATTATAGATATTATCCTTTCGTGGTTGAACGCATGAAGAAATCATAGCAGACCGAAGGGGATCATCTTCCGTTTTCGCTGCAATCCAAAGGAAAACGTTCATAAGACTTGTTGAATGATTTCCATAAGTTCTCGACACAATCCACAGTTTTTGCGAGTCGAGTAGATGAATGTGAATGGAACAAAGAAGACTAATGCTTCTCCTGGCCCGTGTACATGTACATACGAAGCTGCTACGAAAGTCATCTTTGGCCCGATACCAAGAAAATTAGCTGTTGCTTATTTTTCGATGGACGACCGTTTGGTCGGTGGTTGTTTCAAGGAAGAATCCAAGGCAATCGGAAATCCGATTCAGATTGCATTATAAAGAATATATTTCAATTTGTCCCTCTCGCTGTCATTTCATGTTTGAGTCAATGAGGGAAAAATAGTAATGAGCCTAGTAGACTGGTAGCCTGGAAGTTTATGATTAAGCATTCATATATGTATATAATAAACAACATGTTGAAATTTTCATACAACTTAGCTTCTTTTTATATTTCAAATCAAACTTTAATCATACATAATAGCTCATTATTTACACAGTACCATTAAACACTAGTTAAATTTATTGTTCATTTTTAGTTGATTTCGTCAAATTCTTTCTTCATGATTAATACCTGCATACTCACTAGGCAATGCAAATTCATTAATATATTACAAGATCATATTGATTTAAGTCGATGAAACATATGTTTCTTGATTTCCATTACTAGAATATTCCTGTTATATTTTTCTGATTCAGACATATGCTGATCTAGATTCAGTGTTTGTGCTTTCACAATGCATCTTCTCTCATAGTCGATCAAAACACAATTTTTGACATATCTTGTGGTACGATACAAAATCCTAGTCTTTATATCTACAGCGCCTTAGTTACACATAATTTTACTTACCGCTTCTTTTTATCATTAATTTTTTTAAATTCAGTTTTTTTTTTCAATTCAATTTTTAATTGTTTATGGATGAATATAAATATAAATCATTTTCTTTGTTCCTTACTTAAGATCGTCTTTGTGACCTATACAATTATTTTTTGTCTTTATAGCTTTTTCTTTCTAGTGATATCTTGGTTAAGTTCATGCATTTATGTATAATATAAACAATGTCCATTTATTTCATTTCACCCAATCCCAGTTTAGCGAGGTTCGCTAATGTTGTAGGATCACCAGGTTGCAGTCTTAATGCTTGCTTATAACTAGCAGCCGCCTTTTGTGTTCGTCCAAGTAGATGAAGTATGGCGCCCAGATTGGTGTGAGCTCGAGCATCGTCGGGACGAAGTTGAACGGCCTGAAATGAAGGGAAATATTTATTCAAAATGATGTTTTCATGTATACACCTAACGTGTACAGTCCATGTAAGACTCAAAGATACTCATAGAAAAACTTCTCTTGACTGGTGTTAGGTCATTACTTACTTATTGATATTTATATACGCAGAATGATTGCAAATATATTTTGCTTACACTTTAAACATGACTGACAAGCAATAAAATGAAGAGGACTACGTTCTGAATTATTGTGTGGTATCATTCCTGTTTTTCATGCAATGCGGCTTTGCATGAAAAGTTTCGGCGTTGTTCTTAAATCGAAAGATTTGGAAGACTGGAATTAACTCAGACACGTAGGTCATAAACTTATTGAGATCAAAAATCAACAAAAAAGTCTGATGATTTGATCTGTCCAAAGAATTCAAACGTCTATCGACTATCAATTGCCAGTCTGTAACAAGTTTAGTTTCAGGTGTAGAAGATGGCACAGTCAACTCTGAAAATTCTGTAGATTAACCTTGTATCCATACGGGAGGCCAGGTCGCTGGACTGTTGTCACGGAATTTCAATTTTTTCTTCACCACTGCAGTAGTGAAAATAACAACGGCCATGCTGGTGAGAAAGAATTTTCACGCTTATTTTGTTTGTTATATAAGCATGGATGATCCAACCATTATGGCATTTGAGAGGGACAAAGTAGGACATGTGGTACTTGCAGTCGCTTTTATCTCAGTGTCCAATTTCGACATAAGGCGTGTTTTTTTGCTCCGATACAGAACAGAATATAACTATGCCGCAAAAACAACGATCTACTGTAAAACAGCAGTTTATTCGCAAAGACTGACATAGGTTGCTGTATTTGCTGTGGACGTACACAACAGCTGAGAATAAAGGGAGAAAATAACGAATATACACTACCACAATCGATAGAAAATAGAAAAAGAGCTAACAGAAAATTACTTCTTTTAACTTTCTACACATTATGAGGGATTTTTCTAATTTCCTAACTACTAAAACATCCAACATAACCATGAAAAACCTAAAGCCACCTCACAGCAAAAAAAAAACAACTTCTCATGAGCTTTTCTTTTTTCTATCAGCACATTCTACAGTTCAGCACGTGAACTACAAATGAAGAATAGAATTTCTGCACTAGTGAATTCACTGGTTTCCAATGCGTATACTCTATTCTCTGCTGGATAGAGGAGCAAAAAAACACGCCTATAATTGGCTTAACTGAAACCTGGCTATTTGATAACATCAATGATACAGAGCTTTTCAACAGCACCGTGACGGCTATTTTAGCCACTCCGTTGGTGCTGTCCGCGGTGGTGTTCTACTCGCGGTAAAAAAAGAGCTTCCAGTATCCTGTCTTGTAATACCTTGTATTAGCTACCTTGAATACGTCTGTATCACACTAAACTGTGATCAGAGACGTGTTTTTGTGGAATTAATATACATCCCATCGTCCGTGCCAAGCTCTTCATATGATTTTGGATATAATGGAGCCCACCAAAGACCTCATTCTTATAGGAGATTTCAATCTACCGACTCTCTGACGATAGTGAACATTACCTTCTTTTATCTAACATCCAACTTGATATTTACTTCATTGGCTCCGTGCTTTCAGCTGGACTAAAGCAGATCAATTGTATTTACAACACAATTGGACGATTTTTCGACAATTTTTGCCGATGTCTGGATTCAACGATGCTCATCTCCTCTTTCTGTTGAATCTACTCACCATCCTGCTCATCATATAACTTTTCAAATTAATGACGATATACTCACTGAGTCTAACTTTGTCAATCTTTATAGTTTTAACTTCAAGAAAGTCGACTTTGATATGCTGAGTGGTGTGCTGACCGAATGCGACTGGTCTTCGGTTGTGAATGAATTTGACATAAATGCTCCTACCATAAACTTTCATTCCATCTTATTCGGTTGCTTTGCTCGCTGTGTGCCTTTGAGTAACTCTGTACCTTTCAATTAACTCTGTGCCTTTCAATCCCAACAGGTCGTCTCAATGGTAGGACGAATATGAAGTAGTTTTAAGACTCTATAAATCATAAATCATAAATCATAAATAAGAATGTGCTTTTGAAAGGATTTATGCGGCAAAATTGAGGCTACTTCGAAAACGATATTTATGAAACTGCTTGCGGTACACTCTGTCACGTGAAGCGAAGCCAAATGCAAACCAAATGGGGAATGGACACGTAACTTATCGGAAATGTTAAAGATTTTCGTATGCACGCATTTTGGTAACTTTAATTGCACATCTACTGATGGGAAGATGTCCAAACTTCATGAAGCAGAAGGAATAAGCAAAGCTCTTGAACAAGCCGAAACTCGTTTGGGCCTTCGCCATTTTCCAGCCCTTCAAGGCAACAGGTCCGCATGGCATTCTGGCTGTTATGCTCCAGAGGACAGAAATGCTTACTATGTCCTGTCGTATACCAATTATTAAGCATCGCTAAGGTTATATTGATATCCAAAACAGGCAAAAACAATCATGCAAATCTAAAAGATTACAGGCCCATTTGTCTGACGTCTTCCCTCTTCAGAGTATTTAAAAGAAATCTAGATAACTATATGAAGGAAAAAGGAGGATCTAAGAGCCTATCGAGAGCCCGAAAGGCCAGGTCTTGAAATAGAAAAAGCAATGGAAACTTTTTTGACATTGAAAGTGCCTTCAAGAATGAGCATACAATAGCTAGCATGGAAAACTTCCGCGCAACCAGCACTCATCTAGCCTTCTACAGACGTATAAGCCGCATCCTTAAGCAAAGATCCATATCAATGGATTTGGTGAAAGCGGAAATCATAAGGATGGTTCACAAAGGTACAAACCAAGCAAGAATTTTTCCCTCCTCTTGTAAAACCTGGCAAATAGAGATGTGACTGTTCTTGCGATCACCGCTACTAATCACACTGGTCTTTAAAAAGAGCAGTGAGCAGTATGACGGCTCTTTGCTCATCCTGCTCGACTGCTCTTTTGCAGAAAATATAGTTTCGGAAAGAATTGTGAGCAATGTGATTGTTCATTGCTCGTGCTATTCAGCTGCTCACTGTTCTTTTGCTGAATAGAATTATTTAAACAGAACAGTGGCCAATGCTATTGTTCTTTGCTCACGCTGTTTTTTTCTTTTTTTTTCTTTCTGTCTTGTGCTGGGGCCTTCACATTAACACACAGATGTTTGCTACGGTCTCGCTTAGTGCTGATCGTGGACATTGTAAATTTGGCATGAATGTTTTTTCTAATCGAAAATGGATACCATACAAGTAGATACTATTGAAAATGAATTTGTTTACTGAGACGTGATAAGATGCACATTCGCGTGTGTATCTGTACATGGTTGAGATATTTTAGAGCACTTACTTTTCGTTTTTGGGAGTTTTGGTGGTTTCATTGCTCTAATGGGTTATTATTGATGTTTCTATGCGGAAGTTTTTGGAACCATAATATGCGTAAATCACGTGAAAATTTCATCTACTAAGATAATAATATATAATGTACAATGTTGTTTAATGTACAATGTCTTTAATTTTCATACATAATTTAAAGTTTTGAAGCCGAATTAAAAATTATTGTTTAATGAAATACAAAAAATTTGAAAGGTATTTCCATCATTCAATATTAAATTTAAATATTAAACTAAAATATTTAATTTAAGTTCAAAACTTCGTACGTACATACAAATCATAACATATTCGAAACCTTCAAAATACTAGGCGATATACCAGTCAGTTTACAGCTAACAAAAATATTTATCGTCACGGCAAACCAAAATATCATTGTAAGCATTCAATGCGGGAAACAGCAATTACGGTAAATAAGCTGTCACAGGCAGTACAGCGAGCAGTTTTTCGTATGTACGAAACTGCGATCGCAATTATGATCAAAATCACTGCTATTTTAAACTGCTCTATGCCCTAACTGCTCTCTGCGTTCACTGCTCAGTAAAAAAGAACAGTTTAGCGCATCTCTATTGGTGACTAATATATTTTTAAAAAGAATGCAAATTTAATTAAATAATTTATAATCTTCTGTTTATAATTAATTTACAAATTTGATTTTAAAGTTCATCAAAATACATTCAATGCTTTGTTATTGTTGCTGAATGATTTATTTATGCTAAATTTTTCCGAGAATCATCATATATACTTTTTCGCATGCGTTTCATTTCAAGCGTACCATATTTCAGACAAACATACCGCAACTAATACTACATGATTTATAGCTTGCTGACTACTACGGTCTACACAAAGTCAGCTTAGTTTAAGTCACCTCAAGATACTTTTTCTCAAATATACATCTAGTTCTTACTCTTGAAGATCCTCATCAAACCTTCTTCGTCAAGCAGGACACTTAAGTCTCCATCCCCCGTTCACCTTCATAATAACATTGTATCATTAAGAATCGCTAACCCTTTCTAGAAGAATTTGCCTGAACATTTGTTCTCTTGCTTCACATGTGTATGTACAACGCAAAGCTATATGAACGTACGTATCGTTAGTTAAGTCATTTATCAAAACCATTTTCTAGTATGCATCGAAATAATGTGGAGCAACGCTTCATATCCCGACGAGCACAACGGACAAGGGCAAGGAACAACGACATGGCGGCGATGATGCCGACATAGGAAAATAGGGCTCTCGACGAAATTTCGAAAGCTAATTCCAAATACACGTTTTAATGTGTAATAAATCAACTTTTTCGACTGATTTATTAGTTTAAAACATTTTTGGAGCGCTATCGTACCATCGTCCTTGTCTGGTGGGTTGCAGACTTTAATAAAAGTGGTGTATCGAAGACGAGGTCATACAAAAGACTCTTGTGTGGAAAGCTGTGATATCGATTCGAAGTTTAAACTCGAAAAAGTTCTTAGATTGATGAGTTGTGGCAACATTTTCAATTTTCACACCAATTTTTCTAATTTAAAGATAGAAATATTCCATGGCATTGGCTAGAAATTTGTGTTCGAACATGTATCTTTTTTGCGTCTACAAAAAATAATATTTTCATGCTAAGACCGACTACAAAAAGTACTATGTTTAGTGTTAGTCAGTTTTTAATAATTTATTGCGTATGTTTAATAATTAAAAACTCTAAATCAAGTTCACGAAATCCCAATATCAATGCGTATACTAACCTTTCGATACCATTTTTCTGCATCCGTTTTCCGATCCAGAAGTCTAAGTGCTGTCGCAGCTGAAACAACCAACGAATAATCCTTTGGAGATAATTCAGCAGCACGGACACGATAAGTGCAGGCCTCATCCTGCCTTTCAAGCGTTGTGAGAAATTCAGCTGGAATTATTTTAATTAAATCTTTTTTTTTAAACAATCCAAGTTGAAATTTCTGTGGTTCAGAAAAAATGCTGTGGAGAGTGTCGAAACAAAAGGAGACAAAGCGAATCGGCTTCATTGCGGAATTTGTGAAATTTGAATGAATCGCACTGCCGTCAAAAAGAATGAATATAGAGGTTTGAGGTAAGGATGTGAATGGTAACAAGTGACCTCGTTGAAAAATGGAAAAGAATCGCTGAAAATGACGAGTGGGCAAAGAGAAAATAATAAAAATTGAATCTAGATTGAAAATTGCTTACCATAGTGATGATAGACACTGGAATCAGTCGGCGCCAATTTCAGAGCTCGCTTAAACCACAGTTCGGCTTCAGATGCTCGGCTGCTCTGTTAATTGTAGAAAATAAAATTCATTTAATTTGATGTACAGGAACATTGTAGAATTGGTTATATTGCGTTTCAAAGCATGTCGAAAACATGACTCGAAAAAATCTTTGACGTCAGTTTTCATTTTAAATTCACGAGTTTGATTTTTTAATCAAGTAATTGAATATTATGTAATTGAACAATTGGATATTGAAAACTTGAAAAATTTTTATACATGAACGTATCAGTTTCTGTGGATGTTTGAATAGTGCTACTTTAGCAGCACCTGAAAAAATATATTTTAATTATACAAAAATTATATAAGGCAATCAATATAAACATAAAATCTTTGATTAACTTTATTCAATTATGTTTTGTTCATTTTGTTCCTTCATGCTCAACAGGCTATTATTAACACCCGAATACTTGATGGTTCCAGTCAACAGAGAAATCATCATCAACGGTAACAGTTTTATTCTTTTAATTTAAGGGGGTATTCCGGTTTTTCGGTTTGAACAAATCGAAAAATTTTTTTTTGCATTTTCTTATTCCACTATGATCATATAATCTTGCTTTAAAATTTTATCGCAGTATCTGTTTTCGTTTTGAAGTTATTCGCATTTCCACCACTATCATCTCTGGAAAATCCCCGGCACGCTTGAGGCGAGAGTGTTTGAGATAAAACTTTAAACGCGATTTTCTCAAAACCATCTTTTCTCAGCTTCTTGGCAAGATTTCCCGAAAACGGTCTTACAAAATTTAATGAGTGATATATCAAATTATTCGCTATAGTTTAAGGAAAAAGATGAACTACGATTGTGATGATACAAAACAATTAATTATAATTTTTAATAAAAAAACTAAAAAAAAAGGAAATATTAGAAAAATTTTTTTTTATAAGCTGCCATTTTTCATCGAATAATTGGATATTGATGAGCGTAGTTCATCTTGTAACGGGTATTCTCCTGAGTAAAATGACACCCCCCCCCTTGGGAATTTCAGATAATTCAAACGGACGCAATCCTGCCAAGATTGATTTTCAAAGGTCAACTTCAAGCCCTCATAGCAACAACAATTTTCAACTTTTTTTTTTTAAATCCAAGTTTTTTCTAAAGTTTAAATCCTGCAATAAACGCAAAATACAACCATATCCATTGAGTATTTATTTTTATGTATTAAAATTCATATTGAAATAATGAACGATTATCGCGTGAAAAACCGGAATACCCCTTAATGGCATGCAACGCTGCATAAACTAGCTAGGTCGGCATGGTTGCTGTAAAATGGCTAAGAATGCTTTTCTTAAGTTTTATCTAGATAGTTTTCACAAATGGCCCAGCACATTCCTTTTTCAAGCAGCTGCTTTCACTTCAGATCAAGAGGCCGTGGAACTTATTTGTACCTGACTTTGAACTAGACAGTGTAGGAATTGCCACAAGGTCAAACTATTTCCCCAGTATTCTGCCAATCTTTAAGGACAATTAAGCTTAGTTTGCTAAAGTTAAGTTTAAGTCAGTTTGATATCTAATGGCAAGTTTTAGTCGTTCATTTTGCAAAGCTCGTGTGGAAATTTATATTAGTTTATTTATATTATTACAAGCGATATATACGAGTATATCAAAGGAAGTCAAAAAACTTTTTGTTCATATTTTAAAGTGTCGAATTGTAATCCAGATAAAATTTGGTCTCGTAACGTTCACTGTGTTAGTAGCTACGTAAATATAGTGGAGCGGATACATGAAAAAAAAATTATATTCCGTTTGCTGTATTTGTTGCTATCTTCTCTTTTTGTTTGAGACAAAACATGGTAACATATAGAATTCATTTGATTGCGATACTATCAAAAATTTTAAACTATGGGTGCCCGCTTAGTGCCTGAATACCGGCTTCCGACCCAATTTCGCGTTAAAATCTCCAAGGATGATTTTTACATCATGCCTAGTGCAGGTATTTAGGATCCGCTCGACCTGTTCATAATATGAGCATTTTTTGTCGTCAGCAGATTCCTCTGTAGGTGCGTGAACGTTTATGAGACTGATGTTAGCAAATTTGCCTCGCACGTGAAGGGTGCATAGCCTTTCATTGATAGCAGTAAAGCCGATGATGATAGACTTCGTTTTTTGGCCGACGAGGAAGTCTACTCCGACCACATGGTGTTTTGGATCACAGCTGTAGTATAAGTCATATTCTCTCTTTTGCAAAACACCATTCCCTTTCCATCTGATCTCTTGTATTGCTATTATGTCAGCCATATATTGAGACAGGTCATCGGCTTGCTACTGAGCAGCTCGAGCTATATAGAGCAATCTAACTTTCCTTGGGAAAATTTTCAAATTGTTTAGCCGTTTTCATTCGCGTGGTCGTCGTTGTTGTATTAATCCGGTTCCGAAGCTTGTTGATGGTTTCGGGATAGCCGCTTCAAAAAACACTCTACGGATGAGGTAATCGGTCTCCCGCGAGTCTCATGGATCCGAAAACATGAGCGAATTCAACTTCAAAGCTCGTGCGGGACGAGATTTAAGCAATCCGACACGGGTCGTTGAGCTGTCGTCGTGGATGCGATGTTTCTACGCTTGGTCGTCACAGCCTTGGTAAATCAATGGGGGACCGCTGACGGAGCGTCTGCCAATCTTTAAGAGTGAGAAGCGTAGTCGTTTCGGTTTAAGTGCGTTTCAAGCGTTGTGCATTGTAGACCTCAAGCCGAATGACTAGTCGTTTTTGCAAGTGCGATGGAAAACGGCAACGTACAATGACCCGAAAAATCAAAAAATGCTTCGAATTGTATGATTTTACGTAGCATACTGACGTTTTCTTGACCACCCATCTGCAGACAGGACACGAGGATGACGACAATCGTTTTCCCGCAAGCTTCACGCGCATCAAACGCATCTGTCAAGCATTGCATGGCTAACGACTCGTGTGCGGGGTGCCTTACATATTTGTATTAAGGATACAACGCTAAGCATTCGCTTCAAATGGTAATCTTCTGAGCTTTCGCGTTATCATAAAAAAAAAGGGATGCCAGGTGTACGGTAAATACTATATTTGTACAGTATGCTCAAATGATGTAAGGTTACAAATAATAAACCATTCTTAATTTTTTCGTTTCTTCTCATTTTTTCATTTCAAATATCACCAAACCCACACCCCCCCCTCCCCCCTTCCCTTTTTTTTGAAGACTGCACTATATTATATTACTTTATGCAACAACAATTCGTTCGAAAAAGTTCGCAAATATTCTGCCAAACATTCACACAGCCAACAAATTAATGTAGCTGAACCTTTAGTATTTTAGGATCTTAATGAATTCCGCCTAACTTTGTTGTCAGTTAAAACAAATTAGTTGAAGAATAATAACGGTTCAACCGAAAAGTCGATTATTTAAGTTTATACAAATATAAAATGACGGCGTAGAATAAAAATATGAAAATAAGGCAATTTCCGAATATTCATACGGTTATTTTATCCAGAAGATCTAGCAACCTCGATTTGTATCTTGCAAAAGTTTAATTCTCGTGCCGAATCTCCTGGTATGGCACCAGTATCAGTATAGTTCTGTATAAAAATTTATACTGTTATGTCCAAAAGGTGGCCAAATACACTAACTTGCCCACCGCCACCAAAGAGTTAAAGAAATCTTGATTTTAACTTAAGATAAACTTATCTTTACGATGGCGAGATATTTATTCGTTTCTCTCGATTGTCTCGATTCTCTCGATTGTCCCGATTGTCTCGATTGTCTCGATTCTCTCGATTGTCTCTATTGTCTCGATTGTCTCGATTCTCTCGATTGTCTCGATTGTAACAATCGAGTCCAACTTAAATCATCGAGATGTTTCGAGATATTTGAACAATCGAAACAATCGAGTTTAACATCTTGCAATCGCGCATCACTAGGTCAAAGATGCCATGAATACATGCTTTTTCCATGATCAAGTCCCTATCTTATTCTTCTTGTCTATCAACAATTATTACTTTATCACTTTGTTTGTTTATTTTTTGGCTTGAATTTTAGTGGTCAAAATTACTTCAGTTATTATGTTTCAGAAAACTGTATTTGTAAAATGTGCAAAGTATTTAGATTTTTTAACTGCCGCAGGATTAAATTAATACTGACTTAATTGTGTGAAATATTTTTTCGATGAAAACTGATGAGTATCTTTTTAGAAACGAAAAAAAAAACCATTTTTGAATCGTGTACTAAGATCTAGTTACGAAAGCAAACAAGCTAAAATGTTTACTTACATTTTTGGCCAGTGTAATTCCATACGATAGATGTGCTGGAATATGGTCTGGTTGTATCTCGAGTGCAGCCCGATGATATTTTTCAGCTTCATCCCATTGCTGAAGTTTTCCAAAAATATCACCTATCCGATTCAGCAACACTTCGCGTCTATGATTGGCTGGAAGCGAATAAAGTGCTTCTCTGTACACGGCTAGAGCTCTCTGGAGTTTTCCTTGCTCGGCGTATAGGCTTCCCAATTGCAAATATGACGATATGCGAGCATTTTCATGCGCGGCTCGGTCTCGGACACCATTCCCATCGACTCTTGTACCCTCTTTTAGAATTGAAGCTGCCTCCTGACACCGCCCCAACGCAATCAAAGACGTTCCAAGATTGAGGTAGGCTACTGTAAATAGTTTTTGGGTAAACATTAGTGTATGATTTCATGACTTTAATTTTAAAAGGCAAACAACACTTTCTTTGGATTTTGATAGAAAATATTTTGAAAAATTGCTACCAAACTGTTTACAACAGCCATACAATGTGCACAATCAGAAGCCGGTTGCAAAAACTCTGAGCACAATCAAAATATTTTATGGAATCCATAATTTACAAACTCGTAAAATAGATTTATGATTGCGAAAAACATATCAAATTTAAATTTTCTATATTTACTGTATTTGCATTTACTACGCCTTATTTTACATGCGTTTGATTTATTTGTATACATGCCACTGAAAACAGTACTTACATGCCAAGTTAGGCCGATACTGAATCGCTCGCTGAAAATTTTCCACGGCATTTTTGAAATTCAGCTGATTTTGATGAAGAATTCCTCTGCAATTAAGTTAGGATGAAAAATGTTGTTATAAGCCCAAGCACATATTTGAATTGAAATTAAAATTAGCAAAGCTATATCCAATTGTCTTGTCAATGGCTCTAAGTACAAATTCGAGGCTTGTTGACCGACGATTCATTTCTTTCTGAAATGAATTTTTCTCTGTTCCGTTCAGTTCTCTCGTGCTCTACACCTACAGCAACACTCATTTCTTTTTCAAGTTTCAGGCCAAAGGGCCAAATTCCACTCGACTACCGCATGACCAGTGAAAATCTTTGTTCGCTTTGTGAAATGGCCATTCATCCAAGCCCTTGAAAACTAACGAAAAGTGTATGAAGGCTCTGTGTGCCGCAGTACGGCACGGCTCCAGCGCTTCACGCTGAAGCTATCGAAAGCTTTAATGCACAGGTAAAGGATTATGAAAAGATGAAAGGCGATTCTTGCAGCATCGAGGGTCGTTGGCGGTAGCGAGAACAGGCAGTCATGGCAGGCAGGCAAGCGTACTCAACGTTCACCTTGTTTTATTCCCTTTCACCGGTCAACCGAAACCTCGTCGAAAGTTATTCAGGTCGATGAATTTTTAACGAGTCAGTTTAATGCCTTTGAAAGACTTTTTGGCAATCTTTTTAATTCGATGGACATGATGGCTGAACGGAAGAACGCTGGAGAGACGAAACCTTAATATCTTTTGCATTCAAATGTTCGGGGCCAGGATTTCAACGACGAAACAGAAGCGAAACGAACTATTTGACGAGATACCGAGAATGGGAAAAAGTCAAAAGCTTTGTGTGGCGAGGATATTCAGGTGCTTATTGTGTTCGAACAGATAATCGAAACCACTGACCGAAATCAAGAAATACGAATATGCACTCAATTCGAATGATGGGCGATTGCCAAACCAATTTCACGAATGTAAAGGGTTTGAATGGAAATGTAGTTAAGAATAAATTAAATCGAATTTTCTGGGTGGATGGGTAAAATGTTTTAAGTGCAGCAGAGAAGGACAAACTACATATTACCGCAACCAGTGAAGGAGATATATTGTTATTTCATTAAGTTAAGTAGTAAACGGCACATCTAGACAATTTTTCTACTATTCGTCAAAAATTTGTCCCTCTGGGGTTTTTTACGCGATAGATGCTTTTTATTTTGTTTGTTTTCAATCTTGTTTTCAAAGCATAAACAATCCACTTAATTAATTAAAAGTAACTTTTACCCAGCAATCCTAAAAAATATTTCCTTGAATACATCCCATCTCCATAACGAAATATCCGCACCCCACCTTTTTGCTTATCATTTATGAATAGACCCTTCTGTGCTCCAACAACATCCTACTTCATCAAATCGAACCAATTTAAATACTTGACTTGTCAAGGCACTTAAGTCCTGTGTCTGCTTGTTAAAAGAAGACTCGGTGTCAGCTCCAAAAGCACTGTACCAGCGTGGCACCATGTGAGAAGTGTTCGGTTATGACATGGGTACAGGATTAAGGACATAAAGTTGAGGGCCAGATGCGGATTGAAAAACGTCACATGCGTGATTCTTTTTAACGAGTTGTGCACGGTTCTCCATTATCCGGGGGAAAGGGATCATCGACTTTTGTTAACCATCTATAAGTACCTCTTGAAAGTCATGTTCATGTTGCCGGGTGGCGTCGAAATGAAATGTTGTCGTCATCGTCATGTAGTCAAGTATGGAAGTAGTAATTAGTTGAAAAATTTTGATTTGGATGCGTTTGTATCGATATACTTACAAATTGAAATGTACATCCGCCATGTTCGGGCGATATTTGAGAGCTTCAAGCAGGGCAACTTTGGCCTCGTTATATCTGCCTTGTGAGCTAAGGACACTTCCCAAATTACCAAGTGCTGAAACGGATAAAATATATATTTATAAAGTGGTTGATGGAATTCTGATTGCACATCTTTTAGGAAAAAAATCATATTGGCATGAACAGATTGTTGGTGAAATATAAAGGGTTGAATGAAAGCAACTATGTAATACTAAAATAACAGTGTGTTAAAAATATGTGTATTGTTTCGATTATCAAGAAAATGAAGATATACCCTTTTGTGACTCCTGCAGTGAAATGTCGAATAATTTTGCAGGCCTTGCAGAAATATTTTCAATGCAAACTTTTCTGCGATTTTTACTAATTTTCGAAGAAAACTAGTATTAAACTCGTTTCGCCGAAAATTCATCGTATATATAAATATATAAATATATATATATATATATATATATACATATATATATATATACATATATATATATATATATATATATATATATATCAGCAAAATGATTAAGGGACATAATCTCTGGAGTGGCCAATCCGATTGAGCTAAATTTTTGGAGAACATAGATGTATGTATTGGGTAGGTCCATAATTTGCCAAAATTCAGATACCTTTAATCTTTTGGCGGCGGCGGGCATTTTGGTGAATTTTCAGGTACTCCTATATCTCCAAGCAGTGTAAATTTTTGTTGAAAAAAAAGTATTGGGAATGAAAACTTATTATGTTTTAAGCTTGTCTGTAATGAAGAATTGGATATTTTGAGCCTTGTGTAGGCGCTGAGTGCCTATAAGTAGGCAAGGATTTTTTTTCAAATTTCGATTTGTCATAACTTCTAAGAAAAACAATGGATCATTTTGAAATTTGCAGAGCTACAGCAGGCTCCTGAACAAAAATCCTTCAAATCATCGACCCTCCTGAAAAACTTTTGATTTTTGAAAATAAAGTCAAATTATTGATAAATTATGACTTTTGTCCACCAAGTCAAATAACAATTTTCAAAATTCCGCGGTAAAAAAGAGCGGCAGCCCATGATCAAATTACGACATGTTGGAATTAGCTAGGGCCAGGTCTGATGGGCAACACTATGGCAGTGGTGCTGTTTTGAAAAATCACCGAGAAAAAAAACTGGTTTTTGGCCTATAGCTTCCGATTTCACCACCAAAACCTTACTCTAAGACAGATTTCATAGAAATTTGGTTGAAAAATTGGTATACGGTTGCCAGCTATGACAATTTTTGTCTCCTTAATGTTGTAAATTTGCTCAGGAAAATAAAGGGTTTTTTCCCTATAACTTCCGATGCAGTAACGAAATCAAAACCATATTCATGTGATAAGTGGATCTTGCTGCATTTCTATTTCTGTAGGGATTTCGTTGAAAAATCATGAAAGGATTGCCAGCTATGATGAACTTCGTAATTTATTGACAATTCTTCATCGAGCAATGTTGTCATAAAATTTTCAAATGGGAATGATTCTGCAAAGACAGTTAACAACAAATATTTAGGTATCGAAAATTTGAAGTTTTGAGAATGGTTACCATAAAATTCTGTTCACTCCTATAACTTCCAGCGCAGCCATTCAATAGAAAGGAAATTCACAGGGTGGATGTAACTCAAGGTGATGCAGCTATGATGCTAACGCATGATTGCCAGCACCAGACAATTTCGTAAACATTGTATCAACAGATGCTTCCATTTTGCATCCATAAGCAAAGCATTTTCAATAAAATAAGGAACCGATATTTAAATTTCCCGAGTTTTGGAAATTTTTCGGATGGCAACCCCAGACATAGTTTAATTGCTGAAACTTTCGATGATATCCTTGGATGAAAACGAAATTCAAAGTATAGGTTGATTAAGCACGAGCATGTTATGGTAGACTTATTGCTGCTGTGTTGCCTGTGACAAATGTTGCCAGCACTGAACATTTTTATCATTTGTGTTATAGAAAATGCTGTCAGAAAATGATATTTGTTCCTTTGAGTAAGAAATGGTTGATATACTACAAAGAATTGTATAACGTCTTCGCACATTTTGAAGTCCCTCAAAGATTATTTCTTCGAAAATTAGTTTTCTAGCGGTTCTGATGCGCTAGACTTTTTTTTATGTCCGCATCGTATTTCACTTTTGTTGGGGTAGTACTAACGCCACCGTTATTAGTTAGGCTGTTCCCATACATATATTTTCTATAATTTTCTGATTAATAGCCACCAAACTACCAGTCCGTAAACTAAATTTAGTTCCGCTTTGCTGGCGTAAATGCAGGAGAAAATGCAAGGTCGTAACCTTTAAGTTGCTTCTATAACCCGCACATAGCTGTGATTAACAAGCAATGCCTGCTATAAAAGTAAAATATTTTCTAGCTGGAGCTATTTTTTCTTCCAGACCAGCTTGGAGTTAAGGATAAGTCCTACAATATATCGGTATTTATTTTCACAGCAAGAGAGGCAAAGCAGCGCCCTGGAGAACGCCAATATTTACCGCTCGTTTGGTGGTTGAGCACTCTAGAAATAAACCCCCTAGCTTATAGCAAGTGGATTTTTCAGCATGTTCCACTTAAGTATTTAGTGCTCTTTTGACAGGTTAGGAATTTCAAGATCAGAGTAGAGTATAAGGCTCTGGACATCCAATGCCAGACTTCACCGAAATCTTTAATGAAAAAGAGCTTAGACTATTTGTGAGAGCAACTTTGATTTCCTTTGGTATAGTCCTTCGGAGAGCGGTACAAAGATTTTTGAGTGAACAGCTACTTTCGATTAATAAAATGTAGATGGCATAAACAGCATGTCTCCACTCATTTCACGGCAATTTAGAATGTGCGGACCATTTTTTCGTGCGAAAAAGTCAATTATCGTTTGAATTAGAAAGTTGAATTGTGCAGCAGATAGTAAAAAACTGTCAATAGATAGTAAAATAAGGAGCCGAACATTAAAATACTTGACATATTATTTATCAGTAACCACCGAGTTTCCACTTTTTTCCTTTGTCAATATTTTCACTCCAAAAAACCGATCAGATAATAAAAACTTGTCAAAATTTATCTTCACGCGTTAAAGTCGAACACTATTTTCTTTTGCTGCCAGCTGGAAGGAATATACGAAAGTTTTAAGCAGACATTGTATATAACCATGGGCTAAGGCATAGTTATGTTGAATTCTGAATGGAGGAGTCAACTGGCTTTATTGTAACCTGCAATGTTTGTACCCAACGAAGCTCTTTTCCCTTCACCCACATAATTTTTCAGTAGCTTAAGTTCAATTTGGTACTTTGTCAAATCGTTGATACTTTTGGCCGGATTAAACCTTTCCATGCATTCACTTCGACGAGCCATAGCCTCACTATTCAACCACTGGGGTTTCAATTTCTCCATTGATGAAGAAATGGCATTATTGAGTACAGTATTTAGAGAGTTCGCTGCCTTGTTCAGATCTTCTTGATTAGTGAGGGCCAATACGTGGTCAAGTTTGGTGTAGAAAGCTGATCCAAATTCCTCCAAATCAATTTTTTTTTTGCTTAGGCAAGTAGTTGCTTCTTGATGTAGTATAATGCTCCTCCTAATGTAAACGCCAAGTACACATAAGGTATGACACTGAACATTTTTAGAACGTGAAAGGAGCCTCACCTCTGTTGAAGGCCCTGGGGTAGGTTTATTACAATGGCAAGATATACAATGATTCATTTTTTATTGGGTTAGGAAGGTTAATATGTAGATCTAATAGCCTCCTCCATCTCCTCACTCGATTCGAGATCCAGGGTTCAAGGCAGCCATATAGCTCAGAGGTCATGACTGTACTTCCTTTACCCTTTGAAGCAAGTTATTCTTAACACAATTCAGATGCAGCAGACAGTCGTTTTCCCATAGCCTTCTCTTCCAAAGTTACTTGCTTATCTCCACCTTCGTTCAAGTTACAGTTTTTGGGGTAGGTAAGCAATTCCTCGATGATGTTGATAACAATGAGGGCCCTTCAATCACAGATTGATAGGTCAATACTCTTGAGTTTAATAATTTCCATAATTTGAAGAAATTATAAGCTCCTGCTTTAGCATCTGCATTAATTTCGAGCGTGGTCATATTCTATCAGCTAGCTTACTCTTTACCTGTAAAGACCAACAAAGCGTTTATATTAGCAGGCCTATTTTGTCTTAATGCCACTCAGCGGCAAGGCTCTGGCCCAGGATTTGCTTTCAGTATGTCCTTCAATTCCATCAAACTTGCTGTACTCCACCAATATCTATTATTAACTAAATAAAGAATCATTCTATTTTGTATTATTATATAAGAGAAATAAAGTAGACACTGCCATCGAGTAATTTGAACAGGACAATTAAAAGCCCATTGTAAAAGATAAGTCCTTGTTGGAATGTCTTATTTGGCCGACTGGTTATTTTGGCAGGCTCACAAGAACCATGTATTGTGATCGAAAAATTAAAACTTCGAAAATAGTTGCTATCATTCTTCCCGCAAAAACAAAAATGAGTAGATTCTTTCAAAAATTAATTGTTGAAAAATTTTACTCACCTTTTGGTGGATTAACATGAATTGCACTCCGGAACAAGCTCTCCTCATCCCGCCAGTCGTAATTTCTTCGCCACGTCTTGATACTTAACATACTTAGAATTAGGCTCATACATAACACAGTTGCTAAACGTTTTCGGCGACACCGGAGCGGATCCATGATTTTACCCACACCGAAGCCCACCAATAGGCAATAACCTACACTAGGTAAGTATAGAAGGCGCTCGGCCACGACGAAACCAACGTAAAAAAATAAATTCGTTGCTGGTAGAAATGGAAGCGTAAGAAAAGCTATTGACATTATAAGAACGACGCTATTTGTCGTGCTCGTTGGAAGATTAGTGAGGGGCCTGTCGAAACCGCAGCCCAAGTTTCTCGTATTTACACTATAATTACAACTATTTGTTGCGGTTCTACCGCTATCGCTGACATGCATGTCATGCACGTATCGATCAGCCTTCGAAATCGTTATGCCACCCCGGGTAGAGTACGACGTGAATTTGGCGTGATTTGAATGTCGAGCAGGTTCGGGAGAATTCGAACGGGACCACCGCCACTTATCCAAATGACAGCCGCAGTCCGTGTATGGGCCCGGTACGTTGTTGTTGTTGATTGCTCGACACGTACTGGTATGTCTTATTGTCATTTCTTGTTTGCATATTCTGCACACACATTCGCTTTTTGTGGGAATTGCCGAGGCCGAGAGCAGAACAGTCGAAGTCGAGGACCCTCCATTTAGCCCAGATACAATGTTGTATGTCGTGGTCATTGTGTACGAAGCAGGCATTATGATGTGGTCCTGAGTCACTCCCATTATCATTTGTTTCCTTTTCGTCCTTGACTTTCTCTGCTGCGCAACTCTCGGAAATTGGTCTTCCTGCCACAAGAGCACCTTTACACATCGCCATAGCGTCCACAAGATGACTCCGTGGAAAATTAATGATAAAAAATTTCTCGAATCGAAAATAGAAGCTATCCGTGGTATCGCGTCCATGCCCCAGTCGAAACTCAATACGGACGGGTAGAGCAGGAGTTTGAAGTTGAAAACAGGCAAATAGAGGAACGTAAGAAATCGTGTCCATAACGAATTTGACTTGGCCACCGGATTATCGGCCAACGAGAAGGCTCCCCGTGGTCCAGGTACTGATAAACGAACGTAAACAATGGTTATAAGTGCTGCGCTGACAATACCTAATGTCCGATAGCGATTCTGTAAAGAAACAGGATTATGGAAAAGGAGCTTAAGTATCGAAGCTGGTACTATTCGATCCAATGAAAAGGCTTAAAAGATTCAAAGCCGTCCTGGTACTTTGCTCGTTCTCTATGATTCCAAGCAAAGACGAGCAATATTGCCAGGTATGCCTCGTTTACCAGACCTAATGCGATACAACATTATACGATTAGTACTGCCGAGCTTATATATATAATTGATGTTACTTCACATAGATCAGAATCGTTTCAAGAAAATCTTTCAGCGTTTTTCTTGCATAAGTCGCATATCACTCCCAGCACTTTTTGCATTAATATTGGATAGCATTGGAGGAAATCTCCTGGCAACACTGCTCAAGAAGTTGCTTCCAAAGCAATTCCAGGACAGCTCCATGGCATACAATACGAACCTTATCAGAGAAACCGCATAATCCTCTTATGATATCAAATATGGCACAAACAACTAGCGCTGTGACCGCAGTTTCCTTGAAAAGTACAGCACACAGTGATAGTACGATGCTCAAACTTAAGCCCAGCCATTGTCTACTGTCATTCCGTTCTCTCCATGCAATATGCTTTATGAACGTTAGAAACGTTAGCAGATAGAAGATACAGGCAGCCAAATCTGCTCGTCCCACGACGCTGGCCACTGCTTCTGTGTGAATGGGATGAGCTGCGAACAGAGCGCCTGTAGCCAAGATGCCCCAAACGGACGACAACAGGTGCCGGGCTAACTTCACAACCAGCCCGGTTGCAAGACAGTGCATAAGATTGTTAATTAAATGATAGCCCCATGGTGTATATCCTCCGAGAATGTAGTTAACTTTAAAACTAAGAACACACAGCGGTCGATAAGAGCCATGCGACCCGGAGTCAGAAAGTGGTGTGCCCCAGTAGTCGTTTTTAAATGCCTGTGTCCAGGGTGTTGCAGTCGACACGTCCGTGTTGCCCAGTATTGTTCGCCTGAAAGTAGAAAAGAGTGAAAAATGTAATTTTGATTACAACTGATATGGAGTACATTTTGTTACGAGTAATTACAAGATTTATAGTTACTAGAATTTGTATCAAATTATTACATATGCATTAATACATTAATTGATTCGAAGAAACTTCGAAAAGAATCATAGATAATTGCTAAAAATACTGGCAGTTAAAAAGTTGTTAAATGGTTAGGACTATTTGAAGAGTTTTGGCTATGTTAAAGTATATTTTGTATCGCAAAGTGAATTAAGATAAGTGAAACATTTTATGTCTTTCCGTATATATAAATAATCGTACGGTTAAATGAAAACTGCAGAAGACAACACAGTTGATTTAATTAAAGTGGAACCAAAGACATGAGCTCATTTTTCATATTGAAGAAATAGTTACTTTGAGTGCATTAAGCCTAATATTAAAAATGTAATCGCCTGCAAGATTTATATTAAAGAAGTACACAGTCAGTGTGGTAAGCTATCCGACTTTAAAAATATCCCATTACTTGCAGATATTCAACAAGTCAAAACTGGTAGTGATTGATGAATTGAAGATGATTCGCTTTTGAAAAGAACCAGACAAGTATAAATTGAGGAAGTGAATCGTATGGACAGAAATACGCACTTGACTTGATAAATCATTTTATCTGAAATTATCGTCCACCATAGCTTTTCCTAGCCAAATAGCTCAATCTGGAATGGATTTTTAGCTCAATATGGCATGGAAGCATTCCTGGTATGGAAGGCTACCATCAGAACTTATAGATATAGCAAATAGGTGAAAGTAAGTGAAGATTCTGTTTAGGAATCATTATTTAAAACCACTGTTTATAGTAAAGATACCATATTTTCTATTAGTAGGAACGATATTTTAAAATAAATAAAAACGCAGTTTTATAATTTCTTCGTGAACAAATGAATCAGACCAATCCAAAAGCAAAATTTAATAATTTAAACCAAAACAAACAAAAGAAAATTAGTGCATAATTGTGCAACCCCATTGTTTCATGAACCCACCCCAGCCGGAGCGAGCTAGCAAAGCGGCACCCCAGCATCCGTCGGGGTTGGTTGAAGGGTGCTCCGCTAATGCGGACGAGTGGCCTTCACGGCCATTTCTTGGGCACCCTGCTCTCGGGGCAATTCTTGTTTTTTTTTATTTGCCTCTTGAATGGCATCAGCCATTCCCCTTTGTTGGACCTTAGCCATCTTGGTTCCGGACTTCGGTCGGGTTCTGAGTTGTGCTAAGGCCAGACACTCTCCCAACACACACAATTCTCTACACACCAGTAAAATATTTGTTTTTGCTGACAGATCCACGAGAAAACTTAAAAATTAAAATACTCCTATCTGACTTTCAAAATACTCATTCGCATAGTATCATTGTGAAATTTTATGGTAAAATCTCTTACAGTACCGTCCAACACCATAATTTGTTCACTTCTAGCATTATGTAGATACAGTAAAGATAACAAATTTTACACAAAGACATATTTTAGGGCAATGTTTGCCAGGAAAAGGAAAAAATCATTATTTTTTTAATTCCTATTTATAATTTTTTTTTTATTTTTAGTTTTTAAAAAAGCATAACAAACATACCAAAAACAATAGCTTCGTATTGAATACCAAACAACATAATGCAAATTCGATTCATTATTATTAAATGGTTATTTAAAAATTGTGAGAAATTTAATTCATACAAGCAAACAAAATATTATAAAATGGATTTAATTCATTTTGCTAGTACTTCGGACACCTTTCCTTATTATGTTGTACTATTTCTGTCAATTGCGCTCGTATTGATTCTCTAAAAATCTATTTTATACCAGTCTCTTTGGAGAACCACTTTTAGACAACTTTCAGTTTTTATGTTAGGATTTCATCTAACTTTGCTCACCAAATGACGCCAAAGCTGCTCAATCGGGCCATTGTCTGGACTTTGGGGACGAGTTTCAATCACATTTTTTTATTAGTAGCTTTATGAGCTGTTACCTACGTACAATTAGTTTTAAAATCTTACATACTAGGGTAAATGAGGCCGTGTACATGTGGAACGCAAGTTACGTTTAAACAGAAAGTAAAAGAGCAAATAAGTTTTTTAGAGTTACAATAGGTTTTTAGCCAAAGAAAGTGACTAAATAAAGTTCGTTCTACGTTGGAGGTTACTTCTTTTTTGGCAAGCTTGTTGGGATGATGAGCAAAAGCTGCAATATATTTTTCATTGCGATTCGTTTCTTAATTTCCTCTGCATTCGTCTCGATACACAGGTCTTTGTGGATATTAGCGTTACTGAAGTACCACGAGACTCTGGAGATAGATCTAAGTATTTTCAATTGAGTCCTCTGAATTATATTAATATTTGATGGGTGGGCTGACCCCCAAAGTTGTAGTCCATAGGTCCAGATTGTTTTCAGGAGAGACTTGTAGACGAGCAGTTTAAAGTCGAGACAAAGTTTTGACATGCTAATGCGCATTCATTTGAAATTCTTGAATTTGAGCTTCAATTGCAGATTTTTCGCTTCAATATGTTGTTTCCAGGTGATCGCCCTATCAACGTGAATTCTGAGATACTTCACTTCGGTGCTATGAAGTATTGGTGCATTGTTTAGATATATTTGAGGACAAATGAGTTTTAGCAATGTGATCGTAGCGTGGACGCATTTGGTTTCGTTTATTTTGATTCTCCATTTCGCTAGCTATTCTTCTAGAGGCGAGATGTGGGCTTGCAGTGTTCGGGATGCCATAACTGGATTTGACTCAGTGTATAGAGTGGCGATGTTGTCCGCAAAGGTAGCTGTAGTTGTTTTGTAGTTTATTGGGGGATCAGATGTGAAGATTGTGCAGAGTATAGGCCCCATAATAACTTCTTGAAGTACATGAGCATTATCTCGATATTTTGTGGTAGAATAGCTTTTGTATCTAACCTGGAATGTGCGGTCGGTTAAGTAGGAGGAAAGTATTTTATGGAAGCTTTTCGGAGGCATTGATTTAATTTGGAAGATCAAACCTTCATGCCAGACTTTTTGGAAGCTTGAGTTACGTCTAAAAAGACTGCTGAGTAAGGCCAATGACAAACACAGCGGTTTTTGCGAAGCGTTTCCCGAGAGGAAAACCGAGTCGGTATAGTCGTGCATTACTTTGGCATTGTGATGACATACACCGCGGTGCGAATCGCCTCTCGGTTCCGGAACCGAGTCGGTAGATGAGAGAAATGACCCACCGACTCGGTTTTCGAGCGTTTTTCGATATGTTTATTGCTGCGTAGTCCGATCGCGCTGAAATTTTCTGGATGCATTGATGAATGCATGGGATAGGGGAAGGAAAATCTGATAAGAAAACATATTTTTGAAGAATGGTTAGGATACAGTATTGGAAAATGAAACATTTGTGGGCACTTGGTTTCTAAAAGTAGGCAATTACAGATTTTCAAAGAAAATTAGTATTAGAATTACTTTGCCCAAAGTTCATACGCATATATATACTTACATATATATGTATATACATATATATATATATATATATATATATATATATATATATATATATATATCTATACATATGTATGTATATACACGACTACTTTTTCCACAAGCATCTATATGATACTCCGACGTAATTTGTAACTGGGGGTCGGTAGCTTAGCTCGCTAACGCGTCAGTCCGAAGCAGCGATCTACTGCCCGCGGGTTCGAATCCCGCCGTGCCCATGGCTGTATGTGTTCGTCTTGTGTTGTCTTAATAGTCGGCGACTGGGCATAATACCAGCGCTCCATTAATTAAGTGCCACGTTAAAGCTTTAGTAGCGACTAGGCATAACACTAGCGCTTTAGAAAATAAGAAATAAATGTGGCACTTAAAAGAATAATGGAATAATTGATATCGGCTTCTCCCATATGAGTCTTCCTACCGCCATCGCTAAGCATTAGCTTCAAAGGGCAATCCCCTGAGCTTAGGCATTATCATAGAAAAAAAAAAAAAAAAAACCGACTCGATAAACGCTTCTGAAAGCCGCTGTGTGTGTCAGCCGACGCCGAACTGTCTGTCTTTGGCCTAATACTTCTTGTCTTCTAATACTATTTTGATATCCGACACGATTAGACGTTTGCTAGTGCTGTGATATTTTCGACACTCAAATTAGTGTTCTGGAATTTTTTTTGCATTTTCAAGTATTGGAAGTAGATTTATCAGCAGAATAAAAAACTAATAGGTCTGTATGACTTCACTTGGGAAGAGTATCTACCATCATTATGATCTCGCCTGTTTTTCAAGCTTCAGGGAAATATCCGACTCAGAAAATAACGTTAAAGAGACTAGACAGCCAAGAAAATTCTATTGGTGGTAATTGCATAGCTCTAGTGATAAGAGCAATACCCGGGGATTTTTTCGATCAAGTTTCTTAATAATATTTTGCACTTCATTAGCCGAAATTTTGAGTCCTGTGCACTGATAATAGGTGGAAAGTCGCATGCTGCCGTGATTCAAGGCGTGAAAAACTTTTCTAGGTGAGCTGCAAGGGCGTTGGCTTTCTCTGCGTTAATTCTGGCCCATTTTCCGTTGAGAATGCTTAGTGAGGCTTTCCACAGCTTCTTTTTGCTTTCCACAGCGATTAGTCGGTATTTTCAGTAGGCGTGAATTTTTCTAAGCACGGGTGAAACTTAAGGTAGAAACACACTGCTGTCACGTCACGTGAGCTCACGTATCATATTAACGCTTCCATTTTTCCCCACAATGCGAGCAACAAGTCTAGTCAGACTGCTACTACTGTTGCCTCTATTGCAACAGCTTTTGATACTGTTTCCCTGGATAATTCGTAGATAACTGCTCCTTGCCGAAAAGAAGTCAACTCTGTTAGGCATTTTTCTTAAGAAAAAACCTGCATTAAAAGGCTTCAAATACTTTTATAAAATTGTGGTGGCATGTGAGGCGAATTAAATAAATCATTGCTTTGGTACCAAATCTTACCATCCTAATCTATAATTTGATCGCTATCACTGATGCTTGGTAATATAATTTACATAAGAATGATGAAAGCCTTGATATTAGTTAGACATCGGAAGAGTATATGTATATGTTAAGATAATTGCAATTACGATATGGTTACTAATATCGTATTAGGTAACATACTAAAAACTGTATTCCCTAAGGTATTCGTTAATATTTCATATTAGTGAATACAGCATATTACGCAATATCTTCGCAAATATACTCGTTAATGTATTCTATAATATTTGGTATTATTTATATTATTTATATTTCATACAGTTTTGCGTACCTGCTCAGTGTTATATGCCTGAGATAGTAAATGATAGACCATATAGTGATATATGTATCAGGGCTTCTGCAAATTAGGAAAGTTTAATTGTTTGGCAGCTAAGCTTTGCTAAAATCTGTGCAGATGCTTGTTTGAATAAATGAATGCATGGATGGAAAACAAGTGACATAATGCTATTGAGTAATGGCCATTGCGAATTTTGTCTGTACAGGTGCGTATGGTTATATAAACATACATATTAATGAATGCATGGATGGAAATTGAAAGAAATTGAATCATGGGTTTAATGAATATCACGCGTTTTTCCAAATTCGGAATGAAATTTTTGCATGCACGAATCTTTTTTAACTGGGAATTGTGATTATATTTCGGTAAAAGCCTGGAAAATCTTATTATAGAATATTATTTTCATTTTTCATTACGGGATACAATCATTTGAAATTTAACATGATTTTAAAGTGCCCCGTGAAGGATTGAATTTGATAGCAGCTACAAGTAGAAGGCAACACAAAAGATATTGTTCCCTGGATTAGCATTTCTTTCAGTAATATCTTGAATTTCACTAGGCAACTGGGGGATGCCGACTGTCTTACTATTTTTGACGCTATCAACAGCCAACAGCTATAAAAAAAATCTTGCATATACACTGCATCAAAAAATATCTTCTATATATTTAACTTCTGAGTTAAAACTTTCCTGTTCCATGGGCACTGTTAATAGCCGGAGAATCATCGAATTAAAGGGCGCCATTTTTTGGGAATGCCCCCGATCAGACGTGGATGGTGTTGTCCTCTGGGTGTGTGTGGACTTCCGGTAGATATTAAATCTAAGAAGACCTTCTTTCCTTATGACCATTAAATCCGAGAATGGAAGTTTCTCATTCTTTTCGATTTCCAGTGAAAATTGGATGTCCTTATGTGCTTGGTTCGACTTCTCCAAAGTTTCTCCCAAAGCATCTTTTTTAATGATAGCTAGAATATCGTCCACATACCTCAACCAGACACTAGGATGCGAACCTTTTTCATGAAATCTCTTCTCCAGTCTGTCCATAAATATCTCACTCATAAGTGGGGATAAAGGATTTCCCATTGCAACACCTTTCATCGCTTTAAAGTATTTCCCCCTGAAAGTAAAATAACTTTCATTCATGCAAACCGAAGCAAGTTTCAAAAAGTCTCCTCCCCTTCGATGGGCTATTCCTCTCTAATAGCCAATCCTCAAAGAACATGAGTGCTTGTTTTACCGGCACGCTTGGGAACAGAGGCTTGACATCAAATGATTTAACTAGCTTATCTTTCCCTATTGTTACCACTCTTCCACGCCGCTCCATTACCTCGTCTCGATTTTTTACCATTCTATCGCTAATCTTCCTTAAGGTCCTACACTCGTCTACAATCCACTTTGCGATTCTCCTTGTTGGAGCGTTTGTAGCGGTGACAATTTCCCTAAATTCACTTCCTTCTTTATGTATCTTTGGAACGCACCTAATTCTTGGCAATGACGGATTTGAGACCCGCAGCTTGTTCACCTCTCCAATCGTTAACAGTGCCCATGGATCAGGAAAGTTTTAACTCAGAAGTTAAATATATTAAAGATACGGCCAGAAAAATGGAGAGCAAGTTATTCAGGACGATGATTACTTGAAAAAGCAATTGCAATTAAACACGCCATTCAGACGTATAACATCCTATCCTGAAACAATACGCAATCACTTCATGTTACTTCTCTTCGGCTTCATCACCTGTTCACTATATGCACATATGTACAAAAGGGGTTTGCTGCCCACTCTTTGCTTGCATTAACTGAGAACGTGCCGCCTCAACTGAATGCCTCCCATACTGTCCGTTACTTACTATCAGTTATCATACAGTACATAAAAGATATAATTTAACCTTCACGTTACCGTCCTATATATTCGCTATCACCAGAACTCTCCCGATCTCGAATCAGATGCCGCGTGCTCTTAGAATTTTAATCACAACGAAATCCTCTTATCGAGTTTTCTCAGAATTTTCACGTAGAAAGCATCATATAAATGAAGAAAAATATAAATCCAGCCTGCATGCTACGTTGAGCGCGCACGTGGTTGTGTTACCGGCTTAATGGATTTTAGCTATTGTGAATATGATAAAGTCAGTCCTTGCATTTGCAGGCCTTGGTTGTGTTCAAGGATTTTAAAATAATGCATCTTTAGATACAATTGCAAACCACATGAGTTTCCGCTCTCCGTGATTGTTAAAGTTTTCAGTACAGCACACACAAATACATATTCGTTTGAAAAAAAATCCCACAGTTAAGCCCAGCTTAATCAATACACCCAGCTCCCACAAAACATTTGCCTTATTAAAGCCAACTATCGCATAATTTTATCGTAGAACGCTTTAAATTTAAAGAAGCTTCCATCTGTTCAGTGTCTTGAAAATAACCGGCAACCCAAACCCCGGGCAAAAGAAAAAATCAAGCCAGACAAAGCCAGAACTAAGACACTGAATCTGCAAAACCCAGAAGATGATCTCTCGTTCGTTTTCAGCTCATGTTGGTTTGGCGGGAAGGACGAGAATTTAAAATCAATACACGACTCCTGTCATACGATTTTAATGTCTACAAATGTGTAGTAGAATATATCCTTCTTATGCTCATGCGAGCGAAACGAGTATGTGGGAAAACACATTGTTATTCCTGTAAGGAATCTCGAATGTCAATGGTGTTTACTCACATAGTGTGGAAAGCAGCAGCGAAACCAAGATACCGATTTTTTCCTTTCCTTTGTCCTTCTTGCTTGTTTCCTTTTAACTTGCAGCTCCTTTTTCTCTCCCGGTTCTCTCGTTCGACCCCAACGTATGTTAACCTGTTGTAAATTTGTTCCCAAAAAAGGAAGAAATTGAAAAACGTTTTCCAGCGATGGCTTGTAGCATGTTTAAGATACGAACAAAAGAATGAATGATGACTGTTGCGACAAAGGTGAAACATTAGCGGGAGGCAGCGGGACAGGAGCAAGTTGGTGGGCGTGGGAGGATTCAACCGAGTATATAAATACAAATCGAAGAGAGATGAGTTTTTTTTTTGTTCGTCTCTTAAGCTAAGATGTCTTAAGTCGGTCGTAATCGCTGCTGGCTGCTGCAAGGTGAACGCAATGAAGCGAAAAAGCATTGGAAAGTTTTACAAAACCTCGTATTAATGGGAGGATTAGATACTGCTTCTGTTGGTTGGCTTCCGAACGTAAAAAGCTTCACTATTAGGAAGTACTTGAAAGGATTAAGCGATCCGGCAAAAGGGAGCGAATTGTGTGCTTAGTTTTATAGAAATCGCGTCAAGCGGAAAGCGAATTTGTGGGTTGTGAAAATGGTTTCGTAATTAGAGGGAATTAGGAATTGATTCTGACAACATGAGTGAAGTGTAGGCTGTGCTTGAAGAAGTCATTCAACTGAAAATAGGTCAAGAGTGCATTTTATGAAATATGCACGTTGGCATGTGTATGTAGGAGGATGAAAAGGAATTTGACATTTAGGAACTTACAGTTGAGCGAGTTGTTTCTATAGAAACCATGATATGAATGCTTGCGTACTTATTCAAAAATGTTAGACTGCCTGTCAAAAACAATCAAACAAGTTTCTAAATACAATTACTAAATTGTGATAGGATTTTCTTGAATTTATACGGGCTCGTGTTTAATATTGAATTTATTTTTATTCGTCGCTCATAGCAAAACTAAGGTAACTGAGAAAGCAGGCTGTTTTTGCTATGCACCTGAGAGTATTATTTAAAAAACAGAGATTTTCGGCGCGAAAATTTCGCCAGATTTCTTGCTTTTAGTATTATGAAGCACCAGCTAGAACAGATGTTCCATTAATGGAAAAATCTAAGCCAGCAGGAATTATTTATTTATTTATGTATTCACCAAGCAAGGTGTGCATGTATAGAAGAATAAAATAAAATAGTACATGCATAAAATTACGAAACAAATTTAAAAAAAAAAATAAATATGAATACAAGACTAATAAATAACGCATAAATAAAATAGTTACAAATAGATAACACATAAAATAGTAAATACATGACAAATAACTAAATGAATAACAGTTAAAAACCAAATTTAAATTATATTTACAATACATATATATTAGTATGGTAGGGGAAGGAGGAGACTATGAAGGGAGAGCCTTGATAATGTTATTTTTAAAAGTTGCTTTAGATATCGTAGGGGAAAAGTTCTCGCTCATGCTATTGAATAGCCTGCAGCACCTATTTATTGGCTCGTTTGCTGCATATGTTGTGTTGTGTCGGTTTTCAATAAGCAATCGTCGGGACGGGATCTAGTGACTCTGAGCACAACCTTTTCTTTCAAGTAGACGACATTAACAACGTCTCTGATGACATCGAAGCTGAAGCAGGCAGATAACATTAATCTTCTCGACGCAAGGGGTTACAAGTTAATACATTTAAGGTGATATTTGTATGGTGTTAGATTACTGAAATCATAAGGGTTGAAAAGATCTCTCAGAGCGAATAGTAAAAACTGCTTCTGAACAGACTCAAATCTTTGGCTCCAAATTTCGAAAGCCGAGTTCCAGATAGAGCAGGCATATTCAAGAAGAGAACGCACGAGTGAAATATATAAGGAGTTAGTAACCCAGAGATTTTTAAATTCTTTGGCGCGTCGCTTAATGAAACCAAGTTGTTTACTTGTTCGGGAAAGCACTCTATCGTTATGTAGATTGAAGCGGAGCTTTTCATCCAGGATGACACCGAGATCTAATATGTTGTCAACCCTGCTGAGTGCCGTGCTGTTGAGGCGGTACGTATAATGAACGCGTGCAGTTTTACGAGAGAAGCTAATTGCACGGCATTTGGCAATGTTAAGAGGGAGCTTGTTCGTGGAGCATCAATGGTCTAGGGAGTTCAGTTTAGACTTAAAATAGGTAGCGTCAGATGGTGACCTGATGACATGGTAAATTTTGAGGTCGTCCGCGTATTGTAAATGAGGAATGTCAGGTAAAACCTCCGATATGTCAGATATAAAAATATTAAAAAGAAGATGGCCAAGATGACTTCCTTGACGTACACCGGATTTAACGTCGACTTTATAAGAAACCAGATCTTGGAATTTCACGAATTGCAAACGGTCGTGGAGGTGAAAGCAAAGCCACTTTATTAAAGATCCTGCAATTCCGAATTGTTTCAGCTTGCGGATCAAAATGGAGTGATCAACTCGGTTGAATGCTTTGCTAAAGTCTGTACAGACTACGTCAATTTGATCATCTTTCTCCATTTTGCATTAAACATCAGAAACAAGGACCATAAGATTAGTTGTAGTAGAACGACCTTTCCAAAATCCATGCTGTTGCTCGTTCAGTCGAGCGTCCACCAGAGGAGAAAGTTTGCCGTAGATGATTTTTTCAAATAGTTTTGAAATAGCAGATAGAATGGTGATGCCTCTATAATTTTGAATAAAACGTCTATAGGCACTTATATAAATTAATTAATTAGAACCTGCTAGTTTCGTTTTGCAGGAAAAATTTTCGAAGTATCTCGACTGCCTCTTTTTTGACAAGATGCAAGTTTGACGCTAGTAAAAGTATAATAAATATAACCATTCTAACTTGACATCTAAAATATCTATTCTTTTGTATCAAAAAGGAACGATGAGAGATGCATGAACTATTCGAAAACCACTGATGAATTTTTTGTTGTCTTTTCTTCCGCCCTACTTTCGACTTGGAAAATTGCAGCAGTAGCACATATTTTCAAAAACAGGAGATAAGATCCAAGCAAGTAATTATCGTCATAAGTCTTCCGCCGATTGATTAAAATAAACGAACCTCGCTGACAAAACGAAATCAGCAATTGCTGGCATTTCGTATTCTGTATGGTCTTCATCGTCTATGTTAAACGCTTTAATACACCTTCTCCCGCTTGACTTTTTTCGTATAAGTAGACCTGGCAAAGCTGCTGTCAGGCTTAAAGTATAAGGACACTAAGAAGCATGATCCTTTGGTCACATTAGTATTAAACAAGAGCTCACAAACGGTTCTACTTGGTCATCACTCTATTCTCCAACTGAAGATATCAATAGATGGACAGGAATCAAATTAGCTAAAAGATCCAGTATCTTTTAGCATTTACACCGACAAATTCGAAATAAATGCAGAAGCAGGTGCTACACCATACTCTGCAGAGCGTATCATATATATATCCCTAAGATTTTCTTATGACTGTATTATTTTCCCGGGGTGAAGGCTTTGTGATACCAAAGCCCACCGAACTGATACACAGATGCCAAAATCAATATTTTCAAAGCAGTACTGATGTCCGAAACTTATTCATCTGAGTGCACACTTGACTGTATTCGAACCTTGAACAGGCTACACGACAATAGAGGTGAGAAATTCTTCTGGATCCGCAGTTACTGAGGCGAAAGAATTAACGGAACTTTTTTGAACTTAAATATTCAGTCAATGTATTTCATCGGCGGGTAGAATCCGAAAAAATTGTAGGGTTTCTGAACCATTTAAAAAAAATTTGTTGCCTCTGGTACACACCCAGCGGCATGAAGAGCTACCAGGTTAAGAGAATGTCCCGCACATGGTACAAAGGTAGTAAATTCACATTTCTCCTTGATTTTTGCTTGCAGACCAGCATATTTTGTTGACGTATTTGAAGCATTCTGCAAAGCCAGATATCAACCGAAAGATTTTCTTCTCGAATCAATGTTCCCAATTTGCCTTGCTAAGAACTTAAAACTCCAAGAAATTTGCATTTTTGAGAGATACTTAAGCGGAATAGTTTTGATAGATTCAATAAGGAAAGTTTTTGATGGATTGCCAGCATCCAATGAAACCCTAATCTTTACAAGATGTTGCAGGTTGAGCTTAGGGTCAACCATTCTGCCTTGTAAAAATTGAAAACCCATTGAAGTGCAGCAGACACTGTCGATCAATTTTAAAATAACAATTTACTAAAGATAATCCTTTGAACTTACCTATCATCGTAGACGAACCCGGCATTTAGGGTGTTGAGGTATAAGATGAAGGCTAACGCGCAGCAACCCAAGCTTGTATAATCCATGCTGAAACAAAAAGTAAAATTGCATGTTAATCAAAGGATATGAGATTTATTCATAAGACATAAATTTAATATATGACATCGACTGATCAACATTTTATACTAACTTCTATTAAAAGAACAAACTTTGCAGCACCTGTCACCCCTAAGAATAAATGCTAATTTTTGGGCAGTTGACCTAAGCCACCTATTCACCGCACCGGCTATTAATTTCCAGATAAATATTCCACAACTATTAACCGAAATTGTCCTTCAACACCAGTGCTAATTCTCGATGTGTATACTGTCTGCATACATATACATATATATGTATCTCAGGTGGACTCGTAGTGTTGTTTTTGTGCCGAGCGTAAAAAGTTCCCAACTGACCACATGTCGAACACGGAACCCAAAAATATTCTTCGCCCCATACGGCACGGACTGTACATGGTTTGATGTTGCCCAGATTCACGATTGTATTCATTCGTTGATAAATATAATGTTGCTGTATCATTGCTGCGTGTCCTAGAGTAGTGTCCTGTAGCGGTATAGTACGAACATACATACGTACACATATTGAGGCATGGACAGTCCCTAATTTTGCGAGTCGAAGTAACCATTCCCAGTATAAATACTTGGAACTCAAGTTTTCGTAGGTGAACTCGCAGTGGGATACGATAAAAAATTAATGTCTTGGTAATGTTGAAAATTCGATTTCATGCGGATGATTATAGCTCTACGTTCTGATTTTTCTTTTCTTTTATTCATGAAAACATAAAAATGAACTGTGTGAAGAAAAAACTAAGATATTCGGGCAATATTAGGTTTTATTGGAACGTGCATTAGGATATTCACCAAGAAGAATTAATGATTGGACACGAGCTCAAAAAGTTGTATTTTTTTGTCTTCAACCATTGATTAATGGGCGTCGAATCAACTTTGATGATAGCTCTTGATTAGGCAAACTGTCGACAACCATAGTGGCTCACGGGAAAGACCAAATTTTTAAAATATTTACTATATCAAATATATCATCTTCACCATTGATAGAAGAATCAATATGTGAATCTAATAAGCAATTCGAAAGCCTATTCGATTAGAAAAATATATTTCTGTGAGTGTTTCATTACAAAATAATTGACTTTAGTGGCATTTTATCGATTATGATGTCAGTGCTACTCGAAAAGATATTTCAAATACGGCTTGTGCTCGGAAATAAAATCGTTTGCCTCATAGCTGATTGTGACTCCCAATGAGGGTGAGACCAATAGACCACTTTGAATACAGCCCCCAACACCCAAAACGGAAATGCTTTCAACATGAGCCTCTGCCCAAGGGCGAAATTGTCGTCAATCGAAGATCCTTTCTTTCCAACTTCGAGTCGAGCAAATCAATACCGGCATCAATATCGCCCCACCACACACAACACCACTAGGATACCTCGATAATATATTACGACAGCATGTCAATGGAATTATTTCGAGAATTGAACCAATTTAGATGTCGAATGGTGAGAATTTATTGCCCGATGAAAATGCTGAGAAGTATGATTATTCTGCAATTAGTGGATATTAGCGTACGACCGCTGAGGAGGAACAGCGCCACTACAGTACCTTGTCGGGGGCGGGCAGTGCCATTAGAACGTATATACGTGATTGGATTTTCTTGCCGATAATATCTCTTTCAGTATAATCTTGAATGAAAAAGCAATTTGGGACAGTGCCAGCAGTATTTTATAGAGGCTACGTCAATTTTGGCGTAACAAAGCGAGCAATACATTTCCGTTCGAGCCGAGAGCTATTATTACGGAGTGTAGTCGCTGACAAACTAAACCTTATAATAATGGTCTTCTCGACACGCATTAATGTTTTGTTATGAAAAGGAGGCAAGCTAATGACCTAATGTCTGTAAATGCAATCTCAATGTTGACGCGTCTATGATTTATACGAGTTCGAGCTCCATTATGGATCATTGAATTGGAACACACTAGTGGCACTAACTCTAATAACATTTTCACATTGACGGTCGCCTTTTGTTTAAGAAATGATAGTTTTAACCTGTGACTATAAGTATTCAGTAGCGACAATGGTGCGAACATAATGGATAATTCGCTCAATTAAGGGATAATTCGTTATTTTGGTAACTTTAATTAATTGGACTTTTTCGATTTCATCGACAAAATATGATTTAAAACTACCTTTCTCGTGGATTTCGAATGAATCTTTTGTGAATTTGGTATGAAACTATTATGTTCCAATAATTCACGTAAAGTCAATGGCTAATGAGTTATTTCAAAAAAATTGATTTTCGTGACCTTTGACTTGAATAATTTTTTTTGCCCACACGACTTGATTATGGACTTCTGACATAGTGTTTCGATATCACAATAAAAATAATTCCGTTGGGAGTTCTTCACATTGATTTTTACCGCAAAGAAAGTATAAAGTGGCTGAGCTACTTTCGGGTTGGGTACAAAATCTCGTATTACAATATCCCGTTTACAAAATCCTGTATTACAAAATCCCGTAACACAAAATCCCGATTTAAAAATCCCGTAATTTCGCATAATATAGAATCAGGCGCGGCGCAGTTTTCGGGACTTTGAGTTTCGGGATTTTGAATTTCAGGGTTTTTAAGTACAGGGTTTTGAATTTCAGGATTTTGAAATAATTAATTGGTAATTTCGAAACATACGGGATTTTGTTAATTCGGGATTTTGTGATTCGGGATTTTGATACGATCGCGCTACTTTCCATCTTTTTCGCTGTTTATTAAAGTTTGTTACGAATGCAGGAGAACTGCATGATACATTTTTACTTCCAGTGAAATTATTTTCGACAGTGATGTTTGAGTCCAGATAAGTAAATGGTTTAACTTCTTAGAAAACCTGATTGGATATTCATGAAGACTCATGAAGAATATCTCAGTTAATTCGGAGCTTGATGTTCAAGTAATCAGCATAAAGAGGCTCGTGAACGTCATGCCTAACCTGGCATTTCGGGTTACTTTTTCAAAATCCAGGTAAAAGAGTATGCAGAATATAGCACTCTCTCGTCCTAAATCATTGTTGTTACTGTATGGTTGTCTTGATCATCCTTGTTTATCTGATCAGTTTGCTTCTAACATCTAACTTCCTCATGGTCTTGCGAAGTTTCTCTGAGGCTACGGGTTTCATAGATTGCTACGAATTAGATGAAAAAATGAAGTAGCTTCAGGTCTTCTTCTTTGAAACTTTTTTAGCAGCTGCCGGAAAAATAAAATTTGATAAGCCGCTTATTTGCCTGGAGTGATGTCATTCAGCTTTTTGAGTGAATGTAGCTACTCGGCTTAGACAGAAAGCCAATGACACTTTATAGACACAAGAAATAGTCGTCATACTCATATACATACATATATACTTGTATGTTTGTTTTCCGTGCATGCGAATGATCAGGCTAAAATACCAACCGTCGAGTATAGTTCCGCTAGAACCTCCGCTCTGCACCAGTTATTGTACCGTATGGGTTAGTCGCCTGAAAATCCACGATATTTTCTCGAATGATGTCATCTTATGTTGCTTGGGTAATTGGATAGCACGGGCGGTATCTTTGAAAACAGGTGGCGACAACAGCTATCATCAGGAGCATCTTGCCTGTCGCTATTGTAAACATTATACAATTACATGAGCAAACGAACCAATTTTTCACGGGAAACACAAAAATTTCAAGGAAACCTGGATAGCGAGAGAGAAAGAGAGAGAGAGAGAGAGAGTTAGGCAGGTAATCCACCCACGCTTACTATTCAGGTTGTAACAACCATAGAATTTTTCTTTACCGTTTTTTGTACTTGAACATCAATGAATTTAATTAGTCAACCAATTTTCGAGAGGCGGCGTTGATACTTCAATCAATTCTCTGCTTATTTTCGATGTGAATTATACGAAAATTAATCATCTAAACTACCGAATCACAATTGTTGTGTTTGGAGAATAAATAAGTTAAATCATACACGAATTCAAATTCGACATTATAGGGCAAAATAAAATTTTAATTTATTTTAGAACATGAAACAAATCAGATTCTTGCAGTGAATGATACTTTATACTTTTTCGAATAAAGTCTTGAAAATATGAGCTCTCTATAATTTTTCCAAATAACTATTCATTTTAATTAATTAGTAGTATTAAACGCATGTCGGCTTTTACATATGGGTTTTGACGAGTAGCCTTTGTGCAGTTGAAAAAGAAAAATAGCAGTCTCAGTCAACGCATAACCATGGAGTGAACAGAAAGAGACAACCAAATCGCTCTAATTGCGCTTCATAAGTGCAAAATCTAAAGAGGAGAGATCTTTCGGCTACTGCAACCACTCGGAATCAGCCCAAGATTTGTGTATCGGTGTGTTAAATTGTTCGAGGACACTAGCAACGTGAAAGACCACCCACGCAATGTACGCACTCCGGAGATCATCAAACCTGTGAAGCCTCGGATCATTGGGAATCCGCTCTGAAAACAGAAAATTATGGTGCGAGAGATGGATGTGAATGCGAAATCAATGAGCCGCTTCATCAGAAAAGACTTGGGTCTGAAAGACTGTAAACGTCGCACCGGGCAATTGCTCACCGCCGCTTTGAAGGAAAATAGAGTGAAAAAATGTTTTCGACGTATGCAAATGGGGCCTACAAAAGAAATCCTTTTTACTGACGAGAAAATCTTCACCAAGTAGAAGAATTTCAATCGACAGAATGATCAAGTGTACGCTCGGTCGTCATTGGAAGCGTCGCAAGTCATTCTGCTAGTCCAGAGAATCCATCATTTGGTGTCAGTTATGGTTTGGTGGGGCGAAGCCTATGATGGCACCAGTGAGCTGTGTTTATGCCAGAAAGGCGTAAAAACCTCCGCAAAAAAAACAGCCAAACCATGTTCGGTTGTTCCAGCAAGATTTGGCGCCGACTCACAGGGCCAGAACGACTCAGGCCTGGCTTGAGCAGCACGTATCTGTGTTTTTGAGCCCAGACGATTGGTCTTCTGGTAACCCCAACTTTAGTTCACCGGACTACAAGTTATGGACTGTTTTGGAGGACATGATAGAAGATAAAACAATATTGAATCTCTCAGGTGTGCCCTAGCCGCAACTGTGAACAATTTACCTATATATGAGTTGCATGCTGCGATAGACAATTTGAAAAAGAAACTCAAAGCCTTTGCGAGAGTTAATGGTGGCCATTTAGAATGACATAATTTGTTTTTTGTTATTCTACACACATGTACTAATAATCAATAAAAACTTTCAGAAATATCAAGCCAATATTTTTTAGTTTGAAAAAACCGGTGTGAGTATTTATGACAATGCTCACTAATTTTTTTTCCCGGAGCACACCAAATTTTTTCCCCAAGAATGCACGACCCGATACTCAGATATAATTGAAATTCACCAAAAATATTGATCTTAAGGCAAATCAAACCGAACAGAAGTTTTATGTTGTACAACCTTTTTGGAGTTCGATAATTTATCCCTTCTTCTACTGTAGATAGCAAAAAAACTGCTTACCAGTTCATTTGTTTATATCACATCACTGATCAAGTGTTTCAAACTTGGATTCGAGGAAAAATAAATACATAAAGTACATAAGTGAAAGGCCATAGATCAGAAACGAATATGTGATAGATCAGAAATGAATATGGAAATGAAATTGGAAAAAAGGGCAAAGATGGCTAGATTGTGATACACCAGAGGTGGTAAACAAATTTTTGAAACTAGTCTTTGAAATTTTACAAATTAGATTCGATTTTGAGCCACTTGAGCAAAGATTCGGCAAGTCCGTATTGCTGCAGCTTTAGTGCCAAGAAAGAATGGGCATCGCTAACATCAATTAAGTAACCTTTCTCCATTTTACACAGAATCCTCTAAACTAGAAATGTTAAATCTGAGGAAGCTGAGTGATCTTTCCTTAAGCCAGGCTGTTGCTAGTTCAAACTAAATTAACAAGAGAAGAAAGTTTATCGCAAACAACCTTTTCATTTAACCCTTGAAATTGAAGAATAAAATGACAATGCCCCCATAAATTCTGATAGGTACAGTATATATTACCATTTTTGAAAATATATGTTGCATATGAAAGCTTCCAACAGGATGAGAAATCCTCAGACAAAACTTACCTGACAGAAAATATATGCAGGGCGGCTATTGGCTGACAAGAAAGTTGGTGGAAAAAATCCGCCAGAAATTCGTCAATTTATTGGTAATATTGAATTACTCGGGCGAAAAATACGTTATTGAAATCTTATTGATAATGATATCAATTTCATGTCAATGAAGCACTTAAGTTCCCACAATATTGAAAAACATTAAAAAAACTCAACATGTCTACATTGTTTTAAAGTTAAACTATTTTATCAACCGATTGCACTCATTTCATTTTCCACGCAGCAGGTGTATTATTATTTTAATTTACTTCCCCAAAAGCGTTGGCATAAATTTGGCGTGAGAAAAATCTTTGTACAATTTCTAAGAAAAATCTATCGTGCAAAGCGTTTCATTTGTAGAACTTACAAAATGCTCAGAGAAGTCGACAATTACAAATATGTAGTATGAAATTGAAGCTTAGTTCTTACCAGGAATTTTCACTTGACTAAATATCGAGTATGTGCATTGTCACTGTATGGTTAAATATAGTACACTGGACGCATCATATGAGCGTCACATAACAGAGTATATCATATTTTCAGCCTAATGACATTTCAAATTTAATGCATCTAAGTTATTCATAAGCTGGTACACGTTCCAGTGGTCAGACTCCTATTAAGAGGAAATATTCCGGGAAATTGGATTGTTGCAATGTTTTTTTGTCGGTGGGATGACGAACTTTCTAATAGTTTTCACACGAATAATTGGGACTTGTAGATTAAATTATTTTATGTGTTTAAGTTAAGTAGATTTAAGTGTATTTTTTATTGATATTTATTAACTATAAATATAAATTTAAGTTTATTTGCATCAAAATTATATAAAATTTTTCTATCTATGTAGTGTTACTTTTTTCTGCTGCTTAAATACAATAAAAATTATTCATAAAATTTTTTTCACAATCTAAGTTTTCTCATTTCTATTCTTTGCAGCATTATACAATATCAGCATTTGACCGGAAAATTTGAGAATCTCTTCACAATGAGTCATGCCTAAAGAAGCTTTTCCTAACAAACAAAATCTTTTTCACGTTATTTCGAAGACCAACTAGCGATAATTACGGAATGATAAGACAAGACTTTCATTCAGAAGAAGACTGTGATAAAAAAAAACTAGGCTACAAACTAAATGGCAAGTCCTTGACTCGAATAAAAGCGGTCACCGAGCAAGAACAGTATTCAAGCTGCATCATTATTTCTCTAGGATGCTCCTAATAATAATGCACAACGTCATCAGATAGTGACATTTTCTTGGCTAGCACTTTCTGTTCGGGTATTATTTTCAGTATTCTTTTCATCGTTGATGCCGTCGAACGGGATACCGTCATCTCGACACAAGTCAAGCTGCACGAACGTGACTCTTTTTGAAATTAACTTGGGACGATCAAAGAGAAACGAAAATTGAACTAATTAGCCGAAGCAATTAAGAAAACCAGACAGAATTTCTCCATTCATGCGAAACCGTCGCTTAGTACGCGACTACTAATGTCGTTGGTAACGCTGCTACTTGGCAGTGCAACGTTTACAATTTAATTTCGGTCGAATTTATATACTTCTTGATGTCAGCAAATTAAACTGTTTACGCCATACCTTAACGTATCACACCAAACTACTGTAAGAACCCGAGTTCCGTTTCCATTCTCAGTTCCCGGAAACGGAGGTCGGACGGTATCTATGTAGAATGTCAGAGAAGACAATTATAGATAAGAAGAGTATGTGCCGTGAGAATGAATATTTATTTATTTATAAATATAATTTTTTACAACCGAAACTCATTTAATTTCTCAACCAAGCCATTATTTTATTATTTAGACAGAGTTTGTTTGAATCATGTAACTTCAAAGCAAGCTTTTTTAAATTTATACAAAGCCACAAGCTTATTAAATTATGTACTAATTCAGCAAAAAAATAATTTGCTGCACTACCGAAATACGAATGTCAGCTGGAGATAAAAAAAAAGTCGAAGCTATTTAAGTCAATATAGTCCGTGAAATCCTCTCAACTTAGTAGCAGAATAAAAAAGCATAATGAATACCCAATTTAGTCTTGTACTGAAGCTAAACTTTTTGAAACCACAACCTGTTTCCATTGAAATCATTTCTTCAAAGAGATAAAAGACACAAGCAGCACTTCAACTTCCTTCACCCGCCCCCAGTCAGGACCAAAAACTCTCGATGAATTGCGATATCAAAAGCAGACGTCGTTCCCGGCGGGTTTTATTTTCATCCATTGTGCCCCGTTGAGTTTTACGGGTCGATTGGTTTGATTTGCGATTTCACTCGTCTAACCTCACTCGAGTCCCACAGCACAACAACAACGACGACGAGGACAAGGAGACGATATGGGGACGACCCTGGTGCACAAAATGAGGATGAGATAATATATTCAAAGGTCATGTGTCTTCCGTTCGATTTACGATAGTAATGATATCCTGGAGATCGTGGAAACGTATGCGTATTAGATGTCGTTTCATGTCGTGCCACGCTTGGTGGGCGATATGCTGCTCCGGGTGAAATCGCTTGTCATTATAATTAGGTCGTGGATGATATCGAATATCAGCTTTGAGCATCTACAGAGAAATGTGAACTTTCGAAGCATGGGATGTTTTGCAAGGACAGTTGAAGTAGCAGTAGAAATGCTAGAGTAGAAAAGCTGCAGTCCCGAGAGAATTAAATTTCTTACTTTTGTTATTCTACGTTTACGGTGCTCGCAAATTTGGTTAATTAATATTTTCGTGCAATTGAATATTCCTGCTCGTTTGTGAGTATCATGAGTTCGGTGAAGAGATAACGTTTGGAAGGATTGAATCTAATTATCTTGTTTGTTTTGCTGATTGATGTTTGATACCGTTCTTGGAAATGAAGAATGTTTTAACCAAATGGGAAAAATATTAATAGACTGTTAAGAGGGTGAATCGAATTCGATACCCAAAAGTAAATTATTCACTCAAATAATTGATTGAACTATATTCCTTTCCATCGGGTGTTTGATTTTCAAGATAAGTAAGACGCAAATAGCTGTCAAAGACAAAGCGTTTACGTACAAATGACCACAAAACTGGAGATTACGTTTGCTCATAAGCCATTGCAAAATTATCAATCGTCTCTAGGCAATTATTACGCAAAACGATCACACGTGGCAACTAAGAATACTGCGAAATCTCATCATTTTGTCAAACGGCTTGTCCGCACTTTACTAGTTTGCATATGAGTGACGTTTGGGCACCATGCCAAAGGTTTGTTATGCTCTGTCACACGCATCATCATAGCGCCCAACGTGGGCCGCAGGACTCATAAAACAATTGACTTGCTTGAGACATATTATACGATAGCACTATTTCCTAGCCGTAATACCCTATCGCAATGCCATTGTTTCGCAAACAATTAGTAGTGCCTTTTTGGGTTTGTCTTTTTGAGCTTTGTGGTTCAGAGAGTCACCCAACAGCTAGGATCTGAATTTAATGGCTTCGATAGTAAACTGGAGTCGTCCAAAGGGCATCTACCTCTCTTTCTGTAGAAGCTACGCCAAATAAAGATTTGTAGCTGATCAGAATGTGCGACTTTTCCGAATCCTGATCAATATATTATTACAAAATTATCAACTCATTCTGAACAAAGTTGGCAGCCCTTTATTAAACACACTGTTTTCTATACAAGTGAATCTAATGTTCACCTGAAATTCGTCACAAAAACCATCGCCGACTATAACAGCAATTCGTTTACTCCGTAAGACAACCTTTTTATCTCTATCCTCCAGACTCTATCCTTCTTAGCACCTTCTGGCAGCAACAACACATTTTTCTTTACTCTATCTTACTTCGGTCATGTTTAATTTTAACCTTGTCGTGTAAAGCAGACCAGGATGACAATGTCGGCGAATTAATTAGTCTGAGTAGTTTTTCTCGACTGGATACTATTAATTTTGTTGCCGGCAGTCGTCCCAAGCTATCCCGGACAATTTGAGCGAGCGACCCTTGCTACAAAACAGAGCTTAGCTCGACATTGGATACGCACACCTTGATTGCACGGGAGGCGACAAATCGAGGTGATTACGTACAAGGTAGAAGAGTTTTCGCACAGGTGAAAAATATTCCACACGCACTCTTTGTCTTATGTATGGCTCCGTTGTGTGTCTACTTACTGCAATTAATCAGATAATTGCTTGGTGATTAGACAGCTCGAGGTGACATAATTTGTATGAACATAAAAGAAATTTGTGGTTTTGCGTTGGTTAGAATCTTTTTCTTGATGACATCAATAGCTTGTGAGCATAGAATACTTTTTGTGTAAAAAAAAAGAGTTTGTTCAGTCCTTTAATTAATCGTTAAAGCTAGCTACTATCATCTAAATCAGTTTATAAGAAAAGTGTGAAAAATTTCGTTGAATGGTGATTTCTTATAGATTATATTAAAATGCTGCTAACAGATATAATATCTTTTATCTCACCCTTTAGTTTTTCAGCATAAAGCTTCTGTCATTTCAAACCATATGGTCATAACAAAAAACAACCGCATAAAATCATGAACTATCGTTAAATCGTATTACTGCAATCAAGAGTTCAAGCTGAAAATTACCTAGACATCCTATTGACAAGCACTTACTTTTCTTCTGTCCAATATACTGCAATAGGAAACTTTTTCACGCTCAATTTTCCACGAATAAATTTAAGTACGGAGGAAACCAGCGCTGCTGCGATACTAAAACGACGACGTCCGGTATTATAAACATAGTACCAGCTTGCAGCCCAAACAGCCGTCTTTGCACCACCGGCAGCCCATCTTATGGACGAGACACAAGTTGTGCCTAGATATCAATATATATATGTACTCTCATGTGTGGATCTAGTATGCGGTAATCTTCCATAATACACAAGTTCTGGTATCCCTACGATTCCTACCCGAAGAACATATTCTTGAAGAATTTACGATGTACTGAAAAGTCGGTATGATTACCATCAGAGAAATGCGATTACAGCATCCATTAGTCCGTTCATGTGTGGATAATTCACTCAAACTCACAAGACAGGACACACGAGAAAAGGCAGCGTTGGAGAACCTTGGCTAGAGAAGAAAGTTTAAAGGATTAAGGTACTATGTCATCGTGTAGCCAGTGGCATTATGGTAATTTGTTTGGTCGCTCTGCGGTCGTAGTAACCATAAGCTTCAGAGAAGAACGACGCTATTGATGATGCACTCGAAACTTTTTAATATATCCATAGCGATGGGAAAATCTAATATCACGTAATATTTGATATTCCCGAAGAAACTACACATAGGGTTATTTAGTTACAAATACTTAGATGGAAATTTGTTCATAGACGGTTTGAGAATTATATAGGATTACGAGACGCGGTCAGATCTGGGATTAGATGCTAATGCAAGGGAGAAAATTCAAACGAATCGGGACGTGAAAAGCCATGCGAGTTTGAGTTAAACAAGTTTATGTCTATAAATTGTCAACATGTCAGTTTCTATCAACTAATTGGCATCAATTTGCCAAATGAATACCAAGCCTCGGTCTCCATGAATTAACCGGTGAAGTAACATTTCACTCCAAAAGCCGGTTTGAAATACTGTATAGCTGAAGCTGCAAGCCGATGTGGGCTTTGAGCTTAAAGTTTGAAAGAACTTCACTCTCAATCATATAACCATCGGCTAAGAGCTACAACAAAAAAGTGATCCTAATATCTTCTTTATTTTTTTGAATTAATACATCAGACTTCAAATTCATATACATAAATATTAGTGTCATATACGTTAATATAAAGACTATTTAAAAAAAACCAACGAAATTCTTCCCAATATACACACGTCCACAAAATTAACAACTTCATCATCCAAAATTGCATTCTTCGTGAAAGGGATTCCTTTTTCTGCTGACGACAAATGGTTGGGATCGATTCTCGAAGCTGATTTTCACATAAAAGACTACGAAGTGAAATTATTATCCCAGTCCAAACATAAATCCTCCAGACGGTGTAAAGTTTTTGTTCCATCAAAATATGCGTGGCTTTTTACGTGCTGGAGTGGAAACAACGGCGACATCAACTGGAAGGGAATGACATTCAGCCCTTGGAGAAACATTACCGGCAAAACTAGGAATAAGAAACAAAAAATTGTAAAAAAAAATTGTACCCCTAGCCACTCCTTTGCCCAACTTCCTTCCGCCCGTAAGACTTTCTCATCACCTTCTCAGTCTCAGTCTCTAGTGACAACAGATAATTTTTAACTGATGCTTTTACTCGTAATGCATCTACTCGTGATAATAATTATGCATCTATACCCCCATCATTTGACGCGTCATCTTCTCACCCAAGCAGGTATGCTAGCGTAGCTAATAAAATCTGCTCCAAGGTTTCCAATCAGGCTGCCGCAAACATAGGTATAGGTAACAATATGACATCTGAATCTCTTCGAAGATCAGTCAACCCTGTTAGGCATTTTTCCTAACCAAACTCAGACAAGCCTCAAACTTTTTTACCACAACTGTGGTGGTATGAGAGGCAAGCTAAGTAAATTATACCTTGACGCCAAATCATGCCATTTTAATTTACTCGCCATCACGGAAACTTGGCTTAATGCCTCTCATAAAAATGAGGAGATTCTTGATAGTACTTGGACCATTTACAGAAGCGACCGTGATTATTGTTCTACGGGTCAGTCGCGAGGAGGTGGTGTCTTACTTGCTGTTAGCAACACATTTTCAAGTGAGCTCGTTGATACCACCCCAAATGCTTTTTTCCAATGTATAATTGTTCGGATCTCCTCTAATAACAACTCAATTTACATCGCTGTTGTCTACATCCCCCCTAGATCTGAAGAATCCATCTACAGCAATTTTTGTGACACAATATCTTCATTAGCGACATCACTTAGCGAAAAAGATAAAATAATAGTTTTGGGTGATTTCAATCGTCCGAATCTTTGCTTTGTTCCGGATGAAAATGATTCTTACCTTCTTCCCGTAAACCTGGTAGACACCAACGATTTCAATTTTGCGAGTGCCTTTTATGGTAATGATTTACAGCAGGTTTCCCATATCCCCAACCAAAATGGAAATTGGTTAGATCTAGTCTTCACGAATGCTTATGACGAAGTAGTGGTTAGTCCAACTAATGACGCTGAGCATCTTTTTTGCAACAGTATACACCATACAGCACTGTCAGTAGAACTTTCCACTTCTAATTCCACCTACTTAAAAACTTACAATAATTCAATTGTATGTGACTTCTGTAATGCTGATTATGAAAGCATTAAACACGTTCTTGATACTATTGATTGGACGAATATTCTTTCAACTCAGGATCTTGGGATAGCCATTTCCTCTTTTTACAATAAAATTTTTGACGCCGTTGAAAGATATGTACCAAAGATAAAAAAAAAAATAAATTGTCTGAGCCATGGCTTGATAGAGACCTTAGGCATTTGCGAAATCGTAGAAACAAACTATATAAGCGGATTAGAGAAAATACTGACGTTAGTTCTGCTATTCAGGAAGAGTATAATCAAGTCGCTAAGCAATTTTCAGCAAAGTCTCGTGAGGCTTATGATACTTACATTAGGTCAACCGGCGAAAATATAGTCCGTGACCCGAAAAAATTCTTCGATTTTGTTAATGTGAAGCGAAAAACTACTGGCTATCCATCGTCAATGTTTCTGAATAACACAACGTCTTCTTCCCCTAAAGAGATATGTGACCTATTCGCAGATAGTTTCCAAAAAGTTTTTAGTGCACCAGACCTAACAAACTCACACCTTTCTTCCTCCGATTCAACTCCAACGGCTTTTGTCAACCATTTAGAAATCTCCCGCGATGAAATACGTAAAACTATTTTGGAACTCAACTGCAACAAAGGTCCTGGGCCCGATCTTTTTATACAATTGTGTAGAGCAGCTTATAACTCCTTTGCATATTTTTTTTAATAGATCACTTTCGTCAGGAGTTTTTCCATCCAGTTGGAAGCTTTCTTATGTCACACCCATATTCAAGAATGGCGATCGACGCTGTATTGAAAATTATAGAGGCATTGCCATTTTGTCTTCGATTCCGAAACTTTTCGAAAAGATAGTATACGACAAATTGTCTCCGCTAGTTGATTCCCGTCTGAACGAGCAACAACATGGCTTTAGAAAAGGTCGCTCAACTACCACGAATTTGACAATCCTAATCTCAGACGTGCTATGCAAAATGGAAAAAGGTTACCAAATTGACGCAGTCTACACAGACTTCAGTAAGGCATTTGACAGAGTTGACCATTCTACCTTAATTCTCAAGCTACAGAAATTCGGTATTACCGGGTCTCTACTCAGCTGGCTGACTTCCTATCTTTGCGATCGAACACAATGTGTAAAATTTCAGGGATTTTTATCGAAAAACGTTAGTGCTACCTCTGGTGTACCCCAAGGTAGCCATCTTGGTCCACTTCTCTTCAATATATTTATTTCCGACCTATCTGACGTCCTAGCAGGCATACCTCATTTACTCTATGCAGACGACCTCAAACTTTATCTGACCATTGAATCCAAATTGGATGCCCTCTTTCTCCAATCCAAACTTGATTCCCTTGATCATTGGTGCAATGTAAACAAGCTCTCTCTCAACATTAATAAATGCCAGGTTATTAGTTTTTCCAGAAAATGCACGGTCACACACAATACGTACTTCCTCGGTAATAATGTACTAACTCGAGTTGATAACATTGTTGACCTCGGTGTTATCTTAGATGAAAAACTCCGCCCCACTTTACACTACGATAAAATACTTTCTCGTGCAAACAAACAACTTGGCTTCATCAAAAGACGAGCCAAAGAATTTCGTAGTCTGTGGGTCACAAGATCTTTATACACTTCACTCGTACGTCCTATTCTCGAATACGCTTGCATTAGCTGGAATCCTGCTTTTGAAACCCACAGTGACAGACTCGAGTCAATACAAAAGCAATTTTTACTTTTCGCCTTGCGAGAGCTATACAACCCTTATGACTTTAATAGCCTACCCCCTTATGAGTTTCGACTGGGTCATTTAAACCTATCGACACTAGCCTCCAAAAGAATGGTGATATCGGCCTGCTTCACATTCGACGTCATTAGAGGCGCTATTAATGTAGAATTCTTGAATAATAAAATTTTGATAAATATCCCTGTGAGGAACACCAGGTCCAATCGTTTCCTAAAAGAATATTCTCATTCGACCACATATGGAGCTAATGAGCCAGTAAATAGATGCTGCAGAATATTCAACAGAATAAGCAATTTATATTCCCCTACGATTTCCAAATCATCCTTCAAGTCCTCTCTTTTCCATGCCATCCGTACCCTTAACCTTAAGCTATAGCTTTTAAGTCAATGTTTATTTATTGATTGCTATTTATTGATTTATTTGTTAATTTGTTTGTTTTTTACTTATTTAACTTGTTTGTTTTTATTTTTTCCTTTACTTTACTTAACTTTTCCATTTTTTTATTTTTTTTTATTTTAATTTGATGTCCTTTTTTAATATGTGACTTTGTACCTTGTTTTGGTGAATGAATAAATAATAAATAATAAATAATAATAATAATAATTAGTGGTCCACTATTTAAGCTCAACAAACTGTCCATTATCGAACTGGGAAAACATATACATATGTATATACTCATGCAAGTATGCTAAAAGAAAGGTCAGTTATTCATTTCTTGTTTCAGACCAGAAACGCTGCAAACACACGCACTATTCTCTCAAGACTTTTCCAGCTACCTACAACTTACATATAATTTTTCGGCATAGTGCGATGCAAAAAAAACAGCGGTTTAGCAAGGATGAGAAACACGCTTGCAATTTGTCATTTTAAACCAACAGGAAAAACATTGCACCCGATGAACTCAAATAGTTTATCTCTCAGCCAGTGTCCAGCACTGGTATGAAAGAAGACAAATTAGAAAATCTAAATAAAACCATTCCGGCAATAATGGTGAAAAAAATTATTTGGATTGTGATATTAAAAATAACATGCAACATGAAATAAAAACGGGACGTGGTGAATACACAATGAAAAAAAATTGCAGAAAAAGTTGTTTTTCAAAAATTTGACATTATGTATCGCTTCAGCTTCCTATTTAAAGCAATATTGTTTAGGACACTTTTTATACTTCCCTACAGATTGTTGTACAACGAATTGAAGGAAGTCTAAAATTGTGAGCAGGTCCCGTGCCATAACTATGTCTCGTCATTCATAATGGTCCGGAAGATATTTTTTTGTATACTAATTTCCAAATAGTCTCTATCCTCTCTAGGATAATATTTTGTGGTAAAGACATTTTTTAACTAAACGTTGGTGCTGAGTTTATAGTGAAGCTAAATTTTGACATGTCCCCATTATCTGTTCACTCGTTCAAAAAGCAGAGACACTGCTCATTTCTGACAGATCAAATGTCAAGAATCTCAATTTTCGATCGATTTCCTTATTGGAAAGACAATTGCACAACTCAACTTTCAAATTCAAATACCAAATGAAACTTTTTAGCTTGAAAGAATGAACTGCATATACTAAATTGGCGTGAAATGATTGGAGACATGTGTCAATATTATCTGCATTTTCAAAGCGAAAGCATTTTCCAAGCAATTTTTCACGCTAAAAACTGAGTACAGTTCTTGCTTATTCTTAAGCTAAATTTTCGCCGAAATAAATTTCACGTGAAATTTTGTATGAAAATTTCAAGTGAAATCAAAGACAGTACTATGCTTAATGGTATCAATTTGACTAATTAGGGCTCTTACATCTAAAATATGGACAGCTTTGACCGCCTTGCTAAGTGGTAACCTCACGACTCGAATTTAATACTTTACAGGTTATAGCGGGATGAATGGAATCATAAAAAAACAGGTCTAGATATTTAGTTTTTTCAACTCTTTCAAGCATCGTGCTTTATCTATATTAATTTTGAGTTTGTTACCAAGATGGCAAATGTAGTACTTTTATCTAATTTGTTTTGATCTTAACTAAAGGTTGTTTAGACTTTGTGCATACAACACGCAAAGGGTTCTTCCTCAAAATGAGCCCATACCACAGGGCTCATTTTGAAGAAGACTACTACTGTTTACATTTTTACATCTCTAAGCTTTTCTTTAAGCTGAGTACAGATGAAGGGATTGGATGTGCGATTTTAACTCAGTTATTCATCTCTGATAACTATCTCTCACAATATGTCTATCAAGACGTTGTGATCGACTGTTTCGAAAGTATTCTTGAGGTCGATAAATATTGCAGCGACGTAAAAACTTTTATCTATTTGAGAATCAATGTAATGCTGAACATCAATTGAAGCTGCACTGGTGGCATCTTCAGCTACGAACCCAAATTGCCTTTGATCGAATCCCACAGTTTGTAATCTATTTTATCCTATTATTACTTACTATGCTTACTACCGAAACCGGCGTTTAGTTGTTGGGGTCATCAATATAGCCTCTTTTGTGAATAAATATAAATTAGGGTGCTTTTCACTGCAACAAAAAAAGTCCCGTTTTCCAAATGAATTCTCAAAATGAGCTGAGGCGCAATAATATGTTCTATGATATTTAGGTAATCTACCACGACTAACTCTCAAGAAGCCAATTTTAGAGGTCATATTTTTGACCACTTTTTTCATCCACTGGGGCCGCATATCGTCAATGACACGAGTTATGTTGGCTTCTTAAGGCTGATTGTCGGTGGTTTTTCAGTCTATATCAACAACTTCACGTATCCCCAAAAGAAGTAATCCGGCGGAGTAAAATCGCATGATCTCGGTGGCCAAATGACGAGTCCATATTTCGAGATTATTCGAATTTTTTTTTCAATATGTCGATAACTGCGGCTGCTGTGTGGCACGTAGCGCCGTCTTCTTGAAACTACTTCTCACATCTATGTGATGTAAATTCAAGAACAAAAATTGGTTTATCATCAATTTGTACTGGTCGTCATTGACAATAAGAAGAAATATGGTTCTCTGATGCCACCAGCATGCAGTCAGGGGCGGATTTCCCACTAGGCCCGGGCCTAGCGCGGCAAATTTCGGGGGCGGCAAATTGTCGATTTTTTTTGGGCGGCCACTTTTCGATTTTTTTTGGGGCGGCAGTTTTTTTTCTGTCGTATATCTGAGTTGAATGAGCCTAACACCTCAAGCCAACCGAATTCTCTAAAAAAAAATCAATGCAGGCAAAAATTGACCTGTGATGATTTTTTTCGCGCCTTAAAAAGTTTGACTTATAATAAATATCGAAATGCGATCACGGCAAAGGACCAAAGAAACTCAAAAATACCTAAAAAGTACCTAGAAAGTATCTGAAAATACCTTAAAAGAGCCTAAAAAGATCCTAAAAAGAACCCAAATAATACCTCTTCAATTTAGGAAAAGCTTATGAGAGGTAAATATTTGCGTGCATTGATTTTTCAGAGAATTTTTTTTTTATTATTATAGTACAGGGTATATCAACTACATTCGAATCTCTTTATTTTTAACGTGTTTTTTAAATTGTACTTCATTACTGAAATTAATTTCTACAAAAAAATTGTCTATAAAATTAAATCTAGAACATCATAGGTCAAAATATTTCGGGTTTATTTTTAACTAATAACATATCGAACATTAATTTTCAGTAGTCGAGTTCATAGTTGATATCCATTCAAGTGCGGAGGCAAATTTTGAACGGAATAGTAAACTTACTTATAAAAATATGAGCGAAGACGTTGGAAATATATGCGATGTAAAGGTGTATACGGATTTGGACTGTTAAAAATTGGTATTTTTGGATTCTTTTTTTTTAGGTACTTATAGGTTCTTTACCGTGTGTGTATTTTAGTCATTATTTGCGCAATAATAGGGAATTTTCACGAACAAACCGGTGCCGGTTTTGCTCTGATTTTCCTTTTTTGTGAGCTCGCGCTCAACGACAACAGCGAAGTATTCTAGGAAATAGAAAAAAAATCGCGTATTGTTACATATAATATAATTCACGAAAAGGGCGGCAAATATTTCTGAGGCCTAGGGCGGCGAAATGGTAAAATCCGCCCCTGCATGCAGTGCGCTTCATACAGTGCATTTTTGTGAAATCAACGATATTGCCATGACGTGATGGGGCTTTACCTGATACTGGACGTGGTAATTCCACCTATTGACGCAGCCATCGAGCCAGAAATGAGCCTCGTCACTGAACGAAATTTCTCCATGAAACAGTTAATTTTCGGCTCATTTTGTACACGTGCGAGACGTCCGACGGTCCCACGGCTTTGATTCTTGCACTAATTGTATCTTGTAAGATTTTATATCCAGATACTTTCGCAAAATATTCCAGAAAGTGGAAGTGGCTGTGAAAAGTCGTAATCTCATGGCGAATAGTAAATACTGATGAACGATTTTGCGGGCCATAAAGTTCAGGAAGTGATCTTTGAATTTGCACAACTGAACTGAACACAACTGATTTTGAATATAAATTTCCACGATTTGTAGCCACTGTGGCGGTGTAAATCTAACCATGGCAATTTATCAGAGCGTGCTACGTAAAATTGACAGTAAGATTCACAGCTGTCATCAGATCATTTGACGGTGGTAAGTTTCTAATTGGGGCAAATGTAAAAAAACTCACTTCTTTGATTTTGTCGAATCCTGTTGCAATATTTTTTGAGATTTTAATAGTTTTAAATACCTTCATCTTCTGAAAGAACAATTTTCGATTTACTTTATTCCTACTGCAACAAGCATTAAGAAAGTGAAATTCTTCATATTTTTTTGTCCCAAGTGAAGAAATAAACTGATTCAAAGTGTAAATTCTGATAATGAAATGTCTGTTGTCTGGATCGTTTCAGTAATTGAAACGCTCCATAGTTTTTTACTGTTACCGTTAGCATTATTACTTTTTTTGAGCACTTTTACTTTTATTGAATTAGCCGAAAGGTGTTTAATTTACTCTACTGCTAGTGAGTTTCATCATTTTGATGAAATGATCTTTTTTTTTTGTTTCAATATTTTTAAAATGTTGTCTGTGACCCAATTGCTATTTTTATTTCGTATTTTTTTGAAGACATTGATTGTGCTTTTTTGTGGAAATGCTTTTTATTTAAATTAACTCTTCTTGTTCAAGTTTCCGATCTACGTTGTTAAGTTTATTACAAACTAAATGTTTGAAACTCTCTTTGTTAAAGACAGTCATTTCAAACAACTTCATTTGACCTTTAGGAGCATATATGTCTTTAGTATGGATGAAATGGTCTGATTCAGGAAGATCGTCTAATTTGATACTGAATTGATATTTATCGAATGCTAAACATGATACTACATGGACGATTAGATTAAAAAGTTCAAATACTATCATCGTTGGTTGTTGTTCATAAATTAACCAAAAACTAACTATTTGGAGAAGAGCTAGATAATAGACGTAGAAATATCACTATTTTTTAGCAGATTAATATTTCTATGATCAATCATGACTAAAATGTTGCATTTACCTTCAAGTCGAAAAGAAAAGACAAGAAAATATAAACACATGACCGCCACTCTGGTTAAATGCCGCAAAAAATAAAATTACATATTCATCAAAGTATTAAATGAATCTTAGAAACTATACAAGCGTGCAATGGAATAGTGACGACCAACTCTTCATTTTCGCAATGCAGAACCTAAGAATGTATTTGAATACAGAAACAGTGAGAGTTATCTGACAAAACCAATTAATATTCCAGGCTCCAAGAAAAATTCACGTGAAAATGTTTCTCAATTCGACTTGGATCTGAGAAAAGAAAATAACATAGAAAATATATCTGAGCATAAAAAAAGAGAGCACGAAACTAATTGGGAATAGTTATGCATTGAATCATGCAGGCTTTATTTTATTTTTCATAAATTTATAGACAAATATATAATTTTCTCCCATTTTTTTCCCCCAAAAACTGTAATTGCTCTTGTTTTTTTCCCTTATGATAGTTATGCGATAACTTAATATTTATTATTTGAAATTAGACTACGAAGTTCAAACACAATTACTATGTCTCGGCTAATACAACTAATTCAAGTAATTGTCGCAAATTTGCTGAAAAAAAACATGAACCAAAAACGATTTGAAGCCGGTAATTTGAAGGAGCTTTTCAGTAGGCTTCAAAACTATAATTTAAACTCAAATACTTCAGTCACCATGCTAATGAATTTTGATTGAAACTAATGCTATGAAATGAAAATAACTTTCAAGAGTAAATATTTCATCTATTGAGTATATTAAAAAACATTGCTTCAGAATAACTTATTACTTTTCTTCTTCTTGAGAATGGTTTGACAATGCAAAAAATTCGAAGTGTGTATTAAACCCACGCTGGGTGCTTTTTTGACGCAAAATATAAACTCCTATTATATCGATTTTAGTGCACATTATTGCATTCAAAACTTTCAAATACCACAAAAACGAAGTATATCCAGCAATTCAGCGATCCAGGAGCAGCCGGATTATTACCGAAACCCGCAACAGACTGTGGAGGGAAGACTTATTCCATTTTACAGCTCTTGGCTAATGCTCTATTCATTTGATTTTTTATTCAAAGCATCCAATATTACTGAAATACGATAGTTGCTATGATTTTATAATGCGATTGTCTGCGCTAAAAAATTATTACTATTTTGAAGCTCAAACACCAATATTTATTAGGCCATTAATAGTGAAAATTGCTCAAGAAAATATAATTTGGTCGAGAAAGAAACAATAACTCCAAGAGCAAAATGCAATATCACGTCATTTATTCTGTTGAATCTCGCAAAGTCAATTGATTCAGATTCCGAGTAATTTCAACTCCATAAATCAGTACCTTCAAACCTACAAACGTTTCCGTCTTGTTTGATCAAGCTTAGATTTGGGTGAGGTGAATGAAATAAATTTCACTAAACTGACGTCAGATTTGAATGGGCTTTAAATATTTGATTTAACTTCATTTTAACTTCTGAAGCCAAAGCTGCAAGTTCAAATAACTGAGATTATGTTTTTGTTTAATTTAGTACATATTAATTTATCGGAGTCACAAAAATCATCAAGCACATTTTTCAGACGAAAATTGAAATTTTGTTTCAATGAATTTCATGTATTCTAAATAACACCAGTGTAAACGCCGTTACATCAATCTCAGCAACACCATCCTCAATAGATAATTTGTGTTTTGTTTTAATGCTGAGATCGCTCACTGAAGAGAGTTTGTTCGCATCAGATGGAATAATGTTGGGTAAAAAAGCTGGAAATTCGCATAGAAATTAATAGTAAAAAAAATGAATCCGTTTTGAACAAGCAAAAGAGTGGAAACGCTCTTTGAAATCATGTGGCAGAGCATGGAAGAGAATGAGGCAATATATCCCTTAAAATGATAAAAAATTTCTAATTGTCTGCAAGCAATCAGTGACGTTAATCTGTATGAAGCAAAGTACAGTTAAAAGAGGAGTCAGTGAGTATCAGTCAGACTATGAGGACCATAGTTGAACACAAACATTTGAGTAATTTCGAATCAATACCGATGCAAAGTTTCATCTACTTCTGGGTAAGTGTTTGTCAGCCTTAAATATGATTTTGATGAAAAGAAATTGCTAAAAGGTCTGTGTGCAAGTATTACACCTGAAATGTATAATGTGCTTTACGTTTGGAATTTGATGTGTTTATTTGTTAGTATTGAAGCAACTAGCCAAATTCAAGTGGACAACACTTCCGAAGCTCGAACTTCTTAATTGGTTATCTACAAGAATATGTTCAATGCAAAGAAAGCGCACCATCATTTTTATGTTTTCAAAGTCTCCAATATATTACTCGTCGTACTGTAATCGAACCCGAAATTCAAGAAACTTGACGTCGATAACAATGTGGAGGAACTGGATCATTTAAATAATATATGTATGAGACTCGTCTTGTTTTATCGCATCTTGGCGTTGATGTTTTTGTTGATGAGGCATAGGTCAGACTTCATTTCGCCAACCCTGGTGCGACAGTTGGTTCATAGTGTACCAGTGCAAATTATTCTATGAAAAAATTCAACCTCCCCGAGGAGATGCTGTGGTGGAAAACGTTTATCTGGGGTCGTCCTCCGTAACACGATTCATTTATTTAACATAATCAAAAATTAAAAATTTAAAGATCTAAAAATCGGGCATCTACCATTAACTTATATGCCAATATTGCTTATTATCCTTCTGCGTATATACAGGGTGATTCTTTATGAGGTTTTCTTTAATCTCATATAAAGTTGAATTCTATTGTAAAAATTTTATTGTGAGTCGAAAGAATAATCTATGACATTTACTTTTCAAAGATTATCTCATTTGAATGTTTACCGCGACTACGCCGTAAAAGATTCATCCTGGGGGTCCAATTTTGGACGACACGTTCCAGCATAGCGACCGGTATCTCGCGAATGACGCGAGTAATGTTGGCTTCCAAAGCGTCGATTGAAGATCGTTATCGCTGAAGACCAGAGACTTCGTATAACCTCATAGAAAATAATCTAAAGGTGCAATATCACACGATCTAGGCGGCCAATTTACTGGTCCAAAACATGAAATCAGGTTCTCACCAAAATGATTTCTCAATAAGTCCATTGATTCTCTTGCTGTATGCGAAAGAGTGCCATCTTGTTGAAATCAAAGTTCACCGATACCACGGGCTTCCATTTCAGGTAGCAAAAAATCCGTTATCATGGTGCGATAGCAGTCACCATTGACGGTTACGCTCTGATCGAACTCATTTTGAAAGAAATATGGACCGATGATTTCACCGGTCCATAAACCACACCAAACTGTGCATTTCTGTGGCTGTAGTGGTAGCTGTTGAAGCTATTTAGGATGTTTATCAGCCCAAATACGGCAGTTCTGCTTATTGACGTATCCCTTGAGCCAAAAATGAGCCTCATCACTGAACGAAATTTCGCGATAAAACAGCGAATTTCCAGTATGTCAGTAAGTTTCAGAGTAAGTCTTTCCATGATGATTTGTCAAACAATACTGAATAAAAATTACATTACAGTTTGACATGATTCACGCGTGGTCTGTCAAAAAAAGCCTATTGAAAATCAAACCTCATAATAAATAACGCTGTACATATATATAAATACATATCTAAGAGGTGCATTATATGTACATATGTTACGTCAGCTTGGTTCCCTGTAAGAGTAGTGCAGCTTAAATACCTAATTTCTTTGAAATACTGAAAAAAAAACACAGTTGTTACTGATCATTTCATGCTCACTTCGATATCTTGAAGAATTCAAGAAACCAGCAACACTTTTCGCACTTACTTCAAGTAAGTATCTAAACAACACACAACCTACATATGTATAAGTAAGAAACTAAACAACGTATACCTCCATGGAATTTGTGGTTAGTAGCACAAAGGCGAGACCGTTCAAACACGTCTGTCTGCTTTCACTCCTTTTCTAATTAGCTAATGTTGGCTAGCCACAAAACGTGACATGATCTCTGCATTAACTAATCAGTTTTATTTGAAAATATTCTTTTGGAGTTTGCCAGTGTCACAGACTGGAGTCGAGTCGTGTGTGGGTGCGTTTAGTATGTATACCAGAATATTCTGTTAATATCCTAAAACCCACACATGTCTCTTTACACTGTGGGACGGGTGCAGAGTTGATAAATATGTACTTAGTTCAGAATATGATGAGCTGCTATGTTCATATAGGCTTGGTTATGGCGGTACACATTGTGGAAAACATAGACTGTACTGAGGTATTTAGGGCGTGAATAATGGCATAGAAACGTGACAAATGATGTTTCATCTGCATTATGTCATTTAATAATGACGAAGCATTACGGGTTGGCGAGAAAAACGTGCGTGCTATACGACTTGTAATTATATTTGCTGAGCAGATTCACTGTGTAATTTTATAACATATGAAATATATCCTGGCACTAATGCTATTTGGACACGGTGCAGATAATTTCAAATCAATTAATCGGTAACCGTATTTTTGCGTCATTTAGTGGTACGGACAGCCATGTAAGTTCAGTTGTTATATAATTATACTTCTGATGAACGAGTGTCTAGTAAAATCGGATATTATTCACTTGAAATATTATACGCATTAATCTGCTACAGTAACATTTTTTTCCAAAGAATCAATAATGTGCAATACTTGCCAGGTGTACCAGGTCACATACCTAAAAAGAAAAAAAAAACTTAAATTAATAATAAAGTTTATTGACTGCCAGTAGTTGCATTTTTGTAATTATGTATATTATGTTACATATTAATGAATACAAGTCGAAAAGCATTGCCCGCGACCGAACAGCAGAAGCGTAGAGAAGATATAATTTGCAAAAATATGAAATTATGTATGTAAATAATTTCTAAAAAAATCTTTGATCATATTTGCATACTAAAAGTTTTAATCTCGTCATTTTTTCAAACATTTTTCGAAAAAGTTTTGCCGCAATTACATACTTCTACAATCATTCACAGATAACATTACAACTTGTTCAAGATGGCGAAACTGGATCTTTGTTTTCATTGCACCCACGCATGCCAGCTTCTGTTCATGCTCCAGGAAATCGGAAATCATTTATCTTAAAGAGACCCGTTAACAAAGATTCCCTTCGCACTCGAATTTGTCATTTAAACTTCATTCTGGAAAACGCCATTATCTTGTTATAAATAGAATTCTAAAAGCATAGCTCGCCTCGATCCTTTTCACTAGATAAGTGTAATTAATAGCGTCGCATACAAAAATGATAAGTCATAAGGACGATAGAACAAAAGCAAAATTCTACAACAATTCCTCTCGTACAGAATATTGTATAGCGGGCGTGCAAGCAAAAAACAGTGAACATCGAGAGCGAGGTTAAATGGAACACTTTGACCTTAACGTGGCAATGGTGATGTCATCAACGGTATTACGTGATTAATGGTAATAACTTGTATCTTCTTCATAGCTCTCGTTTATCCCACCCGACCCAGTCAGCCTTGACGACTTTGAAGCAAAAGAAACAGAAAACTAAGAAGAGTCACAGACAAAACAAACAACGCAAGAGAAACTCCTTCTAATTATGCTCGGAGCTATGTCGACGAAGCTTTTGTCTTTTTCGTTTCCTTGACTTTCAGATTTACTCTGTCAAGAACAAAAATATTCATTTATTCTGTCAATACCGGGAAAAGAGACTGGTTTTATGTTTCAGCGAATCGAAAACTTTTCGATATTTTGTTTGAAATAACGTGACTCTTTTTAAATTGTGTATAGAAGTAGAACATGTAGTAGCCATCAGCGATCAAAGCATGAAACAATACTTTGACAAAGCTATGAATACAGTGTTCACGCAATGAAATGTCGTTAAGCAGCGCGTCTAATGATAAGGTGAGGAAGCTCTATCACAGTATTTACATACAAACACAACCTAGCCAAAATGTTCATTCATTCTATTAAACATTTTCTGCTGTAAGCACAAAAAGCCATTGGATTCAGCATTTTTACTAGTACAGAGACAAGTGCTTACTTTTAGATGCAATAATAGCCAGGTCTTCATCTCTATTCAAATTGAGAGTAATATTTTTGCAGAACATCATCATTTTTGTTGTCAGTCTATGTGTACAAATCCACAGCTCTTGTCCTCCCAAATTCGCTAATGTTCCTTAAGCGAGCTACGGTGGAAATCGACTAGTCCGCTGATTACTTACGATCAGTCCCGGATTAACTAATCAGAGTCATTTAATGAAGGCAATCGACATCTTCATTACGAAATTTTCATCCAATTCGGTAGGCCTGCGACAGAAGACCTACCCTCTCGATTTCGTTAGTTCGTTGACGGAAATCAATTATTGGTTTGTCATTAAGCTGATTGATTACCTTCAAATACAAGACATTGAGTAAGCTAATCAAGCCCATACCATTATCGACACGGAGGAACAAATTAAAGCCTTGCGTTTTAAAAAATTAAGATGAGGTGAATACAGGGTTGCGAAGCAGTCTTCGTGATTCGCTGTTGAGTGACTCAATTTTGATACAATAATTATAAGTTTTCGAAGCTATCTTACCCTAAAAGTTTTCTTAAGAGTAGATTATCTTGGAGAGGGTGTTTTTCAAAATGTTCGATTACTTGCTTTTTAAGGCTGTTAAGCATAAATAAATCGATCAGGATTAGAAAGTTTTCAAATAAAAACTCGTGCATTATAGTACTAAGTGTATAGTCAATGCAATTTGTATTAATAGATACTTGCATATTTTTTAAGCCCGGTAAGACAGAAACCAGTATAATTTCGAGATTATTTATGATTTGCGTGCTTAGGATGAAGTGAAAAGAATATGAATAAGAAAATCTAACAATGTAAAAAGGATTGGCAATATGTTTTTCTCCCAGATGGCTGATTGTTGTAGTTCTTGTAATGTGGCAAAGTTAAACGTCAGTAAAATTTTTTATTTTCCGGGGAAGTCAGGGTTTCAATGAATTGAATTCAGAAGTTAAATCTAGCTTAGCTCGCTGCCGCGTGTTGCACCTTGGGTAACGCTGAATGATCTAAAAGCTTTTGGTACAAATTGAAATGCTGAACGGCATTAACGATTCTGATCCCACTCTTGATTTGATGCACTGTCAGGGTAGTCTCTCCTGGTACGACCTGTTAATTTAATAATCAAATCAAAAAATTCCTTTTCACTTGATTCCAATAATGAAAATTCTAACACAAATGTTTCAGCCACATTACTTGGCCACCCTTAAAATTTTAATTGCAACCATCCGATTTATTTGAAAATTTTTTAAGCTCAAACTTTTGTTGTAACTTTTACTATAAGATCATTATCATTTGAAAATTTAAAGGTATTTTTTCATAGTAAAGTTGACAAATATTTTCATAGCTGACTAAAATTCTAGTAAATTTGGCTTACAATGAGGTCTTTTAAAAGTGTGAATATAATCTGATGATTATATCGAAAGTTATATGACATAAAGCATTTATTTATTTTGAGCGATTTTTGACGATGACATCACCACCACAGGGTTCCTAGCAGATTCCTTAAACCTTTATCCGACCTATTTCTATACTGCAAATTTCGACTAGATTTGATCAACGGGTCGTAACTTCCCGTGAACACAAATTCTGGGAACTCAAAATATAAGTAATTCAGTCAAAGTTTACCGTTGTTGTTCTTATTTTGACTGTGCTGTGTTGACTGTGTAGACCAGGAGTGGGCAAACGGTCGATCGCGTTCAACCGGTCGATCGTAAACAGTTCGACAGTCGATCACAGACATTTTTAATAATTTACTAGGTTAATTTCAAATGTGAGCTAAAAATTTAGTAGACGATTTATTCAGTACATTTTGGAATGGGCCTTTGGAATCGGATAGTCCACGCAGTTTCAGTTCACAAAAAAGCTCGCAGAGCCTTGGTGGCGGAGAAGCCAAAGGAAAAATCCAAAATAGCTATGCTCTCGATTTGTGCAATTAATAGATTTATATCATTGTAGTAAAACTGCTTCACTAAATCTCGTATACGTATAGTGCTCCTTATGTTTGCTTCATTTTCTTAAATCTCTCTGTTCTAAAGTACACACTTTATATTTTTGCTTCCCACTATACACCTTGCCTGCATTTGCATTCGTCTCCCTGCTACCGAGGTAGTAAATTGGCGTTAATCTCAATTTTAGATAAAATAAAATTTTAAATTAAAATCTTTTCACGCCAATTGAGTTTGTGCAGCTCATTCTTTCGAGCTAAAAAGTGACATTTGGAGTTTGAATTTGAAAATTGAATTGTGTAAATGTCTTTTATAAAAAAATCTTTTAATAAAAAAATCGTTCGAAAATTGAAATTCTTGACATCTTATCCGTCAGAAATGATAAGTGTCCCCGCTTTTCTCCATTTTCAAAATTTTCGCTCGAAAGAATGATCAGATAATGGAGACATGTCAAAATTTAGCTTCACGATTAACTCAGTACTAGCCTAAAGAATGAACTACACATACTAAATTGGCGTGAAATGATTGGAGGATTGCCAAAGCTATCTGCATTGTCAAAGCGAAACCATCTTCCAAGCAATTCTTCACGCTTAAAAGTGAGTACTACTCTATCTTATTTTCAAGCTAAATTTTCGCCGAAATAAATTTCACGTGAAAATTTGCATGAAAGTTTAACGTGAAATCGAAAACAGTCCTAAGCTTTAGATAGCTTAGCTGAGGAAGCTTTTTACAAAGATTTCTAAATCTTTTGCCTGAAATTGTTGCATTTTTGGACACATTGGGAGAAAAACATGAACAATTGGAAGATCCAGTATGGGTAAGTATGGCTTACGGATTTTATGGGCTGTTAGAGCTCGCTTAGTTTACAATTACAAGGAAAAAGGACTTGTTGAGTTCGGTAAATGTTTTTTAAGTAAAGTTAAATCCCTTTGCTTCACAACTAAAAGAGGAAAATTTTTTAAATATTTTCCATCTTTAGAAAAACATATTAAACTTACTGGTGAATGTAAAATGCAAAAGCTGAAAGACATCCTTCAGTTCGCGAAAATGTCCGGGGCCTTCGATGGCCGCTTGGACTGATTTTTTTCTCCTGGCCCATTTATCTGGTATCACTATGGACCAATAGGTCTATTCGTGGCCTTGTGCCAACCGGTACAGCCTACCCGAATCTACTGGTGCATGTAATATTGAAATGCTTTGTCCTGAACTGAAAAATTTTAAACAAGAATTCGAGAGACGATTTGCAAATCTCAATAACCTTCAACCGATTTTTGAATTTATTTCATTTCCTTTTAGAGAATCCGATAACGAGGATATTTCATTAAATCTAGCTAGAGTTAGAAATTTCAACAATAGCACGCGCAAATGAAAATTATTTTTGGTTTTTATCACCATAAAAAATATCCATTATTGAGATTTGGTGGCGATGAGGATATTTGCATTTTTTTGTTTCCATTTGTCTATGTGAAGCAACGTTTTCTCAAATGAAAAACATCGAATCGCAGCTTAGGAGTTCCCTGACTGATGACCACTTAATGGCATCCATTCCATTGTGCATCAGTGCTTACAAGCCTAACTCTACAATACTTTTTGATGAAATGGAGAGTCCGCATATACATGATAAATTAATCCAAAATATTTATTAATAAAGTACATTGCACAAAGTAGTAATACAATGTGTTTAATATATTGATATCAATAAAGACCTTAATTAAATTTTTATTTGTTTTTGATTTAACCCATTCTTCAAAGTCGATCACGTATAAATTAAAAAAATTAATGTCGATCATACCAGTATTAGGTTTGCCCACCCTTGGTGTAGACAAAGCATCCGATTTATAATCTGTTTACATTCTTTTTTAAAGCAAAGTGGACATTTTCAGGACATCCGATGATTTGAAGGTTGCTGTAGTCATAAGTTCGCTAAAAATTCTATATTTATAAACATAAGCGCATCCTACAAATATCATAATAATCTGATAACTCTTTCGGGAGCTATTGCAATTTGAAACTTTGACAATTATCTTTATGTGTTATTAGGCATGTAGCGCACGAAGAATTCCGACAATTACTAAAATTTTATCATATCTATGTTTAAGATACGTTGAGAATTCATTTTGTTGGCAGAATAATACGGGTACGTAAATATCACTTGAATCTCGGTCGCTATAGATAGCAAAAATTTAATGAAACTTGAACTTTTTCCACACATGCATACATCAATAAATCCTGAAAATTTCAGCTCAACCGGATGAAACTATCACGAGCATATAGTAGTTTTTTTTCGGTTTTTTTTTTCATAAAACTTTAATTTACGCAATTGAAATAAATTATTGCTGTCGATTTTGTTTCTTGTACCTGATAGGAAAGAGAACGATTCTGAACATCGTCACATGCGAGACAGACACCGACATTTAATACACATTGGCATATGTACGTACGAACACGCATCTCAACGTTGGAACACATAATGACCTTTGAAGGATTCTCAAATACATGCCGATTGAAGCAGCTAGCAAAACTAGGTGGCATTGTGCACTAAAATTACAATCTTGCTATCAAAGTTTAGATTGTTTGCTTTGTTTTCAGCGAACTTAATACAAACACGTTTGAAAATGTTCGAGAAAAATAATCTCTGAACTAAATCATTATCTAAACCAACACAGGTCAAGTGAGCATGTAATTGTCGACTATTGCTTTCGAATTTTTACACACAAATGCATCAATGTATTCAGAAAGCTCTCGGCACCATGCAACTACAAAATTATTCGCACACAACCTCTCATTATGTATTGTTCTTCAAGTTTTAGCCAGATCCTTTTTGCTATTTTTTTTCATTCGGAAGTGATGTATAAGTGATGTATAAGTCATTGTGAATTACATGAGAGTAATATTATTAGACCGCACTGTACTTGATTTTAAGTATTAGTCTGATAAGAGAACTGTCATAAAACAAGTTACTCAAGTTATGAAAAAACAAGTTACTTAACGCAACATGGCGCAGCCGGTCGACTGATAGGAGCAAAATAGTAAAAACAGCAAAACCAGTGGTGAAATGGTGAAATAGTTAAATACAGTAAAAAAAGTTAAATTCACGAAAAGTGAAAACATATAAAGAGTGTTAAAGATAATGAAAGTGGGTGATCAATAAAAAAAATATGGATTATAAAAAACCCGCATGCCTAGTACTGACAGGCAACATCAGCGCAGAGTGGCGAAAGTTTAAACAGCTTTTCGATTTTTTTTTGAAAGAACCTGCTAAATATATTTCACAAACTAGAACGAACGCTTTTTTCCTCAATTTCCTATCTTGGTGTATATCAAATTCTTAGGAAATTGCAACGTCAACCGTTCTTCGCTGAAAAGAACTCTCAAGTCGAGCGCCACTAACAACTATACTATCAACTTTGTAATAATTTTCATGCCCCCAAGGACTAAAAATACTGAAGTGTTAAATTGTTTATGATTGTTTCGGTTCAAGACTCGCTTGAGTCGGTCTGCAGAAAGTATCGTGCTCCGTTCACCGTTCAAGTCGTATTTGAGCAGTAGGAAGCGGTCGGACTAGAACGATAGATATCTAACTTCGCAACATTACTATTAGATTTGCAGTGCTAACAGAGTGAGTGAGTGAGTCCTTTCAACGACGGTTCAACTTCTATCTCGAGCGAACCTACATCAGTTTAGCTTTTCACTAACATACCGCTCGAACCCGAGTAGAGAATGGTGAAAACTTTTCCGGAAGTTTTTCATAAGTTCGATTTCTCTTCTTTCGGTTTTCGAGGGTTCGGTTTTAGCCGGTCTATCCGCAATAGATCGATATTTTCGGAAATATCTTTAATGCACTTGGAATGCCTCGAGAGAGATTTCGCGTTATGTGCAAACTTTTCGATACGAACCCCGACGGATATGGCAAATCGAATTTTTGTCGAAAAAGACTTTTCGATTTGTTCCTCATGAAGTCGAATTTATATGAGGACGTGTGTGGTCTTGAGTCACGTACATTTTAGTTTGGTGGTAGATCTAGACTCATTGCAAATTAAATCTGATGAGACAAAATAGAATAAATTTACATTAGTATAGGAAAGTTGCAGAGTCAAACAGATGTGAACTTTACCATTAGTTTGGCCAAATGAATTTATTGTAACCATACTTTGTCATTAAATTGTACTGGCTAAGAATTTTTGTTCACTAATGTCTTTTTGTGTTGACGTGGTATAAGTAGTTGCACATCTTTGGACTCGGTGAATTTCTATTAGTAATTTGCGACCCATTTTGCTTAAGCTGAAGTTAATTATCCTTAAAAACCAAATGCGAAATTGTTTTCTTGAATATACTTGAAAATGTCCAAGCTTTCAGGTTTTAAATAAAACTCAAGGAGCTAAAATACCATGTGATATTTTCTCTTCAAGGCACTTTCAGGGTACTTTCAAAATAATTGATCACTTATTGACTTATTTGGGTAATTAAAGGAGAACTATTTAATTCTAAAATTCTTTAACAAACCACGATTTACGTCGGTTCTAGGCATTTTCCTGGAATCTGCCTCATCAGTGGTAGAGCAACTAGAAATGTATTAGAAGAGTTGCGGAAATTTAGGTTTTCTTTTTTCTTTACCCAGCTCGATATTCTTAGCATTTCTCTGGCCACCTGTCATAAAGCAATACACCATCGAGAGCAAGAGCAACTTTGGCATCTCTTTCAAATAATTTGATCTGCTGGAATTTTTCTTCCCTTGTACATGCTCAATATCTGATTCCTTACAAAATATTTAGCAGTGAAGTCAAGTGAAGTCAGCTCTTGAGTTTATCTTTATTTGCTTATTGGAGAAAGTCATTGCAAACGGCATACTTTTTGAATATGGATGGCTTTTGACTTTATATTTGGGCTAGATATCAAAGCTTTCTCGAAGTTGTTGTAATATTTTGCGAATCTAAGAAATATGCCTATTTTATGATTAGCAAAGTCTTCTTTAGGGACTTCAACTTTGAAAAGACGTTCTTTGCGTGTAACATGTAGTCCTTTTATTTCCTGCTTATCACAATCGAACGAATGTTTTAGATCGTAGGCAGGGATGTCGTTTAGGATGCCGGTACAACCTTTTTAAATGGTTTCTGCATTTAAAAAACGTTTTGCATCAACAAATGCTTTTTTCCCAAAAAGTGAAGGTCATACGGTGCCAAATCAGATAGTCACGGTGCGTTTTCAATGGATAAATGAGATTTTTATGAAAACAATCGGTCGCAAGTGTCGATTGATGATCCGGTGCACTATCGAGCAACAAACGCCAACTTCTTTCTGCACAGTATACTGACTAGAGATGTGCTTAACTGATCTTTTTACTGAGCAGTGATCGCAGAGAGCAGTTTGAGCAAAGAGCAGTTTAGAGTAGCAGCTATTCAATCGCAATTGCGATTGCAGTTTCGTGCGTACGAAAAACCGCTCGCTACTTTTGATTGCTCATTGCCAGTGTTTGCTCGTTACCTTCTCATCGCCTTCGATTTGTGCTTGATACAGCAATTTCTAGCCTCAGATTGCAATCGCATTGTATCCTTACAATGTGACTGTATTTTTTCGTGGCGATGGATGCTCATGTTTAGAACAGATGTAGTATGTTTGAGAATACGTTGCCTGCATTAATTCGGCACTTGCTAGCAGAAGAATGTATTGCCAAGTGCTTGGTAAATCGTATAGTAGTTTTGTGGTTTTCAAAATGTCATACGTTGGATGCAAGCAACGTGGTGAAATGTTATTATGCATGTACATTATTATGCAGTATGTAATTTAATTTCGAAAATTTCTTTTTCCTGGCTAATCTAAAACAATCGGTTTTCCACTTTGCCTCACCGAAGCATGAAGTTTGTCGAAAAATTTATTGAGAAATGATAACAAAATGTTTACGTGTATTAAACATGCACCCACTACGGGGCCAATCTCTTCGGTAAGGCTGGACATGATTCACAGCCCCGGTAGGGTTGGAGTGCAGTCACGAGCACCGCCGCAGAAGCCAACTGGCGAACCAAAAAGGATCTCAACATTTTTAGTGCTACTTTCAGTTTTTGGGGCGGATTTGATTTTGACGTATCTTAGAAACTCGGCCGCTTTTTCCCAGATTTGTATGGAAATTTTGCCCGAAACAACTCAGAAAGGTCCCCAAATTTATGCTAGACCAAAAAAAATTTTTTTTTGGAAAATATGGACGTTTTTGCCCAATTTCCCTTATCAAAAATTTTGTCGCCCTTAATATATCACTAATATACTCCCCGACCACTTTCAATCATCGAAAGCGCCATAAAGGCAGTTTTTGCCAAAATATGGCCAAAAAACCCCTTACTCCCCTACAAAACCGAAATTTTTGTATCACAGCAATATGTCTTGGCCCGTTATGTCCGAAACCACTCTAACCCAAAATTGGCCGATTTTGTCCGATTTCAACTACTTTTGCCGTATTTTCGAAACTAGGCCGCTTTTTCCTAAACTTGTATGGAAATTTCGCCCGAAACAACTCAAAAAGGTCCCCGAATTCATGCTAGACAAAAACAAATTTTTGGAATATATGGACGTTTTGCCCAATTTCCCCTATCAAAAATTTTGTCGCCCTTAATATATCACTAATATACTCCCCGACCACTTTCAATCATCGAAAGCGCCATAAAGGCAGTTTTTGCCAAACTATGGCTAAAAAACCCTTACTTCCCTACAAAACCGAAATTTTTGTATCACAGCAATAGGTCTTGGCCCGTTATGTCCCAAACCACTCTAACCAAAAATTGGCCGATTTTGTCCGATTTCAGCTACTTTTGCCCTAAAAACTTTTTGAATAATTGAATAAAATACTTTGCAAGTCCGAAAATACTCGCAAGGGTAGAAAGAAAAGAAACTGAGTAGATGAGCATTTAAAATTTTCTATATTGCAAAAGAGCAATGAGCAGTTGAACAACATGAACAGAAAACAATCAAATCGCTCACTGTTCGCCTCAAAACTTTCTGCTCAGCAAAAGAGCAATGAGCAGTCGAACAACATGAGCAAAACACAACCAAATTGCTCACTGCTCTTCATAAAACTTTCTGCTCTGCAAAAGAGCAGTGAGCAATTGAACAGCATGAGCAGAGAGCAATCGCACTGCTCACTGCTCTTTTCAAAGAACAGTGCGATTAGTAGCAGTGATCGCAGGAGCAGTCCCATCTCTAATACTGACCATATAAGAAAAAAACCGATGCATGAAACGTTTCAAATTGCCAAGGTAGAATAGTACTTCAACAGTTTGGTCTAGTGAAACGTACATTTTGTGGACTTGGTTCTTGGAGTCGGAAAAGTGAACCAAAATTGTCCTCACTTTTGACTTTTCTATGCAAAATATTTTTTTTTTTTCACTTGGCTCATCTAGTGCCTTGTACTCGGTAATCTGGCACTTAATTTCTGAAAAATATTGAAAACACTGTGTTTCATGATTAGTCATAACGCTGTAAAAAAGTAAGTGTCCTTTTCTGGGCTGCTTGATGATTTTCTTCGAATGTTGAATTCTGAGCAATTTTTAGTCTTTAGTCAACTTGTACGGAAAAACCCGTGCGCATACTTTTCGGTTGACAAATCGCTTGGTCAAAATACTATAAATTGATGTTTGAGTTTCATGAATTTCAATGCAGGTATTGGCTGACGTTTGATGAATTCAGGTATAGTTTTGATGGAACCAGCAAAGATCACGGATTTCGATTGGTAATCGTTTATATCCTCACGACCGTTTCAAAACGACGTTTACCACTCATGAGCTCTATCACAAGGTAAGCAATCATTGCTATAGACTTCGTTCATCAATAGAAAGGTTTTGGTAAAAGTTTCAGCAAGTTTAAAAAAATTCTGAATATTGGGTCTTTGTTCGGTGCTCATTTTTGTGCCAATGACACAAACACACTGCCATCTCAGACGCAATAACTCAGACTCCAGTGCAGCAAATGTCATAGCATTAAAACTGAAAGTCGAAAAAGAAAATATTTTTTTACCGCACAAACAGGTAGCATCCCCAAAAAATTTTCTTCTTATGTCGGGCGTTAGAAATGTTAAAAAATAAACTTAAACTTAGTAAAGTAATGTATCAGGAACAGCAATGGTAGAAAACGTCTTGGGGAAAAAAATTTGTATGCTATGAAACACTTTTTGAGACTCATTTTGCACATCTACCGTATCATGTGACTTTTAGATAAACATCTTTGAGCTTCTTAGTTTAATATTGTAGGAGAAAATCAAAAAACGATGCATTCGTCCATTTTTTACTCAAATATTCTTGTCCATGATTTTAGTAGAGAATGCTCTACGCTTCATTATCATATCAATCAGGCATATTTCGCTTTTTCTAGTTTCTACTCAAATTCGAACTATCTGCAGATACAACAAAGATTGATTCAAATCCAGGCGAATGACGAAAATTGTTTTAGCATATATATAAGATAGATTTCGTTTTAAGTGTAATCCCCATGTAGCATGTGTTAACATAGCCTCGACGTTCTACCAAAAATATTTGCGATACGTCTTTTCTCCAGCTTACAGACGAACTATTGTAGACAAAACGAACCGAGCAAACACTGGCTTGTGGTAAATTTCCACTAATCTGCTCATATCATTTTTCCATTCATCCACATTCTCACAGCGTTCGCCTAATTAAAACAATACTCAGACACGATGCGAAACCTCCAGGCAGTAATCCTAGGCAACAGGCAAGAGTCTGCCAACAAAGTTGCTCTTGTGACCTCACTCCTAGAAAACTACTTAGGCGAAAAGTAGACATGAACCTCCTCATTAGCAAGGCAAATATTTACGCATGAGGTAACGAATTCATTAATAAAGTGGCTAATTTTGTGCTCTTCTAGACATTTTCCGTACCCGTAATTAAATCACGCGAATCTGCTCTCTATTATAATTACTTGACTATGGAACACGTGTTTCAATCATAAAACTCAAAATATCGAGTCCTGGCCAATAATTAAAACCCACCACCGTTATTATCGAAATCGGATTCAAAATGATATTGCAGTACAAATGTTTTAATAAGAACTTGAAAACGAAAAAATCTCGCTATAATTGGAAATAAATTCATTTTCCGAGACGTTACGCCCAGTTTGGAGAAAATCTTCTTTCGTTCAATCCACTTTCTGTGATTTTTAAGTATCTCCCCTTAAGAGATCATTTTCCTAATCCCATAAAAATTCCATTAAATTGATAATTTATTATTCGAAATTTTCCATTATCTTTTTGAATTCTTTCTCGTCATTCCTTCATCCTTGCTGGGCTTTTGCCCAGTTTTTTTTTTCGCAGGACATTATGGTGATACACATCGCCGGTGAGCTGTGTGTATAGAACGAAAGTGTATGGTATAAGGGAGTGGTGGATAGATGACGTAGAACGGAAAAACAGTCCTGAAAGGGATCGCATAAGTGACAGGCTGCCATAAAGCTGTTTAATTTCCGGACATTGAGAAAAAATAAATAAATGAGGGTTTCTGGCATTCTGGCTATCAGACTGACAACTAACCACTTCACACCAACTACAAAAGGATATTAGAAATAGAAGGGGGCTTGGTTAGTAGTGCAGGAACTGTGCGCTTGACGGTTAAGGAAGTTTGATTTAGTCAGAACGGAAGCCAAAAGTAGGTTTGCTCTTCCTTTATTTTTTTTTTTTATTTTGAAATTGACGGTTTGTTAGTGCATTGAACTTCTGCAGAAATATTTTTAAAGTTCATGTATGTGTTGCGGACAAGTGAAGTGAAATCTGCTAGCAAGGATGCCCATTTGTTAAACATTTCTTTCCAATTAAGTTTTCCTACGTTGCTACTATTACTTTGTCCTAAATGTAGTTTCATACAGGTTTCCCCAGTTTTCCCTTTTTATGCATCATAGTCGTACCTGAGTAAGCTCTTCAACGGCCACTAGTTGCAGTCAATAGAAATTGCTCCCGTTAATTGAAACGACGACTATTCAGAATGTGCTGCGCTAAGGATTTCATTAGTAGAACCCAGCAACGCATTTAAAATGCTTTCACTCAACGGGGTTTTCCTGCAAGAATTATACATATGCTTTTGAAATGCGAGCGAAAAATTGTTGCAAACAGGTCACCGTGTTGCATTAACCTTGAACTAATATCCACTGAAAGTGCGAAAGTAATATACCGGAAGAAAGTATGGTATTCGTGCTTTGTGGGTTATGAGCACTATGCATATGTGAAACATGGATGCTTAAACCATTTAAATTATAGATTCTTTAATTTTTTAATACCAAAAAACATCACAATGCTACATAAAAAAAAATGTCAACAAACTTACTTAATGAATTAAGCCAGCGCTGGAATTGTGGTAAAAGTATGTAAAAAGTTAAAAATCAAGTCAATCAGATTGCATACACATTCGCTAGAACTGGATACTACCCAACTAAATTTTAAAAAATAAAATAAGTAAATTAAATATTAATAAAATGGAAAAAAGCAAAAGAAAAAGATTATAAATTTAAATAACGAATTCATACAAAAAGCCGGAGAAATTATCGGCAAAAATTTGAACGCTCTAATAATAAAGTCACACAATCGCTGGGCCTTGGATATGACACGCATGATATAAAATCTTAAACAATTTCAAGGTCCTTAAAATATCAGACAGGACTGAAGAATGATCCAAGGAGGAAAGACACAAACGCTATGCGAGATAATTTACATCCATAGCACATCTTGAAACGTTTAACGACATTAAGAAAAATTGTGCAACGTCGCAGAAGGAAAAATGAGCGCCATGAAAAAAAAGTGGTCGACCACCAGTACTTTTCGCAGAAACAAAAAGAAAGATTCGAGCATAGGATGAAAATAAGCCAAGAGTAGGAGCGCGAACACCTAGCGAAAATTTTTAAAGCGCATTGATTTAAAGCGTAGATAAAGCGCTTTTATATTAAATAATTTTGAAGTGCTTTGAAAGCGCTTTGATAGAAGGGAGACCAAAGCAGGTGGCAATTTTCATTTTCATACATATGCATAAAATACATTTTTTTAAGAGTTTCGCGAAAATCGCCATAAATTCCAGGCAATTCCATTTTGTCGATGTATAGTACGCTGTTTTTCGCAACTCTAAGTGATCGTGAAGTTTTCATTAAATGAAGTTTAGTGAAGTGATTGAGTGAAGATAATATAAAATATTATACGTGAAAATAATATATTTTACTACCTCCGTTCGAAGGTAAGTCAAATTTCACACAAAAGTTTGTCCGCAAGTAAGAGACACATTTTTATTGAACAGTATAAAGACTAAGGATCAATGATAGGGTCTGAAGCACATTATAAAAAATTTACATATCAAAAATACACGTAAATGCACAAATTTTCATTAGTTTACTGTAAGTATATCTCGAGTTATTCATAAGAACTCATTTTTCAATCCCCACCCCCAAACACCGATGTAGGAGTTACAAAAATTCCCATTATATTTTTTGTATGAAGAATATATTTAGTTATATATCATATACCCAAAACTTTGTTAAATTAATCATTTTGACGGAGTTAATACTTTTTTTACAATATACATTTGTTTAACAAAGGAGACTTGATCTTTTTCTTCTATTTTTATAATAATAACAAATAGAAATACCAAATTTTTCAAATGAGACTTTTATTTTTTGACAGAGGGAGTAGTATTTTACTTCTGGTGTTCTACATTATACTATATGTCGTCCATTTATTATACGTATTTATTACAACTATAATTTCTTGAAATACATACACAGTATTACTAGAGTGAAGTTTGCAATGTCCCAAAAACATTTTCGAGTAAGCAACAGATACATCTAACGCCACTGTTGTTTACAAATGCAATGCCTAGCTGACGTTCCCATGGAATATGGAATATGTAAAAATTTAGGTATGTTTTTGTCGATGCTCACGTACTTATTGAGCATTTAATACTGTCGTATATTATTCAGAATCTGAAAATGCCAAGCTGAAAGCTGCAAATGAAGACAACGTAAATAAATTTAACGAAATAAAAAAAATTTTATTGCGTCAAAATGAGTGGCTTGCAAGCCACTCGGTTATCCTCGAAGCAATATCCAAAACTGTGCTCCAACCCCAAATCGATCTAAAAATAGGACATGAATAGGGCCGAGAAGAAAATAAAGTATATACCAATTTAAGATTAGATGTTATATAATAAATATGAGCAACAACTTGCTACTATTGGCAAGCTGTTAAGAAAATATATTCCAATGTTGTTAAGCGAGGAATTTCTTTTGCCTGTAAACTGGGACGGTCAACAAAAAAAGATCCCATTGAAGAAGAAAATTTTTTTTCGCAATATATATACGGTAATATAATTTTAATTTACTCATTATGGAAATTAATATTTCTTTAAACAGATTCCATTAAAGGATTCCATGACATTTGAAGAATACTAGAAAGAGATGAGGGTTGGCATTCGAGCACAAAAAAAAAACAAATTCCACAATGGGATACACCTTTAAAAAAAATTCCTGAACTTTCTATGTTTCATTTAAATACAGTTAAATAATTATTATACCAATTTCTTTTCTTTCTTGCTTCTTGCTCGTCTTTTTTTATTTATTTGTGTTTTATTTTATGGTTTTAGTAGGCCTTACCTTTTGTTTAAAAAACTAAAGTCGGTAAGCATTTTATTATCCCTAAAATCAAATTGTATTTTCTTCTTTTCTAGGTTATAGTTTCTTTTTAATATAACAAATAAAAACTTTACTAAACAAATAAAAACCATGATTCAATAATACCATCAAACATCAATAATTCCTGAGAGCGCTTTCCAATTGATTAGGAAAAGCGGTTTGTAATTGCTTAATGAAGGCGCTTTGGATTTGCTGAGGAAAAGCGCTTGTCATTCGCTTGGGAAAACCACTTTATAAGCATTTAAATTAAAGCGAGGCCCATGCGCTTTATACCAATGACATGCAATGTTAAATTTGAGTGAAGCCAAAGCATGTTCAAAGCGGTTTGCTGCTTTGGTCAAGCGCTTGCATATCGGTTATATGGCGCTTTATTTTTCGCTGGGCAGTAACGAAATAAAATAATTTCCCGGAAGCCGCTAAAACAGTGTCGAGGCGAACTGCTTAGCGAACGTTCGATCCACTAACTGGAGGCGACAGCCCTACACAAACACCTCATCAAACCTTTAATTTCCGATAAGTACGAGTACATTCGAGACCGGCTGAACATCTGTCAGAAACTGAAAAACCTTGGAATTGCTGATCACAATGCCCGTGGTCGAACCTGGCGTCCAAACATCCTTTTTACAGATGATTCGTGGATTTAACTGCATCCAATGCCTAATCAACAGAATAGGACAGTAAAAACCAGTGATCTCGCAAATATTCCCGTTATACGGATCCCTAAATTAAAAATCTTGGGAGCTGGCGAAGAAAGCAGTCGCGGAAAATGCCAACTTCATTTTCTTGAGCAAGGAGTGCCTGTTAATGGAGAATATTACAGGGAAAGTATCCTCCCTGTTTTTGCACAATGCCTCAACAATCACCGTCAATTTATGGACAAATAGGAAATAATTATGATGCAAAAGGGAGCAAAGGCACATTCAGCTCTGAAAACGTATGAGACGATTTGTAAGCAATAAATTGATTCCCCTGATTAAAGCTAATTGAAAATGCGTCGGTCGTCCAGATTAAAGGAGAGATCCCAGACCAAAAAATAGACAGGAGCTGATTTGACGTAAACAAGTTGAGTGGGCCGCAACTTCGGTGGAGTGTCTAAGAAATTTATGTGACAGTTTCAGAAAGCAGATTTTAGACTGTATAGAAAACGAAGGAGGACATTCTTCAAACAAATTAGAAATATTGTTACATGTGTACTTTATAACAAAACTATAATATTAAACCAATTTTATACAAGAAATTCTAAGGGCAGAAACTTTTGCGCCACCCTATATATTGTAAGCAACTCTTTACAACCCAATAGAAGAGATATGGAGCAATAATTGGAGATGCAAGGCAAATCTCCGGCTTTAAGGATGGGAAAAATATAAGCATATTTCCAGGAAGAAGGAAATCTACTCGATGAAATATTAATGTTGAAAAAGGCAGATAAAGAAACCCACAGTGTTGAGGACATACATTTAACATGAATATTAGATAAGCCACAAACTTTTAGAGGACTTAAAAAGTTTAGCATTATTTGGGCCTTGAACAAAAAAATTAAACAGTACGTTTAATTGACAACTAATTTTATAATTGATTGTTAAAAGTGTAGTTTTGTGATGACCAGTAGTTTTTTATTTTAATTTGAAAATTGGATAGCTTTTGTAAATAAATTCTTCCTGTCAAATCCCAGTAACTAGAGCAGCTGGTGACAAATGGACTTAAAAGTTTTTTTTTTCTTTCAAAGGTTTCTCGATTCGCCTATTTTCCTCAAACTTATTCCAAATTTTCTGAATTTTGTAATTTTTCGGTGGCATCCGTCAAAATCTTTTCATGCCTCTAACCTCCAATTCAATCATCGGATCGAAACAAAATTAGCCATTGGATCAAAACAGAGTAAACTAGTTCCAATATGAAGCAGTTTTGTCGGTACTAGAACACGAAACAAGCAACGGCTATTTGAATTTCGAATAGCTCTTTCTTATTGCTTGTAAACTGAGAAATGGCATCCTTAAATTATCTTATGCTATATATCTAGTGTGTTGATTGTAGGTTCGTGAGTACAAGAAATGGATATAGTAAAACTTTCAAATCTGCGTATATCCTCTGTCTTCCTTCAAAAATCAGTCTCTCTCTATGTGCTAGAGGTTTTTCAATTGCTGTGTATTGATCAAAATCCCGGTCTGCTCGGCAATTTAATCTCAATCAAAGTCTCATATACTATTAATCCCAACATTACATGCATTTGAAATGATCAGAAAATTGAAAGTTTGACGACTTATATTCACAAGGACACAGGTTAATAGTTACAAGCGTAAGCTTCCAAAGCTTAATGCTGTGTTAACTCTTTCTTAAGCCTGATCAATGAAAATAAATATAGTACGGTAATTCCTTTGTAAAAGTCCAAACAGATTTAAGCATCCGAAAGACAGGAATTTTGAAACGAAACGAATATTAGAATTTACCGTGAATAGATGAGATTTCTGAAATTTGTAAGAAAAACAAAGAAATTAAACATTACATGCTGTGTCTTTGCTTGCGACCAAACATTATTGAAAAATTCAATCTAAACTTTGTACTAGTATATATGTAATAAATTACATACGGTCGGCAAAATGCTTCTTCCTTTACAACTTTATCAAACCCTACACTATTTCCCGTCAACACTATTCAACGTTGTCTCAATTACCTTTAGTTTTTATATCACAACCCCATTTTATTACAGCAAATTGGCCATAAATACCTAAATGAAGGCTTCTGGTTTTTATTTTCTGGTCGGTCTCTGCTACCTTTCTCCATACTCAAAACCCCTTTCCAAATCCGTTTAGTACCGATGAAAACAGACGAAGAAAAATAAGGAATCAACTGAATTTGTATCGAAATCCTACGTCTGTCAAGTCGTAAATGTTAAACCTGACAAAATTCTTTCGTATCCGTCCATTCGAAGCGAATGTATGTAGAAGATTGGAATCCTGAGCCTGAATGTCTTTACGCCATCACAAGACTACGAGTTGGTCATGACAAATTTTGTTTGTGTTTGTAAGTAAATAGTCCTTGAAACGTCAAATCAAGCAATGTACTGGCTGACACAGAGTCTGATTGGAGATGAAACGAGTCTTAACCCTTTGGTGCAGAGAAAAAGTCAACAAAATAATAAAACTACATTTCTGTACTGGTGGATGGCACTTTCAAACATTGTTCCATTGAGCTATAACAAAAAATAAATTTGATCTTTTGCAGTTCAAAGCTCTTCGATTCACCAATAAATTATATGTTTTTGGAGTTTAAAGAGAGAAAAATCTTGAAATAGCACTACTTTAAATGGGTTAAGAGCTATCAGAGCACTAAAATACTGCGATGGATAAAAATTGAGCAATATCCTTAAAAATTTACTGGTATATTTCAGACGATGACGTTAACTTGCTGGAATTCAGGCAATATGGGCCTAAGTTGAAGTTATTTCAAGAAAATATGTTCTTTGACGGGAAAAGACCAAAGGGATTCTTGCTCTCACCGACGAGCTTTGGATGATTTTCGGCCAACTCACATACTTATCTATACATACCGACATAGGATACAAATATTCATGCAAATCCTATTTCCAGTCAGCCCACAGACTATGCATGTTTAAGTACATGATGGTGAACTTTCTCCCGCCCGGTCCAGTCCAGTTTCACAGTCGACATGTTCAAATTTTCGGTTTTCAGCCTTTCAGTATGATATTCGCTATTGCGCCAGGATTTTACGGCTCTAGGGATGAAATTGTTTTTTTTTCTTATAGGCTGCCTGAGCCTTGCTCTTCTCTTCTACACTTAAGCTCAGGGAAAACATAAACAAATTTTGCGGTTTATTGCCTCGAAAAGTCCCTTCATTCAAAACGCAATGAAGTTTACATGGCAAAATGAAATGCCTGTCGGAGCGTACATTATACATGCCACGACCACACTACAATGTTTAGTTCGCTAAATCGTAAATCAGAAAAAGCTTTCGGTATTTTTTTTTTTGGGTGATTGCAAAAAATGTGTTATTTCGGATTGACGTTTAGGATGATGTGCTGAGTTTTAGTTTAAAAGATATTTTGCAATATTTGTTGAACAATATACTTATATATATATATATATATATATATATATATATATATATATATATATATATATATATATATATATATATATATATATATATATATATATATATATATATATATATATATATATATATATATATATAAACCTGCTAACATCTGATCTAGTCACAAGGGAGTCGTCAGCTGGTGATGTAAAATGTATGAAAACGAATTGCTGGCAGTCAATTTTCAGATGTCAGCGGCGATAGTAAAAAGCCAATCATCCAACAAGATGTGAAAAATAAAATTTGAAAAACCTATCTTTTGCGAAAGTATGTTAAAATCAATATTGAAAAACGCACTCTCCATATATATCCCCAGTACAAATTAAAACACAAATCATTGAATATATCCAAAGTACTAAAATGTAGGTAGAACGTTTATGCGAATCAGGGCAGTATTAAACAAAGATTGTATTGTTCCATAGAGATGAGCATCAGCTGGCTGGTTTGCTGAATTTAGCTGTATTTTGAAAAGTTTTTTTTTCGATATTTAGGATAGAAAAGACGTCAAAGAAGTAGTTAAACTCGCGCAGCTAGGCATAGAGAAACGTGGATTTTAATTGTGGAATTTTTGACGAAAAAAACCAAGTGAAGATCACGAAGAACGTTTAACGCAAATTGAAGAAGGAAGAGGAAAAAAAGCATTAGATAAATATAGTCGAGTGTTTCTTCATTCCGTGAAAGTGGTGACGAATTTTTTTGTTATCAAATCAGAGGATAGTTCAAAGCGATTCAGCGGTCAGCGATTCAAAGCGAAGCGGTCAGTGGTTATAGTGCTTTTTGAAAAGGAAAGTGTTACATTTTGCAACTCGACAGTATATCAATAAAAAAAAATCATCAAAAAAATGAAACAAGACTCTAGAAAACCGATTAAGTGTTTGTGGGAAAATTAAATAACATTATGTGGTCCAAATTGAAATCGGATTCAATGAATAATATATACATTCATTTAATTCGTGAATGAAAAAACTTGTTCAGTCTCATTGTTTCACTTTTTGATAACTAAGTTCACTCACAGGATAAAAGAAGAATAAAAATCCCTAGCGCATCAGAACCGCTAGAAACACTAATGTTCGAAGAACAATAGAGCATTTGAGCAAATTTGTAGTGTTTATTCCTACATTAGACTAATACACCCTAAATAATAATAGACCCTAAGCTTACTTTAATTTCGGTGACTAAATCGAAAGTTCAGCGATAGAAAGGTGTTTGGGGTTGCTAGCCAAAAAATACCCAGACCTTAGAAAATTTAAACATTGTTTACTTATTTTCTTTGCAAATGTTCGCGATGTGAATACTTAATGATATCATTTATTGGTATGAAAATAAGAAAAACGGATCGTGCTGGCTGCCCTTTTCTAGCACCGAAGCCAAAAATATGTCACATCTGCCTCACGTTAAAGTCAATCTGATCTGCGAATTTTGTATCGATCTGATTACTGCATTGGAAGTTATAGGGAAACAAAGAAATTTAGGGCTACCATTCGCAAAAGTTTTCAAATTTTCTAGATCGTAATATTTGTTGTTTATTTTCACTACAAGATCACTAGCATATGATAAAATCGCTTACTAAAGATTTGCCGAAAAAAATACAAAAACAACCGTAAATGGCAGCCCTATCATCGTTTTTCCAAATAAATTTCTACTGAATATTTCCTACAATAAGTTTAAATTACCATTTGAGCTGGAAGCTATAAAGCAAAGGGCTTTATTTTCCTCACCGAATTTTCAAAATTTAAGGCACGAAAATTACCATTGCTGGCATCAAATGTTCTTCCAACATTAGTAAAAAGCTGCTGAGGAAAAAATCCAGTGCAGAAAAGTCCAATTAATAGTTAAATTATTAACAAATTAAATGTAAAAAAATGCAACCACCAATTCCTGCAACGGCTAATCGCTGCCCGGATTTGGTAAGTACATTAGTTTTTTTGCATTTTTCAGAAGCATATATTATTCAAACACCTGAAACAGCCAGCGACTTAGACGAGTCAGTGGATCTCTTATCAGACGCTATAATACAAGCAAAAGAGGACAACATGGTCAACAGTTCGATAAAGGAGATTAGGAGCGAGATCCTTACGAATTCCCTAAGTCAATCAATATATTTATACGGAGAGAAAATTAAATCCAGAGAAGAGCAAGAGACACAGGTGATCCTAGACTAAAACAGGAAGCGAATTGGCTAAGCAATACTATCCGCAGTCAAATATGCGAGTTCCAGAACAATAGTAGAAGAACATGTTGCAGAGATGAAAAGCAAACGAATAATTCCACCAAAACACGGATCTCAAGGTCTAAAGTATAATATGACAGGTAAGCAACATCTATAAGATCAACCAACCTGGATGAAGCGAAGAGCCTGGTCAATAGCCTGAACTGACTTAACTCACCTGGAGCTAACCAAATCAGCAACCTCTGCCTAATTTATGCACTAGACAACATACTACAAACTTTAACACACATTCAAGCATGGAAACGAGCTGCCGAAACCCGGTCAAAACCTCATTTTTCCCAAGAAATGGAGGCCGATTAGCAGCAGAGGATCTTAAATCGCCAAGGTAGCAGAACGCATTCTCCTATCTCGATTAAACGAAATAGTGCTCGAAAATAGCATCCTTCTGGGAGAACATTTCCGCTTCAGGCTACTTATCTCTACGAAGCTTGAGCTAACAAGGGTGGTCCAACACATCCGCACAGGGATTTACTATTAAAAACCGACCGGCTAGGTTATGTTTGGCTAGGTTATGCATGCTTTCCATATTCCTGTGCCTCTAATTCAACTTAAAGAATCATTCTTCAGCGGACCATAGAAGCTGGAGTCCCGCAAGGATCACCCTGATCCCCACTCCTGTACAATCTAGACACTGCAGATATACTTAAATTTACCGTCTCCAAAATAGCATTGTTTGCGGATGATACTTGCATCTTATTTACGTGGACATTTTGAAATTTCCGAACTACGATACACGCGAGACCTACCCACATCTCAGAAGAACCACACAATAATGAGGACTATTCGCACTTGAGACAATCTATTAAAGTGGTGAACATGTAGTGAGCGACGGATCGCTCACCAAGAGAAGTGAAGTAAAGGTGCAAGACACTAACTGCAAATAGATCCAGTTCCATGTGTGTTTGATTTCTGATAATTTTAACATCTTCAATTTGTATATATTTAATATAGTTTTTTTGTGTTTTGGTTTGTGGGTTTTTAATTATGATGTACTTTCAAAAAGTAGGATTAAGGTGGTCACGGGTCTGTGAGCTAACGGTTACTTCTCTTTGTAGGTTTTCCTCATATGCTGTTCATGTTTGTTAGCTTCACCTGGCTAGGGCGATGACTCGTATTACAGCCCACCCGCAGCACCGGTGATTAGCTGGCACCTTAGTGTTACGCCAGGGTGATGGGTCAGGTTAGATTTTTTTTAGTTGTCACGGCTCCTTGCATTTTTCCACAGCACACTCCTCCATAGGACGGCACGCGCAAAGGATGGTCCATGAGCTCAGCGATTTCTGTCAGAGGATGAAGAGGTATCTGTTCTTCATTTCATATGACAGTATTCCTCTGTGGCAAGAAGAGAAGGGAAATAACCTCAATTTACTCGGGGCACCTATTCTTTCAAATCTAACAGATCTTTCGGTCATTGATTGAAATGATCATGATGGAGCAGGGCTCTTTGCGTGGTCACTTGAATACAGACATGTTTCATGTATATATTTTTACAAATCTAAATATTTTTTTACTATCAATTACTTTATTTATGAAAGTATCATTTGTAACTAATTGGCGACCGACTTGATTCTAGATGATTGATAATTATATGAGAAGCTAAACAAGCAAACGTATTGTCGACAAAATATCTATGATAATCGCTTTCTTGGTACTTCTATTGAGTGAGCATTGAAAACAACAACAGAACCGTGCCTCAGTGATCTCACTGAAACCAGTAACTTAAGTAAATGCAACAACCTATCAAGTCTGGATCGCTTTTTTTCTACGAATCAGTCAAACCTGATCTAATCTTAAGGCGACATAGCACCTTCAAATGAAAAAAAAATTGTTATTTTCAAAGGCTTGTTTTTAATTGAATAAAAAGACATATCTTAATGAAACTTTTTACACATACTTTATATGTCTTAGAGTACATAAACAAAATTGTTAAAAATGTTTGGTGGCCCCCTGTCGCCTGTTACAATTTTTTGGAAAATACACCAAAAAAACCTGGCGTGCATGATAACTGCCCTCAGGAAAGTCTGAAAGAAAAACAAAAACGGGGTTTTGACCAACATCAAAGCGGCCTTGGAATGAACTAAAAAAAAAATTTGGTTGAAAAATAACAAAACGGCGGCGTTTTTTCGAAAATCGAGCTTTTTTTCCCCCAAAAATCGGCTATAACTAAAAAAGTTTAATGCCGATTTTTTCATCCGTAGTTCATTCTGAGCATTAACATGTGCAGATTAACGTGTTAAAATTTCAAAACGATTGGATAATATTGTTTTTCTTAATCATGCACGCCAACTTGAAAAACGTTGTTTCGAGAAAATCGCGTTTAAAGTTAAAATTCAATATTTTTTGCAATAAATCTTATCGAAAATTAATCTGCGATGCTTGCACCATACAATACATCTTCTTCTTGCTCATACTCCTCCTCTTCTAAAGATTTTTGCTCCATTCGAGCAGTTCTGGCCTCTTTAGATGCCTCAGTTGACTGTTTTTCCGCCTGATTGATTCTTGCAGCATCTCTATTTTCTACATGTTCCAGCGCACATTGGCCAATTGTAATTCCCATGACTTGGATTATTTTCAAGAAAGCCATAAATCCTTCATTAGATGTACATACAGAAATATTTGCAGCCATATTTAGTACGTTTTTCCCACAAAAAGTATGTTTGGGGGCCAAATTCCAAACACAAGAATTATAGCTTTCGTTATTATTCTGCGCAAAATTGCTCAAGCACCGCTTTAATAAATCTTCTGATGATAAGTCATCATAAATAGGCTTTAAAATTTCTTGTACCTCATCATCTAAAGGTGGAGGATGCTTGAAATTGTTTAATGCATTGATGATTTATCTTTGTCTACACTTTGGCTTAATTCGATGTAGCGATATAGCGAAGTGAACGAAAATCATAGAATCAATGATCTTGGGGCGCTTCGCTATATATACTCATAAAATTTTTTTGTTTTAGAATTTCAATTTTATATTATTAAAATCATGTTTTAAAACCTTCATTCTAACATATTCAATCAAAAAACAAAAATCGATTTTTTAAAAATTTGGAGGTGCTACGTTGCCTTAAGTGCAAGAGAGCACCTAATATTACAAGGAAATGGAATGCAAAAATATTTAAGTTTTCTTTACAAGAGGTTCAAAAAATAATCCTATGCAAATTTAAATTTGAAATAGGTTCAATCAAAGTAAATTCTGCGCTTTGATCGATTTCATGCCCTAATGCATACATCAAAAAGATAAGTAGCATACCCACATTAGCACCCACATCTTCGGTTTAAATTCACCGAAACGACGTAGTCACTCCCATTCTCAGAACTTCTCAAAACGTTGATTTCCCTTCAGGTCCTCGAAACTTTTTCGGATCGTATATGTGTGTGCCATTAACTGATAAGTTAACTTATCAAAAAACGCTCTGGAAACATTTCCGAGGACTGAATGAAGGAAATAAGGTCAAGTTTTCGTTACTTTCTCTGATACACCATACGCCTCGGCTCTTCTATTTTTGTGTGTTTTTCTTATCTGTTAGCCGAATGAAAGCCAATAAATTTTCATGAGTTATTTATGATTGTTTGAAAAGAACAAAGCCGATGAGGAAGTGTACGCAAATTAAGCCGGTGAAATACCATTTTATTAAATATACTTATATGGGTGGTTTTCATTAGGATTGACTTATTCTGTTAGGTATTCTGGTTGGATACGAATGCGTTTAATTTTGGGTGTGAATTTTCGCACTCCCGAGCAAATCAAATTTTGAAAAAGTAATAATAATAATAATTGCTGTTAAAGTAATAATAATTGCTGTAAGATGCCAAAACCATTCCATATATTTTTCGGGTGCAATTTGATTCCAAAGTTCAGTGCCAAGCCCAAATTGGCTACACTGTTTTCCAGCCATAGGCACTTTTCAAACTCCAATACAACTGACGAGCTCATATAATCATTAGCAAATGATGCGAGAAAAGCTCAAGTATTTTTCGCTCCCATGCGGAACATATTAGTATAAATGTCGGAAAACAGTTCAAAATTTGAATGAATCCACATCCCGTTCTAGGCTGGATCAGGCCTTGTGAAAGCATGGCTTAGTAGCGAGCTCATCTGGTTTCAAGAGCTATCCGGGCCGATTAATGGTTCTAATTATTTTCGACGAGCGATATGAATGTGTACCAAAAGGATTTTCGCCAAACGGAGAAGAAGCAGCGCCGTTCGTGGCAGCAGCACCAGATGGGTGAGATACATGCATAGAACAGAGAAATTCCTTAAGATTTGCAGTTTAATCTGCCAACCACCAGCTCAATGTCCTTTTTCGACGTCGGCATCGTCGAACGACGACAACAGCATCTATCATGCTTCTGAAATTTTAGCACACACCATTAGGTCAGAATATTAGCAAAATCATATATATCCGTCGGGGCTGGCTCGATGCCTGGCAGATTCGGCTGGTTGAAATCACCTCCCTTTCAGTGGCTCTTATCGGCATCCTACTGATGGTTTCCATTCAGGAGCTTCTTGAATAGTCGCTAGAAATTTATCGGGAAGGAAATAGAAGAAAAGGCATTACAATAGGGTCGTTGGCTCCTTTCACCGTCCTGTGAGCCTGTGAAATCTTGGTCCGGTTTGCGTTGTTGTTGCAGCGCTCCATTCGGTTCGGTTCTCGCAATCATCGAAGTTGTTGCCCTTGTCGATATGGCATGATTTTGAGACGATGTCGTTTTCGAAATCGATTTTCCTTCGCATTGAACATGTCATTCCTAGTTATTATTAATTACGCCGGGACTTGACATGAAGGCATTCATCTATTGAATGCTGGCTGAGATGGACGCAATAAATATTACGTGAAGTCATGATCATGATGGCGAGAATAAGGAAATTATTTCGATTATCGTTTTCATAGTGCTGTTTTCATAGTGTTTATTGATAATAATGGACACCATTCAATTGAATTGCATTAGCAGTGAATATATTAGGTATATGAAAATAGGCATATTGGTTTTTATTGCACGATGTCCGGAACATACGAGTATGAGCAATAAACATGATGAGACCGACTTTTCAATTGTGGATGTCGTTGAACTTTTCGAAACTAGCTGATTTAAAGTTTGTTAAACGAATTAAGCCTTCTCAATGCAATAATAGCAAGTGATAACGAAGAGTAGAGGAGGATGAATTCGATCAAAACTGATTTGTTGAATTTCTATTTTTTTTTTTTTGATAATTTATATTTTTTTCATAGCTGACCCAATTTCCTAGAAAGCCATTCTAAATGTGTCACCCGGGAAATGCCTTCAGCACTCTTTTCATTGCATTAATGCAATGTTCGTGCTTCACATTATCTTAGAATATCACATAATCATCAAACATTACATTCTCACTTAGCTTTGAAAAGGACGAGAAAAAAAATAGATTAATTACTTCAAAAGCTTAGCTAGTATTATCTGCTCCATGCTTCCCTCCTATTTTAGCCCGCCTTTCAGCTAAACATTCCTTTTCTGCTTCTTCTGCATTTCCGAAAACAGTTTCGTCCGCTTCACAAGCTACCCACAAATTCTTTGTCCTTAGAGTACTCTCAGTACACAGTGCAATGTGCCTCTCATGAGTTTTTTTCATACACACTCAGATGAATAGAAAAAGCAAAAAAAGCAATTTTATAATGCATACATGTACCGTTTTTGTGGCAAGGTGACCACGTTAGGTTATACGACCATTTATCACTTTTAATGTCAGCTCCTTTGAAGTAAATGCACACAGTACTGGGCAGCGATAAGGCGAACATTGGCTTCTGGATAAATATTTTTCTTCTCGAGCTACGTTGGTCCAGTGTGAGATGCCTCGAGTACGTTAAACGTAACGTAGGAATTTGAGAATAGTAGAAAGTGAATTTTTTGAAATATGATATTAAAGCTTACAGTTGATTCCGGGCGATTTTTCAGATGTTGCCAAAAGCTCAGTAGTTGACTTTCAATTCACTCCATTGTATTATGTCTGACAATATTAGCTAACATTTTTCTATATTCTCTTAGGCATTGTTTTGACTAGTTGAAGCTCAAAACACGTATCTTTTCTTTTCTATGAATTGTTAATTTAATTTAATCTCTTTCCGGTTGTTTTTCAGTATTTCATTTTTCTAACTGCGCATTTGACCGTTGAAATGAGTTATTAAGAAATAAATAAATTTTTTCGTTGAGCTGTTTTGTTAACAATATCAGATTTGTGAAAGAAGTGGTTAATCACCCCGAATCTGTTACAAGACTATCTATGTTCCTGTAACTCTATTCTATTGGCTTTGTAATATAGTCAGATATAATTATTTATTTATTTTTATTTATAAAATTTTTAATTTCTGCTAGTTTTGTAACTTTTAAACTAATCAAGAGTGCAAAAAACATGATTCTGCAGGGAATGACATCAAAGTTGGAAAAAGTTTTTGATGAGATTATTCTGGATTTGTCATTTCAAAGCAAATATTTTCATTTAAATACCATTTTTCGCAAAAAAAAATCATTGACATGATATTTGTGGTGCAAAAACTAAAGCAAAAAAAAATATCGGAAGCCAATGTTGAGCATGAGCTATTTAAACTTTATGCACCTTTTGCATTCAAATTCATATTTTTACACTTTTACTCACACGATAATAATGCGGAATAGCGTAAAATGTTCAGAGCATATCAATGTACTGTAAACGCCTCCTTAAGTGAATATACTGGACACGGTCTTGTTGGCAAGATTCTATTCGCTTGTTTTGTTAGTGCTTTTTAGCTGGAGAAAAGGTATGTTATGATTTTTTGAAGCTGAGTATATATTTTGTATTTTGATTGTGCATTGCAGGTGATTCATCCCAGCATAAATGATACGGAATATTTTCATGCAAACACCAACCTTAATTTCAACGGCAAAAGTAGTGGTTGTTCCAGTAGTGGAAACTACGAGTATATAGCATAATTAGTTGATCCTAGAGGAAAAACGTCCTTGCATACTCTCTACCAAATCGGATGATAAAGTGGCCAATTGCTAACGCAACTCTGGCTTATTACGTGGAAATATAAAGATCAAACATTTGATTGATCGAAGCTGAATGGAACACCTATACTGCCCTACTAAGCATAAACGTTCTATTAAGGACTTTCGAGATATTCAATTATTTGTGTTTGATTTGTACTGGAGATACAGTGGTGGCCAAATAAAATGCGACACATACACACAAGCGAAATTACCTAGAAAATCGTATTTTTGTGGCCCTTTTAAACCAAATTTACTGGGAAAATCCCATGCGGGGCTAATTACATACCTTTTTGTTCAGGTATCGTGACAGAGTCCGCTTCGGTCACTCGTTCAGTCTAGTTTGACCGTTGACGAGTAAACATGGCACCACAGCTATTGAGTGAAAAAAAGTGAGTATTGTGATGTTAAGCAACGAAGGGCTTTCTACCAGGGCTATAGCCAGTAGAATTTGTTGTCACCACGGGACTGTGGCGAGAATTTTAGAAAAAAACGCGAAGGGATCTCTTGAGTGGACACCAGGAACAGGATTTGGCAATAAAAAGACGACCCCGATAGATGACCGGCATCTCAAGAACATAAGCCTGAGTGACCGAGAAAAAAACCGCTAGGGAAGTCAACATGGACTTCCAGGAAGCGATGGGAATAGTGATTAGTGACAGAACTACGAGAAGAAGGCTACATGCAGCTGGTCTATAAGCTCGACGGCCCCGAAAAAAACCATCTTTAACGGGGAAAATGAGAACAGTGAGGCTGAATTTTGCCAAATCTCATCGTAATTGGTCGGGAAATGACTGGAAAAGAGTACTCTTTTCCGACGAATCCAAATGCAACATGCACCAATCCGATGGACTGCAGTATGTACGTCGCAGAATCGGAGAGGAACTGCACAAAGACTGTGTTGTGCCTCGAAACAAGTTCCCTCCGGGTTACATGGTTTGGGGTTGCATTTCTTATTTCGGCACCGGAGATTTGGTGTTTTTAGAAGGATCAATGAATGCGATCAGTTACATCAGCGTGATTGACAACCATGTGATCCCGTCGATGGATAGGCTCTTCCCAGTCATTTACGACCCAATTTTTCAAGATGACTCTGCTCCATGTCATCGCGCTCGTAAGGTTAGTTGTGGGTTTTTTAGAAACAACAGTTCAATACGACAGTAAAAAAAAACAAAAACTTAAACAAATTGTTTTGGTTTCCAATAGGTTAAAGCATTTGTCGCAGAAAGGGAAATTTCGACACTGGAGTGGCCAGGAAACAGCCCTGATTTGAACCCAATCGAGAATTGTTGGGCGGAACTTAAAAGAAAACTGACGAGTCGGAGACCCAGGACCAAAGATTAACTCAAAAACGTCACCAAAAAAGCTTGGGAGGACGACATAGCCACTGAATACTGCCAGTCTTTGATCCATGCCTCGAAGGATTGAAGCTGGGATCCGTGCTCGCGGAGGAAATACGAAATACTAGTTTTGTTAAATTAAATAAAGAATATTGTTTTTACCTCCCTACTAATACTTTTCCTTCAAATTTCCTATTACGAATCCTAAATAATGGAAAATTTTCAATTCAACACTTTTTTTGCGAAAATGATCCTTTTGCTCATAAAACGGAAAAGTGGCTGTACTGTCCACAAAGAATTTTTTTTGGTTCTGTTATTTTTACATTTAACGTGTAACACTATAGTTAAATTCTTAAACACCAGTTCGTATCATTTAAGCTCGGCGATTATTCTGAAGAGACGTTATGTGGTGATATTCACAGGTGTCGCATTTTATTTGGCCACCACTGTATATGGAGAGTGCATTTTTCAATATTGATTTTAACATACTTCCACAAAAGATAGGTTTTTCAAATTTTGTGGGATGATGTAATAGAGTATGTAGTTTTTAAGTCCGGTGTTAACTCAAAAATGAGAAAAATGCCGATAGAACGTTTATGCATAAATAAAGTAAGTATTTGAAACTCATCATAGAGTCCACGCTTTTATTGGAAGGAACATATTGCAGCAACGACTTGCAAAGTATTGTATATTGTTCGCAGCTGTGAAAGGCCGGCTTAATAGCGGTGACTTTGAGTCGTTTCTTAGACTATAACTGACAAAGGTGAGCCAGATATGCTAAACAGAGAGGTAGGCTTATCGCCAGCCGTACAGAAGATGATAGAAAAAGGACGTAAGCTTACTAGCATCATTTGGGTCGGTGCTTCTTGCTGCCTTACTCCTACACTCGTTTTGCTATTTCACTGGTTTGCTAGCAGCTTATTTGTCTGGCAACAAGCAAAGTACGCAAAATCATAAACCAAGACAGACCTAGTATATGCTAGATTCGTCGAACAGAACATGACCATCACTGTTTCGTGGGTATTCAATTCAAAAGTCATTTTATTACAATTTTTAGCTGCCGAACTTTTACCGCAGTTTAACAGATTCAATTCAATTTATTTCAGTGTAAATTACAGATCCCAGCCTAAACGTTATGGGCAAGTCGATTAGCCCTGGAAACAGATGTATTAAAAATGTAAGCCGCAGCAAACTGAACGAGAGAATAGATTGAGGCATAGTTTGCGCTTATTAGACCTTTACAATATATATTAAAGGAAGTGTTGGCGAATCACGAAGCGACCAGTGCTATCTTATATATTAATTAATTCAATATGAATATTTGTAGCTTCACTAACAGCTAAAATGCTATTTAGTCCCTAGTTGGAGTTCAAACCTCCCCGAAGTTCAAAGTCAAATGCTGTAATTATCTTAATAAGATATCGATGCATTCGAGGAATGAGCTGCTTTTGGTGGCAGCAGAAAGGAGCATTAAAATGAAATGGCAAAAGCAGTTTTAACTTTGCTGAAAGTGTTCTACTGTTATTCGATCGATATTTTGATGGCCTCAGTCAGCAACATTTAACGGACGCTATGGAGTCTTGGGCTTTCTTTGCAAAAATGTTGGCATAAGATGAACTAAGGAACTCAAATCGAGAAGGGAGTCTTGAAATTGAAGCAGCTTTTGCTAGACCTTGCCTAAAAGAGCCATCCATTGAAAATTTCTACCTGTCTGCCGCAAACGGCTCAATTTCATCAATGAAATAGATTTACGGGTACAAACCAATATATGATGGTTGAATAAAAGTAGTGATAATATGATATATCCAGTTTGCATAAAATTCAAAAACAATTTTTTTACAACCTCATATACCAACTAAGTCTGTTAAAAAAAAAAATATGTAGGCCACGATTCCAGGGAGGTACACTCATTTGAATACGAACCGACGAAGAGAGAACATCAAAATGGAGAAAAACGAAATTATAGCTGTTATATAGTACCCGTGTTGGAGAAAAATGTCTACCAGAGACATAAACAGCGACTTAGTGGAAACATTAAGGGACCTCCTCCTCCATATTCCAACATCACACGCTGTTCTAAGGAGTTTAAGCTGGAAAGAAAATCCACTAAAGATAAACACCGCGAAGGACTTCCATCCACATCCCTCACTGAAGACAACGTGAAAAAATTCGAAGATGTCTAGTTGGTAGATCAAAGAGTGACCATCAGGCATATAGCTGAGGTCACAGGGATCTCACATCCTAGTATTTAACGGATCGTTGCCAACGAATTACAAAAGGTATCTGCACGTTATGGGCCGAGAATGTTAAACGACGACCAAAAAAAGAAAAGAGTCGACATTTTGCAGGTAAATCTCGAAAAGTTCCAGGCAGACCAAGTCGTGAAATTTTTCTGAGTGTACGTATAAATGCAAAAACAGATGAAAGGATGTAGAGATGTTAGCAAAAGGATCGGAACATCTACTGATAAAATCAGACGAAAGAGGAAACTTGAACATTTTTGTGCAATGCGGTAAGAAAATTTGAATTTCGAGTAAAAAAACACCAAGATAATTTTGAAGATTGTTAACAGTTGTAAGAGAGGTTCTACACATAGAATAGGAACAAGTAAGACCTCAATTTTTAAGCGTGTAAGACCTTTGATGATCTTTAGATATGTTTAGAGTAAGTGATTTTTCAGAGCACCGGTGCAAACAGAATACAAAGACCATTTTGTAGCTGGAGGCAATCGTCAAAAGATTCGATTACTCTGAATATTTTGAAGTTATTAGTAAAGAAAAAGCAGGCAGACTGAATAAAGAAGGAAGATCATTGGAAAATACGGAACGATAATCGATCAAGTATCGAATCCTGGAAAATGCTGGAAAGAAGACAAAAATGGTGATACTTAAACAGAGTCCACAGTTGCAGAGCGCTCAATAAAAGTGGAGATAAATTCGACTAGCAATCTTATTTGCGTAATTCAAAATCCGCGTGGGAGAAGTTTAATAGGAAACAGAAAAAGTTGACAAAAAAAAAAACTTGCGATAAACTTGACAACAGCAAACCAGAAAAGGTAAGTATTTTATCCTTTTTGGATTCAATGATGACAATTTTCAAATATTCAATTTTCTCGACGTAGACGTAATAGACGAATCGAATACATTTTAAAATGGCACGAAAATTATCAAAGAAACACTTTGATTTTATTTTTCAACGATAAAAAAACTGCTACGAACTTTTTTTTCATTCCATATCACATCATGGACTTTAAAACCATCACCCCACCTTATTCCTGTGAAACAGCAAAGTCTTTGAATACCAGTTCTAGGAGCTCTGTCAGCAAGAAAGTCAAAAATCGAAAGATACAGTTTCTTGAGGCTCTAAAAGTGTTTATTTTCAAATTGCTTGTAACGTTTTTTTAAAACTGAATATGGAGATTAATTTTTCATTGATAATTGATTGTTTAGTTAAGAAGTAGTACTAATTCTACAGATGCGCATATTGTTTATGTTTATCAGGTCAAAATTTTCGAAAAAAAAATTCCAAACAATAACAAAAATATGAGAAACTGATAGTTTTTCCGGCTCGTGTTGACTTAACTAAGTTATTCTGGTGAAAAGTAGATTTTGACGATTAGGTATGCTATGTTGACCGCGGCCATTCTGTTTATGTTACGTGTTAGCTCACCACTTGAAAAAGAGCACTGGAAAAAAGCATAGTGCCATAGACCATAATTCATATACTTCTGGCGCTATGTTCATGGTTCATAAAATATAGCACCTAACAACATAATAAAAGGCGGAAAATTCATAGGAGTTGACAATTTCTATTATAATACTCATCGCTTTCTATTATAGCTTTCCATGCCATCATTATCGCTGATAAAAAGCAAACCGAAAGCAAAATTGTCACTGTTTTAGACCATTCTGGCATTGTAACAATTGCGGTTTATGGAAATGCTTATTAGCATTACTGAAATTATATTTGATAGCTTTCAAATTATTACAAATAAATCCTGGCTCGAGCCAGATTCAAACTAGTGACCCTATTATTTGAACGCCGACGCTCTACCCACTAGACTATATGAGCTTATTAGAGAGCTGTGGCTATTTAGTCTGCGTAGATTATATTTGTAGAGACTATGTTCATTATAGTTGGGGCTATGTCTCATAGAAGTGAAGACTATGCTGCAGAGCAGAAAATCTCATTGATATTTGGCTTTTAGTTATATTTTATAGCTCAGTGTTGTATCCGTATAGCATGTGCGACCATAAATACTGCGCAATGTTGCATGGGACTATGCGTTTGCAGATTTATTACAGAAGGTAAAAATATTCTCGACCTATAATCTAGTGTATTTTTGCATTAGTAATGACTTCCTTTAAGCTTAATCCATAATAAGTAGCTGGGTTCGCAGTAACTCAACCTAGTAAGAACCTACAAATGTACCTGAATTGATTTCTAAGCTCCTTAAATTATTTTATCGGAAAGTTTTATGGCACCCATATGCCGAATCGCTACGCGATACTTTTTTCACATTAATTTTCATAGTTTGAAAATAATATATAGTTGAATTCTAAGAAAAGTTTAGAATTAGTATGTAAAACTTGCGCTACTAAAGCAAATACTTTATGTGAAAACTTCGAACAATGTCCTATTTTAAAAGAAAATAACTGACTGCTGGTACGCAATTAAAAAAACAATTCATGTGTAATTTGCTTTTATGTCATTAGTATCTTTTACATGCCACTGTTCGACACCTAATTCTGGTGTAAGACATTGCACCTCAATATCGCTTGCGATTCCATGCTTCAATTAATTTTCGTCACGCTATGCATGTAGAGTAATTAAAATGTAATCAAACAGGCTGTGTAAAAATAAAATCTCCCTTAATACCGTTTCCATCAAAATATAAATTTAACTCATTTCAATACATCTCATTCAAGACAAAAAGGACAACGTCGAAAGTTATGCATGCTAAATCAGGCACCGAAAAAAGAACAACATCAACAAACTTTCCCATTCAGTTTATTCACGCTCGATGAGTAATTTTCACGTGAAAGCAGGTCAAATACATGCATGCTTCAAATACAGACGAAACATCAGCGTGAGGCAAAAAAACTCGGGTATCGAACGAAATATTCTTGAAAAGAACAATGCTATTGTTCGAAGCTGCAAAAATACTAAATTGAATTGACTTTTCCATTCTGCAAGTTTTCTTTCAAAAACAAATAGAACTTGAACTTTGACATAGAAAAAATCGTTCGCCTCTTTTCCGTTTCTACTTTCATCTCAAGCTGGGCGCAATCGAAGAAAAAATACGTAAGTTGAATTCTTTCGTTCGATATTCAATGGGTGGTCGTTTGCCTATTGTTGTCGGTTCGAAACTTTCCCTCCCATCGAAAATACTTTAATTTTCGATGACAACAAGCCGGGAGAGTGAAACTCGAGTTTATCTTTCGAAAATTTCATTTGAATGGTGCAGCACACAAGGGTTTTAGGGTAGCGGCTTCCGGTTGGGCTTGAGCAGTTTATGCATGGTCAGTGTCGCCCCCTCCGGCTTCATTCTCCACGGGCCGGATGTATGTATGTGAATGCTTTGCCTGTGTGCGCAGTGCAGGGCATAGGATATTTGTTGCTAGCTCGACAAATGGGAGTCGAGGAAAAGATATGCAATAGAATTTCCAAACAAGTTTCTTCGAAAGATAAATTGAAAATAAGTTCTATGAGGAGTTGCTGGCGGAATATTAAACTGATTGCAAACGAAGCAATGACTCTCTTCCCAGCTACAACCAGAGAGTGGAGCGAAGCATAATTCAGTTGGGGTGCCACGAGCAGGGTTCACATTTTACTTCATTTGAAGTAGATTTACTTAATTTTTCAATTGAAAATGATAACTACTTCACTGCTACAGTTTCTTTAAATTTTACTCCGCTTTTGGTTCAATCGAATCAGAAAACCACCACCTTTATTCATGGATGTGAACAATTTTCCCTTTCCTGAGTGTAGCGTGGTCTGAGAGATCAGTAATACAAAAAATTCTTCAAAACATACATAAGTAAATCATAACATTTTTGAGCGCCGAACGTTTACATATTTACTTATATATATTCACGTTTACATAAACGATTCATGAATTTATGTCAAAGTATATTTAAATCTTCGTTATCAATAAAAGAACATTTTGAATATTTCAAATTTATTGACGGGTGTTATAAAAAAAATAATACTGTGTTGTAAAGAAATGATTAAAACAGTGGATATAATTATGTTTTGCTTGAATAATTTACATTGAATTATATTTTTTTTGTAAAAATTTGACAAATCTAATTCATTGACACTATTTTATTCAATAAGTTTTACCGTTATACTAAAAATGATATGTTTTAACCAATTTTTGTGAAAATTAAATAAATACAAATAAAATACTTTAAATACAACGACTTCAATTTGTAGTCTACTTCATTTCTTATCAATCTACTCCAAATTTTAGACAACTTCTACTTCGAATTTTATTAAAAAAATGTGAACCATGGCCATGAGCTCCCACAATCTAGGAAAGCTGTTAACTCTACACCGCATCCGATGCAGCCCTGCCGGAATAACATGAAGCGCCCAAGCAGCGTAATATAATTTTTATAGCGAGTGCATGGCAGGGTGAAATTAAAAATACTTTTTATATTACGCGAAGCCAAATTAAGTTATGTGAGCAATGTGAGTTGAATTCCGTGCGAATTGATTTGAACGAACGACCTTGTAAACTAGTTTCAAGTCGTGTAGTCAAACAAGCATGTAGCGAATAAAACTGAAATAGAATGGATCTGATTACGTGGCTGCTGCATTTGCGATACAGAATCAGCTACAACAAATTCGTTGCATTCACGCCCAGGATCTCTGCAAGCTGAGTAATGAGTTAGCTATTGCACTTGGCAGCCTTGTCCTAAATTCCACTGATTATGAGATTGCACTGGTGTTGGTTGTCCTGGCCCGACGTCTTCCAATGTATACTCCCTCGAACTTCATCTTCTGGCTTGGCGAAACTTTATTTGTGGCAGGTTAAAGTAGGACAGTTTAATTCGATGCTGTTGTTTGAATTGTGCGACATTACGATTTCAGAACGATGCAAGAAACATGTTGCTGCTACTCTCATCGGAGGCAGCATCCAAGACGCTCAATGCAAAGAACAACTTTTGTGACAAGTCAGAAAACTTTATCGCAAGCAAAATGTTCTTTCGAAACCAGAGTTGGATGTAGTGAATGTGGTTGTGCGTCTTTGTCGAAGTGAAAACCACGCGCTGCAAGATGGATGGATAAATTGAAGATTAAGAGTTTGTGTTTGTGTTTCCAAAATGCGAGTATGAGTGTATAGAGAGGAGAATGAGTTCGAGCTATAATTGCTTAAAGAGGAACACTATTCATGGGTTCTTGATTATAAAAGTAAAATATTAGCTACCTAACAATGCTTTTTCTTTCTGATTTGATGAGATCTTTTGAGAAAAAGCTATTCTATTTGCAGACATTTTTTTGAAGATATAATTGTGTGTAGCTACGTAATTGAAAAAAAATATAATGTTGATTTTAAGCTCGATGCTTTGTATTTTAAACACATAGCATTTAATTCAAGCAAGGATAATATGTGTCGGAAAAAGCTAAATAAATAAGTATTGCATGCTATGTTGGGCTCTGAATTTAAATCTGCATTGAGAAACTTATGGTCCACGCTTATCAGTTTAATCAAAATAATCTGTTTAGTTTACTGCCGTTTCTAGTTTATGTACCGAAATTTGCAAACTGCAACTGCATTGCAGTTTAAGGCAAAGCAAATTCAATTCAAATAAAACGAGGAAAAAATACGCATTTATAACAAAAATGTGCTTGGCTGCATCTGCGACAGCTATTCGTTGATTTTTGAAAATAAATTAATCAAAAAATGTTACTTTTTCCGTTTGTTACCCGGCTGGAGTTTACATTTGAGCATGACTATACAATCATTATTCAGTTCACATAAAAGTTTATAAGATATTTAGTCAAATCAGAGCCATAGTTATTTGTATCTTATAAGACAGCTAAATTACTAAACATAATTCCAACTTGCTTGATATCCCATTCTCGAAAGAAAACTAATAAGAATATGGTAGCTACAATTAAAATTTAGAAAATTTTAGTCCATCCTATATAAAAAGTTAACCCATTTTGTTGAAAAGAATTTCCGAAACGATATTTGATATACATAGCAGAAAAAACTTAATCACAATGAAGATTTGCCTGGATTTCTTTTTCTTAGATAACTTTTTTTTGCACAATGAAAATGATTTAAAAAAATATTAATAATTTATTATTGTCCCACGCCAACTCAAATGTCAAAATTTCCTCGAAATATCCATATTTTAATATGAATGACACAAAACTTTACAATCACATTAACCATGCTAATTTTGCATATTTTATGCAAACATTGAACCCTATCCGGAGTTATTTTGCATAATGTCACATATATCAGCTGCCAACAGGAACAAGGCACTTTCATAGTGACTAGTCTTTCAAGTTACTAGGAAAGTAGATTACGAGTTACGTTTCTTAGATCCTCTGTATTTACTTGAAACTGCTTAACTACGAAGCTTTACCAACTATTGTGAGCCTTTGAAGCTTGTAAATACAACGCACATTTGTCGCTTTCAAACTTTCCTATGCAGAGCTCTCGAAGTGGTACGAGCCTGAGCTGGAAAATCTTCACCCGATGTCGACAGAAACATTAGCCGAAGCGCCAGTACAAAGAGGTTAAGTGGTCAGTTTCTGGAACACAGGATGCGATTACCATTATTAGAGTTGAAGGCATAATCGCAACAAAAGTCTCTCGCCCGGCTATTTCCTTCACTCGTTTAGCCCTAAGTAACATGCTAGCATAATGGTCTTTGGCGGGCTTTCGGATGAACACAACACAAATTTCGAACCCTCTTTCTCAAGTCTTAAGCTGGTATCAGTAGAAGGCTCTTATGCAAATCAACGAAACAAGTTAAGGCTAATGGTAGTATATTACTATCGCGAAAACATGACATTTGTATTTAGGTAAATGGTGGAATGAAAATGAGCCCACGTTGGGCGCGAAATTATAAATAACTTTAGTGCTTTTATTAATAACTTTTTTGAAAAACCATAAGAAACTATGGTGAATAAAACGATTAGATAATAGATCGGTAGTTTTCTTTTTCTTTTTTATTCACAGCTCTAAAAATCTTATATTGAAAATTAGATTCTACAGTCAACTTAAACGAAAATTATATGAAACAAAAAAATAATACGGATTGAACTCCAAGAGGTTATACACCCACATTCAGTCTAGTTGACATCATATTCAAGGGTTGCTGTCGACAGCCGCTATGACTGCATCAGTAACACCGAGAGAGGCACGGAAAAAACTAGCAAATATTGTCTGGAAATTAAAATCCTCTACTGGAAGGAAACGACAGTAGTAATCAACAGAAAAGCAGCTTTGCGATAAAATGTCTGTCCCTGGTGCAGGCACTCGGGCAGGCTAGAAGAATGGACACAAAACACAGAACCCACTTACATTTTGTCGTACAACCCGATTTGTTTTGTGAGATTCGCGTTTGCCAGCATGCAATTTCAAGCAGAAACGAGTCAAGCGTGGTGTAGTCAAGGGTGCGGTAACTATTGTACGTTATCATTTTCGAGTATTTTGTTCCATGTTTTGCGGTTAATTATTTTTGATAGTATGGCGGTTGTTGATAACGGAGGTAATGGTGAAGGTTGTGGTAACGCAGCATATCTGAACAGTATACCATATTACCGGCATCTAACAGAATGGAAGAGAAAAGAATTCGAGTTACGGTCTTGATATGTTCAAGGCATTTTCAAATGGGTAGAAGAATAAGCTTATTGTGTTTGTTTGAGAAAGTGTTTAAAAGAGCAGCCTTGGAACATATCATTTTTAACAGAACATCGCACTGGCAGATTTTAACTTTTCTGCATTGCAAAAATTACTTGCATCATCAGATGACGCAATTACAAGAACTATTTCAAAAATAAAACTTTCATTTTTTTCGACAGCTAATTGAAAGAAAAAAAAACTAGAAAGATGAAATTTAATATGAAAATGCATCAGTTGTAATTTCTTGTAAAATGCATAAAAAATCCTTAACAAAGGTCATGAGTAGAGCCAATGATGAAAAAAATCAGGCAAAAGCTAAACATACGATTTCATTATATGATAAGTATACTCGTAAAACTTCTGACAAACCGAAATCATATAAGACAACCGAAAATCCTAAATCTTTTAATGGTCGTCTAGTGTTTGAAATGAACAACTTAGCATTTTTTGTACGGTTTGGTTTGCGCGTAGTGAAAATCAGGTACCGCGCTTTTATCAAGCTCCTCACCAAACATAAATAACCATTTCGTTTTTCCCAATCCTTAATGAAACTGGTGGACCTTGGTCCAGCTAAAACCTTGATGTCAAGTAGCACACTCTTTTTAAGCAAGGAAGAGACTCACTTGAAGACGACCCACAAACAGGACCGCCAATCGAAATGAACAGTCCGGAAATTTTTCAAAATGTCGAAAAAGTGATATGGAAAGATGCTAATTTAAAAAAAAAAACAGCTCGCGAAAATGCATCTTAAATATTTTTCACGATCATTTTGGCATGACTAAGGTCAGCGCAAGTGAGTGCCGAGAGAACTCACGTCATTTCAAAAACAAATGTTGAATGTCGTCATCTCAAAAACAAATGTTGAATGTCGTTTTCGCACCTCTGCAGTGAAGATGATGATGGAGTTTTGAGTGAAATCGTTACTGGAGATGAAGCTTGGAAATATTGCTGTGAGCATGAGTGATATTCAAAGTCTGGCTTCTGCATGACAATGCGCCTGTTCACAAGAGTCTTTTTATGTTGGCTGCCCTGCGAAAGGTAGGTTTGGATATTTCAGGCTACCCATTCACCAGCCCTGACCTGGCTCCAAGCAATTATTATCTTTTCCCAAAATTGAAAAAAGAACGTCGTGGAAACAAGTTTTCAAACGAATATTGAAGGACCTAGTTTCCGGTTACTTTTCCGATAAAGACAAAACATTTTTTTAAAAGGTTTATATAAATTAATTGAAAGATCCAAAAAATGTTTTAGAGCGGCAGATGAATATATTGAAAAAATTGTATTTTATTTCCACTTCTCACCACAGATTTTTCGAGCTTAATGACTCATCCTTGTATATTTAGTTTAATTAGCTCGTAATAGTTTCTCTCTAGCCAGTTACTTGCAACATGTAGCCACAGCATGGTATGATTGAACAACTAAGTTGTTACCGTGTTGCAAACCTTATCCACCAAAGTTTATTATTTCTCAGACCTGACCTAAAGGACATCGTCTACGATGGGCCACAATACATAATCTGGCAGCAATAGTCGCTAAGTTCGTGCAATTCAGACTTAACCGAGCCACTCTCTTCGTTGAAAAGCGAATGTCCGACCATGACCTACAGCTGGCGCTTTCAAAGACCTAGATTTTCATACTATCAAAACGAATGAAAATGAGCTCCGCAAACGAACAGTCCAGAGTCAATTAGGTACCTGGCTGTGACGCTGAATACTAACCTATTGGCACCACACCCGCAAGGCGTTTGATAGGGCTCTGGAAATTGTCGACTTTCTAATCTAATTTAGGCACTCAATCAATTCATTTTAAGCTTGAAAATACAAATACTAGGGGCATTCTAATATAAACGAGACCTATGTTCTAAAAGAACTGATAATGAAAATAATGAAAGAGAGGGGGTAAGAGCTTCTGTATGCGATAATGGGGATATGATAAGACTATCCAGTCTTTCGTATAGCCATTTGAGTCCTGCCAAAGACCAGCAGCGCAATAAGTGAGGTCGAGGTCAAACTATATGTTGCACATCGCATCATAATAAAATTTCTCGTGAAAGAAAGCATTCAACCCAGTGAAATTTTTAAAAGACTTTCTTCTTAGTTTGGTGAGCAAACTTTATCAAGGACCCGAGTGTTTGCTTGAGCCAAACAATTTACTGATGGACGGGAAAGAGTCGAAAACGAATCTCATGACTGACGGCCTCGGATCAGCATTACGGAGGACCATATTCGTGTCGTAAGATAAAGCATCGAAGCCGATCGGGATCAAACGGCTCATGAAATCTGTTTAAAAGTTGGAATTAGTGTTGTGAGTACACAAACCACAATCAGTGAAGAGTTAAATTTTCGCAGAGTTTGAGCAAGATGGGCTCCACGGCTCCTTACCGAAGATCAGAATTACAGTCGATCCGAAATTTCAGCAAGGCTCCTTGAGCGCTTTAAGGCTGAAAGACAGGCGACGAGGCAAGGGTGCGCCATTCATTACACACCGGAGTCAAAACAGGCAAGAATGGAATGGACGATGAAAGAAAAGTGGCTACCGGTAAAAGTCAAAACGCGGTTGTCGGCTGGGAAAGCTCGTGCGACTATTTTTTTTTTTTCTTTATTCCGGTGATCAATCAATGCTGGACACTATTGCTAGCTTTTAGATCAAGTTGAAGCTGTCTACCGCAACAAAAGCCGAAAGCGACCCATCCGTGACGTCATTCTTCTTCAAGACAACGCCCACCCCCACACAGCTGCACTAACAACATCCAACCTAGCAGAAATCCACTGGACAGCCTTTGAACACACTCCGTACAGTCCCGATTTATCACCTTTTGACTTTCTTATTTTTGGTCCGCTCAAGAACGCACTTGGGGACCAACATTTTCAAGATGATCAAAAAGTTGCGCAACTTTCTGCCAGACCAACCCGTTTCGTTTTATGAACAGGGGATTAAAAATTTATTCAAACGATGGGAAAAATGTGTCAAGTTATTGAGAGGTTATGTGAAAATATATTGTAAATGTATAATGTCTTTTCTTTGAATACATTTTTATCAACAAATTGTCTCATTTATGTTTGAGAATTCCCCTAAGTTCTTATGAAATTTTATAGAATATAAAGATAAATTCATCAAATTTCATAAAATATTTTTACTTTATGTAGTATTTGCATAAATTGAAAGACAAGTGGAAACCAAAGATTTTCCCACAACTGATAGCTTTTTCAGATTAACATACGCTAGCTGTGATCATTAAACTAGTTTATACTGCTTTCATTCTTCTGTAATTAAAAAAAGAAAAATTTAATGCTTATGTGAAAATGGTGAAACAAGCAGTTTTTTTTAGCAGACAATTCCTATTTCCCAGAACAAATTCCATTTTACATACATTGGTGATGGCAATATTAAGCTTTGGATTCAACAAAATTTGCAACCGCTTCTTTCATTTAGAGTACGATTCGCCAACTCATCAATCTTCTTGCACTTTCACCCACATACTGCCAGTGGCTGGCAAACACTTTGAGTTGAAATGAATGCCCCAAAGATTAATGGGAGCTAAAATTAATATTTCTTGGAAGAACATTGTTCCATATTCCAGGTTGCTATTTTTAGGCTTAAGGCTATCTAGTGTTTTACCAATTCTGTAGTGATTTGGAGAGATTTTATAAGCCAAATCAGATAAATGCAAAAATGCAGATGACAACGTTCGTTTACTTACACTCTATGCACAAAAGTTGTTAAGGTGTGCGTGCAGTCTCATTCTTATGAACTTAGCATAAAAGTTTGAAAAACTCATAAAATAAGCTTTTCTGAATTAAAAACTAATCTTTTCATTGAAGCATCGTTACAAATTAGTATACATATAACAATTTGCATACACATCAGCTTCAAACAAAAATTGCAGGAAGGATGTCTTCGGCGAAACAAACATTTATGAACTTTCGTATATAATTTTCATTCATTTCCTGCAGCGAACGAGAATCATGCATTTTTAACAGACCCAGATCTCTTACTGATTTTCTACTTCCGGTCTGAATAAGTAATAATTTCCAGCAATTTCACATCCAAAAGTAAGTCAAGAGAAACGTGTAGGCAGACGGACGTCATTATGATTGTCGTGTGTCTGTCAACCTACTTATTTCGTACTGTATTTACTTCAGTAAATTACGAGAAAATGTCCCACTTGAGACATACTAATTTGCTTCTATTCACCAATCTCAAGGCATTATAAGAAAGAGATAAATTATCTCTTATGAAATCATATAAGATCGGGGCTTTGGAAAATTGGCGTTGCAGTGATATGAAGTTGAAAAGAGGTTTAAGCAGAATTTGATTGAATTTCATCATTCACGCCACTTTGATTCTCAATTATTTATAAAGGTTAAATGTATTATTTTACGAAATACAAGTAAATACAAGTATCACTGCTTCGTAGCTTGCTATATAAGAAAGATATTCTCTAGCAACTCATATTTGTATGGCTGTGTATTGTCAGTAAATTCAAAGTCTGTTAATAATTTAGCACAATGCCTGTCTATCATGTTGACGTGGCAAAAAGTTTCTGAAATTTGTAAGTTGATAAGATACGAGACAAAGAACAGTATTTGCTAGTTACGTCGATACTTCAAAAAACTAGAATCATTTGCAATATTTGAATACCAAGAAATTCAAAAAGAAAGCTTCCACCAACGTGAAAGCTATTGATTTGATTTTTCAGAGCTAAAATTTGTTTTAGATTGAAGCTACAAGAAATTTGTAAAAAAGTTTTTTTATATAATATCGATTTTGCCAAGGGATAATGCTACTGAAAATTTTTTTTGTATCGACTAATGATGTTTCTGACGTTTTGAGGGTAAATATACGCCATCGAAAGCCAGCTTGTAGTTGATTGTAGTTTCTTAGTGTACCAAAAGAAGATGTAATGTGTTTTCATCTTTGATAATCTTTTCATGTGTGATAATCATTTCACGAAACTGGCCGCTAAAAGTGACTGATTGTTAGCTCAAGCTTATGATTAACATGCCTGAAATTTGGGAACGAAGTTTCAGACGGTGTTTGAGTGGTAATTTTGATATACCCTGGACAGCCGCAAAAAAAGTTTGAAGACACAGTTGCCAATCTGTGTCTTCAAACTTTTTTAAAAAGTCAATTCAAACATTAACATTATTGGTTAAAGCATTTAATGTTACCGAGTCCACCATTTTTAAACGTCCACTCCACGCATTGCAAAAGATCCAGAAAAAAGAAAAATGGATTCCACGTAAACTCAAAGAAATTGAGCGGCGAAAAAATACTTGCGAAATGTTGCTTGACAGACGGCAAAAAAGAGGTCTTTGCTCGGGTTGTGGCAGGTGGATGTAAAGAAGATTTGTTTGGACAACCCAAAGCGCAAAGAGGCTTGTTCTAAAAAACAAAGCCAAAGCCAAGAAAAACGCAATACATTCTTTCTCAGCCTGAAAATTCTTGTTTCAAAATCTGTTAAAAATAATTGAAACACGGTAAAGCCGACTTTATGGTATATTTTTCCCAATGTTTTCGGAATGATATCTGACAAGACTTATAGCTTTTTCTACTTTACTCTTTGAAGAGAGTATAGCACCCCCTGAACTTAAATTGAAAATTTTATCAAATGATTTTTTTCAGTCTGATAATTATTTAAAAGCTTTTCACGTATTTACTCCATCAATTTTAGAAATTTGTAAAGGCGGCTTTAGATATGCGGTGTTTGTCAAACACCTCCTATTCGCCAAATACCGAACACCTAGTCAAGTCATTTGGCTTGGTGCTTGCGGAATGACAAGCACAGCGAATTAGATATTCGGGAATTGCCGAATGTTTGCCAAAACTGGAACATGCACGAGCTGCTCGTCGTTGTTCCCTCCCGCAATTTTTTTGTGAAAAAACGAAATATTTGCTGCATCTCTGAGCATTAATAATTAATTTTATTTATATCTTTAAACATGGATTTAAATATGGATGTTGATTCAGCTGATTCAGTTGACATTATATGTAATTATAAATACCGAATGTGTAAAGCGGGGATCCGAATATACCCAAACACAGTGCTCGTCTACTTTGATGTTTGTTGAAAGTTCGACAAACTGCGGGAATAGCGAGCACCCGAATGTTTGTGCTTGACCTAGGGCAAGCACTAGGCGAGCATCCCAACCACACATGCGAAGTTTGCCAAACTAGGTGCTCGGTATTTGACAAACACCGCATATCTAAAGCCGCCTTAAAATTCGGTCAAATTTAATATTTTGAAGCGTTTTTCAAGCCTATTTTTACCCGATTATTTGTTTAGAGCTTTTCCTAATATATTCTTTCTTACTTTCGTCAAAACGTATAATGAAATAATTTTTGCATCTGTTCTAGAATATATTCAATTTACTTTGAAGAAAGGCTTTGAAGTATTACTGAATAACAAATTAATGAAGCGAATAAAAATTAACTTTTAAGAACGCAAGCATTTTTCTAAATTATTAATTAAAATATGTAGCAATAGAAAAGATTGGATACATGTAGTAATAGGTTGATGTCAGGTTGAAATTCAAACATCTTTAACTGTTTGGCGGCTGCGGACCCCTAAATTTGTATGGCACGAATGATTTTGGAAAAAAGTTGACTGCGAATTGAAAACTGAGAATGTTTGTTTGATAAACATTTTGAGACTTTTGAGCCTTTGTGAGCGCAGAGTGTCAATAAGTTGACAAAGATTTTTTTTTTAATTCTATTTGCGACAGCTTCGCACAGATACACTAGAAATATACAGTATTAAGATTTAGCGCAAATAAAGACATGTGATTTTTTATGGATATGGAGGCAACTCTGTAGCTACAGTACTCGCGTGAAAAAAGTAGGAAAACTTAAATGGTTTCTGTCTAATTTCAAAGACGGCATTCGATGAAGAGGTATAGCCACACTCATGATGCGAAGAGTTTTTTTTAACGGTTGTCTAAAAACCTTTATATATTTCCCGCGGACGATGCAGGATTATGTGAGATTCGTACTCACTACAAAACATCATCCGCTGGCCACAGGAATTTTTTTTTTTCATTTGAATCAATTAACTTTTCATTTTTGTAATCAGCCATTTTGAAGCCACAATATCTGATATTAAAATTCCAATCTTAAATTCATAACTGGCGACTAGAAAAACTCAAATGTACTAGTTTTAACTCAAATCCCACCGTTTTCCGGGTTTTCGTCCGTGAAAAAAAATGTTCAATCCCTTTTTCTGCCGATGCAGACATACAGAGAAATTCATCCGCAAGAACCAGCGGGTCAAAATAGTATAGTTGCTGGATTTTAAGTTTTTTTATTGTTAATTTATGGGTAAGTTTGGTTAAAAATATACAATTAAAGAAATAAAATTTAAAAATTTAACAATAAGTTGATTTTGTGCAGCAGCTGGGCGACATTCGACTAGGTCCCAACACATTTAAGGGAATAAATTCGCTTTCTGGTAAATACAACAGCCAGGAGATAGTGGTGACGATTTTCAAAGTTGTTGTGCAGAGCCTTAGCCATCAGGCTGAGTTGTTTGGTGGACCTGTGACCTCAGAAGGACCTGTGACATCAGGAGTTTCACAAGGTTCTATAGCTGAACCGATTTTTTATGCCATATTTACTGCTGACTTTCCCATTCCAGTGGACCAACCTCAAGTCCAACTTCTTCAATATGCCGATAACACGGTCGTGTTTGCGTCAAGCCCAAATCCGTTTAAAGCAGCAAAGAGCCTGGAATACCACTTGGCAGAAAAAAGTCTCTACTTTGACAAATGGGACATCAAAGCAAATAGCAGTAAAACACCGCTTTGTGTATTTTGCAATCCGTCCAAGCATCGGAGATCGCAAACTATTTGCAACAAAACCAAACACTATCATCACTAAAGAGCCTCGATGTTGATTTCCACGAATTTCTGAAGTTTAATCTTTACGTGCGGCATAAAATCAAAGATAAAAAATCCGCATTTCAACGCATCAGACATCTCTTCGCCAAAAAGATGGGCATGACCACCAAAGCTTAATCCATTTGTTATCAGACTCTGATTTCGTCTATCCTGACTTATGCTTCCCATCCTGGATTACCTGTTCAGAGACTGCCATGGCCGAAGCGGAGATGTTCGAAAGAAGATTCATCCGCTTCTGCACTGGTAGGCTCTACTACCTGGTAACTAAGAAATAGCTAAAGAACATTTTCTTCTATCAGGAGTCGGGACTAGAGCCATTTAGGGACCGGGTTGTTGAATTAACGAAAAGATTCTACGAACAAACAGACAGACATGAGAACGGACTGATCTGGTCAATACTGTACAGGGGACTCAAATGAGACATTTATGCGCCCCGCGGAGTCAGCGTGTTAACGCCAGCTCATGGATGTGCTATTTAGCTATGTAGGCCTTCCGTCGAACAGAAGGGGCTATATGTAAAACCTAGGTTAAGTTTAATGTCTAATTAGGTTAGGTTATTTTTAATTAGCTAGAGGTTAGAGCTTAATTGTAGTGCAAGGTATATATATATATATATATATATATATATATATATATATATATATATATATATATATATATATATATATATATATATATATATATATATATATATATATATATATATATATATATATATATATATATAAACGATAAGAGCCAGCAGGCCAAATTAGTGTAGCCACTAGATTTTAAGTTATCATAGCTAATTATACTCTAAGCTATGTATAATTAAAATAAAATAAAAAAACCCATTTCGATCAAATTCAATCAATCAACAGATGTTTGTTCACAATTTTTGGATAGTGTTGCTAGCCGCTTTGAGTTTTTCAATTATTGGAATGGCAGATGATCCCAATAAATTTTCAAGCTGTAATAAATCTGTACTGAGCGGAAGTAAAACTTGTTTGAATATTCCAAAATTTTGAATTTTTGGCGAGCGACAACTCTAAAAAATTTTCCACCATTGCAACTATAATTTGTAGAATAAGTTTATCTAAACTAAAAGCGAATCTAATGGAATTTTCGTTGTGGTACTTGCAAAGGTTTTGGCAGCAGAGTAATAATATACTTTCTTCGATAGAATTAACATTCTTCGATAGAAATACAAAACATTCACTTTTTCTACATTTTGAAAAAATTTCGGGCGACAACTTTCACTGTCTTTTCATGTGTTTCAATCCCGAAACGAAATTTTTAGAATTAATCGGTCTCAACGAGAATTACTTGACGTACTTTTGTCGTTTTTTTTGATACTGTACCAAAAGATGCTAGCAATTAATTTCCATATAGAATGGAAAAAGTAGCAAATGTGTGAATTTCTTAAATATTGAGATTATCTCGGGCGGTAGCCCTCGAAGATATTCCACCCCTTAAGCTTCTCAATCAATCATGGCTACCAAAGAATTTAGCCACTGGTGCACTTTAGCTTAATTTTTGGTAGTCATTATTGCACAGCTTTTCTTCGAAAATCGGTCTTTCTAGTGGCTCCAGCGCACTGTAATTTTTTTTTGAGTAGAATGGCTATTAGCTTGTAAGCTTTATTTAAGTGGTAAAGAGTTATTTGTAAACATTATCTACAAATGGTTGTCATCGTTTCTCACATCTATCCCTACATGATTAATTGAATGTTAAAATTTTCATTTTTATTTATTTTCTTAAATTCAGTTTAAGAATCGTAAGCTTATATCTATTTTAATTTATAGACCAGTTTTTCCTTTAAAAGCTGAATACTTTTTAGTTTGTTAACAGTTTTCGATATTTCGAGAGTAGACACTATAGAAGACGGCAGATTACTCTCGAAGAATCGATAGCTGAAAAAAATTGGTATTAAAAATAAAATATTTAGTTTTGAAAGCTATTTAGAAAAAATTGGATCAGACTTAATAAGTTTTACATATGAGTCTAAACCTAAACGATTTTGTCATTTTCTGTTATATTTTAATAAAAATGAGTTCGGCACACCATGAATCCACCTCTAATTTTGAATATTTTTAAGTTCTCGCTATGCTGAGGTTTTTTTTGCCTCGGATATATAATTTTTTTTTTACCCAATAACGTTTTTGAATTATAAATATCTATTTTTAAAGTGTCCGATGATTTTATTCGATATTTTCACAAAGTACTTTGTTTATTTTAATTTCGAAACATTAAGTTAGATAAGAAAGCTAAGTTGCGGGGATTTCTTGGTCAAAAACACGTAAGAGTTGCGTAAAATTTATTAAAATGATGAAGATTTCGAAACTAATTCACAGCATCACTTTTGCTGTGCATTGCTTCTAGCTATATCCTTGCTAGCACTTAAGCATCAGAGATTCTAAACGGACGGTGCCCATGCACATAATATTTTAAGGCAGAGATATTTTATCATTAAGCTTAAGTAAGGTGCTAATTTCTTAAATTTAAATTATTTTCTTGTATTTTGCGGGGGCACAGTGACAATGCACCATAGACTTATTACTTTTATTGTTCATTTATAATCATTGTAAACAGTTTAGGTATCATACTATGGATAAATAGATAACGTGACATTGAATGGAATGAAATAACATGGAGGGTGAAAGAAAATATTGTAATCTGAATTTCCGTCAAAGAGCTAAGTTCAAATATAATAACGCGTTTATAAATGAGAAAATATTTCGTCACTGAAAATCTATAAAGTTCGCAAGAACTTGACTACACATCGAATCGTTTTCATAAAAGCTAAAGCAACCTTGCTTTGTAAACTAGCTCTCATTATATCATATCCAATGTTTTTTCATAAAGTCAAATATTACTTATTTTCCCCCATTTTACTACCCCATAAGCACGTAATAATTTCCTCGACCACTCCAGTGATTACAGTAAAGAGAACAATTCAATTCCCTGCTGACCTTAGCACCTACAAACATGAGCATAATTTAAACGCAACCAAATAACTAGAGCATAATAAATTCAACTAACCTTGACTTGTTGCGGTCGGCCATGGCTAGATGTTGATGTATCCTCGTTTTTGTTTTTCGTCGAACATTACACAAATTGCCGGCTTATTGAAATTCGCACGCACTAATACCTTTTTTTTCTAATTTGACTTTTCTTCGAGACACTTCTCGCTTTCTCTTCAACAATTTTCACTTTTCGCTCTTTCAGATAATCACCGAAAACCGTGGAAGAAACTTTCGCGTTAAATCTTGAGTTGCTATTGCTTTTTCTCGCGCTCTAGATAGAATCCGATTGAAAATTTTCCTATCGCCACGCAATAAATTTCATTTTACGAATGGAACGCATTTGTAAAATTAATCGGTGACACGATTCAGTCGAGAATTTAATTCATTTGCCTTGTAAGCGTCCGACACTTTTTTCGAAAACCAATCACGAAATTACGTCAGAGGGATTGCTTAATGGTCTGGAACAAAGAAGTGTCGCGCATTCATGCAAGGTACCGATGCGAAATTATTCTTCTTGCTCACGAAGGTGAAGGAGGCAATTCGAGTAATCAATTCAATGTCCCAATGAGAAGTCGATAAAATTGATCGGGCGAGAACCGTTCAAAGGCGGCCGGGTAGCTATAACAGCAGGTTTTTATTATTTCAAACGCAACCTACAAAAATCCATTAAGCACATTATTTATGAATACGGCAAATAGGCTTTTTGCCAAACGAAGCATAAAACAGTCAATTTGGTCTTGAAACAAACTGAAGTTCGCTATTTGCTCTTTACAAACATGTACACATGCTTTGAGTATTTGGCGTGCCTTTAAATATTTGGCCCAGCTCAAGCGATTTGTCTTCACCGAAAACGCCGCAGGAAAACAATTTTCAAAGGAAAGAAAAATTGCAACTCTCTCACTATCGCTGTTTTCGGTGCCTACTGCTTCAACTTCCTCTTGATTTAAAGCGTTCTCTTGTTCCTCGTGTTACATCCCGGTATGTGTCCTGATTTATCGATAAAAGCATTAAGGATTCCTTTCGGATTTTCAACGGCTCCTTCCCGGGTTTCAGTTGGATTCCTATGGACTTGATGACATTCGAAGCAATCGTTTGTTATCCGCCGCCAGGAATAAAATCATTTATCGAAACACGGCTACATGCTGGGCATGAAATTTTGCTCAAGCAGTCACTATACATATACACTGAGAACAAGAACAACAACGTTCCAAAGTGTCGAACGTTTAGATTAAATCGTACGCTGCACACGGGTTTCGGTGCCGTGGGTGTAGCAACAAATGCGGAGCACGAGATGGAAGGGGATGCGCCGCAACGAATCGACACGACAAACAACAAATCCCGGGGGACTATACCATTACCCCAGTGAAAATTTGCAGATATTAAATGTTCATTTTGACTCTTTCCGCCCTCTTCGTTAGCTCTGTTCCCCGGCTAGACTGAACAAAATCGTTCATCCTTCCTATAACCAGGCTTTTCGTAGCTTTCGTATGAGACCAATTTTCATTTGGTCTTGTCCTTTTCTCATGATATTACTTCGTTATTACATGCCCTGCTTCTCAACTTCTCTCCCGAAGGACTCGTCCCACATGCGGATCTAATATGAGTTCCGTAAGGGTGTAACATAAACGTTTATGTTACACAGGAAATGAACATCTCAAATGACAACCGTAACGATGATATTGATGTTGATGACGGAAAAAATGGTACTTACACCGAAAATCATAGTATGTAAGATGGTGCGTTGTAGACTTTTGCCATTTAACCTTCACTTCATAATTAGAATACCTATTTTCAACGATATTCAATTTTTATGGCTGAATTCGGGAACAATTCTATTCCTGGGACTGATTAGAAGTGTAACAGATGTTCGATTCCCGGCTACGTCTAATTTTCACCACACTTCATTTATTCCGTTCGCACAGGTCACCCACTTTCAATACTACAGTTGATGATAGCTTTTTACTTCATTATAAAGCTTCCCGATCATGTCCGAAATAACTTAGTCAAAAATATCTTCACTGCGGTTTTGTTTTATTTTCTCGATCCTCTATAAATTTGCGAGAGACTCCTTCACCGTCAAATCGCTACGCTGAAAACACGAAGACTGAGTCGGGCAATGTAACGACGCGCAGCTTTATACGAAAACCCTAAACGGGATGTGTTGCTTCGAATCAGATACGACGATACGACAATGGGACGATGAGTATCCTTTCGTATTATCGTCCGTTCGCGTTCGCCGTCGATTACAAAAGTCATGTCATTTTCAAGGCGAAATACCAATCCGCCCCGTCAATGGGGATCATGGCAAATAGTCGAAAATTTTGGGAAATTCCCAAATAATTCAGAGCATATATCGAAAATTCCATCGAACGTATCCTGTGCCATCGACGATACACATGAAATCGGAAGAAGTTAAGAGAGAACGTGCTACGGCGCTCAAGTCGTTTTGTTTCAACAAGTATGAAATATGCTTTTCTCCTTTCGACGCAAAACTCCGCTTGGTGGAAAGGAAGAAAGATGATAAAGCTTCGAAGCTAATCAAAACGACATTCAAAATCGACTCTTGTACGTCGAATGATGCCCCTCCTTGAAACTCGCAGCGGAATTTCGTTCTTGGCGCTGATTCCCCTTGTTATTCATATTTCGCTGCCGTTCTTATTCCTGTCATTTGCACGGCGAATCCTTAGGACATCAAGCATTTCGTTTTTCTCCTCTAGTACTGACAAACAGCTCATAGGGAATTTGTCGCTTTCAGAAATTCCCGTTAGTGCTGTCCCAACCGGTACTAGAATTTCTCTCTTCTCGAAGGATATCATTTTCATCGCTCGTGGTCGTTTGTGATATTTTGACATACAGCGCTTGCGCTATATTCACGAGCAGAAAGAACCTTTTGTATGGATGCGAAATTGACGGCAAAGTAAAATTGCCCAGGAATTTTTAAAAACAGTTCGATTATTGCTGCCTGGTACTCCATGTACACTTTTTTGTACCGCTTATATCTTTAAGTGCCAGAATTATTTAAAATCATTTTCAGTTGGATGCAGCTCAAGCATCATACATTTGTAAGCTTAGATTCCGCCCATTGTGTTGTTTTGGTGCTTTTAAAACAAATTCATATTTGAAAATGAATATGTATTTTAAACTGCTTACTTCATTTGTTTATTCTACATATGTTCTCTTGACATTGAATTCGTAATGGTATCCACAATAAACGCATATTATATGAAAAGGTAAACTCAGTGCGCTCATCCACTGAAGTGAAGTGAAAGGACTTTTGTGAGTGGTTTGAAAGCTATAAATTTAATCTGTTTGAATTGTCTTACAATAGGTTTGTTCGCGTAATTTCAGTCACTGAATTTTACTGAATTTTCCTGAATTATGTGGTGGGGGAAATTCACGAAAAGTACGAAAACGCTCTCATTGCATTTCCTTGTAACTGGCAAACAAAAGTGTCAGTTGTCGGTTTTTGGGAGAACAATAGTTATTATAAAGTCATCCCAAGCGGTGATAAACTATCGCCACAAAAATATTCGTCCTTCATAATAACATTACGCCAAAAACTGTTTGACGGTTTTCAGTCTTTTTCAGTAGCTTAAACCCCACTGAAATTTACTGAAAGAGGGGAGATTTTCAGTTTTCAGTAAAACGGAGTACAAATCGTAGTATGCGAACAGACCTAATAGATTTTTCTGCCATCTGGACTAGCAAAAATCTTATTATTGGTTTTTTATGTTGAAAGTGAATATTATGGAGCTCTTTTATGCTACCGAAATTGCTAGAATTTTGAGAGACATCAAAAAGTATTCGTAAATTTAAGGTTAAACATTTGCTTTGCTTGTATCATGCACTTGTGCGTTAATTTGCTTTTTATCGTTTGTGTGATTTGGACAGATTGAGGGCATGTATGACTTAGAACTGATTTTTAGCGTTTCGGTTTCTTTTGATGTTTTAACTAAACCACCATCGATTTATATTAGTTGAAAAATATTCACGAAAATATTCTGAGATCTTATGTGCTTCAAATTTTGAATTTTCTGAATATCGTATTTTTCCTGAGCAATTAGATTGGTCTTTTATTCAGCATTTTGGGAAGTAGGTGATTTATTTTGTGGTGTCAGCAAAAGTTCGACTCCTGCTGAATCTTTTTATGTAACTTCATAAAAAGAAATTCGTTAACTTTATTTTTCAAACTTTAACGGTTAATTTAACAGCATAACAGACTTTAGAACTACCATTTAATATTGGCGATCTTACTCAGCCTATTTGCAGATTTTGGCGGAGCCACAAGCTTACATCTTTGATAAAAAAAAGCTGTCGGTATGACAATAACTAAGACTTATTTAACACCAAAAATATTATAGTCTACATATGACATATTTCAGGAAAGATTTTGGTTAATATGTTAAAGTGCCAGGATGATAACCAACTTATAAATTATATAAGACTGAAAATAATAACTAATCTACTTTCGGTGTTTGATCCTTCTTCAAGCATTTGAACTTATCTTTTAACTGAATAAAAACATTTATTCCTACAGCATGTTGGGCTTATGATCTAATAAAGTAACGTAAAACATGGACTTAAGCAAATTAAAAAATTTAAATTTATGTTTTTTTTTGCTCCACGAAAATATTGAGGCATCCAACAGCAGATAAAAACTTTATCAGAAATTAGATAAAACTCGATTGAATACGAAAGCTTCAAATGAATATTGAATGCAATCAGAAAATCTTTGTTTTTTACTTAAGGGGAGATATACACCTAGGAGCCGGAAAAAAGGTCATTTTTTTCAGGAAAACTATTTGAAATATCGGATTGTGAGTTTAACTACCTAAAAACATGCACATTCAAAAGTATGTTTAATTTTCTTTCTTTTTTAAATATAATAAATATAAAAGGATATTGTATGATCCTTGGAGCGCCATAAAAAATACCAGCGTTAACGGTACCCACTGGTGTTTCTTCAAAAACAGTTGAAAAAAAAATCGAAAAAGATTAATAAATTAGATATTTTAATCTAGTACTTGTCATAGCCGGTTTTGAAGATATCAATTAATGACAAAATGGCGGACATTTGAACATGAATAGTGATTTTGGACCAAAAATTAGATATTATTTTGCCTATGAAACAAAAACTAAGTAACGAAAAATAAAAATCCTATGACAAGTACTCATGGGCGTGTCCAGCCTCGAATTTAGGTAAAAAAACGAGGAAAACAAGGAGAGAAAAAAAAACGAGGAAATATTTGTTTCATTTGTGTTTTTGTCATGTACACATTTATCCGTTTTACCACTACTACACTTTTTTAACCAAACCAACAGTAATTTACGTGGATTTTTTTGTCTTTAATAGTCGATTGTGTTTCGCACTTGTGACACAGAGTTTAAATCGTTTACGACAAGATTTAATCTATGACTGACACAGTGGAAAAATAATGCTTTTTGTATCTCCTTTTCAAAATAGCTTGAACGCCTCCATCTACGCTCGTTTTTCGAGGATTTTTCGAGGATTTTTTTCTAGGGGTGGGCATTTGCCCCCCTCTGCCCCTACCTGTACACGCCCATGCAAGTACTAGATAATGCTAAATGGAATAATCACAAAAAGAATTAAGGCAGTCGGTTAATTGGTTTTCGAGAAATTTTGCCTACCGATTTGAAAAACGTGTTTTTAAGAAAAATGCGTTTGAAAATTTGGGACTGAATAAATCACTGAATTTCTCAGCTTACATGGAAAACTTCTACGGTCTGCGGAATATTCATAGCTTCTAAATTTTGTTGCCGACGACGTATTCGACCGTCTTTCATCTGTTCTTGCACTTGCAGCTCGGCTTTCGCTATGTGAGTTTCGTCTTCTTGCGCTGCAGACAAGTGCTCTCCCGATCAGATCAATACTCCTAACACATTCATCACTTCCAACAATAAGGTGAAAACATTGTTGAATGTGCATGTTGCAAGAAATACTGCAATGCTAACGATTTTGGCCCCGCTGTTTATCGTTTTTGGAGCTATCTTCCAAATAAGTTGGATGAAGCTCTCATTGCAGTTTTGGGTATATCCACCAAGACAGCGTTCTGACAATTTTTCATTGCTGAGGTCTTCGTATACTGGTTTGATGACATCTAACACCATTTTTGGCAATGCTGAATAATCGTGACGAAAATTTTCCAGTTCTCCTTTAGCCTGCGCTTGTTGCCACTGGCACCACGATTCGGAGCCTTCGGGACCGAAATGTTGTTGAGGCTAACTGTCTGTTGAGCCGTAAGGCACAGTTTCTGCGAATAGCTAAGCCATAGTAAATGCCCACTTTTTCAATAAACTTTGCCGTCAATTTGTTTTTGCCGCCGATTCCAGGACTTTTTTTCTTGCATTCGCAAAGACGGGTTCCCATTCGCTTTTGAACGTGTCCCACGCATTCTTTTTTTGTAATTTCTATCTCGTCACCATACGGTTTCGCATTCACTAATCCCATGTACGTCTTAGAGTTGCCATCCCCAACATAATTAGTGTGTGAAAACAATTATTTCATGGGGTCTACTTCCATTTTACCTGCCGATTCGTCATGATTGACCTGCCAATTTCCAGCGTGATTCGATTTCCATTCCTCATACTGCTCAGTATTTTTGTGTTTATTCCAATAGTTACATTCAGCACAATAAGAAGATTTTACAAGAAAATCAATAACTTTTTTTGGCACTGGAACTAATATTGTCGTAGCTAACTTTTTCGGCAGAATATCGATTTTTAGGTTATATTTTCTTCTTGTTACGCACACTTGTACCACAAGCCACGGACAAAACGTATATATGTATGTATTTATGATAAAGAATAACATTTACTTTATACCTGGATCCAAGCATGCCCAAAAACACAATAGAATTATAAAAAAGGTCTATACATACTTCGTTCACATCATGAAAAGACACGTATTGTTCCAAGAGTCACTTGCAGCTAAACTTGTAAGCTCGGCGCCGCAAAACTAGCTTATTTACAGAAATATTAACTTGGTGTTTTCACCAGATACTTTTGAGACCTGAATCTTCAAGAAAATTCAATAAAAAATAAATCGATTTTTTCGACCATTCTAGGTGTATATCCCTCCTTAAACGAAGTAATTTATTATTGCTCAATATTGCCGAAGCTATCATGCGAGACAAGTACACTTAACAAAAGTTCAATTCGTACCCAGGATGTCGTGAAAAGAAATCAATTAATTTAAGACTGAAAAATTGCTGTTGCGCATGTGACTAGTCATGAGATTACCTTATTATTTGCTCACTTCAAAATAAAAACAAAAGAATATGTCGAAAGAATCTAACAGTACATTTTATGTACGGTGACTGACATCGCCCTGAAAATAGGGAAACCTTTCAGTTTCTTATTTACGAGATAAGCAAACGGCACTGTGTTTCGAATTATTTGTATATTAGAATGCAAAATTTTATTTTATGTTATCTGTTTTTATCTCAGTGGTGCTATTTTTAATAAAAATTCTAGGCATCTTTATTCTCATGATAACATTTTTAGTGACGAAAGACTTGAGATCCGGTAATTGTTCATCCTTAGAAAGGAAATGGTCACGTAAAATAGCTTAGATATTACAGTTATCTTAGTTAACTGTGACATATATTTACAAGCGGTATCTTGAGGAAGGGAGAGCTAAGAATTTATTCAGTATAAGATCCAGAAAAATGAATGTTTTCAATATATATATATATATATATATATATATATATATATATATATATATATATATATATATATATATATATATATATATATATATTTATATATATATATATATATATATATATATATATATCATAAATACATACATATATACGTTTTGTCCGTGGCTTGTGGTACAAGTGTGCGTAACAAGAAGAAAATATAACCTAAAAATCGATATTCTGCCGAAAAAGTTAGCTACGACAATATTAGTTCCAGTGCCAAAAAAAGTTATTGATTTTCTTGTAAAATCTTCTTATTGTGCTGAATGTAACTATTGGAATAAACACAAAAATACTGAGCAGTATGAGGAATGGAAATCGAATCACGCTGGAAATTGGCAGGTCAATCATGACGAATCGGCAGGTAAAATGGAAGTAGACCCCATGAAATAATTGTTTTCACACACTAATTATGTTGGGGATGGCAACTCTAAGACGTACATGGGATTAGTGAATGCGAAACCGTATGGTGACGAGATAGAAATTACAAAAAAAGAATGCGTGGGACACGTTCAAAAGCGAATGGGAACCCGTCTTTGCGAATGCAAGAAAAAAAGTCCTGGAATCGGCGGCAAAAACAAATTGACGGCAAAGTTTATTGAAAAAGTGGGCATTTACTATGGTTTAGCTATTCGCAGAAACTGTGCCTTACGGCTCAACAGACAGTTAGCCTCAACAACATTTCGGTCCCGAAGGCTCCGAATCGTGGTGCCAGTGGCAACAAGCGCAGGCTAAAGGAGAACTGGAAAATTTTCGTCACGATTATTCAGCATTGCCAAAAATGGTGTTAGATGTCATCAAACCAGTATACGAAGACCTCAGCAATGAAAAATTGTCAGAACGCTGTCTTGGTGGATATACCCAAAACTGCAATGAGAGCTTCATCCAACTTATTTGGAAGATAGCTCCAAAAACGATAAACAGCGGGGCCAAAATCGTTAGCATTGCAGTATTTCTTGCAACATGCACATTCAACAATGTTTTCACCTTATTGTTGGAAGTGATGAATGTGTTAGGAGTATTGATCTGATCGGGAGAGCACTTGTCTGCAGCGCAAGAAGACGAAACTCACATAGCGAAAGCCGAGCTGCAAGTGCAAGAACAGATGAAAGACGGTCGAATACGTCGTCGGCAACAAAATTTAGAAGCTATGAATATTCCGCAGACCGTAGAAGTTTTCCATGTAAGCTGAGAAATTCAGTGATTTATTCAGTCCCAAATTTTCAAACGCATTTTTCTTAAAAACACGTTTTTCAAATCGGTAGTCAAAATTTCTCGAAAACCAATTAACCGACTGCTTTAATTCTTTTTGTGATTATTCCATTTAGCATTATCTAGTACTTGCATGGGCGTGTACAGGTAGGGGCAGAGGGGGGCAAATGCCCACCCCTAGAAAAAAATCCTCGAAAAATCCTCGAAAAACGAGCGTAGATGGAGGCGTTCAAGCTATTTTGAAAAGGAGATACAAAAAGCATTATTTTTCCACTGTGTCAGTCATAGATTAAATCTTGTCGTAAACGATTTAAACTCTGTGTCACAAGTGCGAAACACAATCGACTATTAAAGACAAAAAAATCCACGTAAATTACTGTTGGTTTGGTTAAAAAAGTGTAGTAGTGGTAAAACGGATAAATGTGTACATGACAAAAACACAAATGAAACAAATATTTCCTCGTTTTTTTTTCTCTCCTTGTTTTCCTCGTTTTTTTACCTAAATTCGAGGCTGGACACGCCCATGAGTACTTGTCATAGGATTTTTATTTTTCGTTACTTAGTTTTTGTTTCATAGGCAAAATAATTATATATATATATATATATATATATATATATATATATATATATATATATATATATTACGTGAAATAAAAAGAAATCCAAACCTGAATGCTTTTTTTAATTTAACGGTACATATGTAAAGTCTAATCAGCATTTGGAAGTCCATTTCAAAAAGTGGTTAGCTATCACGCGTACGTCAACATTTGTGAAAACATCCAAAGATAAACTGCACGTGTTTTTTTTTGTTTTTTTGAAAAATGCTGTATTGGTAGATGAAAACAAATTCTAGCATTTCCTAAATGACAAAAAAAGAAAAAGTACACCGTAAACGTATTGAGGCATATCTTGTTAAGCACCTATTGGCGAATGTAAAACATGGTGGACAAAATATATAAGTTTGAGGTGATATTGGACATAGAAGAGTTGGAATTTTAATAGTAATTGAAAAAAAAACCTGCACCAACAATTTATTTTAACATTCTAAAAGATATATTTCCCCTAAAACATATGTGACAGCAAAACAAATCCTTGAAAATAAAACGATATAAGAGAACAAAACACAGTCATTTGAGAGGAGTGCAATAAAAAAAATGGTTTCGAAGAATATAGTTGGATCGCTTCCAACTAGACTTATAGCTTTTACAAAGCATTAAAAAAAACAAGTTCAGATAAATTTTTCAATTTTCCGTTATTTTGAGTCCAAACACTTATTTTCTCAAACCGTTTGAAGGTGAAAGCATCTCACTTTCTTACCCTTGTATGAACTAATGTTTAATTCATGCCTTTTTTATTGAAATAAGTGGATTTTTATGTTTGCTGATTTTGTGCTGTAATGCAATAAAAGTAAGTTATTATTTTTCAAGCTGGGAACATCAAACTAGCAGATAACAAGTAATCAGTTCTCATTTAATGGTTGTTGTTAATGCTCTGAGACCAATTCTGCATTGCAGACCCTTTTTATGATTTACCAGTTGAATCAAAGCTATGACGGCTAAAATATTTTTTTTCTGATTCTTGCTAAAACGTCTTTCATAGTTGCAAAGCTAGAAGACTAATAAATACCGTCACTCGGATCCCATTAGCTTTCGAAATAATACAGCAAAATTAAGCTTATTTACCTCTCATTGTCGTTTCAAGCGAATAATTTATTACTAGCACCAATTTTTGTAGGATGCTATAATTATTATTGAACATGTATCTGATGCAAATAATTAAGGTTTATTAGATATACCAAGGTGAAACCTTGCTGTAAAATTTGTTTGGTATCAGTTTTATTAATACTAGTAACTGATATTTTTTTTAGACTTATTACCAATATCAGTTTTATTATGAAAATCGAGAGTAGCTTTCTAGCGTCCACAATAGAAAATATTTACTTTAAACATACATATATTTCAATAAATTCTAATTTTACCATTGAATCTGCTCAGTCTTTGTTGAACACTATAAACCTCTAACAAAAGAGTAATATCAGCTTTCTTGTGCTATTTAAATGTGAAGATATGCTTCATTCGGTTTCATGCCCCTCGGATAAATATCATGCACGTGGCAGAATGAAGCAAAGAACCGGGACTGAGCTGAATGTCCTGGAGAATGATTTTCAGTTCGGCGTGACTTATAATTTGGGGTGTACAATTCAAAACGATTTGCAATTATCGACACTTCCCTCCGAACATCTAAAATAGCACCCACGCCAAAAATAATTTGGTGGGAGGGTGGAAAATGACGTTCGAAAACAACAAGTTGATGCTTTTCCCAAAAATGAATTCACATATTTAGTCCTTGTCACCCCAACCAAGTATATTATGTTTTTACTTAGGGTTGAAATCATTATAAGGAGCTATAGGATTGCAAAGCTATATTTATTTTTTACGAAGAAAATTTTAATGATGCTTATCTTTATCATGATATCTGGACAAAATGCTGTTTATTATAGACTTTGTTTTGTATATTGTGTGCACATTATTTGAGTGGGCAAGACTCAGCATGAGGATGATTTCGATATATTGGCATCACATCTCATACTTTCAGATAATTTCTTTGAATTCCTGCTCAACCCTGTAGCAGGCCTCCTTATAATACAAAACGTGGTTTGATGGCATTAGCTTTGGTTTTACGACGGCGGCGTTCATTTCAATGGAATGATCCCTAGCCGGCAAATATGAAATTACTTCTAGGGATTTTCGTAGACATGTGGAGGAAACGGAAAGCATACTGTCTTGGCTATCAGAGGTAGGCGTGCTACAGCACGAACATAGATTTGATTTTAATTTGGATGCAATAATATGATGGAGGGTTATAATTAAAGTGAAACAAAGCGTATGCAGAAGGATGATATGAGTTTGTGTTTCGCGGGTAACGATTTAAATTTATTTCAGGCAATTAATTTGATCTTACGGCATCTACTTAGTACAAGATGATCTTAACGATGGAGTTGTGTGGCTCATAAGTGAAAATAAAATATGGGACGATTTTGATGATGCTTTTAAATTACTTAGTAGCACGATAAAAAAAGATCAAATGACACTTTTCCAATATGATGTGATAATCATGCAAAACAAAACACAGGACATCTCAAACAATGAAATACAAATATACATTACATTTGTCCCAATATTCATTTGTCGTTAGATATTGGCTAAACAATTATTGACTTTCAAGTTTTTTTGCCAAAATTAAGTTACACATCATGTTCTACTCAATTTAATAAATTAGCTTCAATCAAAACCACCTCGATGGCACACAAAACTTTCCTATTCCCTCCTAGAACATGTTGTTTTTATGAAATGATTGTCATAAAAGAATACGAAAAAAACAGATGATAGAAACTTTGGGCCATCTGATACATGGGCTACGTACCGCAGTGAAATAATGTTGGTTGAAGATAAAATCATTTCCAGCAGATGTCAATATGTGAAAGTTTCTCATAAGACTTTTCATGTCGCTGGGATGTCATCTAGCTCTTGAGGGTGGTCGAACGTTTAAGGAACAATTTCTGACAGCTGTGTGCAAGACTAAGTAGTTTCCAACTAAACATCGTTACGCCATCTGCGAGCATTTCCCACGAAATGAGATTAGTACACATATTCAGTTGGGTACACATCCTGCGAGTACGTATGAAGCTTTATGTTTTCATATCTGTACATATGTATGCTGTTAGATACGTATGATCACATGTGTGTCACCAAGCGAATAACTTTTGAGCACTTTGAGTGAAATATGGAACGGAGAGAGCCAAGCGGTTTAACGGTCGAGAATACACTGAACGACGAAAAACCACTTTTAACGGTTTTGTTCGTTGAAAGAATTTAATGTTTTGCATGGAGGCACATTGAATAGAAATTATGTTATAACTTAAGCAAACTAATCATAAAATTCGGACAATAAAGGAAAATATATTAATAATTCTAGCTGGAAAATTTGGTTTTTAGCAATTATTTTAAATAGCTGTAGCTTGTTAATTCCACCTTACATTGGTGTTTGAAAGAGAGATAAAAAGCAATATTTTTCGGTGTTTGTGTACGTTAAAGTTAGTTGAGCTTCATACTGTTTACACCATCTTTCCGCTCATTGAGTGGATATGATATTTGAATTTTCAGTATATTGGACATTGCACTTCGTTGAGAAATAATAAAAAACGAGCTTCGTATCACAGTCAGGTTTCTACCTATTAATAAATATGTTCTGTATTTTACTGTACTATATTTTTCCATATCAAACAAATTATCTCTCATTTAGTAAAGAAAAATAATTAAAGTAGGATTCATGTATCTGTCATGATAGCTTTTTACAATAATGACATTCTGTGTTGTAAGTTTAAACAAAAATTTCACCAGGCTCATCAAATCAATGAAGATTTTCATCAACGACAAACTTTTTTCCAAGTCAAGTAATCTAGTTAATAAACTGCAACTAACCCTCTATACCTTCTATTATAGCGGAGATGATTCTATCTTTACTTTCCAATAGATTCATTTCCTTCATTATTTTTCAACTCAGCACTAATAAGTTTGCCGTAGGCACTCTACGAGCGAAAGTGTACCGATATATATATAATATAAATCGATACGTTACACTTGTTCCTACAACTATTTATGTTTTTCTAGGTTTGTTTTATTGTAAATTGCAATAAATTTACCATTTTGCTAAGTATTGAATCATTCTAATTTATGTAGAAACAAAATTACATGTCATCATTGTTGAGCATTCAACGATAATATCATTTTACGAAAAAAAAATCAAAATTGCTTACATTCTCAAAAAAATCTTCGACGATCGAGATTCTTTTCAAAAAAGATTCTTCGACAATAAACCAAATAATATCTGGTTTCAATGAATGATAACATTAACTTTGTTCAGCTTTAAACAAGAAAACATACGAGAAACATTTTCAGATCTGAATGTATATACGATAATATGAATTATGAATTTATGAATTTATGAATTATGAATTTTATGAATTAATATGAAGCCCTATTCCCACGTTGGGCGCGCTCTAGTTTTCCGTTTTTCATCTACTGATTACAGTCGGATCAGTTCAATAAATTGCAATCTTTCATCAAAAAAACTTGTCTTTAATAGTAAATAAACAAGGGATCGAATTTCATTAACAAAATGTTTTGCAGTCAATCAGTCTTTATTTTCATTGTGCAAGTTGACTTAAATAAACTTATCTGCATATATATTTTGAACGATTGATGTGAAAATATAAGTTAACTTGAAGCTCAAAGTTTGCTGAGCTATTGGTGAAAACAAATTAAAACTACCTATTCCGGTGCATTAATATTTCATTCGCATTCCGTAATTGTTCATTTTCAAATATTTGATTGAATGTACAACATGCATGCATTGTGTGTCTCAATGCTTTTAATTTTCCGTTTGTTTCTTTTCCCTAGTGTAGATTGTCAAAAAACGGCTTACCAAATCACCAGGTAATCTATCATCATGGGGTATGTTAATTTTTGACTCAGTTAAAAAACACTATCTACAAACCATCGATATTCCAGGTCGGAACCCGCCTAAGCACTGCTTCCACCTGATTTTGCTGACTCACTTGTCGGCAACTACGGACTTCAGAAACTACAATAGGTCTTGTACCAGTAAGGCAGTCCTCCTTCTGCTTCATGCGCAGCACTTTCTGAACGTATGTTAAGATTGGGCGTCAGTTCTCTTCGTTTCGAAGCATTGGATCCACGATCATTTCAGGCATAACCAACCCGATTGTGGACTCAATGGTGCGTCAGCCATTCAGTATCGGCAGTACGGTGTACCTACCTCACTCATTCTGTTCAGGTATTTTCTGAAGTGACCGTGCTCTGACAAGAGTTAATTCATGTATAAGTTTACTTCTCCGTGGCTAAACTTAAGCCAAGGTTAATAAGAGCAATTAGCTGAGTCGTCCAGCTTCCTTTATCACTTTCACTCCGTTGTCACCAAAGTGGGAGCGTAAACGCAGGTGTCAGAGGCTCAGTTCTGTCCAGCTCTGAGTGAAAGTGGAACCTTTCGTTGCATTCTCGCACTTGTAGATCTATCGGAATTGCTCCCGATACCACCACCACAGCCTCTTTTGAGACCGTGCGGTAGCCACAGGTGAATCGCAGGGCACCCTTGCGGTCGACAATGGCAATGCAATTCCGGAACTTTTTAGTTTGGAATGAATCTCCCCAAATTTTGGCTCCATATAGCAATATGGTATCGGTCATTACGATTAGCAGCCTCCGTCTTCTCTCACTGGATCCACTGACGCTAGCCATAAGCCTACTCAGTCAAGTGACGACTACTAAAATCCTGTCACATACCCCGCGGATTTGGTCCGAATATGATATGAAGATACCTGACCGACTTGGTGGTCTGGACCTCAAAGGGGCCAACTGTTATGGGTATGACAGTCGTTACCCTCCACTTCGTCAGCATCACAATCTCTGTCTTTGAGACTGCCAGCTGTAGAAAATCGAAAATTGAGGCTTAGTTCAAAAATCTAGTATTACCTTTCTTTACTGGGTCAGGCACGTGAGGCAGTCGTACAGAAGCGACTTGGCAAGTTGGCGTGCGGAGTGCTGTTGTGCCTTGAAAACTATGTGGTTCACATAAATACAGTCTACACATGGCTCCTACAGTCTAGATATGGCTCCTAGTGTTTTTTTTTGGACGACAGTGAGATGAAGATGACCGTGAGAAACCATTTTTAAGAGAAATCGAAAGAATATTTTTTCAGTAGTATAAAAGGCATTATATGCACGATGTGAAATGTGTGTGTATAAAAAAATATAAAACTACATTTTTCATTCTTTAAGTACCCTAAGTCGCGAACTTATCACCCGCCTTTCGTATGTCTACATCCCTGGTTTGCGCTGGAAATAATTGTTTTACATTTTAGAAAACTGTCATTCGATAGCATGAAAACTTTCGTGCCTAACATTTTCAACGCCACTATAATGCATTAACCGCCATTCCATCAATGCAAACTTGGCGAGTGCCAATAAAAACTGTCACGACATTGGTGCTTGAGTATTTACTAGTATTTACAATGAGTTCCAGGTTCGTGTTAGAAATTAAGATACATACTTGGTAGCTAATGCATTTTTCTCGTCAAATTTCTCACTTAAGGAGGCAGGTACACTTAGAATTTTGAGAAAATCGATTTTATTTTCTTTGCATTTTCTAAAAGTAGCATATTTCAGAGCATTCTGTGCAAATTTCAGACAAATTGGACAATTCTTTATGGAGATAAATAGCTTTGAATGAAGTCGTCTTTATTGCATAAAGCGTTTTTCGCATGCTTTAAAAGCATTTTTCTCGAAACTATGTTTTCGAAGTCGGTGATCACTGTAACTTGAAAACGGCTTTATCGATCAGCATGAAATTTTCCTCACTTGTTTGATATGTAATTGGGGGACGGGGGGAAAGGATTTTTTGATTGGACGATATACTTTTTTTCAATAGCCGAAAATGTGAGTGGCAGAAAATGTGAGTGGCAATTTCAGCAACCGCCATTTTTCGACAAATCAAAACCTGCCAAAGTCCTTCGTCCATCCGGAGCACTATGTCATTAACTAATAATGCCCGATTTTTTTTATTTCGGATGATTCAGTGATAAGCTACAGTGATCACGACAAAACAATTTTTTTTTTGACTCCTCGAAAATGTACTCTATTTCGACTAATTTTCAGCCTTGTGCCTTAAAAAAAATTACAATAGCTTCTACAAATATATTTCTTTCAAGTAAAAAAAACATTTGTTATTAATTACTTTAATGTGTGTCTAAAAAAAATCCTGAAAAAGAGCTTTTTCTGGACGTCCCAAGTGTACCTGACCCCTTAAGCGTTACTTACGAGTATAAAGTTAATCTTTCCTAGTCGACCAACCACAAACCAAGGTGAGTTTAATTGAAAGCCAACAGCTCCAAGTCATTACATACGTGGCGAAGCTACCGGTACACACTTGATGACAGGTGCGTTACAGAGGTTTCACGGTGGTTAAAGCTCTCACAAGCGAAACACGCTCGAACATCCCCCAAAACAAACAAAACCTCAGTGGTTTTCCATGGTGAAACGTCCGATGCCGTTCTTTCGAAAGCATGCTAGTCGTTGTCATTCTACAGTTTCATTTTCCTTCTCTACCTATTATACACGATCTCTACTTACAACTGCGCATCTAACAAGGTCACAGATCTGAAGCTGCATTGGCCGCATAAAAGATTCATTCCCCGTAAATCATTTTCTGCTAAGATGCACTTGCATAGCAGTTCACAGAAATACGATGCTGTGTGACTTGACTGGTAAAGATATTTGAGGCGCAATGAAGGATCCTTGAAAACTCGAAATATATTTGCACGCTGTTGCCTTTGCCTCTTGCGATGATTACACCCGACATTACATACTTTCGACGCAAGCAAGCAAGCACCGAGGCTGTAAGCAAATACCAGCAAAAGGCTTTCATTACAGATTACGCTGCTGATGACCTTTTAGACGCTGTTCTTTGAAGTCTGTCGATGCTTTTAATAAGCTCCTTTGGGTTATGCGATATTATTAGCCCTTTTGATTCTGCATTTTCGGATAATAAGAAGAGACGATTCAGCCAACAAGTAAACTGTGGCAGCCAAACGGCAGCAACGACAGTGGAATAATGTGAAATAAAGTGAAATAGCAGCGGGAAGGAGCAGAGGTCGTCTGGTTACGAAAGCAGGAGACCTTCATTCTTGTGTGGCTGAAAGAGAAGCTTATGAAGTTTTACTCGTCCAACACTGGTTTTCATTCGAATAGCAACTGACAGCTTATATTGCATTTTCGAAGTAAAGGTTTAATTTATATGCAACCATGCATTCCAAATATTATCCACATGCCATAAAGCTGTTGGTTGAAATACTGCTTGACTTAATTTTGAATGCTAATTAAGATAGATGCAAGTATATTCGAATTGCACGCTATGACAATGGGCTTAAGTAGTTTTAAATGGTTTATAAATAAGTCACACACTTCACTCAGTGCATGAAATTCAGGTTGATCTAATTATAGACGACGCAAAAATTATAGCTATTTATTCAACTCATTCAGTCGAACGACTTTTTTGTGACTTTAATGCACTCTGAGCTAGAAAATAGTAATTTTGTGCGGAAAATATTGCTTAATTTATATCCAACCCATTTCAAATTGAATTTTGAAATTTTGATATTACTGCTATTCATCAATTTTAAAATTGTGCAAATATTGATTCCGGTTTATTTAACAAAATTTGTTAAAATTTAGCGATTTGACTATTTTTGGCCGCTGGCTATTCGAGTATTGCAAATCAATAAAAATTACAACATTTTTTGGTTACGTTTATAAAATATTACCCAGCCGGTGCAATGCCTGAAGATAATTTTGAAAAAGTTGCTTAATTTATTAATATGTTTGATTAACGGTATCGATATTGGGCCATGATGTTTTCTTAAAAATATAAGTGACGATAAACTGCAGTCGAAAATAGAATCAGTCACAAAATCTCTCTGCAGACATTCCTATAGAATCTCAACTGGCTCATCTTTTCCATTGTCGTCAGTACACTACTGTTCTTACACTTAAGACCGAGTACAGAAATCTTCAGATTTCCCTGTACCACTTCTATTGATTCACGTACACTTTTGAAATTCGTAATATTCTTTATTCCGAACAACAATTCAAAGCACTTAATTACTATGTACTATTAACCTTTATTTGCACAGCAATTCAGAATTCGCGCACGCCAGTCGCAGTTCACGTGATTAATACAAAACCCAAATTTTTAGTGAGCGAAAAAATAACTGTAAAATGAAAACAATTACATTCTAACAAAAACCGTAAAAGTAAAAATTCCATTGGAATATCTTCGTCAAAAAACTGGAATTTGTGTGCATTCAATCCCGATCTTTCACGATAAATATGCCATCTATGGGTTAGCATCGGCGGGCTATTTTGAACATATCCAACAAGCGATGACATTCTCCCGGGCCTTGAAACGTTTCTACGTTTCTAAATGAACTCTGGATGTACTACATTCGTTGACGATGACCATCCTGAAATCTAGGCTGAAAACGCGCCACCTCAACGTGTAAACATGAAATGAAAAGTAGATTACTATTTGGTTAATGAAATTAGTTGATACTTGGGGTAGATCCATTCAGATTTGTTCCAGCTGCATTCTCGGCGGTTGTATTAATCCAATAGCTTGTGGTGGTTGATGTGTATGTTGCTCGTGGCATTTCCTCCTGACGAGCAATGCAACATCCCGCTACGAGTGGTTATTGTTAATATGGCGCCCCGACTCGCCACCTCGAACATTAAGGAAAGTAAAAAGCAATGAGAAATTTCGAGAGAAATAGTGAATTCAGTGTCTGATCATGATATGGTTACCATAATGTTCTTATATGTTAGATTTTATATGTAGATTATGTATCTTTGTATCTATGTTCATTTTTCGTATGAGTTGTACTTATTGTTGGTTTTGCTCTTTTGTGTCGACAGTGTCCTTTTGTTCGGGTAGTAGGCAAACCTTGTGTATCGGCCGTCGTAGTGTGGAAGCGGCGGTTTTAATGTCCACTACTCGGACCAGACCATCTGGCCCTGGGCGGGTTTCGTTGATTCGTTCGAAAAAGTTATATCTCCTGAATCTTTAGTCTCAACAGGATTAATGGTGAAATTAAAAGAGCTTTCAGCTTCGGTTAGAGTTACGTTTTCAAGTTTGCGCTTTTTGAATTTCTTTTTTGATTTCGCAGAAACGGGCTGTGGAGTCGAGACTGAGGTTACTACATTTTTCGATGGCAAAGAAAGTTTGGACATGAGGATATCAAGCGGATGTTTGAAATCATTTTCTATTTTGAAATCGTTATCATCTCGTAGCAAACTGTTTACGTCGAGGTATGAAGCTTCGGAGTCTAAACTTTGGACAGCTTTTATTGTTGCAAGTTCGAGTGTTGGAAGTTCATCTTGATTGCTTTCGGACGAAAAACTGCTGGTGTAACTTTCATCTGTTGAATACTCCATACATTCGTAGTCGTCTTCTTTCTGGCTGTAGTTAAATTCAATCGGTACAAGTTGAGGACAGCTATTGTCACTGTCTTCGTTTGAATTGCCCTTAGTTACGGAGCTTCGTTCCGATGCTGTAGCTCCTTTCAATTGCGCTTGTTTCTTTTTCTTGGAGTCATCAGCGGCGGAGCGATTGTTAAAATCTTTTCGTGAGCCTGTTGGCAACTTCCTTTTTATAAATTCACTGTCACTTTCATCGTTAGACAGCTCGAATATTTGCGAAGAACTAGCGTCACTATCGAAGTCTATGTCCTCAGTTGCACCATACATTTTTGCTTCACCTGGTCTCACGAGTACATCTTCCTCAACTCTTTCCGGCAAATTATAGTCGTCGTCTGCCGAGGAATCACTATTTTCGTCTAGTTCGCTGTCTAAATCGTCATCACTTGGATTTTCGATGTAGATTTCATCATCAAAGCTACTGCACGATGAAAATTCTTCCTCCATAGACCAACTACCGTCGCTGTAGTAATTTTCGTTTTCTTCTTCTTCGCCGGATTCGTACGTTTCATCCGAAGAGTCAGAATTCCCAAAATCAAAGATTTTGTGATTGTCGTTTTCAGTTTGCTTCTGGGACCCTTTCAACTTTTGTTTTGCGTTTTTTTCTTCAATTTTCGTCTTTTCATTTTTTTCTTCAGTCTTTTGTTTAACGGTTTTTGATTTCGTATCTTTCCTAGCATTATCTTTTCGAGTCTTTTCTTTACCTTCTTTTGTTTTCTTGTTTTTCATTGATTTTTTGTCATTGCGTTTTGATGATTCCACTTCTTCAAGTTCCCAGAACTTGCGAAGTTGTGAGTCGAGCTCCACACGATTAAAAAAGGATTGTACGTGAGTAGAAGGTTTTGGTTGATTGGGAATCGGGCCTAGCAATATCCAACCTAAGGCTGTGTTTTGAGCTATTGGATTATTTGGCGTTCCTCTCCTGAGTCCGTCCCTGATAATTGCTGGATACACGTCTGAACCCAAAAGAATGTCGATTTTGCCTGGCTGATAGTATAGAGGATCGGCCAGCTCGAGATTCTGCAAATGTTTGAACTCAGCTAGAGGAAGGGTAGAGTGCGGTAGTCGATCTGTTAATGAAGGGAGCACCAGTGTTTTCAGCGGCATGGTGAAATCATTGGACACTATAGACCCCACTTCGAATTGTACGACCTTCTGCACGCTGCCTGTTGTCGTCTTCCCAATTCCGGAGATTTTTATTTCATGGCCGACCGGCAGTGGTTTGAGTCGCAGGCGTTGCATAGCAGTTGTGGTGATGAAACTGACTTGGGAACCGGTGTCAATCAACGCCCTCATTGTAAGTTGTCGTCCATTGGAGGATGCCTTGAGCAATGCAGTTGACAAAAGTACCGAATCGACTGAATGATTGGCTAATAAGGATGTTACTGGTGTTGATTTTCCTGCTACGTTGGAATGAAGATGACTAGAATGAGTGTATCCATGCAGTAGCGAGTGGTGTCGTCGACCACAGTGATTGCATCCTTGCTGGCTTGGGCAATTCAGGCTTTGATGGTCCGTAGCGAGACAATTGAAACACATATTGTTGGCTTTCACGATTTGTTGTTTTTGATCCAGCGGCAAGGATCGAAAAGAAAGGCACTTTCGGATGGAATGATTCTGACGGCAACAAAAACAAGTCAACTTTTGCGCAGATATGTGTGCTTGAATTGGACGATTGTTAATTTTGTTTGCTATTGGCGGGCGAATGACTGCCTCTAACATGCGGAATCGAGATTCAAGGAATTGTAAATATTCGCTGAGAGTTGGTGGTTCAGTGGTGAGGCTGAGTCGTTGCTCCCATTGTAATCGCGTATCTGCTGGAAGACGCTGTGTTTGGATATATATGATTGTGAGGTCCCAATTTTTCACATCTACTTTCAACGATTGAAGTGATGCCAGACTTTCGTTTGTGGCGTCATAGAGGTTTCGAATCGATGACGCGGTATCTTGTGTGATTGGTTTACTATTAAATAATATACCCATTTGCGCGTTAATTAGCAACCGTCTGTTCTCGTAGCGTTTCAGGAGAGCTTCCCATGCAGGAACGTAATTTAATTCGCATATGGAGTATGCCCGAAGCAATTGATCGGCTTCTCCAGAAACTGTACTTCGTAGATAGTGCAGTTTCTGGACGTTAGATAACGATTGATTGTCGCCAATCAAAGCTATAAACATATCCCGGAACGGCTGCCATTCAGAGTATTGGCCACTGAAATTAGGCAACTGAACAGGGGGCAATTGAACCGAGGTTAGTGATGTAGCTGATGCACCGACAAAGCTGCAGTTTTCGGAGATGCGAGACGAAGTGTTCGCTTCAGAAACCTGCTCGGATTTAATATTGCTAATCATATCCCGGAATCTACCAAGGTATTCATAATGTAACTCTTCGTATTTAGAATATGTCTCATTTGAAAAATACGGAAGAGCTTGGTTGGTCGAGTCTGCGCTCACCATGATTTTCTGGTGGTTTTCGTAGAATTCTTTCCAGATATTGGTTATTCCGTCTAGTCGCCCGTTCAAATAACCCAATGTGCAATTCGCTTTAGAGCATTTCTTAAAGTTTATGATGAATCGGTCAAAGGAGTCGATCGTAACCATTTGGATTTTCAACAGCGTTTCGAGTGAGGTGGTCATAGTTAATTAACAAATTAATAATCAAATGCTTCGCGAAAATGAAATCGACCTTGGGTCCACTTGGCGAGTTTAGACGCAAAGCACAGTGGTTAATTTAATCCGTGGGAACTTTCCTCGTTGGATTTAAGATTAACGCGCTACTTTTATCACCGCTATAGGAAACCGTAATGAGCTATATTTTCAGCGTATCAGTGTGTACTGACTTCTAGACCCTTCTGTCGGACAAATTACCATTCAATCACAAACTAAATCACTTCGAATTTCACCAAATCATTTCGAAATACAAGTATGGTAAGGGAAACTGAAACATAATGGAATAGGATGGAAAGGAATGTAACATCCACTCACCTATATCCGGTTCGAAGGACCATAATGTTCTTACACTTAAGACCGAGTACAGAAATCTTCAGATTTCCCTGTACCACTTCTATTGATTCACGTACACTTTTGAAATTCGTAATATTCTTTATTCCGAACAACAATTCAAAGCACTTAATTACTATGTACTATTAACCTTTATTTGCACAGCAATTCAGAATTCGCGCACGCCAGTCGCAGTTCACGTGATTAATACAAAACCCAAATTTTTAGTGAGCGAAAAAATAACTGTAAAATGAAAACAATTACATTCTAAAAGTAAAAATTCTAAAAGTAAAAAACCGTAAAAGTAAAAATTCCATTGGAATATCTTCGTCAAAAAACTGGAATTTGTGTGCATTCAATCCCGATCTTTCACGATAAATATGCCATCTATGGGTTAGCATCGGCGGGCTATTTTGAACATATCCAACAAGCGATGACAACTACATTTGTCGTAGACATAAAAAAAACTTTCTTTTAATCAACTCACAAATGCAAATATGCTTTTTTCGTACTTCAAAGCAGGAAAAAGAGCATATAAACTCTTCATGTGTGCAGAAAGTAAACATTTCAATATTCTTTAGAGTCTTTCCACTATTCCCCCGAAGTTAAAAGAGTCTACCTTCAACAATGACATCCGGCATTTTGTTCTTATGTTCATTTTCTGCCCAGTGTTCGACTACTTTTTGTTTTCGTATGTAAATGGCTTCCATTTACTTAAGTCTTCTCACTCTCGTTGCCTGCTTCTCTTTCCCTGTTATTACTGAAAGCAACGTAATTTATTAATGTTTTATCAACAATAGTACAGCAACAACGACTGGGCTCTGGGATTAGGGCATAGACCGTTCAAGGAGGAACATGGCAATAACATGAGCTGCTACGACGAGAATAACAACACCAGATTGCAAGATGACTTGTTCCGTTTTCAAATGTTTATCCCTTGTTCATTTCATGTTTTCACTAAGAATTCACTAGGTCGACGTCACATCAGTTTCCACCATTTACATTCCATGTCTTTTGTTTTAAGCTATACAATATTGTGTTGTTGATGTTGAAGCATTGTGTACACGGTTGCATTTAAATTTTTAACAGTGAAATTATTTCTGATGCTGTAACAACAGTGGTAATCAAAAAAATGATCTTACTAAGAAGAAAACTTTAAACAAATAATAATTTTGCATTCTAAATCCCGCATAGATCTATTCAATTCTAGTTAAATAAAGCATAAAAAAGGTCTGAGATGAAAGTTCTTTAGCTTCCTATGTTTGAGTTTGTGTATGATGATACATTTTTTTCCAAATATATTGTTCTTGTAGCAAAATGTTGATGATATCGAGTTGACTCAGCTTACAATTTCGTAATTCCTAAGGCTGAGTATATTCTTTGTATCAATTCTTTGTTAGCTATTTGACAGAATTTAGAATAAATTTAGAGCTAGAAAATATTGTAATAGTTCCTTCCTAAACACTAATAAGACATCCGACTTTTCAAAATAACAAAAGCATTACACCTGTAAGATTTTACCTGGTTTCTGAATCTTATACCCTGACCGGATAAAATAAGTTTTTCTATATTTTTGATGCCTGTTTAAAGTTAAAATCATATATCTTTGGTCCTTCATTTATTTACTAGTTTAGTTCGAATTCGATTTTGCAGGTAAGCTGCAAATAACAGAAAAGAAAGTATAAAAATAAAAATAATCTAGAAAAACAATACAACATACAGTCATAATAGGCAGAAACGAGGTGCATAATTAATCAGAAACAAATATTATGAGACGAATAATATTTTTAAAGGTGGTACCACTCTATGCTGCTGATTTAAAAGTATTTCAGGTAATTGCAAAATTCTTATGAAAAAGAAATATGTTTATCATATTCCAGAAATATTTATATAATACTACTGCTTCATCTAGCTTTCTTTCAGCTTCACTAGCAATTACAAATTCATTAGCTTATCGTCAAATGTTTCCAAGTGTTTTCCATGATCTTTTCATAGAAACTCCAGACATAATGTTTCTCTTTATGCTACTTGTGGAACCTCCCTTATTTCTGCTGAGCACTTTACTGATCTGGGCGCCACCATTGGCTGTACACTTAATTTTGATATTCATATTCAAACTATCACCAAAAAGTGGATTGTTGACTTTGTTATACGTTCTTGCCATATTATTTTTTACACACTTATCCTTCTCGTTTGTTCAATACTTGAATTGTAATCAAGGCTGAGTATGGTTTTGATGAACAGACGCTTCGGTTAGTCCATTCCCGATATAACTCATGTTTCGGAGACGTTGTCCATGATGGTAAGGGGCTGGAGAGTGATGGAGGAGGAAAGCCCGGCCCCTAAGAACTCCAGACGGAAGATACTCGGGTGAAATATTTCGCAGCTGGATAAAAGGAAGCTGTTGGAATCACTTGACAACAGCTTTGCTGACGAGGTCAGTACATGCCAAGCAGGAGGAATAATGGGCTCAGGTTAAATAGTTACGATTGTAAATTTCACCATGAGAAAAATTCGGCGAGCGTGCGATGCTGCGACCCCCAAAAAAGGCAAAAAATAACTGGGAATAACTATAAAGTGGACGAAAAAGCAAACGTGGCAAATTCGGTGCGAAGAAATGGACCAAGACTCATGGGGCCAAGGTTATTAAATTAGTATCTGGTAAGCTCGGCTGCATGAGCCCTGACCCATCCATGGAAGTCCATGTACTAAAGACGTAGATTCGCTGTTCCTAGCGCACGACGTGAGAGCAGAAAACGATCACACTGTCCACCAGAAAAAAACTCTTCGTTCACCGAAGAAGAGCTACACAGCGTGAGCGACATAATGAAGAACTGAAAAGCCCCAGGGCTGAACATTATTCCAGTAGAAGTTCTAAAAGTAGTGTTGGAGAGACAACCTTCAACATTATTACGTATGCATAATGAATGTTTACTGGCGGGTGTCTTTCCGTTACCCTGGAAAGTGGCGAAAGGGAGGCCCTAACCATCCTTAGCGTATAGACATCTCAGCATGCTTGACACTGCGGGGAAATATCTAGTAGTTTCACTTGCAGCTGGCGATCGCAAAAACTGAGATTGTCCTGGTGACGAAGAGAAGGATTCCAACCAGTATACCCATGACGGTTGGCTCCGAAGTACTTGAGACCAGAAAATCGGCTAAGTATCTTGGAGTGATGTTGGACTTCAAGCTGGCTTACGGAGAGTATATTCGAAAAGTGTGTGATTGGGTGCTCCTGGCTGTTATCTCGCTTGGGAGACTCATGACAAACGTTCGCAGTCCTAGCTAAATTAATGTTATGGTAAGCAGATAGTTTGGAGGAAAATTGGGAAAAGAGGGTTTAAGGCACGCCTATAATTATAAAGAAATAGTAACATTTGGAAAGTTTAAATTTAAGTTGAAAATCAGCAGTGTTTCTAGATTGGTTTTGCTAAAGTTTTGGAAACTGTTAACCCAATGCAAACATTGAAACATTAAAACTAAAAAAGAAACATTACAATTCGAGACGGAATAGCTTCTAACTATCAAATCATTACGAAAATCCAATGACAAATGGCTGTTATGAAACTTAGATTTTTTATAATTTTTCATTAATGCATGCTAGACACAGTAACACAGCAAGAAGGTGAAAAAGATCTTTCTAATCAACGAGCTAAAAAAATATCCTTCATATTATAAAGTCACGAGCATTTTTGTCGTTTTTTGGAGAAAATGCGAATCGTATCGTTAATAAATTTGATGCATTGTTCATTCGTTCAGTTTCAAATTTTCAAAATTTTGTTCTGGTCTTTAATAGGACCAAGTCTAATAAAAGTTATTTGAGAGAACTTGGAAAATTGGTTGAAAATACGCAGCTATTGTAATTTTTGTAATTTTTTTTAGTGAAAGACGATGCCATGAAATTTCCACACCATAATGATCTTTTCGTGATGATCTACCATACAATGTTCAGATGATAAACATCCTGTACGAAAAGTAAGTAATAATTGTTTTATGTTATTTAATAATCGAACTCTTGTGCACCCTTGCGTCGCAACTTATAGTTTCCTATGCAGTCACCAGACCAAGAATGTGCATGACATTCGAGTTGACGGGTAAGGGGCATATATGGTAAAACATTCAATCTAAATCGATACATTTCATCTCCTTGTTTCCAAAAATCTGTGTTTAAGCTGCTTTTATGCGCTAGATTTTTTATTCTTTTATTTTGATACTATTTTCTTTTTGTATTCTAATATCTTTTTGACATTGCTTTTCATCTAACCGAATAGGCTGTAAAAAGTGTTGCTAGAATATCTTATGAAGCAGCTAACCTGGATATGAAAAAATTCTCTATTTTGCAAGTTTGTTTCCACAACGCAACTATTATATTTATTAATAAACGAAAACGAAATTCAAGTAGGCTTTTTGTGAGAACTGCCAATTCAATTTCTGGCATTGCATTCCAAATAAGACAGACTTTATCCAAAAATATGTTTATAACAATGAAACTTCTTAATTAGAGTTTGGGATTTAAAAAACTCTCTAAAAATATTTCTTGCAGCACTCAGTTCCATACAAATGGATTTTTAAGCTTTCTTATACTTTTTACCATCTACTGTTTCATTTCAAAAAACCATTCATCTTCTCGGTAGCAGTAGCCCCGTACCAAAGAAAATGCATCACGTAGTTTGAAAAATCACTCAGATTACGCTCGCACAGATGGCCTAATGGTTTTCCAGTAACAATGGTTTTTCTCTCTTGTTCTTATTTTTTGTAATAATCCGTTGGCTGTTGTGACTATTGTGGCTTGTGAATGTGTCTGAAAAACCATCTTCAATTCGAGCCGCTCGAGCATTTTTCTAATAGCACCCCAAGGCAAGCAAATATTACTTAAATCCAGCAGCAGCTGAAAAGTGTTCGAATTTTCGATGTTTCAAAAGTACAATGCGAAGAGTGAAAGCCATATGTAGGTGATTATGTGCCGTGGTAACAGCTTTGCCGGAAGCAGATTGAAATGATTGAAAAATATTTTTCCACTCATCATGCACAGATTACTTTAAAAGATGGACAAAATTTATCCAGGGCTTAAAAAATATCAGACATTCACGCACAAATGGATAGAATGATGAGGCCTGACTTTGAAATTTGCTTCAGGGAACAGGAAATTAGGCTTTTGGATTGTTAGATTCACTGTAGACTTGTTAAAAGTTTTAATTTGAATAATATTGAATGCTAATTGCTGTTAAAAGCGGCTTAATTATGCTTATTTCCTTTCGATGCATGGTGTAAAATACAGCGACTTTTCTTTGCAGACTTTGATTCTAGTTATAATGAACTTTTTTTGTGTGTCCTATATTGAGATATTCGTTACTTAGTACAGCTAATAAATAGCAGCGAATAGCATTTGCTCAAAAAAAATAATATTTCGAAGTAAATTTGATTAATTGGTCCTCATATTTATAAGGTTTACCACAATTAGATTAGTCGGACAAGCTCCCAACATGCATGTTAAAATGCGTTTTCATTGAAACCAACATAGTTAATTGAATTCTTTCTCTAGTTGTGGGCAAATGTCGCCATTTCAACCTTGAAATTACTTCTCTTATACCTGCAGTTTTAACTAAGCGAAATGCTTGAAGTCGTCTCTCAATCTGTTTTACTTGCCCTGCCCTCATTACATTTTTCCAGTTTGAAAATGTCCACTGCCACCTGCTGTCATCTTATACCCTCCTCTTGAAGGTTTTAAAGGAAATATTAAGTAGTCTCATCTTGCGGTGAATTAAGGTAACGAAATACAGCACGGGTTGCCTTGGTAGGCAGTTGCTGGTGCAAATACGCAGACATCAAGTTTTCTTTGAAAAAGGACAAAGCATGCAATATTAAAATTAATAATGTCAGACGACAGGCCGCAGGTAAATACCACGACTCCTCGTTTTAGGTTACAAGATGATATCACGTGAAAGGTTAGGCAGCGGTTAGATATGTACGAGGCGCTCTTTATTGGCGATGCTATGACAGGGTTCATGATGGGGGTGGTCCTTAATTTAGGGTTTTGGGGTTTAAGACAAATTCATTAAGTTTTAATTAGTTCTTGTAATATGTAAAATCTGTGTACACAAAATTTTTGGTTGTACATAGAACATAACGAAATTGGAGCAATGTGTATTTCTTTAATCGTAACTTATTTAGAAAATCGTTTCGTGGGAAGGTCGATGAGTAGGTTTACAGCAGCAAGGAGTCTTAGTAAATATTCATTATTAGTTTTGTTTTAATTGGAGCAACTGAAATTTCCGGTATTTAAGCACGAGACGATGTCACGCTATATGCTGAAAAAGTTCTTAACAAAACAACTGAGCACGAATAATGTGAAGATTTTATCAGGATTTAATATTCTCATTTCAAGATTATGTAGAGTAATTTGCTTGCCCGTTTATTGATTGTATCTAAGGTGACAAATAATTCAACTGCTGTCAGCAGAGCTTATCGATTGTAGTAAACAAATAGCTGAGTCAATTATAATAGCATGTGTTGAAAGGAATCAGAATCACTTCAAAGCATAATCAATATCATCTGATGTCGGTAATATTAATTTACATTAGACTTTCACTTTTTCTGAATATCACTGAGTATTAAGTATGGTCCCTGAAGTTTTAAAAAAAAGTATCTGGTCAAAATGGATTTTAAGTTCAGTTTAGCCTTAGCGTTTTTCGGAATATTCGTGATATTACTACATTAATATTTCATCAATTTGACTGAGAGTGTTACGGTGATTGATTCAATTTGAATGTTATAGCAATGCATTTTAGGTATCCAGAGTATTTATATGATCCTTTTGCGTGGCCCGTTTGCACTTGGTCCAAAGCTCTGCTAGCTTCAGGGGACCAGTCGAAAGACTTGGTGCCAGCTTTTTAAAATCACAAAGATAATCGCTAATTGGCTGCTACATTTTATTTTTGTGCTTAAGGAAGAGATGGTAGAAGTAGACAGTCTCCATAAATCTCCTTAGATGTGAAAATTGCCTAAACCCGATCAGCCCAATGCCTTTAAACGAAACATCATGATCTATAAATTTGACTGAAGGACGAAAAAAGTAGCGAAACAGTTGTACGAGGTGAACAATTTGTTCATCTTTGGAAATCGTAGCTAGTAAAATGTCAGTGAGATAGATGAAGCGAAAAAATGCAAGTTTTTTTAGTGATTTTAAAATTCTGGGGGACGCTTGACAGGGCCCCTCAACTAAACCGAAGCCCAGTCCAGAGTCTGCCAAGAGGTGGGTGATGGTGAACCATTAACGAAGCAAATCAACAAAAAAAGATAAGTGCCCCGGGAGCAGTGTACCCTAGAAATGGCCGAGAAGGCCTCTCATCCGCATTAGCGGAGCACCCTTTAGTTAGACCGCGACGGATGCTGGTTGGCTATTTTGCTAGCTCTAGAGGCTGGATCTTTTTACATGGGGTAGATTTGCTCCCAGAAAAGGGGGACGCTACGTATATTTCATCCATCATGAAAATATACTTGCGGGAATTTAACAACAAAAGGGGCTTTATTCGTAAAGGACCAGACGTAGCTGTCATACATGGGCTGCAAGCCAGACCTAGCCAAGACGTGTCAAAGCGCGTTGCTTGCGATCTAAAAGGAAAACTGAAATCAAAAAAGAAAATCTTAAATTGGTAAACGTGCTTCCATTAAGCAGGCCTCAGGAGAGGCAGACAGTTGTTTGAGGCCGTGAGCGCTTACGGACTCTCGCCCAATTAGAAGGCCAAAAGCTCTGATTTTAACAATCCGTTATATATTGCTCGCAGGGGTGGATTTTCCACTGGGCCCAGGCCTAGGGTGGCAAATTCCGGAGGCGGCAAATTTTCGATTTTTTAGGGGCAGCCATTTTTTCAATGTTTTTGTTTGGGGGCAAAAAACACGCCTAGGATGCCACTTGATCTGCCCAGTTGTCAATCGTCCGTAGTCGTTCATGATCGACATTTTTGCTGCAGCAAGTTGAAAACCAAAAGTCTTCCTAATGTGGATGCTGGAAGCATCGAATTATCTGCGCCTATATGTACAAAAAACTGCAATTTGCAAAAAATGACATTAAGTTCCAAGTGTCCCGGAATTTCAAAATTAATTGGTTTGATATTGTTTAAAGACATCCGATACTGTATTTCAACCAAACCACCACCCGTAGATATCCTCCCATTCATAATTCATTCACACCAAATGAACTCATTTACCAGCAAGATCCTCTCGAGTTGGCCCTTCTCATTTGAATAACACCACCGGCAATGTTCTCGCACCATTCCCAGTTCAACACAAAATCACATTCACGGCAAATTCAATCTATAAACAGTTTGATTTTTGTTCGATTAAGTGTAAGTTTTCCATTCACGATGTAGCTTTTCGTGCCACGTACAATTTATTTATTCTGTTCGCGTGTTAAATTCTGATTTCGACAATACGAATATTTTCCACTGTAGCCTACTTAAACGAAACGCAACAGCAAGGTTGAAGTTTGGCCGTTAGACGTTGTCGACCGTTTCGTTTACCGAATTCGATAGTTTCAAATGCTTTATCGGTCGCGGGGGTTGGCAACAAAATCAGGCGCGATAAATTGAAAAACTTATTTAGGGATTTCCCCTAAAGTAATTTTAAGTGAAGTTTTATTTGCGATAGTCATGCTATGATGGAAATATGAACGTATCATCATGAGTGCAAAATAAAGGAAATTGGATATGCATATGGAGGTGTAGGATAAGGATGTATGCCAGGGAAGTGAGAACATGAATTGCTTCGGTCTGGAAGAAGAAGAAGTTAGCATTGAGTGTATGGTGTCAAGTTGGTTGAATGAGTTATACCCACAGGTATGTCCTTAACTTGCAAATGTATTTGGTAATATGTTTTTATATCGGCTGTTTAGTACCAATGCAACTAAATCTGAAATCTGGCAGTTCAAACAGGCAAACCAATGAACTACAGTTGCTTTATTTGCCTTGAATAAATTCATACTTCGTCATTCCTTCTTAGTTGATGTCCTTCTTAGTTGATGTCTATAAACAAATAAAGTTATTCAAGAAACTAATATTTAAATTTATTATAACTACCAAAGAGAAGAGTTCTAGTTTTTGTTAAACCAAACATTGGTAGCCAAAGAACAATCAATACCTAAGCACTAACAAGTTACAATTGTCTATTTAGGCTGTATATTTTGCTGATACAGCATCTGATCGACTATCGAAATCGAATGGATTTTCAATTATTAGCTGTTGATGAACGCTAAATATCTTAAAATTAAAGCTTGCATGTACGAATTTGAAAATAATGAACAAAACTTGTTATCTATCTTCTTGATGAACGTGATTGAGGAGCCGAATGGCTAAAGCACCTATTCGCTGCACTAGGTCAATTTGTCCGTACCGACACTACCGAAACTTGCTTGAGGTCGAAAAAAGTTCTGCAAATTTTCCTGTCATCCCTTATGAATGTTCAATAAATATTGAGGATAATAATGAACAATGTGTTTCAAAGAAGTTCATTTGGAAGATGGAAGATGGAAGTTCATTTGGAAAATAAAAATAGTGGAAGATAAAAAACTCTAGAGCAACAGAGCCACTAGAAACACTAATATTCCATGAACAGTAGAGGAATCCAGCAGATTTTTAGCACGTTTAAAGTCAAACACTCATATTCATTATCGGATGCTTGTCCTACAAAACTTCGCAGTTTTCGAATTTTCGAAATCCTAATATTTATTGTTTATTTTCGGTACAAGATCATTAAAATTTCAAAATTTAATGATAACATCGCTTAGTAAAAAAATGACAAAAAAAAACACAAAAAGAACCATGGCGCGCAATCCTTACTGTCGTAATTTTTCAACCAGAATTATGGTGGATTTTACCTACAGCAAGGCCCAACTTCCATAGAAATTTCATTTTGATTTGATGACAGCAATGGAAATTAGAGGGCAAAAAACTTTATTTTGCTGAGCAAATATTCAAAATTCAGGACACAAAAATTACCGTAACTGGTAGCACCAATGTAATTTTTCAACCAGATTTCCATTGATTTTGGCTTAGAGTAAGGTTCAGCCACTGTTAGAGATGGGCAAAAGAGTTCGTAGCTCACCACCCATGGCTCTTTTTTACAGTGTTGCGCCGTACTCTCAGTACACTGTTCTCTGCAAATTTAATTAAGTCTATTTGAACTAAAGCTTTCGCTCGTATACTATGCTGTGCTTTATCTAGGCGCTGCACTGTAGAATTAAGTGGTGAGTATCAAGCTATGAGCGCTTTTGCTCATCTTTAGCTAATTTATGAATTTTGTCCCAATGTGGTGACTATATCAGCATTCATATGGCAAAAAGCAGTTTTCTTCCAATATATTTTTCAAGATGGCAGCACTGGCAAATAGTTTCCCACGTTTCAAAATCGCTTCTATCAGACCTGATCCTACTCAAAAACAATATAATCTGAAAATTTCAGTTGTATCTGATGATCGGGTCGTGAGTTTCCGTGAACAGAAGTTTCTGATGCTAAAAATTTAGGTAAATTGGGGAAAGGCTACCGATCTTGTCCGATGTGGAATTTCAAAAGTTTTACTTTAACTGTGTAGAGAAAGCATAAGATTTATTTATGAGTTGCTTGGTTCGATGATCTGAAGGTTTTCGTTTTCAGTGCTTGCCGTAGCTACAGTTCTACTAGCATGTTCATAAAAAACGCTGTTACTCTAAAATTTAGTAACATTAATATGCCCAGCAAGTTTTATAATGATTTGATAGCACCGTCAAAAGTTATCGCAATCCAAAAATTTTCCGATCCTATTTTAGCCACCTAGCGCGCACATAGGGTTAAAAATTTCCAAAATGTTTTCATATTCACATATGAAATACTTTCGCAACTCATTTCGCTAACTCAGTTTTTTTTAAGTTATTTGTTGATAAAATAATAGGAATATTTAAAATATCACTAAAATTGCCACCGGCGCCAAAGAGTTAAGGTTAATTAATATTTGGTTAGATCTATTCTACATATACACCAATGAATCTTGAAAATTACTGCTCAATTGGATTGCTTTTCCCCGAGATATAGCCACCGAATTTTTTCGATCATATATATATATACACATTTATGGAATTTCGAACACATTTCGAACATTAGTAAATATCAATTTTTGCATTAATTTATGTTAAAGCTTTATTATCAAGTTAGTCTACAGCATAACAGATCTAGGGCGAAAAGTTTGATGTTACAGCAAATTAGGAAAAATTAAAACTGAAATTTTTGTTGTTCAGTATATGGGCAATAAAGCGACGGAATACCGTTCTTGTGGGAATCGGAGTTTTGAAAATTCAAAGCGATTTTGTAGGCTCAGAATTTCGAAAAAATTTAAATTGTATAATTCTCTCTGCAGACTTATTTATCATTTTTTGAAAGGATATCTAAAATATCATTAAAATGCTCATTGACGCCAAAGCTTTAAATATAATTAAATTTTGGATAAGCTAAGACCTATAACATAAATACATCAACGCATTCTGAAAATTCAACCTCAATCAGTTAATGCAATCAGGAATCGGATCTTAGTTCAGGGATTATCTGATCTGTCGATATTAGTTTTTATCCAGATGTGCAGTGTTCACATTTTATACTTTAAAAATGGGCGGACCAATAGAGCAATGGGTTTTCTTACTTTTCAAATTGGTGCTTGCCTTGCGAAATAAAGTTTTAGCTCTTGTGGTATTTAGCAAAAGCTATTTACCATAAAATAAGTTTTTGCGTTCTAAAATTTTTCTCATTAGTTTGGAATGGTGGGATAAAAACCTAAAGTCAGTTTTTATTCAACCAACATATTTCATTACAACCTTCCGTCCAACTTTATTTGAGACATAAGAAACTCTACTCTCCTATGTATTTTCATACGTTTACATTGTGCGACGCTACAAACTGAACCTTTACTTTCCTTGAGTATTTTCATACGTATGACATTTCAAAATAATATGCCAGACTAATCGACTTCAACAGACAAAACAGAAACCTAATTCGTAAGTGTTTACCTTCGTTCAACGTTAAGTTTTCTCTCTATCGCTCATCAACCCGTTGACCTTTGCCTGGAGCTATTGTCTATAAACCGTGAACCAACTTATGAAACTTAAAACGTTTCCGATGTATACATACATTTTCACCCTTAGATCATTTAAACGTATCCCTACAGATTTTCCGTTTGCCAAACAACCACATTGGCTTTTAAGCAGCTTGTCCAGTCAAGAATAAAAGTTCAGCCTACTCTCGTATACTATTAGCTCCCCTTTTGAATGAAGTTGAATGCTTATTCTGCGAAAAGGCTTCCAATCCTGCAACCCCAAAATAGGTAAAGAACGAAATTAGAGAACTTTATCGCACAGTGTCCTTTTACACATGGCCAGTTACCACTGATTCCAAGATATACACTTAAATCGAATCTGTGCCTATTTACTTTCTTCTTTTTCCTTGTTCTCTGTACATATGTCCGCTGCAGATTCGTAGCATATCCATAAAATCTCCGATCAATAGAAACCAGACATTTTTTGCAAAGGCAACAAGAACGAGGTGGTTCCATTAGGACGAAATGGAATACGTAATAGATGAGTCGACTGGCCACTATTCAAGCAGCTTGAACACTTCATTAACGAATTCGAATGGAATCAAGATGGACGAGAACAAGGCTGCGGCGGACACAAGGAGAACACAAAAATCTAACATCCACCCAGAAGGACTCAGCTCGAGACTTGTGCCGGAGCCAATAAATGTTTCGGTGACTGTTGTATGCAACAAGCCCATTGACACTCAATATGGCTTCGAAGGGCATTTGGGAAGAGATAGCGTTGCCTAGGTCTGGCATCAGTACAGTTCTCCGGAGCTATAGGGAAGCGTTGCTATGGACATACATGCTATCATTTCTGCAGCCTTTAGTCGATCCAGCTCTTTCTCTGGAGCATTTCATAATCAACTTGTTGGGGGGCTATTTCTTCTTGTGGTTGCTGCTCTTGTGGTTGAGAATATATGAAAGGAAATTGTATCTCTCTTGATGGCAGATAAGGGAATACTCTTGAGATGCTATTGAAAGGATATCATTATGACCGTTATAGGGTTTAGATTTTCGAAAATATTTATTCAAATTGATAAACGCTCGACAATTAGCAGTGACATAGATAAAAAATGTTGTGTTTGAAATGGAAATTCAATATTGATTTCTAGTTTTGTAGATGTATACCCTTACATTTTTGAAAAGTTTAATAACGATTTTGTGAAAGACATGTGATTAGTGAAATTGTGAAACTAGCATTTTGTAAGTAAAATATCGCTCTGGCACATTTCTATAGTAGGCATCAGCTGATGTAATAAAGCGACTTTTGTGTAGACCAAAGAAATTGTGAGCATGAAATGAGCAGAAATGGCATTTAAATAAGTGGATGGCTGTAGCTATAACACGAGAATCCTAGAGGAATTTAAACAAACAAAGCTATTTAAATATCTTTACTACACTAAAGCCGGCGTCAAACGATGTAGTAAACGTTTGTTTCAAACGTATGCCGCCAACGTTTGAGTCAAATATTAAAAGACCGGCAAACCGAACACGTTCCAGTGCCAACGTTGGACGCTGGACATTGGACACTGGTAGCTGGCGCATCGGTGCATCGGTTCATCCATCAAGTGTCAAACGTTGGAGGATGTTGGTAGCATCGTTTGGCGCCGGCTTATAGTGTTTTTTGTAGCAGACTCCTAAATTATTGGATAACCAAAGTGGGAGTCCTTTTTACGCAAGTAAATAAATCAACAAAATTTTAACTACCTGCTTTGAATCTTGCATTGCTGGTAACAGTAGTACAATATTTTTGTTACATTTTCCAGTATTTCGACGGCTGATAAATCCTATAATTCACACAAAAACCAAATATATAACAAACTAATTCCAAGCTTGTTCTTGCAGGATATTTGCTTGAATTTTACTGGATGCCACTAAATTTGAACAAATGACAGGATGGTAAGTCAATAACGTTGACATATATGTAAAATAATTCTTTTCAATTTTTAGATGAAGCAGGAAAGATTTTATCCAGAAGTCACGCAAATAAGGCAGTATTGTGGTATTGGATGGAATATCGAATGATCTTCCAATATTTTGTTGCGGACCCTAAGAGCAGCCGAGCCTCCGTCAGTGCAACAGTTTTATTGAGGTCGAATTTGGATCTGTCCCGCGTGCCAAACCTGGAAGCTAGCTCATTGCGGCGTGAGTTTTGAGGCGAATCCGACCTCCGTACTATACAAATAATAAAGGGGGAAAAACCAAGGGATGAAAAATATCACTCCTATGGCAATGTAATCGGGTTGGCTTTCATTCCAAATACATCTATACAAACATAAACACAACTTCAAAAAGGAAATGCATAAACATTACAGAAAAATATGTATAATTTTATTTATTACCTAGAACAAAAATAATACAAGGTAATATAAAACTTATATCACATGTACAAAAAACCCATTAATTTAAATAAAAATAAATAAATAAAAAATAGTTCAGCGAAATCCGTGTGACAGTTGACTGTGGCTTGGAAACTTTACTCACTGATTCTTCAATAATTTCATATTAACTTCAATAGCTCAATGAATTCTTCATTAACTTAATTTTTAAAAAAAAATTGTAAATAGCTCTCCAAATTTCAATCTACTTAAAAAATTTCGTGGCTTCTGCTTTCGAATCAGATTCATTAAAAAAACAGTTTGCCTTTTTAACCTTTTATTTCACTGTGACGAGACAAACGCAAAAACATCAGATAGGGAACCGGACTCGGGTCATTTAAAATTCAACCTTTGATGAAACTACTAAAATTGAAATGAAGCAGCCATGCAATACACAGTATTTGCCTGTTCATCACATTTAGGTCCCCATTTTACGGAGTGCAAATCGATCGCTTTATTAACTAAACTAAGGCCAATTACTTGCCCCGGTCCATCGACTAAAACATTTCCATCGACTAAAACAATTGCCTGCAACCTCAAAGTTATTCACAGCCAGATAAGTTTCAGACTCCTTCTGAATATCACAAACATAATCGAATCATATACTGAACTATCTCTAACTTAGGTAGTTTCCGATTTTTTGGCATAAACGATACTAGGTGTTTTACTGTCGACAATTACATTTGGATCTCGGTATTTTCGCCATCTCGATGATGACCATTGATAAATGTGTGACCGGATGCACCAGTTGTACAAACTTTTTGGATTATTTTTGCGCCAAGGCCACACCCTTGTTTGTTCATAGAAACTGATAATCCAAGTTTAATCTTAACAACACTTGATAATTCTTCGGAAGAAAATGATTATTATTCTACTCCTCAGGGCAACCAACACTCGAGGCGACAACTAGAAATCCGTTCTCTTTCTAAAAACCCGCTGCCACAGCAAGCTATAAATTAACTCTACTCCCGAGCAGTCAAATCGCCGCTACGTACCGGTTTCGACAACAAGCCGTTACCAACATCCATTGCTCGGCTGTGTTCCAATGCTGTACAGCATAAGCAGCAAGTACCCAACACATTTTTTGTTTTGCTGATCTCATACCACAGCTGATGCAATTATTGTTGCAAATCAACTGCGCCCAATCCAGTGAACCTGCTGCAATATAGTGAAACACGCAACCATTAAATGTACTACAAAGTCTGTTTCAGGTGGCAATGTAAAACATTCGATCGTTGCATTTCAACGTAATTCCCCGTGCAATGACATGGTATGAGAATAACCCTGATATGACTCTACCCTGAAAGATAGATTTGTTTTTCACAAATTCGTATCCGTATTTATTTGCTCATTAATATTTTCAACAGAAGAGCAAATATACATTGACTTATAAGGCAGGTTTTCCTCGAAATATCCTTTTCTGTCAAACAAATTAAATATATGTGGCTTTTAAAGGCAAAATTGGGCTTTAAATTAAAATATTTAGTAAAGTCATACTTTTCAAGTACAACTTATTTACTTTTCAGCTTTACTGAAAGTGCGTCAGGATTTATTTCAGTGAAGTTAGTTGTCAAATACAATTTTCATTGGTTTCGCTTCACACTTAAAGAAATACAGGGTTTTCCATTAAGAGCACCTCATTTGTCTTTTTAAATAAAGCAAAAATGATTTCAAATATGAACAAATTTTTAATTGTAGGTTAAAGTACAATCAATGCCATTGCGTATGGAACACTACATCATTCAAATGGTTATTCCAGAAGCGCTTGCAAGTGCAGATCCGCTGAACCTAACTTTTCATGAATTTTTCGCACAGTGTGGACGATATTCCAGCGATTTAACGTTCGATATTGGATCTGGGCATCTTTATAGTTTGCAAATGGCTGGCATAGTCCAATAATCTGTTTTAGCTCCAAAGAAAAATATCTTATGGGGTCAAGTCACATGAGCAAGGCGGCCAGTTGGCTGAACCATTTCTTGAAATTATTCGATCCTCCAATTTCGATTTCAATAAGTCAATTGTTTAGCCAGCTGTTTGACACCTGGCGCCATATTGCTGAAACTACATGTCTCCAGGCTATTTTCTTCTAATTTACGTGAAAAATAACCGGTCAACATGGTACGGTAGCACTCACCATTGGCCGTGACTGGGTTGCCAAGATCATTAAAAAAAGTACAGATCAATAGCCGCGTCTACAACGTGATTTCAAAGTGTATTATGATTAGTCAAACCATGTTGTATACGCACACCGGATTGATTTTAGATACGTCGATCCGATCACGAAATTTCACTGGATCGGATCTACTTGGGTGTTTTGAGAGCTGGATCGAAGGGTTGAGGATTGAAAAATTCGAAGCCCACTTGAGCTCTATTGATATATGTGACGTTCCGATGCGAAATACTTCACTTTAGCAGAAATAGCTAAATTTTATTCGGTTGATCCACGTTAATCCAGTCGCACCAAAAATCTACTTTGAAGTTTCATTTCAATGCGTTCTAAGCCAAGTCAGTCTAAGTCGGCCCGGCTAATAAACGAGGCTAATGACACCACCACCATGAAAACCGCACAAAACAGTAAATTTTTGCGGATGTAATGGTATTTCGGGAATAAATTCAGCTATTTTGCCTATTGATCAATCCTGAATCTATAACGATTTTGCGGTAAAAATCAAGATCGGTATCGAGCATATTTAGCGCCCATTCTCTGAGACCACGACGCTGTTGGTGGTCTTGTGGCTTCAGCTTTTGTGTCAGTGCGACTTTGTAGGCACGTGAACCCAAATCCTTACGTAAAATTCACCATAAACTGATTCGAGCAATGTCAAATTCCTGGAAACGGTGATGAATTAACAAACTATGGTTTTGTCCCACACTTTCACGTACGACCGCGATATTCTCTTCATTTCGCGCACTTCTTTGTCTCACTGCCACGCCAACATAATGAAGTGTAAATGTTGATTCAATTTGTTTTACTATACGTTCAATTGTTCGTTTATCTGGGCGATTATGACGACCGTAAATTCGGCGTAATACACATAAAGTTGATGTATAAGCGTATATTTATTTATGGTTAAAAATGGCAAACTTTCAACAGTTCAAAAGTTAAGAAAAATTTACAAAAATGTCATTGCATGATAAGAAAATTTTAGCGAGAAATTGGGGCGGCCATAAAGGAAAACCCTATACATTCTACCATATGTTTTTAAAATCAATTTTAAAACTGAAAAAATTGCCTTAAAGCTTCTTAGGTTTTCTTTGTTACCTTGAACCTTATCATAAATATGGAACTAATTCGCAAAAAAATTTTTTTACATATTTTTAGTACCATATTCTTTTCTATAGCCATTATGCTGTGCTTTAATCCACTACACGTGTTATATCAATAGCATTTCTCAAGCGCTGAATTTTTGGTGTGGTTTCATCTTGTCATCAAATGCTATGCCGTGGCCATCAATGCAGTTGAAATTTCATAGGAGGCACAAGCTTGAATTTCCACATTATATCAGAGTAAATGATAAGAACTCACCATCAGAAAGAGCGATTCACCATGGCGAAATTCTCCTCTTTCGAATTTCGAATCGTATCTGCTCGATTTGCGCATGTACTTATACCGGTTAACAGGACTCGAAAATGCCACGTGAGAGGTCTGATACCTCATCGCAAAGAAAATCGCCACCGAACACCGTCATCATCATCATAACAAGAATTTGTACCAAATTTTTTCGCATCGCTAGCTTAAGGGGCGTTCGTTACATTTAAAGCAGCTGCTCTGCAAAAAATAAATTGCTTGTAGGTCAATGTTTTCTGCCACCATAGTGGCGTGGCTAGGATTGCAATGGCTAAACAAAAGTTACGGGAAATAAAATTGTAAATTTACCACCCGGAAGAAGCCAAACGCATTAGGAAAAACCAAACAAGTCGGGAAAAACCAATTGACTGGTGTGAAATGTTCATAATATGGTGTTAGAGTGAAAGAAACTGAAAACATTCCCAAGAAAATTTTAATGAGACATATGGTTTCGTCTAGTGATGGGCTCAAAAACGCCAAACAGTTTGAAAAAAACGTTTGGCTGCAAAAAACGAACGAACAGTTTTTCCGAATAGCGACAAACAGTTTTTCTAAAACGAAATTTTTTTTCTAAATAAACCACTTTTCTGCAACGAATAGTATTTCTAAAACCAATTATTCCAACTATTCTACAATGAATAGTGTTTCTAAAGCCAATCGTTTTTCTAAAACGAATCGTTTTTCTTTTTCTAAAACGAATCGTTTTTTTAAAACGAACTGTTTTTTTCAAACGAATCGTTTTTGGTTTTTTTTCAAACGAACTGTTTTTTTCAAATGAAACGTTTTTCGTTTTTTTCAAACGAACTGTTTTTTTCAAACGAAACGTTTTTCGTTTTTTTCAAACGAACTGTTTTTTTCAAACGAATCGTTTTTCGTTTTTTTCAAACGAACTGTTTTTTTCAAACGAATCGTTTTTCGTTTTTTTAAAACGAACTGTTTTTTTGAAACGAAACGTTTTTCGTTTTTTTTCAAACGAACTGTTTTTTTCAAACGAAACGTTTTTCGTTTTTCTCAAACGAATCGTTTTTTTAAAACGAACTGTTTTTTTCAAACGAATCGTTTTTCGTTTTTATCAAACGAATCGTTTTTTTCAAACGAATTGTTTTTTTTTAAACGAATCGTTTTTCGTTTTTTTAAAACGAATCGTTTTTCGTTTTTTTAAAACGAACCGTTTTTCGTTTGTTAAAACGAACTGTTTGGCAGTGGAAAACTGTTTAGCTGCGGAAAACAATATTTTCGTACTTGCGAGCATTTTCGTACATGCAAGTATTTTATTTAAAAATTCAAAAAGTTTTAGGGCAAAAGGAGCTGAAATCGGACAAAATCGGCCAATTTTGGGTTAGAGTGGTTTGGGACATAACGGGCCAAGACCTATTGCTGTGATACAAAAATTTCGGTTTTGTAGGGGAGTAAGGGGTTTTTTGGCCATAGTTTGGCAAAAACTAGCTTTACGGCGCTTTCGATGACTGAAAGTGGTCGGGGAGTACAATAGTGATATTCTAAGGGCAAAAAAAAATTTTGTAGGGGAATTTGGGTAAAAATGTCCATTTTTTCCAAATTTTTTTTTTGGTCTAGTTTGAATTCGGGGACAATTCTGAGTTGTTTCGGGCGAAATTTCCATACAAGTCTGGGAAAAAGCGGCCTAGTTTCGAAGATACGGCAAAATGAAATCCACCGGAAAAACGAAAAGTAGCACTAAAAGTGCCAAGGAGGAAAAGGTTGAGATCCTATTTGGATCACCAGTTGGCGTCTCTGGGTGTGCTGAGGCCCTCCTCGTGACTGGAGGTCGCCACGAGGGTCTCTCCAACCCTACCGGGGTTGTAAAATTAACGAAACCGCGGGAGGTAAGGTGCCCCTTGGTCTCATGTCCGGCCTTACGGAAGAGGTTGGACAAAAAAAAAATAGTACGTTTGCTCTTTTTACCTTGCTAGATCCAAGGTATAAAGAACATGTCTTCCAGGACATCACTGCCTTAGAAATAGCAAAAGCAAAACTGCTACGGTTAGTTTTGAGCTTGATTGAAAACAGCTCGGTAATCGCAAACAGTGATATTGTTGAAGGACCGTCTACTTCGCAATCCGATCCTTTACATGGAAAAATGAGTGCATGGTGTGTGTTAAACGAGATAATGGCAGACAAGAAACCGCAGACGGATTCAAAAACAAGGTGCTGAGAAAGAAGTGAACCGTTACTTTAAAGACGATATTGTACCACGTCTTGATGAAAAAGGCATGCATAGCTGTCCGTTGAGCTGGTGGAAAAAACATCGGCAGCTATATCCGAATTTGTCTGAAATATTTAGAACAAAGTGTAACATCGTTGCGACATCCGTTCCATGCGAAAGGATTTTTTCCGAGGCGGGGAACCTGATAAGTGATAGAAAAACTCGTCTGACATCTAAAAAAGTGGAAATGATCATGTTTTTTAAAGGCAATCCGTGAAAAGACTGACCAACAGAAAAATTAATAATAGAATATATATTTTTTTATAATTTTTACGATAGATTATGCAATAAATGTACTATGAAATGATTTGGAACTCTTCTTTATTGTATTAACAGTTGGTTTTATTTCTTTTATATGGTATACGACCATGTGTGTTGATTCTTCACGACTACGTACAGTGATTTTACGGCTGATCAAGTAGATAATATAATGGAAAATAGGTACCTTACAAGTACCAGCTCAGTTTGGAAGCAGCAATGAATGTTTACGTTGGTGACAGGGAGACATTATACATAAAATATGTATTAGAAACACCTAAAACGTAAAAATCCATTGCACTGAACTAATTGAAGATTATTCAAACTATGAACGATGTTTCTTATTTGAACTATATTTCAAATATATATATTTTCGTACAGCATAACATTTATTCCTTTACGTTAATTCAACCTGTTTTTTTCAAACAGTTTAAAAAAACAGTTGTTTTTTTAAAAAAAACAGTTCGTTTTCGTTTTTTGAAAACAACAGAAACGCCCATCACTAGTTTCGTCAAAAAGATGTAGCTTTGGGGGCAGCTCTGCTCGCTAAGACGCCACTCCAAATTACCGATCTACTGCCCGACGATTCGAATCCTGTCATATGCTCATGGTTGTATTTGTTCGTATTGTGCTGTCTTAACAGTCGAGGACTTTGCATAATACCAACACTCCATTAACTGTCATATTATATCTTTGTTGGCGATTAGGCATAGCACTAGCCCTTCTGAAAATAAGAAAAAAATTATATTAGAATAATAAAAAAATTGATATCGGCTTCTTCCATATATGCCCCCCTCCCGCTATAGCTAAGCATTCACTTGAAAGGATAATCCCCTAAGCTTTGGCATTATCAAAGAAAAAAACACAAGTGATAATTTAGACAAACTTGCTTAGAACCTTCTATTCAAATTCTCCTCGACGAATAAATCTTAGGAAAACAAAATTGTTTTTTACAGTAGTTTCTCATGTGCTCAGTAACAGGTTCCTAAAAACTCAAAATACAAAAACAGTCAAATACAGTACGCCCTCGGTAAAAGCAACCCTCGATAAACGCAATACCTCGGTTAAAACAACACCCAAATTTATACCATAGTGACCCAGTAATTGCAACTTTTCAAAAAAAATGTGACTCAGTAAACGCAACTTTCCATCTATGCTCTTATCTCGTTTTATCTTTGTTTTGTTTTTGTTTGGTTTTACTGTAACCGGCAGTTATTTTACAGCTACTTCTCTCAGAACTTTTAACACTCATAGATCGTGGGTGCATTGTATTTGCGTCATAAAGGAATAAGAAGAAACGAAGAGGAAAATATTTCGTATTTCTTCCAAAACCCATTTGTTATTTTTTAATTTCGTGTCCGTGAATAATCTTGTGAAAATCAAAAACAAAACAAAGGTGAGCATTAAAATTAGATAAAAGGGTTTGCGTGTGTTTTACCCACATTTTCCCACCTAACCCGAATTATAGCTTGTGGGCAAAATGAAATTGTGTGACTACGCTACACTCCTTTTTCCTCTATGATTTGCTTTTTAATTTACCAGTGATCAGCAAATATTCTCGTGGTCGGTAATTGCTTTGTTTTAATTTAGAAATCATGGCTATCGTAAAAAAATTTCCCAAACTGTCTATAAAGCAGAAGGCAGAGATTTTAACCAATTTGAGTGACGGTGCATCAGTAAAATCGCTTTGTGAAACATACAAGTGCAACAAGTCAAGCATTAGCAGAATAAAAAAGAGAAAACATTTGCTTAACAAATTCGTATCAAATTCTGAGTCAGGACCGGGATAGCGCGTAACTTTAAACGCCTGCGAGTATCCAAGGATGGAAAAAGCTGTGTACAATTGGTTCCAGAGGCAACGCAGGCAAAACGTACCCATCTCCCCACAAATCCTTAAGTCAAAAGCATGCACGCTTCACAAAAAACTTAAAGAAAAACCAGGTGCTTTTAATGCCAGCAATAGCTGGTTTTCAAATTTCAAAAAACGGAATGGAATCCGAATGCTTAAAATTTGCGGAGAAAAGCTATCAAATAAGCCAAAACTGGTGGAACCATTTTTGATTAAATTCGAAAATAAAATTAAAGAGCTTGACTTGTTACCAGATCAAATTTACAATGCGGACGAGTCTGGCCTATTTTTTAAGCTTTTGCCAAACAGAACGTTTGCGGGTTCCAAAGAAGCTACTGCTCCTGGTAGGAAAGTAAGCAAGGAGAGAATCACTTTTCTTGCTTGCACTAATGCGTCTGGTACGCACAAAGTCAAATTGTTCGTTATAGAAAAAGCTGTAAATCCTCGACCATTTAAGCATTTCGAAAATAAGCCCGTCGTTTACAAGGCCAACAAAAATGCGTGGATGACACACGAATTTTTTAAAGATTGGTTTCATTCAACTTTCGTGCCAGAGGTAAAATTATTTTCGAATTGATTTCGTCGAATTTTAAAATTGTTTTCATATTTTTTCCTTGGTTTAGGTAAGACAGTTTCTGGGATAAAAAAAATTGCCAAAAAAGGGTATACTGCTATTGGACAACGCGACGTGTCATCCAAAAGATGGGGAGATGATAAGTGATGATGGAAAGATTGTTACCATGTGTTTACCAGCAAACTGCACCGCTATTCTCCAACCAATGAACCAAAATGTCATCAACTTGACAAAACTGTACTACAAAAAAGGACTTTTGGCACATTTAGTCGGAAGCCGAGGTTCAGAGTTGGAGAGTAAAATAAAGGCTTTTAATTTGAGGCATGCCATATGCCTCCTGGCTACTGCATGGGACAAGGTTAAGTCATCGGCTATACAAAAGTGCTGGAAGCCTTTGATGTCTCCTGATAGTGAGTGGGATGAGGAGGATGAGCTGCCGTTGAGGGTCATTAGTGATAAAATCATTAGTTACCGCGAAATGATGACATCCATTAATGACTTGCTTCAAGATTTACTTGCCACTGAAACTTTTGTCACAGAGGGATTACGGAAATTGGATTGCGGAAAACGATATCGAGCACGTGCCTGATTGCAACAATCTAGAAGCCGAAGAAATCGAGAGTGAAGAAAGCACAGGTGCAAGTGTAAGTCCTCCGCGGCCAAAAATCAAAACAGAACACGCTATCCAAGCATTTAGCATTTGTCTTCAATGGGCTGAAGAAAACTCGGTCTCACTAGAAGATACCTTGACTCTTCAAAAACTGCGAGAGCTGGTCGTTGATATTAATGTATCCTCCAAAAAAAAGCAAACGAACATTTCCCAATTTTTAAACCAATTTAACCAAATACTGTATTACATATGTAAATATTTTTTTAATGAATTAAATTATATTACTTTTCTTTTACGACGAACAATATTCTTTTATTTCTCACACTTTAGTTTTCACGTTAAATTCTAATTCAAAGCAAAATTTTTTTGTGACTCGGTTATTGCAACAACCTCAATTAACGCAACTGCTCGAATTTTCATCGGTTGCTTTTATCGAGGGCGTACTGTATCATAAATTACCTTCGTACCAAAACTTCAAGAAATTCAATGCAGTAATAAAATTTTATGCAGTTACACTTTGTTCCAGATTATTTTTACGGTTACATTCAGACACGAGAGCCTCTCTTAATTTCGACACTTCTTTACCTCAACCAGGGTAGAGGACACGTCTAATAGAATAGGTCTTCAAATTTATGGATTCCGTAATGTTGGCTAAGAATCCTGTAAAAACTGCAATAGTGACTGAAATTATGTGAGGGACATAACAGTAAAAAGAAAACCAATAAAAAATTCATTAAAAAGATTCTGACTTCAATGTTCTTGCACCGGCCAGCCGACTGTTATAAATGGAAACGCGAACAATCAACTCGGAGACGTTTTTGATCGCTGGTCGTTGATTGCGCCTTGATTTCCTTTAGCAACATAAAATTTGCCTCGAATGAGTGCCATAAGAAGTGGAGGAGAGTGTGACATATAAACCACGCTACGAAATCCCCGACGAGACCGTATAAAGTGGAATCTTGGATCATAAATCCAAACGGAAACGTGGACTAAATTCAGGTTTTAGTATTCGGAGTTGCCTGGGCCGTAGAAACTGTAGTGTGAAGAGATATCGGTATAGGTCGAAGACAGGCTGTGTCGGATCACAGGGGACACCTTTTGGCACTTAAAACCGTCTTGGATTTATGGCTTGATTATGTTCTTTTGGAAATAATGACTATGTCGGGCATTATGTGTGGATGTTGAAGCATAGCTGACCAATAAATAGCAAAAGATATGCTTTAATGTGACTTTGCTGTTTATGGAAGCATTGAGCCTGAAAATTTGATTTTTCGATTGCTGAAAGTGTTTTACATTTGCATTTTAAGCTTTGAAACAAGATTTTAAGCCTTTCGAAATGATAGGCAAAACAATTATTAAGGACTTAATGTTTTACGTTTTTTTCTCCTATTTTTACGCTGTTTTCACTCTTAAAATGTCCTTTTAAGTAAAAAAGGTTCAAAGCTATGAGAAATTAGCTTTTAGCAAAGTTCAGTGTTACTTTTTGTTGTTGCCATGCAGCCTGTAAATTAAATGTCTAAAAACAGGGTCTAAAACCAAGGAACTCAGTTTTTTACTTTTTCTTTAAATAATTTTTTCGAGGAAAAGAAAAAGAAAAAAATTGTGCTGTGTTGAAAAAACGTAGTCCTGCACCTCATAATACATTTTATCCTGTCATTGAAGAATAGAAAAAAATTAATCCTAAGTTAAAAGGTGAGTAGGCAAATTAGCAACATTTTAAGTGAGTTAAGAGCCACTTAGTACCAAAAAAATATTTCCTTGTTTGGTGGAAACTAACAACCAAAGGAATATAGGAAAAACCAAGACTAATGCAACATTACATTTTATGATGGGAATAAAAGTGATTTAACGAGCTTTCCTAATAATCCAAAAAGAAAACATGAAAGCTTTTGAAACAGTAAACAGTACGTTAGATGCTTCGAAAATAAAGCAGACAATATATGCATGTGTGTTGTAAGTTACAACTTGTAACACCATATCACCGATCTAAAAAAAATCCTGACGCATGTTTCTCTTTCCTGTCCACGCTCGATATGCGGTATACCAAATCGTATTCTTGCACTCCATGAAATTTCTTAGAAACTAAAATAAGATATAAGATGTTAAATTTTATCAATGATTCGTAAGGAACTAAAAACGCTTTTAATTTATAATAAAAAAAGATTTCAAAATATTCCACATTTTCCATGAAACACAATTTTCATTTTTTACGATGCGAAATTTTCATTTTTTCACTGCTGAATACCGGAAACAATGAACTACTGAATAATGAAGTTTAGCGTTATTTTTCATTGGTTTTGTTTTTTCCTGCGAATGCGGAAAGTGCTATTAAAAAACCTTTCAAACAATCGTGATAAAAATTTCAATAGCGAAATAAGTGATACTGTAGTTTCTACATCTGATTTGTAGATAAGAAAACAAGTGTTGTTATTGAACAAACGAGGATATTCTTTACAATAAATTAGAAGCACGTTTTTAAAAGACGCATTCCGGTGATACAGGGGATGATTGGAACGTATAAAAAGTTACTAAGAATTGAAAAATAGCCGAGAAATAAACATTGAGCTTTAATACGCAGACGACACAGCTCAGTTTCCCTGCGATAAATGAAGCAGAATCCAGCTACAAGAAGACCAGAGTACCCCGAATGCTATCACATGTCCAAATAAATGTTAAACCACGAGCAGTTTGCAATGCAAGTACTACGGAATTGGTTCGCTGTTGGAAAACCCGTTGTCAGAGCGGCTAATCGCAGGAAAAAGTCAATTTTGCCAAAAACTACCAAGATAAGAATTTGGATTTTGTATTTTCAAAAAAAAAACTAAAAGCTCTAGACTCTAAAAAACTTTTAAAAAAACTCACAGCCGCTAAAAAACTGATTTTCGAAGAAATTGTCATTGAATGACCAAAAAATGTAAAACCCTAATTCACCTTTTTGTAGTATCATATCAACTATTTCTCACCCAAAGTAACAAAAACCATTTCTCGACTATAATATACATGATGAAAATGTTCAGTGCTGGCAAACCTTTTCCAACGAAGTAGCAATAAGTCTACCATAAGAAGCTCATGCTAATATCAACCTACCCTTTGAGTTTCGTTCCCATCCGAAGATTTCATCTAACATTTCAGCGATTAAACTTTGTTTGAGGCCGCCATCGGAAAAACTTCGAAAACTTGGAAAATTTATACATTGGCTCTTTATTTTTAGTGTAAATGCTTTGCATATGAATATGTAATGGAAGCATCTGTTGGTGCAATATTTACGAAAATGTCTGGTGTTTGAAACCCTGTGGCATAGCCAAAGATATACCAGATCTGTTTCACGTTAAGTTAAACCCACCCTGTGAATTTCATTTTGATTGAATGACTGCGCTGGAAGCTCTAGGGGTGTAAAGAATTTAAAGGATACCACCCGCCCTTGACCTCTTAGCCGTGTTTGAGAGGATAGTCTTGCGGAGAATCGTTGGCCGGAGACGCTACAACCATGAATTGTACGCTGAGTTGTACCTAGAAGCAGATATGATTACTAAGATAAAGCTCGGTCGACTCCGGTGGGCAGGACGCCTAGCTCGAATGTGCAAAGAGGATCCTGCTCGGAAAACCCTTTGTGGCTGTTTTTACGGCAGGCAACAGCATATGATACCTTGCCAGCGCTGGAGGGATGGCGATGACTCGGGGTGCTCGGAGTTCAGGGATTCCCAATTGGATGACATCGGCTCGCGATCGGGACCGATGGAAAAAACTGTTGACGGAGGCCAGGACCGGACCCCGGTTGTAGCGCCGATGATGATGATGATTGTTTGTTTTAGCAAATCTCATGGTCAAGATTTTAAATTAGAAAAATGTGAACTCACAATGTCAATAATCACGCGCCGCCCTTGATAGTATGATATATTTACTAGATGGGAAGTTAGTAGTTATCAAAAAAAGCATGCAAAGTGTAGAAGCCCATTCATTTTGTTAATTATCAATTGAAGTATTTTTGAAGAACATAATGAGAATAAATGCTTCCCAGACAGCAACAAAGTGCTAGCATACATTTTTAAAGAGTTGAGTTTTGGTATCTAGTAATAAACAGCACGTAATTTGATTTACACGATTCCAATGTGTTTTTGCAGCAGCATTTTAAAAACGAGAGAAGGACTAGCATCTTTCAGTATTTGGTAAATATATTTATATTTCCATTGCTAGTCTAATAGGATCTTTGTGCCTTCTGTTTGTCCTAGCGATATCAAGTTTGAAATTATCTTTACCTCTTGTATGATTGCTGTGATGATAACAGTGCCTTAGGAGAGATATTCAAGATTTTATATGATTATTGAGTAACTTATACATAATCTTAGCCTTTTCCATGCATATTATATCTCTGACATTCATTTTTTCTATGTGCATGAATAGTACGCCACTTAACTATCCTGTTGAGCATTCTATGAATTGAGTCATTATTATTTCTGAGGACTCCAATTCAATGTACCATAAGCAGCGTTAGGCAGTTCATAAGAGCAGTAAATCATATTTTCAAGTATCGAAGTAATATTTGAGAGTAACCAGAAACCTAGAAACCCAGAAAACCAAATTAGATTTTATATTAATTATGTGAGGGAACCAAGATAATCTATCATCAACAATTAGAGAAACATTTACTCTAAATATAAAGTAAATATAAAATTAAATTGACCCTTAGACAGCACCGATATTCATTACTCGCTGTTGACTCAGTTCATCATTAAATCTTACCAGGATTTCTCTGTCCTTTAGAAAACTATCAATTAGCTCCAATTTTCAGCCTATATGCTTTCAAATAAAATCGAATGACTATCCGTGTCAAAAGCTTTCTCTAAATAAATAAACAAAGCAGCCACACATTTACTCGAAGCAAGTGCATTATTAATAAATTATAAGGCAACCGTTATTGCTGACGTTGTATTATTATTTTCTAGAAAACCATATTGAAAACTTCATAAATCTCTTATTGATAAATTTGTCAAAAAAATTTTGCTAAGACTCTTCGAAGAATTTGTATCGTCAGCTGATTAATTAACAGTGACTCTCATGATGTATATTTATTCTATAGGGAATTCGCCTTTGCTAATTTGATTTTGAATGATTGCTGAAATATGAGGTGATATTTGACTAACAACCAGTGTTGTCACCTTACTACACTTGTAGCAAATTTACTACATTTTTTCGGCCTTTGCCGTTTTTGCTACTTCACTACTCAAATTGTTAAATCTATTACATATTGTATTGAGAATGTAATATTGAAGAAGATTAAGCGCTGGGCACACAGAACGCTACCGGGCGTCATGGGCGGCACGGACAGTGATACACAGTCGTTCAGTAATTTGGCTATGCCGAAGCAGAAGAGAAATTGAAAAGCAGTAATAGAGACTTAGAATTAGAAGAAGCCATCAATGAAGTGAAAAGAAGCATAAAACATTTTATATTGAGCTATGTGATCAAATTTTAAAACGTTTGATTTCAAAGATGAGAAGCTTCGTATGTTAGAATATATTAACTCCAAAAAAATAATGAGTGGTGAGCTGCCTACTATACTTCCTATTTTCCGTGCTTTTCCGTTTAAAACAAAATGTAATTTAGAAACTCTAAACAACGAATGGCAATTGCTAATTAGCAGTAATATTAAATATGATCAATGTGATGACCTGGTAAATTTTTGGAGTTCATTGAGTAGAAAAGAAAATGTTTTAGAGCAAAGTTGCTTTAAGAATTTAGCTCATTACATGCTTACACTTTTATCCTTGCCACATAGCAGTGCAGCAGCGGAGAGGAAATTTTCTGAAATGCAGAATATTAAAACTGATAAAAGGAACAAACTGAGCATTCAAACAGTCTCATCGGTTTTGTTCGCCAGATAACTATTAAGCGATGAAAAAATATATGAACCTTAAAATAACTTGATACATTTTTTCAGCAAGTTTAAAGTTTTTGAAGGTTCTTATGTAGAGAAGTAAAAAATTTATGTATGTACACATGCTTTTCAAAAACAATGATTTATTTACTGTTATTTGTTCTAGAACTGAAAAATTCATTTGTTATTGTATATTATACCTGTATATACATATATCTGTTGATAGTTTTGTTATCTTTGGGCTAGAAAACAGATTTCACCAGCATATGACGTTTTTAATTTAAATTAAACTGATTTTGAAATTTTACTACAAAAGGCCCTAATTTACTACATATTTTTCGCCATATCTACTTCAGAAATATCTTGCGGCGGTGACATCACTGCTAACAACTAATTTTAGATTCTTAGAAGTTATTCCATCAATTCCAGGTGAAGAATTCCTCAATGACAAATATTTGTGAAGTTACAGCGGCAGCGGTTGTTATTGTATTAAATGTACTTACCCAAAGTTCAGTCATAAAGAGCTTAACTTACCTTAACTTACCCTGCCCAAGAGTGCAAAAAAAACGCACCTTATGTCTTTCAGCAGCACAAGTTTTATTGCTCTGAAAGCATTACTAAATGCACACAATTTATCTTCCAAAATATGCAAGCTTTTGTTCGCGTTTGTTCAAAAGTTTGGCAAGCTCTTTTAAGTTGCCTTTGTTGGTAGAGGCATTACTTTTGTTGTTGCTCGAAGAGCCATGTTTCTGCATCCACATATATAAAATTGCATCGATTACTATATAATGTTTCAATATTTATTCATTGCTTTCCATTAGTGTTGATTAACATTTGTGTTTTTTCCGAATAGTGTGTATTCTCTTATATATATTAAAGCTTTTAAAACTCAGTTTTTGCTATTTGAATCTATTTTGATGCTGTTACCTATTTCATGTACTCATTTGGAACTAAGCATATCTTTTTACCTGTTGAATGAATTTTATTTTCATTAAATAATTAAACTATTTTCAAAAAATACCAGCAAATTCAGGGGTAAATTACCCAATACAGTGACTATGTCAAAAAAGCAAACTTTGTTATACATTTTTTTTAAGTTTGCGCTCATAACTGAGATTAAGTTTAACTTCTTTAGTTTGAAGTAATTTGTTTGCAAGCTTTGCCAGTTTAAGTTTCTTGTTGTCTCGTTTTACCATATCAAGTGAAAAAATACTGAGTCATTTTATATGAAAATATTAGCTTTGTTTAATGAGCTGCTTTAGGTTGAGCTAGGTTGAGATGTACCAGCAAAATATATTTCATGAACGATTCAGGTATCCTAATTTGCAAAAGCTACTTGCTCTAATTTGAACTAGAGCAATCTAGAGCATGATTTTCTGCTCACCTTTTTTGGTAGAGAAACTTCAGACAACCAACTGTCTGTCAATTGTCACAGAACCCACTGTCAACGAAAAATTGCGACTGAATTAAAATTTTTTAATAGTGAACTGATAGGTTAAACCTCTAAGATGCAATTAACTTTGAGAGTTTTTGAAAATATTGCTTATTTTCCGTAAAACACCCGACTATTACCCAAATGATTTATTGTTCTTAGTAATTCAAATGATTCGCATTAGGCGACAGCTTATTGGTAACTAACTTACAATATCATAACTACATAAAAGGAGTAATTGAGAGGGACTAAGAATTCTAAGCTTTTTGCCTGAAAAGTTTTTCATAGAATTTTGTGCACTCAATTGCCCTCACTTGCTCTACTTTTTTTGACAGCAAGACTACTCTAACTTGCCTTGAAAACTTATACTCTTTTTTCAAGGTCTCCACACACAGCTATAAATACATAAAACTCCAAAAAAATTACTAATTACTGCCACTTTTTACTCCGTAATCCGTGAAAATCAATCCCTTATTCTGAGTTAAAATAATAAGTCGTTGTGCTTAGATATACACTTCATTTTATCGCACAATGGTCAGATAATGTTCATGGTGTTAGATAATACCAATAAAACCAATAATATTGTATACAAAAACCTTAGGCGTTCAGAGAATTTAAAAATTTTGATATCCATATCAAAGGATGTTTGACAATAGATTTTGCTGAAAAATTGTCACAACCAGCCTCTATAACCATATGAAGAGCACTTATGAAGAGTTGCCAATTCCTATTTTACACTATTTACACTAAACCATTAAAAACAAGCTCTGATACCATTGAGTTATAAAAACAATCACATCAGTAACTAATAAACCTTGGATGTATCTAACTTTTGAAGTAATTCGCTGCTGAGCCATCCTCATGTTACGGTCCTCTTGAATATTCAAAAGTTGCTGAACAATCTGACTGCGCTCATTCATTCCAAATGAACATTAAAGACACTTTATTATCAGGAATCGTTATAATTTACTCTTTCAAATAATCTACCTGTTACAGTATTTTATAGCAAGCTTGGAAAATTTATACCATCTTTACTATAAAACAAAGCATTGAGCCACACACCTTTCATCAATATTTGATGAAGTGCGTTTGCACGACTTACAAGCCTCAGTAATTACGGAGTTCTCATTAGTTGTCTGGGTACCGACTTCATTACGGATGTTCCGTAACCGTGATTGAATTACCTACGGAAATGTTGTCAGGAGTAAAACCGTCTTCTTGCTCAAATATTCATCACCACTCCTTTCCAGAACCACCGTCCTGTACTGCAAGCTCTCAGCTTTCCTCCGTTGTCGGTACTCTGCCTTTCGGTTGTAGTGATCAATTGCCTTATTTAATTCTGATTAGCTGCCTGATGTAATTGAACACCAACTCGTTGTTGTTTGACTATCGTACGAAGTAATAATTTAAATTGATTAAACGACCACTACAAACAGACCGCAGGATATGTTCAGATGTACAAGCGTGATACCTACGAAGCCTCGAATCGATTTAGCTTCATGTGTACGAGGAAGTACTGATGAGAGTGAGTTTAGTCAGTAGTACTTTGCATTTAACTCATTATTGTCGTGGTGAGCATCATTATTGTAATTACGCCATTCAAATCCGATTACCTAATAGAAGCGAAACGAAGTCATGTGACTTTCAGTATTGTTCGCGCAAATTAATGGATTGGTATCAAAAGACGGCAGCAATTGGATGGATAGACTACAAAGCGTTGGTTTTAGTGCTGTTGCGATGAAAAGGTATTAGTTGACATGGTTGTCATGATGGTTACAATACACGCAGCATTTACTTAACTGACAAGTGCTGCCGTTTTTGTTTCTTAGGCTACAGTAGAAGTAATGTGATCTCAGCCCTTGACTGGTCCCGGCGTTGAAGTTAGTGGAGACTTTATTAACCATTGAAGTATACGAATATAGAGTGATAAATTTCACGTTTCACTTGACCCCAATTTGGAATCTAATAGGCACAATAAATTTAATGGAAGAATTTGCAAAAAATAGCGCAAATGCAAAAATTATTAGATGCAATAGTAAATACTTAAACAGCGATAATATAAATATATTAATATCACGCAACGTGGTACTAAATTTAAAAATTTAAATAAAAAATTGCATTGAAATTATCGTCCTTACAACTAGTAAAACATATTTGTGAAAGACAAAATAATAGATAATTATGAAAATAGTCGCCTTTACAATATGACTGTTTGTAATGTAATAGTAAACCATATATGCATTCCGTCTTGCCAACGAAGAAATTCACACAAAAGTAACTAGACTTTTTCCATAACCTTTTTTATTGAAGGCAGGTAAGGGGGGATAAGTAAATATGGAAGTAAGGTATCACCTGTGGGCTCAAAAGTTCACCTATAGACTTCACTCTCCTCGAAGCCACCTCTCCTTCTATATCTTGCCTGATGCTTCTTTTTGGCTTCTGTATTTGGTGATCCCCTTTGGTTCTTTTTCCTGTTTTTCTCCTTTTTTCATTTTCAACGATATTAAATCATCTCCTTCCGTAGGTGCAGGCTAAAATAGAACAATCAGTGTCAAATTAGTATCCGATCATTTCAGATGTTAGTTGGTTAGGGAGTATTAGTCAGTTAGGGTTAGTGTGTAGGTAGGAGATAGCTAGTTTAGGTTGGTTGAAGTGGACAGAATTAAGCAAATTGATAAGATAATAATAGGCTTACGTTAGTATTAGATCCAGCAGCTTAAATGCAGTGAATTCGTAGAATAGATAAAAAAATAAGCAATCTAGCATAGTGATAGATTTAACAGCTAAAGTGGGCTGAAGTCGTTAAATTAGACGTATAATAATCAGTCTAGAACTGTTATACATTTAACCAACGAAGAAGCAGGGGAGTAGTGGCTGTAGACCAGTTTTTAATAATTGATGTAACCGGAACTTACTGAACTGTAAGGATCACGTTTGGCGTACACTATGGTGAGACCAGTTGAGTAAGATAGATTTATAGAAATTGGTGGAAATATGCTATTTCTAGTTCAGGGATAGATTAGCACAGTCAAACCAATCCGAAATCGGCGGAGTAGAAAATTAACCCCGCGAAAGAAGTGTTTAACGAATCCAGATAAACTCAGAATTAGATTTGGAGCTAGTCATAGTTCAGAGTAGTAGACAGGTAAAGCTAGTAAAGCCAGTGAGTGTAGAAAATGAATTAGAAGCTGCTCAAGGGCAAAGACTTCACACATCGGTGTCGACGCAGAGGAGGCCAGGTAGAGGGTAGGGACACGATGAAAGTACTGATATTAGTACGGTATCGATACTTTCGTTTGATACCAAGTAAAATTTTACTTGAATCGAAACTGTTCGATATTTTACTCATATCAATACTTTAATGGTAGTATCGTATCGACATGTGACTGAAAAATTTTTATATGGAAATCGACCCATCTTTCTAAACTGAGCTACGAATTATGTCTTCGTACAGTAGCTATTTGAAACTCAAGTGATAAAAAACAATAAATTGTTGCAAGAAATTTAAAAAAGCTTTAAGACAGATTTGTTCATTAAAGATTTTATTTTGTTTAGAAACAAAAACTAATCCATTTAAATTATTCATTACAAAGTTATTAACTAAAAATAAAGCAAAGTCGACAATTTGCCTGCAATAAAGTCTTCATACACTTAGAAACAGTTTATGAAAATCTTAAAAACTATAGATACTTTTTTTTGGTATTATTTAGTTGGGTAGCCTTTATTTTTAATCACGGTTTTAAGGCAGAGTGGCATCAATTCTACAAGTATTTTTGCATAGCTTGGCTCTATTTTCACCCATTTCTGCTAAAGAGCCTGTTTCAACTTAGATTTTGAGCTAATAGGATGAGTCCTGATCCTTTTTTCTAGCATGTTCCGCATGTGCTCAATGGGATTGAGGTCAGGACTTTGCGGCGATGTTTTAAGCAAATGTAGAATTTCGTACGCCAAAAACATCCTTTTAAAGTGTGGAAATAGCCAGGGGTGTCTTAAAACCCAAAAAAACACCATGAAAACTGTAAAGCACTGTGGTGGCGGCGTTATGGTATGGGACTGTATGGCTGCCAGCGGCGTTGGAAACTTAGAAATAATTGAAGGAAACATGAATCATCGGGCATATATTGCAATTCTCAAAGGAAATTTGCAGCCAAGTGCTGACAAATTGGATGAATCGAAGGATTTTTACTTTCAACAAGATAATGATCCTAAGTGCATGCTCATAACACTAGAATGATCTTGGCGTACAATATTCTACATTTGCTTAAAACACCGCCACAAAGTCCTGGCCTCAATCCCGTTGAGCACATGCGGAACATGCTGGAAAAAAGGAGTAGGACTCATCATATTAGCTCAAAACCTAAGTTGAAACAGGTTTTTTTAGCAGAAATGGACGAAAATAGAGCCAAGCTATGCAAAAATACTTGTAGAATTGATGCCACACTGTCTTAAAACCGTGATTAAAAATAAAGGCTACCCAACTAAATATTAACAAAAAATGTATCTATAGTTTTTAAGATTTTTCATAAACTGTTTCGTTAGTGTACGAAGACTTTATTGGAGACATATTGTTGACTTTGTTTTATTTTTAGTTAATAACTTTGTAATGAATAATTTAAATGGATCTGTTTTTGTTTCTAAATTAAATAAAAATGTTTAATGATTAAATCTGCATTAAAACTTTTTCAAATTTCTTGCAACAATTTATTGTTTTTTATCACTTGCGTTTCAAATAGCTGCTGTACGGGGACATTATTGGTACACTGTAATTAGTATCAACTTTCATATCCTAATGTCCTCTCATTGGACGAATAACAATGATATTAAATTAGTTTCAAAAGTGATATAGGTATGTGTTAAAAGACACATTTTTGACTTGAGAGTGCAACAATCCTCGTGAACAATATCTGGTCTTCTTTACGCATCCTCATCATATCACTGTTTTTTATCATCGCTTATCTCCTCTTCAAAATTAACTTTTATCTAGTTTAATTTAGTTTAATAAATTTATTATTTTAATGTTTCTAATCCGACTCAAGGAATGCTGTTTGCTTGCTCCCGTCTTGAGCGAGCAAACAAAACGAAATCGGATTGAATAGTTGCGATTAGCTCCACACGTCGGCTGAGTTGCGCTTTTGAGCCTCCATTTTCTTGATAAACCGTTGTGTTTTGGCCTCTGACTTATTTCCTTTGCTGGATGCTGACTTTGAGCAGAATAATTCTTACATCGATTGCCATATTTATGGCGTCGCTGTGAGAACGGGATTAATGAGTAATGGAAAGAGATAATCAAGTGAAGCAAAAGTACCCGCCCATGTGTTCTCACCAATGAATAACCTTCCGAATTAGATCTGAATGTGTGACGTAAATTTTGTGTGCTTGATCCCGAGAACAAAGTCGCGGAACGGCACCAGACCAGTTGCCGGCCCTATCATTATAATTGAAATCTCTGGCTTCGTTGGAAGTCTAAACTGACTGACTATAGCAAGTATCATTTGATATTTACTCATATCAGTACTGTCGCAATGAGTACGGGACTTATATCAATACTTGGTTCTGATACTACTTTAAAGTAAAAGTATCGATACTTTCTTTCGATATCGTGTCCCTAGTAGAGGGTAAACTGAAATGGATAGAGAAGAAACTCACTCAATTGGCCTTCTAATTCGTGTTGTAAATACTAAGCTCCAAACACACACAGAAACAAGCATCAATCATGAGCAGCATTCAGATTTCCGGGAAATCCTGATCCGGCAATGGGGGAGTTGTAACGTGGTAATGAATACACTCTAAAAAGTGGGTCTAAAATTAATTCTATGATAATAGGAAATATATTCATTTCTCTGTTTAAAATAACGAATCACAATTTTTTTTACACATTAGATGTGTTTTATTTGCTTTTATCCCAAATCAACTGAATAATAAATAATATTTTGTAAACCTTAGCGAAAAGAGTGTAAATTTACTACTTCGCTGCTCACATTTACACAAAAGCTGTAAAATTGTATCATTTGCTCGAATTTCACTTATTATTGATGTAACATTGTGACTGCACGAGTCTGCTATTTCGCGATCGTTGCTTACATTTGAATAGCAGCAGTTAAGTGCAAAGTGTAGTTTTTTTCCTTTTCGTATAATAAATTTAGAAGTGTAGCTATAAGCAAATTAGAAGTGTAGCTATAAGCTAATTAGGTGTAGCTATAAGTGTTATAAATTAATGTACATATGTGTATATATAAAATTAAAATAAATTATAAACTTAAAGATATTGCAACAAGTTTTTATATTCCACATTTAAAGTTACCTATTTACAGCCTTTTGATAATGATATTTAATTTTGGAGCACTAGTGTATGTTATAGCACTTTCCTATCTTAAGTGTGTGGCTTTTGGATCATAAAACTTTTTCAATTGCAATTTTATTGATATTGAAACTTAGCTAGAGGCTTGCTGAAATTCCTGCTTTAGTACTGTATACTTCCTAAAATTGTTCGAAATAGTTTTTGCTGTCATTTGTTTGATAAAACAATCTTTATTATAGTTTTTGTAAACAATTTTAAGGATATTCACGAATAAATGGTGTAGTAAATATTATCCTAAAAGATTCGTAAAAAGTAGCCTTTGCTACATAAATTTCATGCGTATTAGTCCAAAATTTACGTCTTTTTAGGGTAAAATTACACAATTTGCTCGTAAAAAAAAAAATACACATTTAAGACGTAAAATATTCTTTGTACGCACTTTTGTAAATTTACATCTATAATAGTAGGAAACCAGTTTCCTACTATTGTAAGGGTAAACTTCATCCAAAATTCATTTTGTATAATAATAGGTCTACACTACCGATATATATAGACCTATATTTACACACAATCACACATATACACAAACAACAGGGCAAATTTTCCCGGCAAATATATAATATAGCGAAAACTCAATTTGATAGAATACAAATGTAGCCATCATTCGTAGGGCTAGAAATAATCGTAGCATCTGACTTGTGTAATGTACTTGTCGGATGCTAGCTACTTAGATAAGAATCCCATATATGCATGCAATAAGTAAGCACAAATCTATGCGGCAAGCCTCAACAGTGGGATGGTAGCACCTCACTTCTGATGCTCCTATTTGTGCAGAACCTCATTTGGTTGAATATTACGTGCACAACAAATGGCTGCCTGAGCAATGAAAGCTCAGGATGCCAAACCAAAATGGAAGAAATGGAAAACAACAAGTAGTTACCTGAGCTAAACTGTCCTGAACTTGACCTTGGCAATATCCTTGACCTCTCCAATACTTTCGCCTCCAAGGTAACCACATCAACCGTAAAAGAAAGCATAAACAAAAACGCAAACACGACCCGTGCTGTCAAAATTGTTGTAGTGTTAACGATAACATTCTACAGACAGACAGACGGATTTGAGAACGGACTAGTTTGGTCGTACAGGTCGTATTGTCGTACAGGTGACTCTAATGAGCCATTTATGCGCCCTGCGAAAATAGCATGCCAAATACAGCTGAAGGAGGCGCTATTGAACTATGTACGCATTCCGTCTAGTAGAAGGGGCTAGATGTAAAACCTACGTGAAGATTTAGGTTTAATTAGGTTAAGCTAATTATAATTAGGTTTAGACTAGGTCCTAATTGTAGTGTTTGATAGTTTTTAAGCCAAATATTGCCCAGGTAACTCCAGTACTTCTACAGGCTGAGTAGTATTATTTGTACGTGTGATAAAAAATGTCCATAAAAATAAAAATGTGGAAAAAAAACGATAAGAGTCTACAGGGCAAAATAGTGTAGCCGCTAGGTTTTAAGTTTTTATTGCTAATTAAACTTAAGCTAGGTTAAGAATGTACAGCTAAAATAAAATAAAAAATCTTAACTTCAATTCAATTCAACGGTCCATAGTGGCTTGCCAAATTCTCGGACCAGATATTTTCATTGTAACGGAACACATGGAAAAACCACTCAATGTGGGTTCGTGTCGAGGATGGACATGTATATTCAGTTCATTCAACTGGATGTACGAAAAATCTGCAAAATGGATGTCGTCGAGGAAGCGTTTGAGGAATACCGAAATTGTCATCATCTTTTGTATGCCTGACGATTCGAGTAGAAGCATAATTTTGGCTAGCCAACGGAATTTATTTCAATTCAATTTAATTGAAATCTTGATTCTTTATGTGATTGGTGATTTGAGTGAAATCATAATTTTGCTAGTCGAAGATGACTACTCGTACACCAATCAATCATCGTGTGACTAGTGATTCGAGTGGAAGCAAAATTTTGACGTGATTATGACACGATATTCGAGCTTAGCCCAGGAAGAGGCCGGAGTCTTCATTTCAGTGGAGGAGGCTGGTTTGAATTTATTTATCTTTTTTATATAGACTACATAGATTTAGTTTTAAGTAAAAGAACTTGAATTTCAGTATAATTAGTTCTGCTATACTTTATATTTTTGTTGTTGTAACACGATTACACGACTTTGAATCGCGGATAAATTGAATTCAGAGACCATGTAAAGGATATTAACGTTTAGAGCAAATAGATAAGTAGTGAAGTTACTTTGCGAACATAGAGATAGACTAACTCGTGGAATAAGGTAAGATAAAAAACAAGAATTTTACGTATGACCTTAGTGTTTTGAACCTAAGATTTGTCTCTGTGTGTGCGCCGACGGGGTAAAAGGTCGTACGGTTAAGGACGTCTACCGTGGCGTACCTTGTCGAGTCCAGTGAGTCAAACCACAGTGAGTGAGTGGCGCCCAAGCACAGGAGCCTAGCTGGAATCTCATTTCCAGAAATCAGGCGGGTTACAATAAGGCACCCAATGTGGGATGCCATTTACTTAAAATTGACCTGTAGTAGATTTGGAATTTTTTAGTCGTTTCTTGAAGTTTTCTGGACATTTCTGAATTATGTTGATTTTATGTTGTCCATAGCCTTTAGTAATTTTTCTCTACGTCATATAACAGTTTTCGTTTTAGATTCTTGTTTTCTCTTGGAAGAAGAATCACATTTTGATTGCTCTTATTTGAGCTATATGGAATACGCCAGCGATATGCCTTTTGCTGTTTTCTGATACTGGTTGATTTTTAATGCTGGATGAAATAAATGAATCTACTGACTGGACTGCTTTTTATTTTCAGGATCATCAAGACTAATATTTATCGCTTTTCATAACTTTCGTCACAAAATCAATATCATTTTCTAACTGTTGTTTCATCTCTTGACACTTTCTCAGACGGCTTCATTTTTGGTCCTCAGGAAGCATATGTGGGACAAGTTTTTTACTTTTCGTTTCATGCTCACAGCTGCAGTTAAAATCCTCTGCCAGTAATTCCTTGTGATTCCAGCTGTCTCGTGCAATTCGCCAAAATGTCTTCAAAAATTGAAGCAATGCATTTGTTTTGAGCTTTTACAGTAAACCAATGCACTGCAGACAATTATTTAACATATGAGTGCCATTTTCGAGTTACCGTTAAGATATAATAGTACATCATTAGCAAACAAATGAATGGAGCAATAAAGAGAAAATATAGAAAAAATATAGAATTTTGGAAAAAATAAACATTTTTTTTTGTATCAGAACTATTGTCTCTACTCTCCCTAAGTTGACATTATTTCCCAACTCAAAAGTGTGCCGTGAGTGATATACAGGACCTAAAGTTTTTGAAAAATCAAACACGGTTGAAAATATTGATTGATTATCAATTGGTAAGACGTTCAGTTACTTTGAACAGAGCAGTGACACAACTGCGACCAAGCCTAGATCTTGAATCACCAAAAAATTGGTCCATTGGCAGCGCAATTTACCTTCAGAAAATCGCCAAAGTTTTGAAAAATATTTTTAAAAACCTGTCGTACTGTTTATGAATGAACTGTTCCTCTTTGATGATTGTAATGTAATTTCAAATATTTTGCAAATAAAATTTTATACATATTATTCTTTAACATATTAACTTCCACTAAATGTCCTCCAGGTTAATTACCGAGCATACACCAGGTATTGGCGTCACAGTCGACGAAGAGTGTAGGGCCAGCAAACTCAACATTTACTGCAAAAATAATTAAGTGCAAGTATTGTCATATAATTCACCTTTAGGGCAGACTATTTTGATTTAATACTTAAGAACTATTACAATAAATAAATTATTTACCATAAATGAAATTGTAGCTAATATTTTATTTTTTTAATAAACGTGCACCATAAACGTATTTCAGGTTTTTTTATTATTTTTCACGTATCTTAAATAAAATTTCAAACGATAACACTCTCAATATTTCTCGAATAGGAATTGAAGATTTTGTAAAAGAAAACGACAATATTGCATGCTTGGAACAATATCTTGGGAACAATTGAAGGATTAGCAATATTAATGCGGTAATGGCCATTCTCTTTTGTTGTAGGTACTTCTGAGCTAAAAAAAGACTCTAATGAGGTTTTAGCAATGTCGTAACTCAGCCATCGCTTAGAAGTCACAGTCACATCCGAAAGAGTCCTTAATTAACGATTTACGTGCTGCTTACTACTGAGAACCATTTACTTGGTTGGGAATGCTTTATTTTGTTTGGTGAATACTCAATAAGAAATCTGTTACAAAATTACTGTATTATTCAAAGTAAGGCCACATGCTGCTGAGTCCTGCTATAATTATATTGGGTAAGTAATGAGAAAAATGCTGGTGCTTTTTGGTATCCTGCAAAAATATATTTTTTGCCTTACATTATAGCGTTTCCTCCTATAACTCCTCTAGTTAATGCACTTTATTTATCAGCTCATTATAAAGAAACATACATTTTCATAGCTGAGCTAAAGCAGTAAAGACAATAAACAGAAGTAAAATCGCAGACATTAAATTGAACGAGATGAAAACGTTAGCAAAACGGAAAATTCGAATTCCAGAAAATTTCAATTCATACGATAACATTTTTGAGTTTATCGAATTTGGATCGATATTCAGCCACCTCATTTAGATTTCCCGACAAATTCCGTACGAAAACGGACTACTAAATCCATCCCCGATTGTTTCATTTGGGTAATTGATTTTATAGCTTCTATTTTGTAATTTTTTTAACTAGTGGTCGAAGCACGTTAAAACCACCTTGACTAAGAGTTCATATTTCCTTAAATGTTTTTATATATATATATATATATATATATATATATATATATATATATATATATATATATATATATATATACATATATATAGCATCAGAAAAATTCATTGAATATTTCCAGGGTACGCACTATTCGATTCAGCTGAAATTTCCTGGATATGTATGTAGATTAGTCCCAAGTCTCACCAAATATTGATTATCTTTATCCGTTTATCGCTGGCGGTTATTTTCGTGATACTTTACATATCCCTACAATTTGATCAACAAATTAGTTTCGAAAAAAAATTATATAAGATGCATTTCGAATGTGTTTTAAATGTGAATATGAAATTTTTTTTTGGAAATTTTTAACTTTTTGTGCGCGCTCGGTGCCTGAAATAAGATCGGGGAAATTTGAAACATATTCATTTGCGATAACTTTTGACTGTGGTATATCATAAAATTTATTAATGTTTAAGTTGTAGACTCATGTAGTTTTTTATGAACGTTTTGGTAGCCCTGTAGCTACGGCAGGCCTGAAAGTGAAAAACTTCAAATCATCGATCCTCCTGAAAATGTTTCGCTATTTAGAAAAAAAGCAAATCATATATAAGTTATTTGAAAAGTCAACACAGCCAAAGTAAAACTTTTGAAATTCCATATCGGAAGGAAACGGTAACCCTTCTCCAATTTACTGGGAACTCACGACTCGATAATCTGATACAGCTGAAAGTCACAGAATGTGTTGGTTTTGATTAGGACCAAATTCGATTGGAGCGGTTTTGAAATGTGAGCAACTCTGTGCCAGTGGTGCCATCTTTGTTACGAAGACATTTTATTGATTTGTGCAAAATATAAAATTTGAATATAATTTTCAGTTTTTAGAATTAATGGAAGTTTTAATGTCTTACAGACTGTATGTGAATTCTGTGTAGCATCTATTGTACTTATTTAGATTAAGCTAACATATATAGTGAATGTTTAATGGATATGTGTTGCATATGTTAAGGAATAATATTAAATTGGATACAATCTAACGAGGATGGTTTCGAGTTCCATCGAGAGTGAACAGTAAATTTTAAGATCCGCGACTTATATCCATCGATATCATTTACTTACAAAGGTTATTGTAATATGTGACCATGGTTCCTTTCTTGTCTATAAATCATCATAGACAACGTATGTCGTCTCTAAAGCTTATCAAAGCAGAGAATAATTGATAATTTTTTTTTGATTAAGTGGTTTCGAAAGTATGCGCTGATTCTCAAAGTATGCACTGATTCTCAAAGTATGCACTGATTCTCACCAGCTCACAGTACATACTTGAATGGTGTGGCCACTTGCAGTTGGAAATCATAAATTTTTATCGCAACTAACGTATGTATATAAAAATGTATTAAGAAGCGGTTATATTCATACGGTTTCATTCTTACATCCGCGTAAATTAATAGAATGTGAGACATTTCGTACTTTCATTTCTATTCACGGGGAATGATTTACAGTAGGCTGTTTTCAAGCGGGGAGTACTGTATTGTACTTCGATATTGATGATGAGGCCGGTAGCAACGATTGATTTGGGTATAACGTTGCATTTTTTTCGTCTTGGAGTTGTCGTAGAATATCCTTTTCTCATTTCATGTCACAATCCGATGTAAACACAAAACCCTCTCTTTGTTGTCTATGAAACTCAAAGCAATATAAACTGGATGTTGTTGATAGATATCTAACCTCTCTGGAACTACTGAAATCAACTGTCATTATGAAACAATCATAACAGACACAATCATCTTTTAAAAGCGGTTTTTAAAACTTTGGTTGTGCTCCCAATATGATTATATTTTTAAACCTGATTTTGTAATTAATTCAAATCAATTGAACGATAGTAATTATAGAAATCTTTGTCACTTGCAGTCTGAGAGAAATACAAGCTGTAGATGTCATAGGCTAAACATAAGTTTCCATAGTTTCTTTCGTTGTGTAGTTCACTTTCATACCAGGTAATTTATCCGTAAGACAGGTTTTACCATACCATTTTAACCGCGACTTTCGAATTCAGGATTACATTCAACATGTGGCCATCAATTTTGTTTCGTTCATTCCACTTCAGCTTAGGTCCTTTTTTTCGAAATCATGAATAACATGAGAAGATGTCATATTTTTTCAAATGATTATCTTATCATGTCTTACCCGAATGTGATGGAAATGACGAGAAATCTTTCGAATTGGCAACGCTGGACTAGATACGTTAGCAAGCATCCGTTGCTCTATTCACTCGGCTGCACAATTTTCATTCTGTATAAAACGAAGTCAGCAAAATGTCATTTTCAACTACATTTTTCTTAATTAAGTATCCACTATTTACAATAAATCCAATTTAAGCTCCGTTTCAATAAAACTTTACAATTTCATTTACTACCCGTTCTATCACAACTGAACAAAGGTCAATTTCGATTTCGAACATCATACAAAAGCATTGTGTAGTTGAGCTCGAATTGAAAATATCATGGTAATGGCCAAAGACTGCCTCTACATATAGATCTCTAACGAGTAATGCAAGGATATGAGACAACAATGGCGTAGACGATAGCGAAAAAATTAATCAACTAAAGTGCACTTAAATCCAAAGTCAATCTGTAGAACTTGAAATTTATTTCATTTAAAAAGACTGCAAGCGAGCCGGCAGACAGGCGAGCAAGCAACCAGAACCGACATGTAACGGTCCATACTCTCGGTGAACTGGGACAATTATTAAATTGTTCTTGCATTTCCCCTGGGAGATGTCCAAAATTACTATCCCGTAGTACTATTATGTTGCGTCGTATGTTTTCAATAGAATAGGTCTGTATTTGGTCGTATATCTACACTTAATTTTTATTTCACTTTCAGTAGAACGCTCGAGATACACTGGAGGTAGATAGATCAAAGTCACTTTTTCAACAAATAAACAAATATATTTGGCTTTCCCAAAACACTAAAATTATCGAAAGGTTAGTGGAGTCTGAGTTTTTTTTAATATATATACATAGTATAAATGACATCAAAAATTTCATATGAAATACATGTTGATTTACCGGTTTGTGCACAACTAACTGTGATGAAAGTCCAAGTGCAAATAAGCTCATTGAAATGCATTTACTAAAAATAAGAGAAAAACTGTCGTTAATGGAACTGAAACAACTTTGACGACATACTTACATATCTAGGTATATTTTCAACCTGAAAGCAACTTTCAAAAGAGCATCAACTTTTTTCCAATCAGCCCGAAAAAACCCACATTCACTCTCAACACTGTATTTTCGCAAACTCTTTCGCATGCATTCACTCCACAAAAGTCTCTATCGGCTCATTCTTTCACCACCCGTCACCGTATGGTTATAGTTACCACTAATCCTTGTAAAACTATCGGACATTCTGCTAGACTGGATAGTATTCAAAGTGGAAGTTTATGATCGTTTATTTTGGGGAATAATTTCATTTGCGAAGTTAATTTATATCTGAGCGCTTCTTCCGACCGAACCGGACCGGACCGAACTCGAATTTTGCACAGGACTCAAGGACTCTCCGTTTCCTGGAGCCGCCGTTAGCGTGACACCGGTAGTGACCAGCAGAAGAAGCATAGTTCGAGCAAATCTACATAGATTTTCTGTTTTTCATCGAGTGGGATTTTAATGGTCTAGTAATTTTTCGTACGATGTTGCAAAGAGAAACTTTTACGGAGAATTGATTTTTGTGGAATTTCGTATACAAATTAGATGCGGAATGCGAAAAGTTCTAAGTTGGCATTGAAATATAGTTGGCTTGTTATCCTGGCGTAATTGTGTTGCGTCAAAGTTGGATGAGTTTGTAAGAGTATTAGCAATACAGATACTGCTCTTTGCGTTTGGGGGAAAGCTGGCTTTGGGAAGTGATGGGTTTTTAATGATGAGTGATTCAGGCTGAGTTAAATGAACATTCAATGAGTAAGAAGATGCCTTGGTTTCAAATTTGTATAGTGAAGTAGTCACTTTGCTGTTTTAAAAAATTACATAAAAGGAAAGAAACTTCGCGAATATATAAAATCAGGTTCAATCAATAAGCTGAAATATTGCTCAATTTACTTCATTGGGGGATTTGAGAGCAAACAATAAATTCAATTATCTTATTTTCAATAAGTACCTAGGAAGCGAGCAACAAAACAGCACAAAGCTGCCATTCAAAAAAAACACCTGGAAAGTTGATTGTCTGATATATGTAAAACCTTTGAAAATGCCTCGGTATTAAATCGACACCAAAGGGTTGAAAATATTTTAATTTGCTTTGAGAGATATATATAACCCACACGATTTTGAAAGTTTGCCATCTTATAGTTACAGATTAAGCCTTTTAAACCTAGAGACACTTTCTTCGAGGAGAACGATATTATGCTCATGTTTCATTTTTGATACAATTAGGGGCTTGATCAACGTTGCGTATTTTTCGAATAAAATCACTTTCAATAACCCTGTAAGACGTACTAGGTATAAACGTCTTCTCAATGAACATCAGCATCGTATTGTTTATGGAAACAAGGAGCCCATCAATAGATGCTGCAAAATATTTAACAACTTTTCCAACTACTATTCCTTATCTATTCCCAAGACAAGTTTCAAATATGCTTTATTCAAGGCTCTAAAATCTTTAAAAAAAAAACATTTTTCCTTATAAATTCCTCAAATTGATAACCATATATAAGTTTGGAATATGGACTTAAAATTATTTATGCTAATTTGTTATAGTGTAGTTTAAGAAAACTTATATTTAATTCAAATTGTGATTTGTTATTATCTTTTGTTATATGCCTTGCTTGGCTTGAAATAAATGAATTGAACACCTACTCCTTATTTACTGAGTTTACTGAAAGCATTTACTGAAAGTTTCAATAGCACGATCTCGCGAATAACTTGATCATGATTTATACTGATTGAAACTTCTTGGGCATAGACACACGTAATCCATCGAATTGCTTCAATTCAATTGCAAAGCATCAAAAACAAATCCTTAGAGATTTTTTTTTTTTTTTAAAAAAACACTATAAACAAGTTCCAATGTTATTCCATTGAACCTAGGCACGGAAATAGCCGGCACCCTGTATTTCATTGTGAAAAGTACAAGTTCGGTTTTTGTCGGGTTTGTTTTTAGGGTTTGCCCTAAGACCGGTTTTTCTGGCCCAGATTTAGATCTGGTCCAGCGCCGATTGTATAAGGTCGGACAAAGTTTGTGGAAACGCGCTCCTCACACGTACAACGATTTCACCGGCATACGCTACCACCTCAAAGGTACTGGCCCTTAAATTCTCCAGTATTTCGTTGACTTTTAGGATCCAGAAGAGGGGAGATATAATCTCTCCTGTTGATGTTTTGGTTCCGACTATTCTCTCTGCTTTGGCTTCCAAAAAGTGGCCTCAATCTGCCTATTTTTGAGCAAATACGATGCCCAGATTGCCAGAGTTTTATCCACCCCATATCAAACCAAGGCTTCGATGCTACTCGCAACAGTGATATTATTGAAGGCCCTCTAATAACTTTGTGTTATGCCGTTTCTACTGATCTGCCCGCTAGATACGCGTGCTGATCAACACAGAGTATTACCAGATCAATCGAGCTCTTGATGTGCAGATCAACAAGCCTCTCTAGTGTTTTGAGCGGAAACAATTTTAAGTTAATTGGTGTAAAGCCCACATAGTGATGATTCAGCCTACAAGGTTTCAGAATGAACACCACCCTAGTTTTGTCCATTGCTCGGATGCTACCCCAAGACAGAGGCATGCGGTAAAAATACGCTGCAGGATGGGGCTGATGGTTCTGTCTGCTTTTTGAAGCATGATGGGCCATATCTCATCAATCCCTGTAGCTTTGTAGCCCATTCAACCTTGACCTCATCTACTACTTTCTTCATCAGCTGCTTGGACGGCCGATGGTTTGCTAGAAATACGTCACCACGCGGTGCCGTACAAGCCGATTCTGGGAAGTGAGCTTTTAGTGGATTGTACAGACATTCTTTCGCGTCCTCTACCCAATACCCGGTCCCCTTCACAAAAACGTAGGTACACCGGGAGCTACTCTTTGGACCTTCTTGATTCTAGCAGCCTCTGTACTTTCTTCAATGTTCTCACAGAATTCCCTCCATGAGTCGCGCTCGGCTCATTTTATCTTCTTTTTGAAGAGCGACAGCTCTTGTTTGGATGTTTCAACGTTTCTGGACCATCTTGCGTTGTTAAACGTCCTTCGTGTGGGACCTGCAGCCTCTGTAAGTTCGCCATTTCACCATAAGGTAGCTTTTTTCCTCACGGGCTTTTCCGGGCACGCGTCTTTAAAATCTGACAAGATTCCTGTTTATCGTTTCACCTGCTCCTTGAATCGTTCTGCACTCGTCAGATCCAGATCGTCTAGTGCCCTGAGGTGTCTATTTGCTATCCTTAAGTAAACTTCCCATTGTGATGTCCTCAGGATCCGTGCTTTTTTGGTGAGATACCAGGACTATCGATATTCCAGCATAACCACTGGTGTTCATAGAGCGACGACAGGTTAGAAACCTGCCAGCTATGGACACTTTTCATTGTACTTGGAGTTGCCAGGGTAATATCAATTACCTCAGCCCTGTTTCTAGTACTGAAGGTAGGTTTGTTACCTATATTGAGTATATTGAGGTTTGTGGACGTTTGAAACTCCAGTAAACACCTGCCTCTGTCGTTTATGATGGTTCTTCCCCATGTTTCACTCTTCTCAGTCCGGGTATGATTTAATACATGCTGTATGGTGGTGCTCATACAACGAACATCACAATGAGAGAAACTTTTTACGGTAAATATTTTTTTAAATGAATGCTACATAGAACAAAGCGGTGAACTTTGAAAATGTAAGTTTAAAATGCACTTTTCGTAGAATAACATAAATGTCACACCTAAACAGGTCTGATTTCATTTTATGTTATATTAACACAAACTAGAAAAACTTTTTAGCCAATCTAACATAACGCAAAATCTCCAGAAACAAATGACAAGACGAGCATAAAACTGACCAAAATAATAAATTACGTACCCATCAAATTTAATTGACCGTAAAATAATTTCACGATAACCCAAACTAAAAGTTTACAGAAAAATAAACATAAAACCCTACTAAAATCATTTCAAATGAAAGAACCACATAATTTATTTTCTGACAAGGTAGCATCTCTGAAAATTCGTTTTTCTCGGATTGCAATTAGTTTATGGTCCATTGACTTCGAAAATGTTTTGTATCTCCATTTTACCGTCTCAGTACAGAAAGCGTATGTACGATAGTCATGGAAAATTTATGTTGGCATTCTCAAGGCAGTATGTATAAGAAACAACCTAAGAAATTTGAAAATATTTGACTTTCAAAGCTCAAGATAATGACGAAACTTTTCTTCATGTTTGGTAAAGGATCAAAATTATTGACTATTAATGTTTATTTGCAAAGTGATTAACGCCAGTTTTCATTGTTATCGGCAATATTGCCAATTCAAAATGGCATTTTCAAATGAATTATTCATCCAGAGAAAGAAGACGCAGTAAGTCAAAAATATTCAAATTATTCTCTTTAACTTTTTAGTCGAGTTTGAATTGTTAGTATGAGCCTCACTATGAATTCGATATTTCGATATTGATTGAAAACAATTTCAATTGAGAGCTTAAACTTGGTGATGTTTTCGAATTATATAGCATCGTACTGATCATTAGTGAGAATATATGGATGCAATTTTTTTTTCTACTACTTCCATGTGCGCAGAATATGTGTTTGAACGTATTGCTTGATACAGATAAACAGTTCTTAATTACGGCATATTTCAGCAACATTTCACTACAAATTTGCAGCTATAATTTCGGCAGTATAATTAACGAACGACGCCCTTTTCTAGATACACCCAACCGATTTGAAAACACAATGTGGCTAACGAGCACAGAACTGTATTTACATCGAAAATTATACGGCAGAATCTATCGTCATAAAATAAACATAATTAAAATATAGAATGACAAAATATGCGGATGAATACCAAAATCAACTAATATATTGAAACTAATGGGTATTTTAATGAACGTGTCAATACAAGCTTTTAATGGAACTGGTCAATAATAAGTACTATGTGTGGCTATATATGTTTGCATGGTAGCATTAGCAAAAACCAACAAATTTCCACACAATCATATTATTATTTCTGTGGAATAGTTTACTGTTATGTGTTTACATATGAAATCAAAATATGTCAAAGTGAAATCATATTTTGGTCTAGATATCACACTGTGCAAAGTAGATAACAAATGAGAGCATAAAAAATGTCGCTTTGGAAATGAACCTACTAGCGATACGTCAACAAGAGAGAACTAAATAAATTGATTTTATAACTTAAACATTTATTTGAAGGTCCCAATCGATTCGTTCTAGGCACACTTTCTGTACATTTAATTTTTATTGATAAGTATGCTGCCCTGATTCGCATAAACGTTCTATTTACATTTTTGTCATTTTTAAGGTAACAATGGATTCAAAGACTCCATACTCAATTCCATCATTTTGCAAACTTTGAAATACCCATCTTTTGTGAAAGTATGTGAAAATCAATATTGAAAAACGCACTCTCTATATATTTTCAGAACAAATCAAAGCACAAATCATTAAATATCTCTACAGTAATAAAATATAGATAGAACGTTTATGCGAATCAGGGCAGTATAAGAATCACTTTTTCACTATTTATAGTTTATTTCTGGCACAATATGCAGATTTTGCTTCATAGTTACATTGATAATATTTGCATTTCAACATAAATATATATCTATGATCTGTATTATGAAAAATGGGATCGATTAATGATGCAAATAATATTGGTGTGAAAAAGCCCACATTGGGCGCGGTATCTTAATCTATTATAGATTGATAATTTGGTAGCTTTTTCGGTTGAAGATGCGTAAAATTATTTGATTTTATCTATTGAATGCTTGATCAGACTTCATATTTTTCCAATCACATACAGTGAGGTGCATATTTGGCCAACTTCGAGGATCAAAGTAGAAGGTATAAGACAAAGATTCCCGAAATTTTTTCCCCGAGAAAACCGTTAATACATAAATGGAAACCGTGGTAAACAAATGATGAAATGTTTGTTTTATTTGTATTTCAAATTAAAAGCTTCATGGAACTAAATGCCCGAGACGAGATCAAAACCAACCTGTGCCCAATTTGCACCAGCACTGATAGCATTAAGTAAAATTATGCTGCGAACAATTTTAACTGTCACCGAAATGATTGAAGGTTTGTGGAAGGAGAGGGGAAAAGGTTTGAATTTTATCACTTTTGATTAAAACGAAATTTTTTATAAATTTTTTTTATATATGAATGCTATGACAAATTGAATATTATGTTTGAGCTGGAATATAAAAAATAAGAAGAAAAAAAATATAGATTTTCAATCATTACATTGCATTTCTTGAGTGGCTACCAAATTATGTTTGAATATTCATATTTTATTTAGTTATAATCCAAGATATTTAATGCTGTCTTTGTTCCAAACAATTTGTAGCCCTCCCAGGCTTAGGTAAAATGCTGAAAGAAATGCAGGTTTCCACCAGCGTGTAAAAAAGGTTTTGAGTTTGGGATACAAAAATTTTAAGGTTCTATTTTCTGAAGTCCAAGTACTTGATGAATTTGTTTTCGATACCAGTTTTTGTAACACTGGGTCTCAGATCACTACCTGTAGTGAGGTTGTTACCAGCAATAAAAAAAACTTACAATTATTAAAGGAGAGGATATCATTGGTAAAGCTATTATACAGAAAGCTATTATACAGAAAAATGATTAGTGAAGGAGTGTAAACTTGAAATTGCATCATTGATGCACATCTGTTAGGAAACTTTAAATAATGTTACGTAAGTAGGCTGGAAATTTCACATTGATCATTTTGAAAATGAGAGCATGAGCCAAGTGAGAAACTGTGCAATTTTTTCGGAAATAAGGTTGTTCCTGCGGGTAAATATTATTTTGTTGTAAAAATTTTACAAGTTTTTTCATTAAGATATGCTTCAACACTTTAGCAATGCAGCTTAATAGACAAATAAGTCAGAGGCTACTTAACATTGGTTTATCACTTCTTGGTTTTGGAAGTCCAATGACCAGTTTCCATAATTCCAAAAAAATTTATTGCTTAAATATGCGAGTTCATTATTTGGTAGATTTTTTAAGATAAAATTTGGTAGACAATCTTGTCCAGGAGTTTTACTGGCTTTAGGTTTTCAATAATTTTTCTCAAACGAGTGCCAATTATGCATCGGTTTTAAGCGTTTGAATTTCGTGGAGAAAAAAGTTTACTATCCACCATTTCATCTGTGAACCTGTCGCTGAGATTGCCAGTAAGGCAATACCTTGAGGAAATGCTTCAACTGATGAGAAGCAACATCAATTCTCCACAGTGGGATATGTGTTGAATGAATAGAAGTAGCGGTTTATTTACTTCTGACCAGCTGATACTTCTAACTAAAAATTATATTAATCATTCTCCATTACCAAACCCAAAAACCAGAATTGTTTAATCATTAACTATTGAGCTGTACAATGGTTGTGTACAGATGGTTGCTGTTTACTTTCCTGGGACAAAATTAATTGAGCAAAAACTTAACTTATACAAACAGTACCTTCAATGGCATTCATGAAACTACAAAAAGGTATTAATTTGCGGGGACTTCAATGCACGACACAGCGCCTGCAATTGTTTCTCTGCCAATAAAGTGGGGCAAATCATCTTCCAAGGTTTAAGCTGCTCTGGTCTTCTAGTTCATTCGTGATCTCAAGCCACCTATTATCCTACAAGAAGCCACTGTGCAACCCTACACTTATTCCTAAACCAGGAAGCTGTTAATATTTCACAACCGATCACTTTACAATAACTTTCATCTCCACATCTTCCTGTCGAATTCAAAATATTTCTATCTTGCCAACATCTAAAAAAAAAATTTTCCTTTCCTAAAATCATAGGAAAGGAAAATAAGAATAATAAGAAAATTCTAAATTCTAATTTTAAGACTGATGGACATTGAAGAAGTGGGCAAAGTACCATCGAAATATCGATATTTCACAATAAATTATAATATAACTAGCTTCTAAAGGAAAAAATTGTCTATAAATTACAAAATTTTCTCTAAATTCAAGTCTAGCTTAATTAAGTCTAGAGCCACTACGATTGATAAAACCAATCAGAGATACATAATAGCCCCCTCAACTCTATCCGTAAAAAATTACGTTCCTATTCCCGATGCAATAATAGTTAGGATACCAATAAGAAATCAAGCAAGGCGAGGATGGCAAAGAACCAGAAACTCAACAACAAAAAAGCATGTTAACCAGTTGAAAAAACAAATTCACAATAGAATGCAGCAGGTTCGGAACAAAACTTTGTGGCTGTTGCTGGCTAATCTCAATAAAGGCTAAGCAAAATTATGGCGTTTGAACAAACTGTTCAAAAGAGATTCCCAAGAAATACCACCTCAAAAAACCTCAAAAAATCAGAAAACAAATTATAATCTCAGACAAGGAATAGGCAAATTGGCTCTCAGAAAGCTTTGATTTCTTGCTTAACATCTACAAACACTTGCATAACTCTAACACCAACAGCATGGCAGGCTGACCTATCCGCTCTATTAATCAAACATTTGGATTAACACCTGTAACGGAAAGCAAGTTGGAGGAAATCACATTCATTGTAAAAAAGTTAAAAGCAAGAAAACTTCCAAGCGAGGATAAAAAATCCCTTAACTTACAATTTACCTAAAAAAGACATAGAATTACATAAAACTGGCTACTTTCTTGAGTCTTGGAAGTCAGCTACAATCATCCTCATTCTCAAGCCGGGTAAAATCCTTCATCACCAGCAAACTATCGTTCTATCAGTTATATACCTATCATAGGGAAAAATTTCGAAAAGATCATTTTCACCAGACAGATAGACGGAGTCAATAGCCGTTAACTTATACCAGATTTTCAATTTGGTATTAGAGAAAAACTTTCAGCAGTTCCTCAGGTCTTTAGACTCAAGACACACAGCTGACGACAATTGGTTGCGTGAAACTCAACTGGCATGATACTTTTTGATGTAAGGAACGCATTTGACACAACATGGCACAATGGCTTAATCTGCACCCTTATTTTACACAAAATATTTTGGTATCTTGTGCACATTATCCATTTGCTAATACTTGGTAGAACTTTCTCGGTAAAAGTAAAAAAAGATTTCTCCCCACAAAAGCTTACCAAAGCAGGTGTTCCTCAAGGTTCATGTCTCAGCCCTACTTTATTAAACCTGTATGTTGCAAATCTACCTTTAGCTGCAGTCTGTTACATAGCTGCTTTTACTGACAGCACGGCTATTTACGCCATTAGTAGCTATACTGTTGAAATAAGAAACGTCCTTACTCCCCTACTGAGCGAAATCCAAAGATTTTATTCCAAATAATAAATAAAAAGTAATGGCAACAAAACACAGCCTTTATTTATCACTAGACGTAGAACAGCCAGATTTTTTAATCCACAATTTGTAAATCTACTCGGATACCAAAAAAGCTGATTCAATTTCGTAAAATATGTAAGAGTCAATCTTGATTCTAAGTTAACATTTTATTACCATAACACATGTCTACTATGAAAATGCATGGAGCTTATAACACTTCTCTATCACTTGGTGAGGAAAAATTCAGCTTTATCTCGGGAAAATAAATTATTCTTTTACAAAATGGTTACCAGCTAAGACGTACACGGCGTCAGCTTGGAACAAATGTGCTAATGACCATAAGACTCAGAACAGAGAGATTTAAGGAAATGAAATAAGCGTATATATATACGAAATTTAGTGAAGCAATTTTACTACAAAGGTAAAATCTATAATTAGAACAAATCGAGAGAATTACTACCTTAGATATTCCCTTTGGTGTCTCCGATACATAAATATACGAACTTTTGGCTATAACGTGTCAAATGACATACTATCTCTATCTCTAAATTCCTGTTCGCGGAGTGAAAGTCTGTCGAATTTTCCCATAGTGCCCATAGTTTTCCTTCACTACCACTAACGCTCAGATTCAGGCGAATTGCTTCACTTCTCACTGCTTTTTTAATTTCCTTATATTTCTCTCTCTTTAGAGCTCACATCTGATAAGCTGTTTGTGTTCAAATAAGTGAAACGAAGACGTCTATATTGGTTTATCTTATTGTTTTGCAAGTTTTGGTCCGGCATCTGTGCGTTAACAAATTTGATTCTTGGCGAATTTCCTCCAAACCGCAGCCAGTAATTTTCTACCAAAAAAAATGTACCCCAGAAGTTACAGACCCGACTTAATATACAAAATGTATTTTTATATTTTCTTAAAATTTTCATGTCCTCATTTGGGGACGAAAGCTTTTTAAAAATTTCTTCCCGAATTCAAAAGATAATTTTGTTTACGTTCCGGTTCAAGAATGAAGTGAAAATGACATTGCAATTAAATAAGTGCTAAAATAAATCACTGAGTAGCTGAAAGGTGGAAAACGTGACTTGTAACTTCAAACGCATCGTTTGGAATAGCAAAGTCAAGACCAACGAACTGAAGATGGATAGAAGGGAAAACCCGTTCAGCCCGATGCAATGCGAATACGTACTTGTGAAATTTACACGTGGACTATAAACAGCTTTTAGTCTATTACAAGTGTTTATAGTTTTTTTTTGGAAGAATTGGACATGAAAAGTTATCCGCGCGATGGGTGCCACGATTGTTTGGCAATGCTAAGTGACAAACAGAACAAATTTTTGCACCGTTTCGTTACCGTCTACAAAAACTGAATCCACCACACCACACCAAAAACCAAGAAATAATCAAACCAATGGATTTCTTTGGGTGAACCCGTACCAAAGAAGGCCAAGATGGGTCGGTCCGCCAACGTCATGGCCACATGCACGCGGTGTCATTCACATTGATTGCCTTGAAAAGAGTGAAACAAGCCTGGCGAATATTATTTAGAGCTTTTTGGCTGATTCGATATTAATTTAAAGCAGAAACGATCCCATTTAGTAAAGAAAAAAGTGTTGCTGCATCAAGACAATGCACGGGTGCACACGTGTGTAGTCACCATGACAAAGTTTTATAAATTGGACTGCGAACTGCGAACTGCGAACTGCTAACATATCCAGTATACTCTCCAGATTTAGGCCTTTGCGACTATTCCCTGCTTCCAAGCCTAAAGAAATGATACGGCGGTAAAAGATGTCGGTCGAGTGAAGTCGAATATTATTTGGATGGAAACAAAATTTTAATAATACTGAACTAAGTGTATAGAGCTAAAAAGAGATTATGTTGAGAAATAAAACGCTTATTTGCCCAAAAAAATCTTTCATTCAAAAAGCCCCTGACTTATCAAATTTCGCTCGTATATTATGATTAATACGAAACATTTAAAAAAGAAGTTTCAAACATAATTGCTAGCGTTATATTCTTGGCCTTGAATACAAAAAGATGTTTGCAGTATTGAAATTTTCGAGAGCTTAAACATATTTTTTTTGTTCTCAATTTTCTTTACTGTAGTTTGTTTATTTTGCTCAAACGTTTATAAACTGCTGGTCTTTAATCTTTTTCTACCAAGCGAAAGCTCCTCGAAAACCATATTTCATATGGCAACTTGATGTTTTTCAATAATGCGTTTCTTCTGTTTAGAAAATTGTACTGCATTGCTGTTGGTAGTCATCTTCGTCCGTTAAAAATTCACATCAAACTTCAATCACGATAGATTAAGGTCTAAATTCAATAAGACTGCTCCTGATGGATTGTCGTTCCCTCGTTTGATGTTGTGTTGTACATCATACAGAATTCTTGGTTAAATATAAGTATGTCTATGTAATATAAGTATGTCAATGTTACTCGCTGTGGTTTTGGTTGAGATGGCTTTCTTCAATTACAAACTTTTCTAAGAAACTCTGTCAAAAGTTTATTGCAAGTTACGACAGAATAGCGTGCGGTCGTTGAAAATAAATTTTTCTTATAATTTTCGGCATAGCTGAGTGATTTTTCAACAATATTGATTATTGGTTTTGAGCTACGAGTAAAAGCATGAATTTGCTCTTATGGTGAATTAGTAATGCCGAGAAAGTGACATCTTTTACATGCACTTGCTTTTAAAGCTAAATATTTATTAGAAACAAAGATAATGGATCAGTAATTGTAGCAGCCTGTTAGAACTGACAGCGAAAAAAGCTTAAGTGAAATAAAACCAACCAGATAGTATACTTTCACTCGATTCGAATTTATTAATCATTTAAAGTTCACTATTTATTTTTTTCTGACTCCATTCATTTTTAATCAAATCCGCCGCTTTTTCAGCAATCACCGTTATTGTGGCTGCTGGATTGGCACTAACTATTGTAGGCATAATACTACCGTCAACAACACGAAGACCCTTGACTCCTTTCACTTTCAAATCAGGATCAACAACGCTAGTCTTATCCGAAGCTGGACCCATTTTTGTGGAGCCAACAGGATGATAGATACTTGCTGACAAGTGTCTAATATAGCATCTTAGATATTCCTCGGAAAATTTGTTAGCTGTGCTACATTTTGGTAGTTTCAAACTCAAAAACGTGAATTCATCTGCTTTGAAAGATTCGGTTTCTTCCATACGAATTAAATGATTTAGGCCCCGCAACAGAGTGTCTTCATCTTCTTGTTCGTCTAAATACTTTGCGAAAATTTTCGGTTTAAAATTGCTGCTTAGACTTTGCAGACGAATTTTGCCTCTGGATTTGGGCTTCAAGAGTACCGCGTGAACCATCAAAATATTCGAGTACATATTTGCTTTCATTAGTGCCATTTTTATCTCATCGTTATAGCCAACCGTAGTTAAATAGAACATGAGCTGCGGTGATTGTTTCTTGTAGAAACTATGATGGAATTCAATGTCTGGAAACTTTGCACCTGGATCACTCGTGTTAGTGAATCCTACAATATCCATAACTCCAACCGCTGATAAAGGACTAGGCTTGCCAATTAAGTAATTATAAATGCTGTCCAACAGTTCTTCTTTCGTAACGGACTCTGCTGATGATTTTCCAAACTCAAAAAAGGCAGGAACGAAAAGATGATCTTGTAGATTATTCCCAACAGGTATATTTTCTCTGACGGTAATGTTATGCTTTTTCAAATTTTTCTCCGGTCCTATACCAGACAGCATTAGTATTTGAGGCGATGAGACTGAGCCCGCTGATAAAACAACTTCTTTCTTAGCGATAGCATTAAGCTCTTGCGTTTGGTTATAGAGGAAATTTACTCCAATTGCTCGCTTCTGCTCATCAAATTTGATGTTTTTAACGTGAGCATAGTTGATAACATGAAGATTGTCCCTGTCTTTTGCTTGCATCAAGAAAGCTTTTCCGACGCCAAGTCGCTTTCCCTTTTTTACAGTTACAACATTTTTTGTTATTCCAATCGAATTCAAATCATTAAACTCATCAACATAAGGTAATCCCATCTCAATAGCAGCTTTGATTATTGCATCACCTACTTTGGTAACTTCTTTCGTATGAATAAAATGATCGATTGACACTGGCCCTCCTTTTCCATGTTTTTCTGTCGAAAACAAATCATGCACCTGATAATCCTCAAATTTTTTGAAATAAGGTAAAACATCATTCCAGTTCCAGCCAGTGTTGCCCATTTGAGTCCATTCTTCGAAATCACGTTGATTACCACGAATATGAAGCATTCCGTTCATACTGCTTGTGCCACCAAGTAGCCTACCACGAGGCCAATTGCACCGTGACCCCCTCATCGCCAGACATGAATTCGTATCAGGCTCGGTTTGATGTTGCCAGTCATAGTCAGTTAGCTGCATTGCACCGAACCATTCGGGAATTTCAGATTCCATCGGTGGAATGCCACCGGCTTCCAGTAGAAGAATTTTCCATTCTGGGTTTTCACTTAAGCGATTAGCTAAAACGGATCCAGCTGTACCACCACCCACAATTATGAAGTCGTACGAATCAAGTCCTGGAATGAAAATTAAATTTCGATGTAAGAAGACTTTCTTATGGCGGACATATTATAGGCAAATAAATTGAAATGGAGAAATTAAACTTAAAAAATTCTTAAAATTTAAGATTTTTCACACGGGGAAACTTTATTTTTAACAAATTTTTTATATTTATTTTTAATACTGTTTGGTGATTTAAATTTTCCCCAGGACAACGCTTTTAAAGGATGATCCATATCGAGGTTCTATTTTCAAAAGGAATTCTCGGGCACAATACAACTATTTTCAGTTTATATTCAAATTTCAATTTAAATAGACGACCGCCTGAATAAAGAATCCCCCGACAACCCATGTTGGGTTTAGGGGTTGAGGCTAGTAGTAATTGGTGAAGTAATTGGTTCCACGACTCGATTTATCCCTGATTTAACTCAGGGGCCTATTCAGAGCTTAGTGAACTCAGCGCTCGGTGCGCGCTCTCTCATTCAAACCTGGATTCGAACCAGTTACCTCACACCCCAGAAGCCAATACTCTACCAACTAAAGCCCACTAGAAGCAAGTACTCTACCTGAATAACCTTTTACAAATATTGAAAAATTCCTGCTCTTCGACTATTTTATAGTGGTCGTAATCATCCAACTGAACACACTATTAGCAAAACAAACGCTAAACTTCGATCCAGTTTAACATATTTACCCACAAACAATAGTGCGTAGAGGCCATTTTAGTGACCTAAATTGTGTTCAGCGACAAAGCTCATTTTTGGAAACAGAAACAGTCCAAGAGCTACCAACGCATTCGCAAAAAAGTACTGTTTGACCCGGTTTATAGGCCGTCGGCATCAAATGAATTTCTTTAAGGGGCTATACGCAGTTAGAATTTTCATTAAATTGATTTATTATTTTTTCCATTTTCGGAATGTATATTTAACTTATAATATTCCCTGAAAATTTCAAATCGATCCAACAAGTATTTTCCGAAGTAAACGCATATTTATAAGCACGTCTCGGACTGTTAGAAAGTAGGTGGAGTACAGATTGGAGTAGCAGGTGCTCTTTTCTTTCTTTGTATTCCTAGGTATAAACATGATTATCTGTCTTTACCAACTGATGTTGCTAAAGCTCTCTTTCCAATTTATACAGACCTCAGCGATAAATAATTATTGGAAAGATCTCTTAGTGGTTTTACGCAAAACAACAATGAGAGCTACAATCAGTTGATATGGAAAATCAAAAATTGTTGAAATAGCAGCTTACATCGCTGCCGGGATCTTCAAGGAAGGTATAACTTCAATTTAATATTACCTGAATGCAATGGGACTATCATGCCCATGCCTATGTCGAGAAAGAGAATGCAGAGCGCGTCACGATCTCTGACTCGAGAGTGCATGGGAGTACGCGAAAGGGAAGAATGGTTCGTAGACAACATCAAATTGAAGTATTTGAAGCTGCTGATGCCACAGAGGGTCCATTTTATGGCCCTTAAATAGATGACTCCATGTAAGTAAAAAAAATATCTATGTGTTAGCTTCTCCCGAAACTTTAAGCGCATTTTTCTGAAAACTATGGCTTCCAAGTCGGTGACCAAGATTTCTAAAAAACGGCTCTACCGAACGGCTTGAAATTTTAACGCAAATTTTTCAGATATATTTCTCAGGTATTAATCGAAGGAATAAGATTTCGGATAATTATTTCTATTTTTTTAAACAATTTTACATGGCAGTTTTTGTCGAAAATTCGAATGTTTTTTTGTACGAAGCCGCCATTTTGTCAAAAATCCAAATTTCGATTATTCCTTCGATCAATACCTGGTTTAATCTATCCACTAAAAGAACCTTTTTGGTTTTTTGATTTCAGATGAACTATACAGGAGAAATCGTGGTCACCCCCGAATATCTTTTTTTTGGAAGACCTTCAGGAGATCGTTTGGAGGAGCAAACCAGATCAAAATTTTTACAAATCATAAGTGCCATTATAAATTTATATGTTGCCACCAAATTGTATACATACTTTTTGTTTTTGTAAAATAAAGTACTTTTTCACAAAAAATTTATTAAAAAACGTCTTTTTTCGGCCTTCTAACTGCGTATAACCCCTTAAAAGAAGCAATGATCAATGAATTTTTGTCGCCAAAAATTCAATACATATATTGATCTGGCTGATTTATGGTTGCACCAGGATGATAAACGTGCAACACAGCAAAATAAATAGTTGATTAAGGGGTTACACCACAGTAGAGAGCGAAAATTTAACGTTTTTCTGCGATTTTTTTTTTAAGTGAAAGGAAAAGTAAAAAAGTAATTCTCTTTAAGGATGTTGGTTAAGCATGTTTTGAAGTTTTTTAAAAAAATTGGTTAATTAAAAAATATTACAAAATGGCTGCCCAACAGCCGTTTCTGCGGAACGGTTTTTTTTGGAGCGGCTCCGCGGCACGCAGTAGAAGTGCACCAAAAATTAATCTGGAACAAAATAAAAAATTTTTTCTTAAAGAACATTAGTATAGCTAGAGAAATACGTAGGGGATTTTGAAAATATTAATTTTTGTAAAATTGGCGAGCATTTGAAAAAAAAAGTGCGTTTTCCTTCAAAAAAACCGGCACTTATTTGTAGCTAAAAAGTCGAGATATTTACTTATTGAAAATCAGCTACGTATTTCTACGCGGAATGTTGTTTTAAAGACGTGATATTAATTTGGAGTCAAAAAAATAGAAAATTGTTTGAGTTATGCTGCGTGCCGATTTGAAAAAACGTGTTTCGAGAAAAACGCGTTTAAAGTTTTGACTCGTGTTTCAAGAATGATAAAATAAAAAATTTTGATCATTTAATTTTTTTACCTTCAATCAATAACCAAATTAACTTTATGCATCGATAACGTCAAAATCCACTTTCAATTTTTTTGCCAAATCGCTGACACCGGCCGAATCTTCCTCCGCCTTATATCTGTTCAGCGGTCGTCGTTTCGTCACATTGGTCCGTCGCCGCGTCTTATACGATATTTTTGAGCTTTTAAGGCTTGTATACACTTTCTTTTCACTCATTGTAACTCACATAAATGTAAAAGCTACAAATAACGTGTGAGAAATTAGCACTGCAAAAAAATCGTAATTCGAATAACTTCCACGCAAAATTTACGTATTCTCTCAACATCAAAGGACACTGTACTACTGAACTTCGTGTTCAACATGCTTGAAAATGTTTCTAACGACTTATATTAGTGTATTAGAGAAGTTGGAAATCGTATGATAAGACATAATGCTGTACCCAATGAGCAGGTGTCGTATCTATCGCAGGTAGTCATTTTCGAGCAGTCGGGAAGAGTCGGAAAAGTGCTCGAAATTTCTTTGAAATCGATTTCCAGCAGGTTTGAAACCATTTGCCTCTTATTCTAGAGGTTTCAAAGGATTTTTTAAGCCGATAAAAAGAAAATCAATTTTCTGAAAATTTCTACTGTGGTGTAACCCCTTAACGGAAAAAAGACATTGATGAGAGGCCATACACTTATGAAATGGTTCCTTAAATTGACCTTAAAGATCTTGTGACCTGGCACTGTTGGATTAACTTTTGTTGCTGTTTAAATGGTTAAACCAGAATCGGTTGATGCATTGGGAACGAAAATAACTCGTGTAATAACACTCAGATACGCAAAAGAGCACTCAGACCATCATTGCTCATTATGTTGTTGTCAGTATATCTGGTCATTTTTTTGACAAATTTTGACAATGGAGAAGAGTGGAGACTCTGCTCGTTTCTGACGGATAAAAAGAAGAATTTCAATTTTTGATCAATTTTGTTATTAAAAGACATTTACACAGCGCAATTTTCAAATTTAAACACCAAATATCACTTTGTAGCTCGAAAGAATGAGCTGCAAATATTAAATTGGCGTGATATGATTGGAGACATGTGTTAATGCCATCTGTATTTTCAAAGCAATCGCAATTTTCTGGCAACTTTTCATGCTAAGAAGTGAATACAACTCTTGCTTAATTTCAAGCTAAATTTTCGCCAAAACAAATTTCATGTGAAATTTTGTATGAAAATTTCCCGTGTAAAGGCTGGTACTGAGTTCGAGTTCACGTGAAATTTTGACATGTTTCCATTATCTGGTCATTCTTTCGAGCGAAAATTTTGACAACTGAGAAAAGCAGAGACACTGCTCATTCTTGACGGATAAAATGTCAAGAATTTCACTTTTCGATCGATTTTCTTATTGGAAAGTCATTTGCACTGCTCAATTTTCAAATTCAAACACTAAATGTCACTTTTTCGCTCGAAAGAATGAACTGCGCAAACTAAATTGGCGTGAAATGATTGACAACATGTTTTAGTGCCATCTATGTTTTCGAAGCGAAAGCAACTTCAAAGCAACTTTTCATGCTAAGAACACAGTACCAAACTTGCTTATTTTCAAGCTAAATTTTCGCCGAAACAGATTTCACGTGAAATTTTGTATGAAAATTTCACGTGAAATCGAACTCAGTACTATGCTTAATCGAAGACACTACCAGTTTTTACTAACATGTGAATATGTCATGTCTGTAAGAAACAGTTCTGCTTGCAATGTTCAAAACCGGCTTAATACACATCCCGCTAAAACTTATTTATTTCATATTTAAGTGCCTATTTTTTATTAATAATAATAAAATGCTATCTTTGTTTTTAAGATTTTTCAATCATGTGATGATTTCAGATTGATAAGTGACGTTTTTGAGCCGATGGAAGAAAGGCTACATTTATTTTTTAATAGTTTTCGTTTTTTAAATAAAACTATTAACTTTTGCAAAAAAAAATTAATTTAATACGGTGGACAGCAACGATGCCGAAGTAAAAATTGATAGCCAAAAAAATTACGGTTTGACTATTTACGACGAAAAAAGCATTCGAAAACAAATACGTCTGTGAGACATACTTTAGAGTTTATGCAAGCAAAAACACTTCAGTGGCTAAGGGTTAATGAAATACCGGCCGATATGCTCGAAAGAGTGGTCAATAAATAGACCCTCAGAATGCACCATCTGAGAGCTAGTTGCAGCATTTATTTCACATTTACAGGACATTCTCAATTACCGGAAATTCTCTTCAAGCAAAGAATTTCATAAAACCAACTAATTAGTCACATAATTTTTGATTATAGCATGCAATTTCTTTTCAAAAAATATTCCGGAAGATCCAATTAAATCATCTTGTTTATACATCATCCAAATTTCTATTTAAAATCGGCTATCACAGCAAAAAAACTATAGAAGCTGACGTGGCCACTTGTTGTCTTTTAGATAAATACTGAAAAACAAACCATATATGATACGAAGAGACTTTTTTAAAACAACTAGACACAAAAAATTAACTAACGAAAAACTTTCTCAGTCAATTAATATTCCTTCATTTGAGTAAGTGACTACATCTCAATTTTACGAATAACTGCATACTTCAATTATTGGAAAAAATCATATATGATACTCGAACGTAATTCAAATGTTTTGCGCTATAGACACACCAACATCGAAATCTTGAATGAATATATAAATGCAGCTAAGAATCGCATAGCACATCAATGTATATAGCCTTGATCTTGAGCTCACTAAAGATTAAGTCAAACAAGAGGTCATCACTATCTCACCTTTTTCTAACGCAACCGGCCCGTAATTAACTGGCCATTGATTATCATCTGAAATCGAGCAGAATGCACTCAAAATTGTCTGAACCAACAACCCCACAAGCTGATTAGCCGGCCCTACACTACGCGCTGTACAATTACTGGGCAAACACTCCATCTTACCGGCCAACGACAAACTGAATATAAATTCATCAAATCTCCAGTCTTCTAATATTTGGTCTGGTCTAATCCGAAATGGAATTAGAGATAAGACTATGCTTGAAGAAATCCCGAAAACAAGCTCTTTGAGATGCCAAATCACTCCATAAGAGACTAAGAAAACGAATTGATCCACAATTTCGAAGATTTTATTCTTATCAGCTTTCTAGCGTTGAATAATGATGGGAAGCTTATTTTTTTGCGTGTTGGAAATTATGTTTGCTGTTTGTGTCGATTCAGATCAACTAAGAAAGGTATAATTTGCAGTAGAGCCAAAATAATTTCTTACAATCGAATAATCATTAATAATTAAACGTTCTCAAAGTGCATCGAATACCAACGTGTAACAGAAGCCAAAAAAATTTCCAGTGAGTATGAAAGCAATGCAGACTTGAATATGCACGATAGCTTAGATAAATTATCCTGCAGACACTCCGGTCAAACTTTTTCCAATCTTCTAAGTAAGTAATGATACACACTTTTGCATCCGCAAATGCCACCGTTACGTAAAACCTGTCTTATCTCTTCCGTCAAGCGACGAACTCATTAGGAACGCATGCTTTTAACGAGATCATGTGTATCATGCTCAAGTTTCTCTCTACCTTTTTTGCAAAAGCGTCTTATAAAAATTAATTACAAAGTGTGATATGCATGGTGGCGCAGTTGACAGGATGATTTCATCCTGACACGAGTCGAGAATAATATTCAAAATGAGGCAATCCATCATGTACACAGGAAACAAGAATTTGTAGTTAATCAATCAGAGTCCCGTTTTTAGATTATGTTTACCTTGGCGGTTATTGATTTCCATTTTGATTGATTGATGAACTTCTCTCAAGTGCTTTGTAGTCCTTGCAACTGAGACCGGGCACACCCCAAGATATCGTATCTTGGCGTGTTCATGGATTGTTTGCATAGGATTTCAATAAAAAGAAGTGCTTGAAAAATGAAAATTGTTTTTCCTTTACTTAACGGATATCTCGGTTGAAGGAGACTTTCTCAGTTTCCATTCTGGCCCGTGAATGGAGTTCGATTTTTTCTTGGTTTATTTTTTCAGTCGTATCCTGCTTCCAGTTAAGTTCTCATTTTGTTGATATAGGACAAAATATTTTATCTAACCGTTACTGAGACTATGAAGTTAAAATGAATTTAATGTTTTTTTTTTACTGAAATTTTTGCACAGCTGCTCGATGATTGATTTGTTTGCATAGCTGAGAGTTATTTTATCTCAAACGAAGTAGCGTTCTATTTTAGAATGATGTGATTTATCTCAAAAAAAATAACGCGAATAAAACCTGATTGGAAAAACAACAAACAAACATTTGATTTGAAAAGTAATTTAAACGTGGATTCTTTTATAACCTTAATTGAGTTCAGAATATTTTCATGTGATTATTTTATTTATGTGATAATAAGTGTTGTGAGCTGTGGCCAAGTGATTACTTCAGGAATCAGAACAAACCCGTCTTACTAGTTTGAGTAATTCTTTATTACTGACTTAATATCTATGCTACAATGATTACAATTTAGTGTAGTACCAGTTTCAAGTGAACTTGGTTATTTATTGGATCAACTATTACTACATCTCCCCCTAACAAGCACGTATCGCAAATGTGCCATATACGTTAGGTTTGTTTACATCTATTGTTTTCGTCAAACTCACGAAATTAAACAATATACTAATGATGTTAACTATCATATTTTGTTAATGCTACGCGATGACATTTCTTCTTCTTTAAATTTCACATAATTCAACAATATTATTTATAATTCATAAATCTAATTCATATTACATGTTATTAGCCTTACCAACAACTGTGAATGCTGACAGCATTATCTACCTTTCACAATGCGTGTATATGATATTTAAGTACTTTGTTGTTTCTCACGTCTTTGCCGTAGGAAGTAGGAATTTCTTCTCACTATTCTACCTTCTTCGTCCTCAACCCAATACGATCGAGGCGTTGAATGCTTATTCTTTACGTGCGCCCGACGCCAATGTTTACCTTCTCTTATCCAAATTTTGTCATTTACTTGGAAATCTCTTCTCTTTTGCGTATGTTGATTATAATGTTTACTCATTAAAGCATTATTAGCTTCCAACACTGTTCTCATGTTATTATTGTTGCCTTTAACTTGAAATTTCTTTTCCTTACCCGGAATTAATGAGCGAGTTTTTCGCCCCATTAAAATTTCTACAGGAGTCAATATAGAATTTTGATGCGGCGTATTTCGATACTCTAGTAACGCCATCCACAACTCCGTTTTCTTTTCAATACATTTCAGAACCATTTTCTTGGCGATTTGAACCTGTCGCTCTGCAAATCCGTTTGATTTTGCATACAGTGGGCTAGAAGTCACTAACTCAATATCGTATTTCTTACAAAATTCATTAAATGCAAATGAGTTAAATGGATTATTATCTGCAACAATTTGCCGAGGAATTCCGTGTATCGAAAAAACAGCCTGCAGCTTACTAATTATTACACTTGTTGTTTTTTGCTTAATAGGGATGATATCTAAAAACTTAGAGTAATAATCTCCTATCACCAGGTAATATTTTTTTCCAATCTCCATTATATCCATTCCCAACTTTTGAAAAGGATAGTTTGGAATTTCATGATTTATTAGCGGTTCCTTCCTGTTCGCACTTCTATATTTTTGACATATGTGACACGATTCAATCATATTTTCAATATCTTTATCTATTCCCGGCCAGTATACTAGACTCCTAGCTCTAGATTTAGTTTTCTCTATCCCTAAGTGCGAATTGTGTAAACATTTTAAAACATACTCTCTTTGACTTGGTGGAATAATCACCCTATCGTTTAAAAATATAATACCATCTTCTACGCTTAAGTCATTACGATGTCTCCAATACCTTCTTATATTGTCTGGTACATTTTTTTCTGCATTTGGCCAACCACCGTAAATTATTTCTTTTAAATCTTTTAAGATTAGATCATTATCCGTCTCCTTTTTATACATTTTTTTCTTTTCATCGGAAATATTAATCGAGTGGACCATGAGGTTCAAATCTCGAATCTCTGCTCCTGTTTGGCTACTGCAATCTCTTGATAACAAGTCTGCTATGTACATGTATTTGCCTGGTAAATATACCAACTTCAAATGGTAGTTAAGAAGTCTTAACTTCATCCTTTGCAATTTCGAATTCGCAATTTTCGCGAAGTCTTTATTCATAATGCCCAGTAAAGGTTTATGATCCGTTATAATTTTTACTTTTTTCCGTATATGTATGTGTGAAATTTTTTGCATGCAAAAACTATTGCAAGGAACTCCTTTTCTATCTGTGCATAGTTTTGTTCTGCTTGTGTTAGGCTCCTTGATGCGAAACATACTGGCTGCCCTTCTTGCATTAGGCAGCATCCTACGCCATGTTTTGAAGCGTCGGTTTGAATTGTAATGTCCTTTTTTGAGTCAAAAGCTTTTAGTGTGGGAGAATTTACTATACATAACTTAATACTGTCTAATGCTTTTTTATGACCTTCCAGCCATTGATACACCACATCTTTTTTCAGCAATTCCCGTAGTGGTGCTGACATATCAGCAAGATTTGGTATATAATTCCTCATGTAATTTATAAAACCTAACAATCTCTGTAACTCTTTTTTATTTTTTGGCTCCCTTAATTCTTCTATAGCCTTCAATCTTAACTTGTCACACGCGATTCCTTCATGTGAAACCCTATGACCTAAAAATTTAACTTCCCTAACATTGTACTGCAATTTTTCTTCATTAAAGACAACATTCTTTAACGCTGCTCTTTTCATCACCAACTCTACAATTTGATCGTGCTCTTCTTGCGTTTCAGCTGCTATCAAAATATCATCTATGTAGACAATAACCCCTGAAATATCTGCGAAATTTATTTCATTAATTTTTTGAAATGCTTCAGGAGCTATTTTAATTCCAAAAGGTAACCTTCGGAACCTAAAACAACCGAAAAGTGTACTGAAGGTACATAGTTTTCTCGAATCTTCATCAAGTTCAATCTGCCAATATCCATCCTTTAAATCAAACACAGAAAAGAATTTCTTTCCTGTCAATTTCGTGGCAATTTCTTCAAATGTAGGAATTGGATGTATATTTTCTTTAAGACACTCATTTAACTCTCTTGGATCTAAACATATTCTAATCTTTTTATTATTTTTTTCTACTACCACTATGTTAGAAACCCACTCCGATGGTTCATTTACCGATTCTATTATACCCTTACTACATAACCTTTTCAACTCCTCTAATAATGCTTCCCTAATTGCAATCGGTACTCTACGCGCAGGCTTAACCACTGGTGTCGCCGAACTTCTAAGCTCTAGCTTAAAGTTTTTATGGAAACATCCTAAACCTTCAAATAGCTGCTTATATCTCTGTACAAATCTTTGTTTTTCATGTTCTACACTGCACACCCGCCGCACTAGATTTAATTCAGTACACGACTTTAACCCTAAGAGCGGCACCGTATCATGATCAACAACGAAAAATTCTTGTTTCGTTACTCTTCCTTTCACTTGACACTTTAACTTAATTTTTCCCACTGTTTTCAATTTTATCCCACCATACGCTTCCAACTTTTGATTCACTCGTTGAATGCGTTTATGATTAAAATTCTTTAGATACGATTGCGGTAAAACATTGACGTCTGCTCCTGTATCTAATTTAAACTTTATTATCTTTTTTTCTACTTGTACGCGTTCATACCACGTACTATCACTTTCATCGTAATTTACTGTGTCAATTTTAAATGTGTCGTTTTCAATTCTACCTGACTTCTGAATATTTAACGAACGTACCTGCTGTTTATTCCTACATACTACGGCAAAATGATTTAATTGATAGCATTTTTTACATGTTTTGCCGTATGCCGGGCATTCGCTCCGTCGATGCTGTAGACCACAATATTTACACTTGTTGCTGTCACCATTTCGCATTTGTTGGTTTGCCTGACTTTTGTTCATCTTGTTACAACTGGTTTTGCTAAAATGAGATATTGATGATTTATTAGTAAAATTATCAAGTTTTTTCACTGGTTTGTTAAACCGGTTACCACTTCCCTTCACGTATACTGCAAATGCTTCTGATTTGTGCATTTCTAGTGACTGTTGTCCGGCTGCTTCTGCTGCTCTGGCGAATTCTATAGCCTTTTCACAGGTTAATTCACTTGTCTCAAGCATTTTTTTTTAAGTGTTTTATCTCGGATGCCGGCGACTATTCTGTCCCTAATCATTCTACTTTCTTGCTCTCCGTACTCACATTTTCGAGCTAATTTCTTTAAGTCGAGCAGAAAGTTGTCAAATGGCTCTCCATTTTGTTGGACTCTCTCATAGAAGATAAAGCTTTGATATACAATATTTCTTTTCGGTTTACAGAAAATTTCGAATGCATTTACGACTTTATCATACTTTTTCCGATCATTATCGGAAAGATCAAATGAGTTGAATGCTTCTACCGCATCACTGCCAACTGCATTTAGAAATATTGCCACTCTCACATGTTCAGCTTTCTTTCCTAGCTCGATTGCTGTTGCAAATATTTCAAAATTTTGGCGAAAAATACGCCAATTTTCGGCAATATTGCCGTCTAGTCTCAACTCATCTACTTTCTTGAGAATCTCCATTGGACGATCAACTCTAATAACTTTGATCTCTTTCGGAGGCCTTCCGCGTGGTCTTGGGAGTATACGGTCACTTTTCCGGTTTTTAGTAACTCCCATTCAATTTTTATCTTTATTTCAACTCACTTTTTATCACTTCACTTTGCTTGCATTCGAATTTGTTTGTTAGTCACTCTTATTTTACCTTTTTATCACTAACGTTTCAATTCTGCCTATTTTCATCCTACCGGCTGCGCCATGTTGTGAGCTGTGGCCAAGTGATTACTTCAGGAATCAGAACAAACCCGTCTTACTAGTTTGAGTAATTCTTTATTACTGACTTAATATCTATGCTACAATGATTACAATTTAGTGTAGTACCAGTTTCAAGCGAACTTGGTTATTTATTGGATCAACTATTACTACAATAAGAAATATAAATACGAATGTGGATTGCTTTTCTATTCGTTTTACGATTCCCTCTTTCATCACAAAGCAATCGTTGATTTCCAAGTAACCTTAAAGTGTTGGATATTAATTGAATGTATGTTACAGTTGTTGACAAATCAATTAGTTTTTAAGCCAGCCAGTTTATGATGACTCTGTCTCTTATAATTTCTGTGGCGACAAGAGCAAAATGGATCAGGAAAATTACCCTAGCGCGTAGGAACTGCTAAATAGACTGACTATCGAAGAAAAATAAATTAATTGGGTTGACTTTGAATGCATGTTATACCAAGCTGTGTTCAAGTTAATATTCCACTTTCATCCGACGCTATATGATAGAAAGGTTCCCAGAATAACCTTTCATCAATATTTTAAATTTAAAAAAAGTAAAACTCTTGTAACTTATTTTCAATATAAAATGTTTTTAGTAACAAATCTTGACGGCCGCAAGTCTTAGTATATAAAAGATGAAAATGCTGAATACTGCACTGTAATCAAAAGTCTATCATAACAGCTTCATTGTCTATTTTACTTAATCTGATTCATGATAGCTTTCAATAGCAAATATTTCAATTTGACGAGCATTTTTTTCTGAAGAAGCTAGACATATTTTTGTTACTCATTTTGAAAATCAATGTGTCGAAATTAGCATTTCTGTCTTAACATAAATTTGGACATAAATGGCGAGACATAAAAAATATCATAATATTTGGTGTCTCCACGAGACATTTCGTAGACATAAATATGCTACGAAATATATATCTCTCATAGAAAGAAATCAGCTCATATAAACTGACTGGAACATCCGCTGCCGCCAAATGCTTACACCGCGAAACCATAATTGCAAATGGTTCATTTTAAGTTCATGCATAAAGTGGGGACGTAATTATTCACGAGACACGCACCCACAAAGTGAACTGCGGTTGCAAGAAACCTCCATATTGAAAATTTCCGGGTTTGCAAACGCTTTAAAGAAGTAAACAGCGATCTTCAAAAGCTGCCATATTGGAAATTTCCTAGCATGTATACGCGCTTACGAAGTGAAGTACAGTCGCCAGAAGCCACCATATTGGAAATTTCCCTGTTTGTATACTCTACTACGAAATGAACAGCGATTTTTAGAAATCGCCATATTGTAAATTTCCTTGCATTGGACCACCAATACCAACTGAACACAAATCGTCAGAGGCTGCCATATTGGAAATCTGACTACATGTACGTGCTGACACGAAGCGAACAGCGGTCGTCAGAAGCCACCATATCGGAAACCTCCTTGCATGTACATGCACAGACGAAGTGAACAGCAATTGAACAACCCGTTTACTTTCCATTGTTTCAATATCAATCCCTAAACCAGTCCGCAATGTATACATAGCTTATGATATTTAGCGAAAGCTCAACAAATCGGGTATACTCTAAATCCCAATTTGGGATGTCGTGTAAAAAGTCTCAACCACTATTTCTTCCATAAAGCTCTGATCGCCAAGATAAACCAAATCGATAATTCGAAAGCTGAAGTCGAACAAAGCCCCTGGGAACGAAGCAATCCTAAACATGATCTTAAAAATATTACTAGAATAACTATTATCACATTCAACTTCATCATTCATGCCTGTAATTTTCATTTTCAGTTTTGGTTTGAACAAAGACATTCGCCCAGCCAAAAAACAAATTTCTCTACAAGTATTATTCGGGATTTTAAAAGAAATTTAATTGCGTTTGGTACGAGGTACGAGGGCATTCAAATATAAACGAGACTTTTTTTAATAAAAACATATTCAAGGAAAAGACAGAACACATGTGTATGAATTTCACCCATAACCTCGTAATTAGTCAACACATTTTTCTCATCGTTAGAGTAAATTTTTACCCTTTGTTCATCAAATGAAACAGTTTGCTCTCATAGCCAATTGCGGACGAAAGTTTCGACTTGTTGATCATCTTGGAAATGTTGATCACCAAGAGCGGTCTTGAGTAGACCAAAAAAATTGAAATCACAGGGTGATATATCGGGGCTGTACGAAGGATTTTCTACAGCTGTATCGTGGATCTCTGCTGGTTTAGCTGTTGTTGGGCGGGCGTTCTCTTGAAGAAAAATGACATAACGGATGGGTTGCCTTCGCTTTTTGCTGCGGTAGGTGGCTTTTACTTGATCTTAAGGGGGTAGTACCGGTTAGAATGCTAAAAAACCGCCAAATTTTCAATATTTTTTTTTCACCTCCTTTATTTTGTATATATTTTAAAATTTCCACAGGTAAAATACACGTTCTGAAGACAACAAAAAAAATATTTTTTAATTTTTTTCATTTTTTTACTTATTTAGAGAGAGCGCCAAAGTTTACGTCTCGAATAATGCCTCGTCATACTGCGGACAGATAATCTCTGGAATGAAGAACCTGAAACAAAAAAACCAAACCGTGTTTGAAAGACGAATGTTTTTTACCCGGTAATCTACCACAGTATTTAAAAAAAAATTATCAAAAAAAACTGCCGGTTGGTTGAAAGTATTTTTCGAAAAATCGTATTTTTTTTTCACTTTGTTTCGCTTGCCAAATTTTTTTGGGTTAACTTTTGGCCTATATTGTGGTAGATTAGATTACAAGATACTTGAATAAAGTAGTGCACCAAATTTGATTTGAATCGGTTTGGCAAATCCGGAGAATAAGTGTCTGCAGTTTGAAAAAACGTAATTTCGATAAAAACGCGTTTAAAGTTTTTTTTCCATTTATTTATTGAATATTATTTTAAAAATATGTTTTCATCATCTAGAATTGCTCAGTTTGCAATCCGTGTCCCATACATAAGTATTCGTGAGTCCACATAAACCAGTTGCTCTTGCAGTTGGGCAGTTTTTTTTTTCGCCAAACGCGCTTCCGTTGTTGCTTTTTTTGCCTGACTTATGCACTCTTCATCGTTTTTTTCGCAGTAATTAAAAACAGAGGTCTATTTTACACTGCCGTAACTTCTTTATTTTTGGGAATATCTTCATAAAATTTTAAGACGTGATTTTTGAAGGTATAATAAATTGAAAAATGCAATAAAACAAAAAACTGATTTTTTCAAAATTATAACCGGTACTACCCCCTTAAAATTGAACAAGTTCTCATTTATGATTTTTCATTATTTTACTAGTTGTTATCATCGTTTTCCATATATAATGTTCCCACATAAATATGGAGATACCAATAAACTAGCAAAAAAAATTGCTTTCGCCCAGAATTTAAAGATATTTTCTTGCAATTAAAAACCAAAACAATAACAAATTATATACCAACATTTTCTGAAAACTTGGTTGGATTCGGAAAACTGCACTAACATTTAATATTGCTATGTGTAGGGTAGTATGCATTTTTGCTAATTTCTTTAATAGTAGCTACGTTGCATCTCGATTGAAAAAGCATTGAAAAAACTACAAGTGAAGCAGGATTGTTGTTGTTTTCAATGCTACCTACCCTATGCAGCTCTTGATCGAGACGCAAAAACGGAGCTAATGTTCAATTATTACTTTGAATATTTCTGCTTGATTGCCTCAGGTATTTTTGACTTACGAATCAAGAGAATATGTTAGGTGGGTGTATTATTTGAAATTACATTAATGTCAATGTCATTCAAAAAATTTTATTGCAACTAACAATCCATTTTTTTCAAAAACCTTTGCCTTTAAATCCCCTTCCTCTCTATACTAAAGAAAATAAACTTTGCACTCTGAATGCTCCAAATATGCTTCAATGAGTAATTATCCAGTGCGTATCAATTATCCATCCCCTGGATCCTATAATCAGAAAGTGCTCTATTTCTCACCTGGACTGCTCAGTGGAAATAAAAGGACTACATACTTCAGGTTGTTTCGCATACTCTTTACCTGTAGTTGGCTGTCCATTCTGATTATCGTTCATTGGGTGCGAGTTCCTGTTTTACACAAATAGCTACTTATTGGCACGCAAATCGTTCGCTCAACCTGCCCTGAACTTTCCTGCACTGCATTCGATTATCGCCGACTGGCTTTCGTTTCCTGTTAAATTTTCTCCTGAATGCAGATTTATATCGTCCGGAAATACAATTTATCGTGTTGTATTCACAGCTTAAGATCAAAACAAATTTGGCCGTTAAGATTAGCATATTCTTGATTAGGAAAATTACAGGCAGTATAGCAAGAATCATGGCTAGTTTATGGTGGGCAGCACTTTAGTCTAGACTGCTGGCACCTTTAGTACCCTGGTAGTCGAGTAAACTTTGTTAACTGTAAGCGATATTGGTAGTGTTTTCTTTTGAAGGTACATTTCGTATAAGAAGTTGGAAATTATTCAAAACTTTGACGGCTTTCCGTGCTTGGAGGGTACTGATTTAGTTTTTCTAATCAAGTTTCATGCAAGCTTAGTGACTTTTTAAGTAATTGATTTGTTAAAGTTATAAATATGGCTAATCTGAAAAGTGACAGAAAATATTAAAAAGACGGGATAGTTTCTTGATAAACTAGATAGAACGGAGCACGAACGGGAACGCGGCAAGTGGATCCCGTATCAGCATGCAAATCTGCTAACTGAGGCGCAACAAACTATTCGCGCTTCGGTTCAGGCTTTTCGCCTGCCATCCGTGACGTGACTTGTCGGTACTCCAAGGTGAATTTGTTTTCGGTGTTGCTTTTGTGTTGCTGTGATGCACCTGCCATGCTTTTCGAACCCACGAAAGCAACTGGAACACCCTCTCACAGCCAACGTTGTTCACTCAGTGCCTAGATAGAGCTATAGGATGCATAAGCTGTGCCGAAGTTTACCGCGTTCGCGTTCGTGCCAGATGTGTACGCGGCTTTAGATTCCATCCGTTTGAGCACACAATAAACAATTTTAAACCCTCATGATTAAAAGAATTTGATTTACCAGATGTGTAATGCACAATTTTGAGATTGATGAAAATATAATTATGCCTTGTTTTCAGAAATATATCACAAGCTGTTGGTATTTAAAAGCTTTTTAATGATTTTCGAAGAAAATTAGTATAAGAATCACTTCACCCAATAGTTCATATTTCTAACATATTTTATAGAAAGATTCGACCCGGTTGAGCTGAAAATTCCGGAAAGCATTAATACAAAGAGTTAAAGTTTATATTGGGAATGAGAAATCCGTAAAATTTTGGCGATGGAATATTATATTTCTATGGGGAAAATACTGTTTACGTTCAAATTTCGGCTATGAAAAATTTTGGAAATTTTATAGTCCTATGTGGGCATTGAATGCTTAAAAACCGAAAGTGATAACTTCTGTTAAACTCAGCCAATCATTAAGAAATTTACAGCAAATAATGGTGCTTACGAGAAATTATCGTGTATGAAATTTGACGAATTTGGAGATAACCCTATTTCTACGGCAGGTACATGAACAATTCTTGAAACCATCAATTCTGCAGGAAATTTTTGGCTTTTTTTAATAATTGAAGAGAAGTTTTACAAAAACTGGTTTTCCTTGCGTTTAACACTTAATTTCAGATTTTTTTCGCTCACGATTTCGTAATGAATTTCAGATATTGTTTTTCTCATCCTTCGATAAAAATGATTTATTGGGAAAACTTAATTCACTTCTATTCATATAAATATTTTCTGACAGGGAAATAATTTTTGAAAACTTATGACAATTGATACGCATTTATGTAAACTTTTAAGTGTATTATTTGACTTAGTTAATTTTATGTACTACATACGATACTACCAAACATTCCCATTACCATCAATATCGTATTTCAAGTCATTATTAACTATAATTATCTGTGATTCGATTTTCTCGCATGCATGGAATTCAATCAGTCGGGCAAATGAAGCGTAAACATTTGCCCAGTGGAGCAAGTAAACCACTCCAATTCAAGTATTCAATATGATCACATCACACCTTATTCATTGCTTCTCAAGGATTTTCGAAACGACTCGACACTCCCGTCCGGAATCATTCAGATATGGGGGGGATAAAGGCCAAGCATCCGAGAAGAGATCTTTCAAAGGATGGTATTAACTTTTCAATCGTAGTCGATACACTTTCCACGTGCCAAAGTGCTGAGTAAGATTTTTTCTTTACACCGAGACGGAATCCGCGGGTAAATCTAACGGGACACCGATACACCCCTATCTCCAGCAGCACAAATTATGTCAATCCCGTTTTAAACAGGAGCAGGCAGCTTGGCAGCCAGTGATGGGAGCAACCATCGAGCTATAATCCAATAGAAAATTAATCTACGCTTCAGTTAGGTGAAGTCACCTTGAAAATCTTGTAAAAGGTGGATGATGACTTTTCCATATTTACACTTTCGATCTTCATTCGAGCGGCTGACTGGCTGACTTGGCTGGTTTGCAAGAAAATTGTGTTATGAACATTGCATAGCAATTCGTTGGAATTTTCATTCGAAGGGAGCGAATGATGTAGATATAAGGGTGAATGAAAATATGAATGAAATTGAATTACAAAACGGTGTAAAAGGAACAAGATGAGCTGCAATACGAAAAACTGAAAAAAAATCCTTCAGACAGAAGCTATTTTTGGCTGAAACTCAGCGGAACCAATCATGGTAATAACAGATTTAAAAAAGTTTTTCATGACCTGACTGCCCTCCAAATATTATTTTTACCTTATGTTAATTTGTTCGATATTTGTTTTGGATATTTTTTATATCTAAGTAAGTTGAGAGTTATTTCTGAGCACACTAAATAAGTGCTTGTGGATGCAAACCTATTACTTCATTCTCGAACCTTCTATGTTTTTCCGAAACGATGCACATTGATTGAAGATATATCATAAGGTGTCGATATTCCCTCTGATAGAAAACGATTCCCGTTTGAATACAATTCTTCGTTCCATTTTCCTCTTTCGATGTAATTCCCGGAAAATTGTGGTTGATCCACCATAAGAACTATTTCAATTTTCATATTCGAGCTATTTCGAAAATGTCATACCCATATCCACGTCCAGGACTTTGTCCTTCGTCAAAAAAAAAATGAATTATTTATCGAAAACCTGTTGAGCTCATCTTATTAACAGTGGTCAATAGAAGACCAAAAGCAAAATAAAATAGATTGGGGTTGTCGATTTTGGCACAAATGCAGTATATATTGATATATGAATTCAAGCCGGAGTATTCAAAATTGGTGTACTACGAACAACCCTTGCATAAACATTTAATATAAAAATATTTATCTACTCCTTAGGTCAGAGTTGGATTGTTATATATTTGTATTGTTTGATATTTTTGTATTATTTTGATTTATTCAGAGAAAATAAGCACTTCAGCAGTAAAATGCATTAAGCAAATTTAAGCCAAATCGGATGCAATTGTTGTGTGGCTAAATATTCCTTTATGAAAAATGTAATCGATAACTCCCCGCTACTTAAATATACTCTTTGCCAAAAACATGCCCCTGTCGATCCTTAACCAAAATCGACTGCACACAAACACCCTGCTGTGATGGGAAATTAAAAACCAGTATCGTGTAGATGATGACGTAATCGACACCATCGGAGCCCTGAAAGAATGTCTGCTCGTAGGAAGGCCTTCATCAAAATATTGAAATGACTGGCATTTGACAACAATGGCAAGTGAGAAAATTTAAAATGCCATCGAAAACCACTTCATTTAAATAAATGTCAAACAACATTTGAAACTGCGAAATATAAATACACATAATAGCGTAACTCGAAATATTTGATGTTGTTTATCAAAGTTAGAGTTAAAAAGTGAATGTAGTAGTGCAAGGGGCTATTTTTTTTATTCGAATACAATTTCTACCAGTTTCTGTAACATGCTTTAAAGTTGATAAAAGAATCAACATAACATACTAAAAATCCAATTGACTGCTAGTTGCTATTTTTCGAAACTAAGATATTCGCTCTGATAACTGAACCACCTTATAAGCTCTTCTTAATTATGAAGCTCTGATATCATTGTGGTTCTTAAATATATGAAATATTTTAGATCGAATCTTTTTTGGCGAAAAAGTCTAATCTACTCCTGCAAGGAGCATGAAAACGCGGCTTATTGCTAGTAAATGAAAATCATTCAATTGACCTCAGGCTCAGTCTCCCGTTTTTGAATTAATTTTATAGATAAAGTATAAAATTTTATTCATACTGATTTGAATGCGACACAAACCGCTGTCGAACCACAACATTCAATATTAAACGTTTGATAAAAGCCAATGCTATCAAAACGCCAATATTTATCAAAAATTCTTCGACGTTCATCGTCTTTTGTGCTGTTTCCCATTGCCAAGCATTAATCTTGCCGTCTTTAACATTGATTGCCCGTAAAAATGAATACTGAGTTCCTGAAGCCAGATAATGGCAATTTATCATGGCAGCGACCGGCTTTAATGAAATAGCTGACTTTCGATGTATTCATACTCTTTGCTTGCGTGATGAATTCAAGCGCTTTTTCAAAGAGATGTTAGGTATTCTTGTTCCGTCTCGTGGTCTGCTTTCAACAAACTAGCGAACCGCCATGCTCTTAACAGCAGTCATGATCCATCGATTACTCAGATGAACATTTCAATTAGCGATAAGTGGCGATTTGAAGGGATTATCATCAGTTTAGCTGTTGGATCAGGAACTCGAAATGATTCTATTCAACGAATGATTTCAATAGTTCATAACGAGCAATTCGTCTTTCGCTTCATGGCTCATCAATTTCGCGATGATAAAATGACAAACTAAGCTGGCAGTTGAGGGCGAGTCCTTTTCGTAAATAAGCGACAGTTTTATTTAATGGCTGACGGAACGGTTTTATTCAAAAATGCTGATAGAAATAGAGAACGTTCTGAATTTGAAAAGGACGAATTTACTTAAGAATAACACATCGTTTTTGGAAGATCGAATGATTCGTTTTTGCTAACACTAGTTTTTTTTATTCGGTGAATCACAATGGGACAACTCTTACATTCAATGACGCATTTTTAAACGAAATTCCTTTTTGTTTTTTAAGTTTCTACTAGAACACACGCTAAAGTACAAGATGCGGGACTTTGTTTGAAGTGATAGCTTCTTTAGGAGCGTTAGGCACTTTTCGAGTGGGTAAGAATCATTGGGTTCGCGTCACGTTCGAAATGTCTACGATGAGTCATATCTAACATACAGCTTTTTATTCTTTTTATAGCTTTTTATTCTTTTTAAAGCTATTTAATTCTAATTCTATTCTACAGGTTTTTTAATTTTTCATTGTAGCATCTAGCTTTATTTTAATTGTCAATTATAGCATATAGCTTTTTATAAAAACCACAGTCTAATCCAGTGCTGCCGTTTTATTTCGCTGTGTGCAATAGATCGAGCTTTGAAATTGCAATAGAGAGCTTGACAATACACTGATTTTAAAGTGATCACGCTGGCTCAGCATTCACTTCTTCGTAATGAAGGTAGAATTGTTGTGAGAAAGTATTAAAGTAAAGACAAATGTAAGAAAGTAATTCATTATTCACCTTGTATGCAAAAAAACTTTCTTATGAATTGTTTTCAAAAATATCCAAAAATGTCAAAAGATATTTAGACTATTATGTTGCCTTTGCAGCCCTAAAAAAGGTGAATGAAAATTAGGATCAGTGCGTGCAAACTGTATTCTAAAGTTCAATGAAGTTTCGAATCACAAATGGAAACTAAATACTAGGGATAGTAGTCATATACCTGTTATGCATTTTAAAAAGCAGAAAATCGTCAAAAAGCACTCTTTGTAACTTTATGTTAGAGATTTTTAGGATGAAGAAACGCATACTATACTCAAAATGAGGATAACAGAAAAACAGATGAAATACTATGAGCATCAAAAGTGAGTGCACACCTTTCAAATTTGTTTTTGAGCTTCAATAAAAAAAAAAATACCGATTGAAAAATATTTCTGATTGGGTAATATTAAACCATTTTTCCTTAAAAATAATATACTAAAAAATCAGTTCTATGTATAAACTAACTAAAAATGTACAGAGCAACAAACACAAAAAGTCAATGAAATACGAGTCAAAAGTAAGTACACACTTCATATGATAAAAATTCATATAATAATTTTAAGAAAAACTAGTATTTGTTTTGACCGCCCTTTGCCTTTAAAACAGCTTCCAGTCTTCCAGGCATGTATTCTACAAATTGCCGTATTTTCCTGTCTAAATAATCCCATAAATGCTCAATGGAGTTGAAGTCTGGGGATTGGGGGGATACCAATACCTTGGGAGCTCAGTAAAGCAACCACATCCTTAATAAATAGGAAGTGTGCTTAGAATGGTTATCTTGTTGGAAGATCCACGTCGTAGGCAATTCCAATTTCGCAACACTGTCAGCCAAATTTCGCTGCAAAATATTGAGATAGCCTTGCTTATCTGTTGTACTATCAATAAATTCCAGGTTTCCAACTCCCGATGCTGCCATACACCCGCAAACCATAACAGATCCTCCACCATGCTTCACTGTGCCAGAAATATTTTTTTCATGGAACTCAGTATTTTTAGTTCGCCAAAGTTTTTTATTTGTATGCCCGCCAAATATTTAAAATTTACTCTCATCAGAGAATAAAACGTTTCTTTCTTATTCGCTTTAGAAATAAACGGCTTCCTTCGTTGTGCTCTACCATGTAACCCATGTTCATTCAATATTCTTCGAACGGTGGAGGCTAAAACGGATTGATTGTGTGTCGCGGAATAATTTTCAGCTATTTTTGCTGCACTTGAACGTGGATTACCCTTAACTTCTTTCACTATATTTCTTATGTCTTTTCTATTTAATTTCCCTGACCGGCTCAGATCTTTTAAAATTGCCCAATAGTTTGAATTTATTGTTATTGTTAATATTTTTTTAACTGCTCTGTGTGGTCTTTTTACCATTTTTCCAATTTCTCGTAAACTTTTATCTTTACAATGCAAATTCACTATAATTTTTCGTGTTTCTGGCTCAGTTTCTTTCCTCATTTTCACACCTTTCTTCCAGCACGGTTTAAATCAAACTAACTCCTTCAAAAATGACTTTACCAAGAATTTTTGCAATTGCTGTTTCCTAGAAATTAAATTGGAGTTGTATTCCGTTATAGTAAAAGATCCGTTACTTTGTTTACAGCTAGAATCTAACAACGTTTGAACACGTGTGCACTTACTTTTGATTCATATTTCATTGACTTTTTGTTTTTGTTCCTCTGTAAATTTTTTGTTATTTAATATATGGAATTGATTTTTTCGTATATAATTTTTTGCAAATAAAAGTATGATATTACTCAATCAGAAATATTTTTCAATCGGTAATTTTTTTTTATTGAAGTTCAAAGACAAATTTTAAATGTGTGCACTCACTTTTGACGCTCACAGTATATACTGAATTACTGAAATACTGAATTATATACTGAATTAAATATTATATTGAAATTCCCTGAAATTATCAGCAGAGCAAAGGATATAAAAGGAAAACATGATAAGAGATAATTTAACATATATAGGACATTTTGGAAGCGTTCAGCAGCATTTAAAGGAATATAATTCGGAGAACGAGTCATTCTGCAACTGAGAGCAGTCATCCGCTGAGCTGATCACCGTAAATATTTTCAGGTTGTCAGCGTGCAAAAGTTAGGGGGAACTGAAGAGAGAAGGAAGATAGTGTATGATCAATAGGAAAATTACAGAAACAATTCTTTCTCAAACGGGTTGGTAGCACAAAACAATTCGATTTCAATACAATTCTCTAATTATATTTATTCAAATCCAAAATTTCAAATCTAATTTACAAAGTGCCAGCTAAAATACCGAAATTTTCATCGAGAAATTTTTGAATCGATTGATCGTTGAATTGGAATTTTGTAAATTACACTTGAAACTTTGGATTTGAATAAATATAATCAGAGAATTGTTTTGAAATTGAATTGTTCTGAGCTACCGAACCATTTAAAATAGAGTTTTAATAAAAAATTATTTCAAATTGAACATACCGAATCCTTGAATTTGAACTAATATCGAACATAGAATTTGGTCCTTCGAACTGACTTCGAATAAACCTTGGCGTCACGTGCCTTCGAAGGAAATTCCTGCTAGCATTCTAAATCCATGTTGGCTAGTTTCTAGTAAAACGTGGTATTTTAATTTCATTAATTATTGTTAAATTATTTCTTAACTTCAACGATTGTTGTGTAATTTCATCAGGGACAAGTTCATTCTGAAAACAGTTGCCTCTTTGAATAAAGTAAATCTAAAGTTTTCCATTGCACACGGAAACTAAAATAATCATTCATAGGATACCACACAATTCCTAATGATTTGAACGCTTGATCTAAATTCATTCACTTTTTTCTAGTATTATATCAACCATTTCTTACCCAGAGCAACAAAAACCATTTCTCGACTATAACATAAATGATGAAAATGTGCAGACGTCGTCAAATTATTATTCGGTGTATAATTTGTCGTTGTCGCAGTGGATGCAACATTTGCAGTCGCCTTGCTAAGGTTTCTTAATGGACGTAAATTGGCAACGCAATTGCGTGCTGTTAGAGGAAAGGGAAAGGAAACATTAGAAACTGGCGATATCAGCATTTATGTACGGTTGCGGGTAACATTAGATGGAACGCTAAAGAAGCGGTCAGGTATAGTTGTTGGTGGCTGAGGGTCAATATCTTTGAAAAAAGGAGTCTTAGGATTAGATAAAAATAAGGTATATATATTTTTTTAACAATATTCTTTTTTTGCCTAACTGCTAATTTCTTTGTTGATTTTCTTCCAACGGCTGGACGTGATTCCTTTCCAATCAAGCCTGCTGCTATTTCCATTGAAATCCATAAAAAGCCAGACATATTTGGTTGGTATAACAGTCTTTTGCCGCATAGATAATTTATATTTGCGCGGCGGTAGTTGCTCAAGATTGTAGTCGGTGATGCGGAAATCAGCTTCAGGAAGCCTTCACAGCCATCGATCTTCAGCATTATAATGAACTTGATTCACGTAGAATGCCATTCGGTTTTCTTTGATGAGCAGTTTAGAGCATGCTTTCTCGACACGATTGTCTGTAGGCAGCCTTAAGATTTTGGATGTGCTCGGACCAAAAGTACTAAATTTGTAGATCGATGCTGCATCAGGGTCTGAAGGTAAACGTAAACTAGTGGTTGAAGCTGGTTGGTTGAAATAAGTAAGGAAAAAAATGAAAATTGGTCATGTTAATAGCTTGTTTATGGTACTATTTGGGAAATTTCTAGCCCCACGTGTGCACTAAGTGTAAAAAAGAAGTAAAAGAAAATGATTAATATTCGATTCCTAGTTCGTTGTGAATGTCCAATTTTCTTACCTACCAAGGAATCTTGACGACCTTGCGAAAGACGTTATTTTGACATGCTTGCATTTTTTTTCTTTTTGACCTTTAGGAGTTTGCTCAAAAGCTACGCAGACGTACAGCAATTTAGGTCTCAGGATTTACTCGTAGAGCAGCGTTCTTTTTATGATAATCAGGCTGATTTTAAAAGAGAATGGAGAATGCTGATGGTATTATTAAAGGTCGCTCGGTTGTTATCTTTATGTGTTGTCAGCTTTAATTTATTGTCAAACATTAGCCGAAAGTGTTTGGCATCCCGTTGCCATTCTAAAGCCGGCAATTAGTTTTCGTGGTGGCTGTCATCTTTTTCGGGTAATAAAAATTGATTTTTTGCAGTGCTAAGCTTTACCTTCCATCTTTTGAAAAATTCCACAAGGGAATCGGTGGAGCACTGTAGATTGTAGGATATATATGTTCCTTGCCGGAACGTGAGAAATATTCACGAACCGTTAGCAAATAGGGAGATGCCAGCTGCTATGAAACGCTTGGAAGAGAGGTGCTTGTTTCGTTACTATTTTAATGTCATTTTATTTGACAACATATCGAAATTTGTCGAATGCCTTCGCAATATCAAACATGAATAGTTCTTTAAGTTAATCAATTCAGGCTGCTTCCTGTTTTAGTCTAGGGTCTCCGCTAGACTTAGCTCTTCTCCGGATTTGATTTCATATCCTTACTAAAATGTTGGCAGAATGTGGGAGCTCAAGGAGTCTTTCCCTCAGGGGATTTTTAATCGAAGGTCTCCTTGATTCCAGAGATTTGATTAAGTTCCTGACTGTAACTGGTTTTTAGAGAATATTTTCGTTGACCGACGACATATGTATGAAAGGATTTTTCTGTCATAATTCCAAATATGATAAGCTTGTGGTCTGAAGGAAGTTCATCTAGAACGTTGATACATACATATGTATGTTATGGCTTATCATACGCCGTTGCTCCTTTTCTAGCATAAAAGTATGAAAAATAGACAAAAATTCAGTCCAGGGACTTTCAGTGCAATTATGCGCGTATCTTTGTCCATGCACTACTGTATTTCTAAATGATTATATAAAATATACATAACTATTTTTCTCTTCACTCGAATTTGTCTTGGCTTCTAATCAAAAACACGTGCCCCAAACTCTACAGATGAATCCAACGCATTCAAACTTAATTCAACTTATGCCGTTCCATACTACAGTATTCACAATTTCCAATCGAGTAAATCCGCTTTGCCTGAGTAAACATGACAACAGACTCCAATTTAGCCGATTTTATTTATCGTCCGTTTATTGATTCAAAATTGGCTGAAATGCTCAAACAGTGGTTGGCATTATTTCGCTGATAAAAGATCTAATTGAAGTGCCACCGTCGCCATGACGTATGAATAATATCGGTTCTGCAATGCTACTATTATTACAGCACCCTTCTGTCCACACAAGATTTTCTTCGGCTGAACCTTTCGAACACATAATAATCTAGACGATTCGATATAATCGCTTGAGCAAAGTTTCTCAACACTTTCACCCCGATCCTGACGTTGTTCAAACAAGCATTACCGAAACTGTTGCCGAGCACACTGTTGGCAAAATAAAATTCCGGGATATATCAATAAATTAGCTAATTGATGGTGCTGAGATTTTTCGTTGTTCCTTTCTTTTGCTTGACTTAGACCGGGCCCATTTATGACCCACGAATTTTATTGCCGAAGCTATTGTTGGCTTAGTGGAACACAGGAACGCAATTTCATTCGGCGCATATTGCCGAGAAATTGAGTGGAAATATTGCAATAAGATTTGCTAACAGGTGAATATTTTCGGACTCGAAGAGATTTGTTCTGGCATTAATGGCACTGATGATTAATGCATTGTAGTGTTTGTGATGATAATTTCGAGCTTTGCTTAGCTAACACATAAAATGATTCAATATAGTAGATACCATGTTGCTGGGAGTTTGATGAACGGTTGGTGAAATTACCATTTACGCTTCATAAAATTGTATCTTAATTAGAATATGAGATACTAGCAGGTAGTTAGTGATTCGTCTTAGTTTTTTGTAAATTCTTAACTAAATATCTTCACTTTCTTGATAACATCCGCAGAAGCTTATTGTGAAATGCTCAGGTCACAAAGCGACAAGCTTGTTCAAAATAAAATCAATTAATTGAATCGAATAAAAATTGCCAAATCCTTTTCCAAAGTAAATTTCAATTTTCTCGCAGCAATTTTACGAGGCCTGCATTTAAATGCGACTTGCCTGATTACACTTTCAGCTTCATCTATAAATTTAACTTCAAACAGATACCAATCAGCTTTTACAACTTCTTGTGGAAAATTTCAAATTCCGAGGATTTCAGTCAAAGAAACTCAAACAAACCACCACATTCTAAATATATTCTCTATTTGAACCCAAACTTCGATGAGATCTTCTTCTATTATTGGCTAATAATTGAAAATTGCTTTTCCACGGAATTTTATCCTCTCCCTCTAATCGGCATCGACAAGCTTTAGATGACTTATTGGACTCGAAATTGAACAGAATTTTAAGGTTTTCAAGTCCTCTTGCTCAAAACATTGTAAAGCGATTAGAGCCTATGAAAGTCTGATGATAGAATACTAACAAGGGCTCAAGCCAGTTCATACAAAACCCGTAGGCAGATCCGCCGTTAAAGTGAAAAGAAATTTATTTATTCAAATTAATGATCGCAAAGCACTCATAGACGTAGATAAACAAACTAAGTACTGCACGTGTGGAATCATTCAAATTTTGAAGTCATCCTTAAAAATAAATCATTCAAGCGATGCCTCATTCAAACAATACTACACTCTATCGATACTTCTTTAATGTACACTCAGCTCAACTTCATCGCTCCGCTTTGTGTTACTATTTACCCGTTCAAAAGCTAGCGTGAGGAAAAGTTCTTCTTCTTCTTCTTCTTCTTGTATTTGAGGCCTCGTCTCGTTACGTATATAAATTTTACGAGGATAGATCAAATATGTCAAAGCAATTTTTTAGGGAAACTACGTGACTTGAGAGATGAATACGCCAGGAGGTAAATTAAATTTTCTTTTATTTGCCTTCACTTAAAGATTTATCCCGAATTTTTCCAAGGAGTGCTGTGGACCTGAATTTCGTTTGAAGTGAGAATGTTGACTTTAAAGTGTGAAGGTTTTTGAGAATTTGTTGTAAAGAACGTCTTTTTAGTTGATACAAATCGTTTTGGATTAAACCTGCTAGCTATCTATGATTGGTACAAAATTCACTCTTTATTGTCAATATTTGCCAGCAGATTCATATGAATGGCTTAAATCAAATCTAATGCTTCGTCGTTTTATGAAATTATTCAATCGAATATTTGTGGAGCATACGTCAAATAAAAAAGAATTTCTATCTTAATTGAGAATAATGTAAATATTAATTTAACAATAGTTAATAATGCTTTAATCCTTTGAGTTTTTGGTTTATTGTTTTGTTGAGTCACTCATGTTTTCACTTCAGTTTACTTCGGGAAATAGAAGTGAATACACGCAATGGATAGAGCTCGTGGTGTTTGTGTTGCTTCAATGCACTCAAAATCGAAGGTTTCGTTTTGACAATTTTATATGACATGAGGTGATTTCGCCATGTAAATGAAATCCTCCTGAAATAATTTACCAATCTCGTAAATGATGAGTCTTCGTTCAATAATGAAAACCAGCAAAAAAAACAAAATAGGAAAAACTTTCCTGATAGTATTTCTCAGCTTATCAAGGGAAAAATTACCAAGATAATATTCGCTAGCAAATCGAGGACTTTAGAAAAATAGATGTGGTATGTCCTTTACTTCAATTGCAGTCAATTGGGCAGACTTACTTCCGGCTTACTTCTGGTCTGTCAGGATTTCAGGAGTCTATGAGGTATCCTTCCTCTTTCTTCAAACGCAATACCAGCTTCACATATGCTGACACAGCTGACCAGGCGTCATCTGACTGTAGCATCTCCACGATTGACTCCAGCGTCACAGGGCCAATTGTACACGGAGAGAAATTTCGGCAGTGATTTTTACTTGAGTGGAAAATAGGATTTACTATTCCAGAAATTTAATATCGAAACATGAACGTCATTACAAATTTGATGAAAATTTACTATTTTGCTGGAAAGAATGGTCAATTTCATTACATACTACAACTTACTCATTACAGTGTAGTAACAGGATTCACAGCAAAGTAGTAAAATATGTAGTGCAATTGATTGCAAAGGTATTGGGGTAAAAAATTATTATTGTTGCAATAAAATTAACTGCAATTTTTGTATAATTTCATTACACTTTTCTCTCCGTGTAGAGAAAAGCATGTGCCGCTCCCTTTTGAAGCGGGCGCAGCGGGAAAAGGTATGCGACGCGTCATCACTTTCCTCAGCACAATAATTACACAACTCTTTCCAGATTATTAATTAGCCATGGCCCGAAAGAAACTGTAGAAAGTAGAAGTTTATTTCACCATGGTCGTGACTAAGCCAATGTTTTAAGGCGCGAATTAGGCTAGTCCCTTCGAGCTCATAGCACAGCGTTCCTCCCAAAGCTCAAGCATTTGCGCGTGATTGAGCAGCCAAAATTGAAAATGTGATATTGTGGCAATATTTCGTTTTAATGAATTTGCATATATCTATGTAACATAATCTTCAAATCATCAGTATGCGAAATGAAAAGTGATAATGTTTTTTGCTTGGCTAAGATGATGTTTTGGAATTGTTTAACACTATTTGAGGGTTGAGTGCCTTAGAGAAAGCCAACAGATTATTATGAAATTTATATGACATGTTGACATACAAGCTCATGAAAAGGTTATGATTTATGATTAGGCACCCTTAATTTAGTTCCTCAATTTAAGACGCGGATGCTCCTGGATGTGTCGACCCTTGATGCAGTCAAAGCATTGTAATTTGTGTGACGCTGCTAACGAAATAAATCCGCCTTCAGCATCGTTTCGGCAAAATGAACCATCACCTCTTCGGAAGAACTTTAACAAAAGAGTAAGCGTCGTCAACCCTTTACAGGATATCGCTGCTGCAAAACAAACGACTGAAAGTGAAAAATAATTCCAAGAATCTCATAAAAAAAAATCCGATCCGTTTATCTTGGGCTGAAATGTAGCATATATATCCTTGTCTTTTAAAGATAATGTTGAAAACGCAAGGGGTTGTTTGTAACTCCGTTTTCTGCGAAAAGATTTTTTCGAAGAGTGTCTGTTTGCTCAACAAATAAGTCCAAATTCCTTATAATTTCTTATAAAATATTATTTATATTGAAAACATTATTTTTAAAAGCTAACTTATTTGTATAAGAAAATAATTTTTTTTAATATGTACAATATAGTTGTGTTTATGTATTTCAATCTTTGTTTGCATTAACAATATTGATTCATTACTTTCTCTAAATAAAGACATAAAATGTATCCTTGTTCTTCATGCTTCACGCTTTAATCAAGGACTGATTGATACAATTGATTGACTCACACTAATTGACTCATCTGAATGAGTGAGACACACTAAATTGAGTCGTTTTTACCCATCTCTACACTATACCAAATTAAACTAGCTCAAGGCTCTACCTCAAGCAACAGCTGAGTTGATGGTGAGATTTTTAAAGAAATTATATTCTTGACCAAATTGTGAGCGTTTACGATGGTTTCATTGTCAGGTTAAGATGAAACTGGCTTAGGCGTATCCAAAGAAGCGCAACAATATAATTTGAGAAGTCGCACAAATGATTCGCCACCAGACAGAATTTGTGGGTGCGTTATCATGCATTCAACTGTGCAGCTGATCGTTTGGCTGCTAAACTAGCCTAGAAGTTTATAAAGGCGACAATTAAACGGAAGGTAGGTCAAGTGTCCTATGAACTAGTGGAGTATAAAGGTAGGGTATTGGGTAGTTATCACCTGAAAAATTTGAATATGTGTAGGATGGGTTTTAAGGAAAGGCCAAATGAATGTAATAATGGCCAAAGCAAGTAAATCTGGGTAGGGTGGATTTTGATTGTCCGGCTTGGAGAGTTCTCAGAAGTTGGGTCGTCCCCACAAATGCTGTAAAAATCTAACAATTTCTTTCTAAGCTTCGTGACGATGCGAACATTTGAATGATCCTTTGGCTGGTTATGTTGAAAGATAGCGAACCTCGATGCAACGAACTTCCAACATACTCACAGTAAAATTTGAATCTAAAACAGTATATGCTAAAATATATCAGGAGGAAATTATATTATTCTAATTCAATATCATGTTGTTCGACAAACGAAACGATAGATCCCGTGTAAATCGAAGATCTTTAGCGCGGACAATCCCCCGAAGATCAATAAACACATTCCTTTAGCACGAAAATGTCAAATGGAATTGCTTTTGTGAGATGATTAGAATTTGAATTTAACCTAAGTGGTCTCGAAAGTGTGCAATGTATTTTCATTAGACATAAGCACATATCCCATACCTGGCCCCCTGCAAGTGGCAAATTACTAATTTTTATTTACGTAAGCTGTGACAAATTTTAACATCTGCGATTATATTTAGTCATATTTAATCATAGATGAAGATCTCAAAATGAGAACTTCTGCAAAAATATCTTTTCGACTGTACACGGTTGCGACAAGTGACAGTTGCTAACAGTATGATATTTACAGCACTGGGACAACAAGGCTGCCATATTGCCACAGGTATTGATGCGAAATATTGTTAGCGGGAAAACTACCAGGAAAATGTACGGAAAAGTGAAAATTTCGTTAACAAAAGCTGGTACTGACTTAATTGTGAAGGCAAATTTTGACAAGTCTCCATTATCTGGTCATTTAGTAAAACGAAATTTTTGACAATGGGAAAAAGCGGAGACTCTGTTGATTTCTGACAGATAAAACGACAAAAATTTCATTTTCTGATAGGTTTTGTTATTGAAAAGATATTCGCACAAATTAATTTTCAAATTCAAACACCAAAGAATGAACTGCACATACTACTTTGGCGCGAAATAATTGCAGACATGTATCAATGCCATCTGCATTTTGAGTGCGAAAGCAACGTTTCACGGAAAGAAGCAACTTTTTATGCAAAGAAGTGAATACGTCTGTTCGCGTACTTCAGCAAACTGCAACAGTAACAGAATTTGGCAGGTGGCTTCTTTTTGCTGCAAAATTTGGCTTGCAGCAAAAGTACGAAAACGACTTGCTGCGAATCTATTTTAATATATTATAATAGATTCAAGTACGCGAACAGACCAAATACCACTCTTGCTTAATCTCAAGCTAAATTTTCGCTGAGACAAATTTCACGTGAAATCGAACACAATATCAGCCTCAAAGGCAAATGAGAGATCGGGATGGTCATTGAAATTGAGTTTAGGAAGTGAAAAAAAGAAGTTTTTGAACAAATTCGAGGGAGAAAATTAAGAAATGTGAACAGATGTGTTAGAAATTGTGTAATTTATTCAATAAAATAAAGAGCAACGATTTTGGTTTGTTGAAAAATTAGGGAACAAATGCAAAAAAGATATGAGTGGAAATTTGAATCTACTATTCAACTTTTAGCTGAAAAATTTAACAGTATTTGAAATGCAAGCGGTATGAAAATTTTCTACCGTGGAGCGGTGGATTATCATCAATGTTGGAAGCCCTTCTGCATCCCAGTTGCTGAGTGACTCCGAATGCCACAGCCATTAAAAATTGTTCTCAAAGCCAGTACTACATGAAAAAATGTTCTCACTCCAAGGACTAACAAGATGGTTTGGGCACTAAAATGTGAACGACTTCATAGAACTGGAATTTATTCCCACGACTTTTAGAATCATAACGGTTTAAAAATAAATAAAGGATTCCAAGGAAATAAAATTAATTGGCAGCCATGAAATGAGCCGCAAAAAGGTAAAGTTTTTGTCGGAGCCTTTTTTGTATGCATGCAAAAAGAGTGGATCCTCTCTCAAAAAAATATTAAACTTACCAAAAGTACATTTCTTCATTTGAAACGCATTTATAGTATTATACATGAACTATTCCTCTCAAAATAATGTAATCTCTTCGGTACCGAAGAACAAATAAAAAAAAGCCTGTTCAATTTCTCTTTTCTGACCGAAAATGTTCATGCTCGACAAAACATTTTCTTGTTAAAAGATTCAGGTAAGTAGACCGATTCCATTTGCGTGTTCCCTTGTGGGGTTAAACATTTATCAAGAAACGTACGTATGTATGCATGTGCATATTTTATCGATACAACTGACCTTTTCGGGTAAAAAAAAAGCTTTTCTCAGGAAAGAAAATAAAGAAATCGGATATGATGAGAAAAAATAAATGTTGCAAGGCACAATGCCATAAACACACCGTTCGCAGAAGCCAGTCGAGAGGTCTGGCACAATAAGGCAATATGTTAACGGACAACCTGATTCCATTTTTTATAGATAAAGCCACATGTCTTTTGGAATTTCAGAGAATTCAATTTAGTGCGAAGCATCCCTTTTCAGTCACAATTTACCGCTATCCTATTGTAAGTGTCATAGTTAACATTGTTTAGGTCTTATAAATTGTAGCAGGACTAATGTGGTATGCTGAAAGAACAGTTTAATATTACAAAAAGGTTTCCGTAGAATGTCAACTATATTTCATTTTATGCTGATTTTTGATGAAGGTCGTTCAAACTATAATAAATATGCATGAAACCGCAGTATTATTATTTTTTTTCTTTTACGTGCAGTTGAAATAATATAAGAGTTAGGGTATGGGCAAACATTAGCTTTCGTTTTCATTCGTTTGTCACTTTAAATCGCGTTTAAAATTTGTGAAACAATTTCATCTGTTATTTCCATCCCTTGTTTTTTGAATGTATAATATATCTAAGAATTAAAACATAAATCAACTTGATGAGCAACTATTTTGTGTACTTATTAGCACCGTCAATCAAGTGTTTCCTATTCCTAAGTCAAACCAAGCGTTTCCCCTTAGTCTAGACAAAGTCTAAAAATTTCTAAATTTCTTGTGAATATCTAATCAATTCTCAAGTGGGAATATCTCTGGCAACTAGTCTTGAAGACTCCAAACTGGTTGAAGCAGTCACAGCTCAAACAAGCTGCTTACATAAAACTGTTCATTTGAACATACATATGTTTGCAAGGATGGTGTGGTGTGAAATACGCTTCGAAAACAAAGAGTAATTGTTCTATAGTGCTAAGTCCGAGACATTATTACTCTTCGAAGATACCTACAGCAAAAAGTTCCAACGATAAATAAATATGTTACCTTGTCATTTCTTTGCAATTTGTTTTCGTTTCGTCTGAAAAGGCAAGCACGTAACTTTGAGAGCGAAAATGGGAGCGTTTGCTTATGCTAGTTTCACCTGTTGATTGTGGCTATCGTGTCATTTGTTCTTGTCTACTGGTCAACCCTTTTCAGACCAGTGACCACGCTGGCACATAAAAACCGACAGCAGAGTGCAAAGACAAACAATGAAATTTATCGACACAATGTCCTGTGAGCATTTGCAGAGCATTCACAGACCCATCGCGATGGGATCATGTTAATCTTAGTTGATGTCAGACACGTTCAAGTTATGTTTCAATTGGTGTGAATTTCATCAATAATATAATATCAATTATATATTTTGAATGCTCTCAAATTGGCTTGAAATTATATATGAATTTTAAAAGTGTACAGCCGTACAATATTTGACTTAAGGGGGAGTAGGGTTTTTAAATTTTTTTTTTTTAGATGTTAATATCAAGAGAATTGAATTGATTTTTTTAAATCTTAAGATCAAGAATTGTGTGTCTAAATTTCAAGTCGATCAGAGCGAAATTGACAAAGCTACTATTTTTATACCTGTTATACCTACCTGACTCGAGCGCGCTATTGTTACCAGGCAGCTGGTTCGATTTCTATAGAATACCTTAAAAGCTACCCCTATCTTTCTTTATAGAAATTTAAATCGAGTACAAACGTGTTAACTTAAGTCAATAATAACTTTGTATTATATTATTTATAACTTTAGTCAATGTAGAGTGTATAATTTAGTGTGGCAGTAAATGTTCTATCGAGCAGACGTACACGCACTTTCCGATTTTCGCATCATTTTAACTCCATTTTCGTTCAGTTTTGTGCTAAAATATTGCGAAAATGCCGAAAAAAGTTACAATATCTGATAGAGCAACAACTAGTGCGAGATTATATCGACCTAATAAATTTGTACCTCCGCAAAAACGTAAAAATTAAGACATTTCGACAAGTAGCGCGTCAGCTAAAAAAATAAAAGTGACCATTGAAGATCAAGTTACGGAGGATCTTCAAAAATACTATAGGATAATAGATTTTTTATTAGTCTTTTCAACAATTGCAACGATAGTGAAATGCATAAAATGTGATGGAAAAATAAATTTTCATTCGACTAAAAAAGAAGGCCGACTAATAAAGAAGCAAACAAAAGAAGGCAGGGTTCATCGTAGACAGGAGCAGAAAGATGCTCTAGACATTGTGGATGATAGCAACATCCTTTATGGACCTGACACTGATGATTCAGTGTGAAGTGAGCCGATAGAACTCGCTTATGAACGTTTCATCCCAAATTTTTTTGTGTTCAAAACTTTAAAGCATTTTTTCCACAACTCACGTTTTCAAAGTCGGTGCCCATCATAACTCCAAAACTACTGCACCGATCCTTTTGAAGTTTTGAACACTATTTTTCTACATAATTTACGAGGTAACGCTGGAGATTTTTTTTCAAGTTTGTTTATATTTTTAATTTTACAATAACAAATTATTATGTATATAAATTAAATTTTTCGTTTAAAGTGCTCCCAAAAAGTGAAAAATTGAAATTTCAAAAAACCTTCCCAGGGTTACCTGAAGAAAGTGATTATCTAACGAGATACGTTTGATTTTAGGATTTCAGATGATCCAGCACCGAGTTATGATGGGCACCGCAATTCACCTTTTTTCCGAGACGCTCCAGAAGAACTGCTGCCATTGCCGTATTTTTTAATATTTTTTCATGAAAATTTCACAAAATATGCTTCAAATGTTATACTGTAATGTACCATTGGTTTTAATAAATAGATTTTACCTGTTTCATCTAAAAAAATCACAAAAATGTGCCTTTTTTCACACGATTTAACCCTACTCCCTCCTTAAGGGATTAGTCCACTGTTAAACTGCTCCAAATGAACTTTTTTTTTAAACAGCTACCAAAAAAAACTATCCAAGGTATCGATTTGAAATTTTACTTACATCTTAACTGAAGTTTAAAGTTAACATTTTCATTGGAAAAAATTATTAGAAAACAAAATGGCGACCGCCCCAATGGATCGCCGCAGCACCGCCTAAAAAAAGCAAATTGCGCCTCGTAAATTCCTGGACAAAATAAGCATCTTTGAACATATTACCAAAAATATGTCATTAGTTTTGAGTATAAAAAACTGCACGGGCCTAAATTTTGCACAAACAAAAATTTTTTGATGGTTTGGGACACATTTTTTTATTGAAAAAACGCAACAAACTGGATAGCCAATGTTCAAAAGTATACCAAATTTTTTTTAATCGCTTTAGGGCTCGCCATTTTGTTTTCTAATATTTTTTTCCAATGAAAATGTTAACTTTTAACTTCAATAAAGATGTATGTAAAATTTCAAATCGATATTTTGAATAGTTTTTTTTTGGTAGCTGTTTAAAAAGAAAGTTCATTTCGAGCAGTTTAACAGTGGACTAACCCCTTAGGGGTTACCCCCACTTGTGGCGGAAAAAATTGGTCGTTTTCATGAATTTTTTTTAAGAAAACTACGAAATTTTTTTAAACGACTACTATGTTATCTTAAAGTACATACATTAAGCACCATTCAGTAATTTTTTTATTGAAAAATATTACATCGTTAAATTACAAATGGCCGTCAAAACAATGGTATTTTAATTTTCACTTTTTGCGGTGACCAACATTGTGTCGAACTGGATCATCTGAAGCAAAAAATAGCGATAGATTTAGTCAAATAACAGTATAAACTAGTGTTTGATCGAAGAGTTTAAAACAATATCCATTTTTTACAAAATGGCAGACAGTTAAAGTTAATGTTTCGATTTTCACTTAAAAAAACGGTCGTCTTTTTGCTATAAAACGGCTTTTTTTATCAAAAAGAAAAACCGAACGGTCAAACACTACATTTTTATGTATTGAATAAGCCTTTCAAGTTTCAAAAAGATCGGCTCAGTAGTTTTTGAATAATTTTGGTCACCGATATCAAAAATGTCATTTCAAGAAAAACGCTTTTATATGTATAAGTAACGGTTGTTTAAGAAATAGTTTATTCTCTTTCAACGCTCATATCTCAGTCAATTATGCTCGGATCGACTTGAAATATGAAGGACGTATTCTCAGATCGTTGTACTTAAAAAAAAATGCAACAAAAAAAAAATTCAAAGTTACAAGTGGGGGTAACCCCTTAAAGAGAGAAGTTTTGTAGTGGTTGCTCATAACTTACAATCCAAGGTGAATGCGAATAAGATGTTACTTTCCATTTCGTTATAGCAAAGGGTTTTTACAGTTGGTGGTGAAAAACGAAATGTTCAGGATCCTTGAAAAATATTTGATATTGGGTAGAAATATTTCGAATTTTGAAACTCGTCCAAAAATCCAAATTTTAAGTTGTGCATTATTTTATATTTCCAAAGATCAAACTAATATGGAGATGATGTGCCAAGTATAGTTAGAATTGAATGTATCAAACTTGTCACTTATATGCCTTTACAAAATTCTTTGACACTCTTTGTGAACAATGTTTCAAGCAGTTCGAAACAGTATATAATTTTGAAAGAATTTCATGAGTATTTTGATAACGAAAGAAACAAAATCTTAACTCCAGGAATGACTCGATAGCTTTGTGCGGAAATGCAGAGTGCTCCCTTTCTTATCATTATTTTTTTAGCATTGATAGCCCTTTTTTGATTATCCCTTAATGATTGCCTCTTTAATGTTTACCCCATTGATTTACTTATTACTAAAGAAAGCATATATATTAATTTCAATTCAGTTTTTTGAATGTTTAAGGCAATAATTCATCAACAACTATCTAAGTAAAATAAAGCTTCACCAAAACAGCGCTCACTTTTTGTTTCGCTTCAAAATCAAAATGTTCATTCCTTCTGGATATTTTTGAAATACTTCAACAAATTAGATGCAATAAATAATGGAAAAACACATAGAGTGGGAAAATAACTTTGCTAATTCTTAGTGTAATATACTGTTTGTTATTGTTTATACCAGCAGCATATGATTTTTTTATTTTGGGTTGAAATATTAAAATTTTTTGAATTACATTTGAATTTTATAACTAGTCGGTAAAGTAATATTTTACTATACTTTTTCCGTTGAACTTTTTGCTCGTCAATATACATATTACTGGACTTGCTTCGTACTTTTTTGGGTTCATTTCTAGTCCTTTTGCTTCTGTAAGCTATGTAAATGCTCCACAAATTATTTGATGCATGCTGATATACAAATTCATTAATGTCTTATAATTTTCATACAATTTTCAGTTCCAATTAGGTTTTAAATATTTTCATTTCAAGCGAATATTATATTCTTCATGCCAAACATGTTGAATACTTCCATCTTTAAGAAAATAAACCAGTCTTTGGGTGAACAAGAAGGACAATCTACTTTTCTAATTATGCGTGCAAATTAATCCTCGATACGAAATTAGACCTGAATGAAATTCCAGTAGTGGTATGATACTTGAGTGCAAAGAAACCGTTATTTATCTAAGCTTGGTGTTCTTTAATTAGATTTTTACTATTCCTCTTGTCTTCTACATTACTTGTATATTAACCTGACCGCTACGATGACCGTAAATTCTTCGTGACGTTATTTTTCCGTGTCTTTTTTCTTCCTAAGCTTTTTCGATAAATTCACGGTCTATAATTGGGTCACATTTTCTCATTGTTCTCAGAAGTCGACAGGTATATTGTGTTACGTCCAGGTTTCATGAAAATTAATTAGATGGGATGGAATAATGCGAACTAGATACATTTGGCTTCCATTAATCTGATTACGATATAATAGAGAACATATTGGGAGTATATTTCGGAGCTTTGTTGGAACTTGTAAGAGCTCGAAATCTGTTCGTTTTGATATTCTATTACGTGAAAAAGGATTTTCATCATCAAAGAGTAAACTGCTTTGTTGCTGTTTCAATGAAACGTTAATAGCTTTGACATTTCGGCGATGTGAAAAAATGTCTCCCAAGCGTAAAAGAGAATAATGTGTTTGTTTTCTTTTAAAAGGCACTCAAGAAAAATTAAAAATGTTAAAACACGACGATAAATAAGCTATTCGTTTGAATTTGATCATCGAAAACGCATGATAGAGTAATTTCCTGAGGGAATACATACAATTTTAGCCAGAAGTAATACTTTGAGCAAACGAAAAATTAAATTCGAAGCTTCCTAACTACGAACCGTTACAGATCGGAAGATTAAAGTTGGGGGAGGTTTGATTTCAAATCAATTCATACAGTCGAGTCATCCAATTGAGCTTAGTCTTGGACGGGCTGTTTGATCCGCATTTGCGTTTACACGATCACTTCAGTTTCACTTGTTTTTTTTTCTATTTGGAATAAAAGCGAAAACCAGTCAACACTATCTTCACACGAAAACCGGATCAGCAAGAACGATGAACACTGACGAGCAATCGAACGCGTCTGTTTGAGCATACGATTTCCCGAAATTGGTACGAGACAAAGAGGTCAAACACATCTTGTCTGGTCTTCGTTTTAATATCCTTTCCGATGTCAGTTTTTGTTTTTACACTTACGATTACGTCGATTCCATTTGATTTCACTTAATGCCAGTCGGACTAGACTGGTCCTACTGTACAAATAGACTACTAATCTCCTTATATTTGCACGTCTGCAAAGAAAAAGTGTGAGAAAAAATATTAAACTTAATTTCAAAAATATACTGAAGTAGCTGTTTTTGCTCTCATGCAGTGACTTGACGAAATCAAACGACGGATTCAATTAGCCAATAAGACATTCTTTTCGGTGCTTCCCACTTTAAAATCTCGATGCGTACACAGAAATACGAAGCTCCGCATCTATAAAACTATTATTAGACCTGTGCTATGCTACGGAAGTGAAACCTGGACGCTGACCCAGGCATCTGAAAAAGCCTAAAATACGTTTGAGAGAAGGATATTGCGAAGGATCCTCGGTCCAATACGGGAAGAAGATGGATGGCGAATCCGATACAACAACGAGCTGTATACCATGTATGACGAGCCGGAAGTCTCTACCGTCATACGACTCCAAAAACTACAATGGGCTGGCCACGTCGAACGAATGAGCAACAATCGAATCCCCAAAAGATCTCTCAAGAGGCGAGTGAGCGGAGCCAGGCCAGTCGGTAAGCCGCGCAAGCGATGAGAGGACTCGATAGATGCTGACAGCAGGTCACTTTTGGGAGCACCGAACTGGAGGACGCGGTCACTGAACCGAGACGAATGGAGGCGAATTATTAAGGAGGCTAAGGCTCGATTCGGGCTGTAGTGCCCCGATGATAATGATGAGTGACTGCAAAATAAGTAGAATACATTATACTTTTGTTAATTGATTGTGGTCCTATCAGCAATCGAAAAGAACCTAAGATTGGACTCGGTGAAGTATGGGCATGTGATCCGAAGTTGGAAACTCCACTCAATTTGGTTTGATCTGACATTCCCCATTTACTCTATGCCGGCGACCTCAAAGTTGATTATGTCACCAAATATCGCCTGTTTTTAGTCTTATGGAAACTCCCTTTATTATTGGCCCCTCGCGAACATGCTCTTTCTTTGTCGTAAAATTTATTTAAGATTACTATTCGAAATTCATTGACTATTTCTTCTGATTGAATAAGAATTTTCAGGATGCATTGATATTTTATTTTGTTATTTTTTTTATTTTTTATTAATTAACAGTTTCACCAACGAAATGATAACTACAAAAAAAATACATTTATGGAATGATTAAGAACAATTAATCGGTCGGATAAGCCGACACTTGAACATTTGAACAGAATTATTAAAGTCAAACGTTGGAGACACTAAGTCAAAGCTTCGGGCTATTGCCCAGGTTGGTTCATGTAATCCATAATTGGTCTTATGAAACGGGATTGATAAGGCGCTATGATGTCTACGCTTATCATGACAAACACGAAAGTTCAGTTTTGATAGCAAATCTCCGAATTAACTTAAACAGTGAATAATTTCATCAATGTGGAGATTATGTCAGTGGATAGAGTGCCACAAAATCGAACGTTCTGCGAGATAAGATTTATTTCAGTCAATAAATTTATTAAGGAGTTCAAAAAGATGTAGTTTTTATAAAAGAATTTTATGATCCAGCTTATCGAAAGCCTGCATGAGGTCGGTGTAAATGCAGTCAACTTACTAGCCTTCTTCGATTTCAGTGATGACTAGATTTGCAAGCTCCAAAAGATTAGTAGTGGTAAATTTCCCCTTAATAAAGCCATGTTGACAAGGCGAGATTAATGCCTTATAGTGGAAAGATAGCACCTCGTAAATAAAGCTTCAAAGAGCTTGGCGACGCATGATAATTTGTCGATTCGTCTATACTCGTAATTATGCACGACATTATTACCACTTTTTTGCGAGCTGGTGCTATAATTGAATATTTCCACAAGTTCGGAAAAATACTAGAAAAATAGATAGATGAAAATGGTGAGTCAACAGGAGTGAGAAAGAATCGAGCCAACGCTTAAGGACTATGGTCAGTAATCCATCAAGCCTAGGATGAAAACTGTTCTTAAGACGAGATATATACTTTAATATAGTGGCAATGTCGATGTGTAGGTCTTTCATTCCCAACGTTGTTTTAGAGAAGTCCATTAAGTAATTGAAATTAGCTAAGTCCAAGTCACAGAAAGGGATTCCATACGCATATTGGAAGTAATCTGCAAACAAGTTACTGACAGCTTGAGAGTTATTAAGGACCATGCCGTCAGAGATCAAAGAACAAGGGTACCGTTTTTGAATTCACAAAATTCCAAAAACGTTTAGGATGGCTGACGAAAGAATGCCTTAGCTCTTCCACATACATAGTTGGAGTAGGTTAGTTTCAGATACGAATCTATTCCGTAATTTCTCATAAACTTCATAGTCATCTTCCAGACGCGACAAGTTGTACACTTTTTTCCACGCCTTAATATTCAGATTCTTGAGATTGATTAAATTTTGTTTGGTCCATGGAAAGCGTTTTCAAGGTACAGAGTTACTCAAAGATACACAGCGATCAAAGCAATCGAATAAGATAGAATAAAATTTATGGTATCGACGTTTACGTCAGATTCATTCACAACCGAAGACCAGTCGCGTTCGGTCAGCACTCCACTCAGCACATCAATGTCAACTTTCTTGAAGTTAAAATTGTAAAGATTGACAAAATTAGGCTCAGTTAGTATATCGTGAACTGAATGGTAAGAAGATTCAACAAGTAGAGAAGTTGAGCATCATTGAATCGGGACATCCGAAGAAATCGTCGAAAAAATTAGATCCAAAAGTCGTCCGTTTGAATTGTGAATACAGTTGATCTGCTTTAGTCCAGTTGAAAGCACGACGTCAATGACGTAAATATCACGTCGGTTTGTTGGGCGAACGAAGATAATGTCAGAGAGTCCCCATTTTACATGCGGTAAATTGAAATCTCCAATAAGGATGAGATCATCGGTGAAGCAAGTGAGAATAGAATATGTCCAGATCTCACCAAATTTTAATTATCCTGAACTTTTTAGCATCAGCGGACATATCAGTAATATTTTACGTTCCCTTATAATTTTACCAACAAAAGACTCTCCAAAATCCATATATCCAAAATGAACTTTGAACGTGTTTCAAACATGGACATTATCATATGTTGGAAATTTCTTGCCACAGTCAGTTTGAAATAAAGCTTTCTTGTTAATTCAAAAATAAAAAACAAAATAATAGCGCTTTTGCGTATTCCCTTTTTCCATGAATTTTTGTACCGAAAACAGATTCCTGACATCAATGATGTCAACTCAAGTATATCACTTGATGAAAACGACCACTTCTGCTCCCAATCAACCAGTCAAAGAATCACAAACGACGCTTCAGTCAAAATCACCCACTCAACTTATTACAGGTCACGCATGAAGTAATCTACTTCACCGAAATTATATCCGTCAATTCAAACGTTAGTATAAAATATTGAAAATCACAGCGCCTAGATTGTTAAGAGATGAGGATGCTGTGCTGCTGTGGTATCATAATTTCTTTAGTGCTTCATGTTGTCGCGTTTGTGGGGAATGATTTGGTTCGAAATCGATTGGAGAAGGGTGCTGTTTATAGGCAAGTTTGTGCCGTGATGTGGACTTTTCGATTAAGAGTTGCTTGAATGATATAATGGCTCGAAAATGGTAGCTGAAAGTATTGAAACATGAAATAAATATGTCTTCGAAGTGCTAAGAAGACTTTGCTGAACATTTTCGTTATCTATAGTTTGCAATAAAATTGCTAAAGACAAAAATATTTAAAGTCATATTTAAATAACGGTGTTTTTATATCTGGAACGATATTAAAATTTCAAATGGTTTTGGTTATTGAAACTTATTCTCCTGTTAAAAATTTCTGCTACCCATTGTATTCTTGCGCCTTAACCTAATGAAACGACATAACGCATCATTGGAGATTGCCTGGATTTAAAATGAACGATATTGAATGGCAACTAGAAAGGGTTCAATCAAGTTTGATAGGTTATTGCGATTTAAATGAGATTTTGATGAAAGGTTTCGGAGACGATTTAATGAAATCAAAATATTCATGATGATCCGGAAAGAATTGAAAAGAGTGGATGGATTCGGTTCTAAACGAAAAATTACTTTTTCGAGTGGCTATTCTACGAAATCTGATCCTATGAATAGCGAATATCAAGGAGAACTAATGTAATGACAAGGACATAATTTTGGATCCAATGAGACTCTGTGTTTTGTTAATTCTAAGGAAATCGGTATGCAGAGTGATAATTAAGAGCGTGACACAGAATATTAGAGGCTACTTTGTTGATTTCTTTAAATACTTTTATTGGAGAAATAGAATAAAACTTCACTGAATATGACAACCAATATTAGCAGTTTATAGACCATATTGCTAAGTAAGTACAAATCTAAGCAGAATGGATGCTGCTGGCAAATCCTGAAGAGAATTAAAGTTCAGATTTGCAAGAAGACTATCAAACTGCTAGGTTCAATGCATAACTACGTCAATCACGGTTACATCACTAACCTTACACGTGCTGGAAACATGAATGCAGTCATCAAAATCTACAGTACCGTCGGTGCCCACAATACTGTCTTCTGTCTGTGACTCTAATATGATAATCCTTATCTTTTTACACAAACGTGCTAGAATGTATTGGAATGGAAAATAACCATTCGGATTCGCTGGAACGTTTTATCGCCTTACTGGCCGAGTGTCGTATCATCCATCGTCTCCTATGCAAAACCGTAACGGAACGGATAGAAAATAGAAGTATCCTCAAGTCGATAAATTTTCCATTCGGTTTCGTGTACAATGAATATAAATTTATGATCTTCGAAGCGCATATCCTTAGTATAATCTCACTTTGGTTCACTCGTTCTGCAAGAGGAGCCAAAGTCAAGGAATACAAATTCTTTTTGTTGCTGCCTGCCATGTCGTTGCCGCTCTGGTCGCCGGTCGACTTTAGTTCGACTTCTTGAAAAATTTAGAGCTCTAAAATCCTTGAATATCTGAGCTTTGTCGAATCAAATAATATTTTCTTATGCTACTTCGGCCATGGAAAAGGGATAAAATATAAATTATTCATTTGGTAGAGCCGCAGCAATGTTGCAAAGAATAGACTGTTGGTGTTGTGGTTTTTATTTCGATGCGGTTAAGATGACGTGTATTTTACTGGTTTTATTTACGTTTCAAACTTTGATCGCTTATCGTTTAGAATTCAAAGGAATTTTTTACCGCATATTTGTTCATGCTTAAATACATATCGGCAACTGAAGGCCAGCAAAAGAAGATAAAAATATTTGCATTTAAGGCTCTATTGCAGTCGGAATATTTTTAAATAAATCCGTTAACATTATTCCATTTCAAAATGAGTTCAAATCCACTAAGGAGACCGAGCTAGTATTTTTTATACAGATAGTTTATTCTTAATGCACTAACGATGTAATAAACTATAAATTTGTATACATTTCCAGACATCATTCTGAGCGAATATTTACCAGTTGCAGCACTTAAAAGTGCAGTGGTCAATCGAGACTTATACTAGAGTCATTAAACACCTGCTTAGTGGTGAAGATCTTCCCATCGCGGTGCAAAGTTGCCCGTTTAGCGCTAATCGGTAAAAAAAAGAATATTTGGGCAGACTGCCCGCTCTGCATGCTAGATACGGCAGGAAGTTCTACGAGCAGTTGCTAAAGATCGTTGCTGTTAGTAATTAGCTAACCTTATTTACTCAGCTTGGCTGATAGATAAGAAACGCCGATGTGGAGCACTGCTATATTAAGGAATCGATGCGGGAGATCTCCCCGATTCTCGCGATGCCTTTGAACGCTCGAGAGCCCTGCCTCAACTTCGGGTGAAGATACGAAAAAATCTTCTAGGGCAGAAGTGACTGCAAAAATCCAGATGTCTGTACGAAGGGATTTTCTTGTGACGGCTGGAAGACAGATTTTAGATCCGGAGCTGGTGTCTATCTACATTCACTGAATTGGACCTTTTCTCTCGAAAATATTCGCTATCTTGAGAGTTGTCTGATAGGCAATTGAAGAAAAGTGGAGGCCAAAATGTATCACTATTTGCAGTGAACATCAAGCTGTGCGACTGGCGCTGCGTAGACCCCTGACTACTTCGAAAATTGCCCAAGAGTGCAGGGCAGGAGTGAACTCTTTCGCCAGATTCAATTGAATGAATCTGCTCTGGGTATCGATGCACTGTAGTCTTGAAGGAAATGACATTACTGACGCCATTGCGAAGTAAGGTTTTATGCTTCCAATACAGGGCCTTAAACTCTTCTTTGGTGTGCCGACATCACCTGCACATGCAATTTTTCGAAAGTAGGTAGTTGATACTCACAGAGAGAAGTGGATTTCTTCTGATGTGGCGAGGCACATTAAGGTCTTCCTTTCAGAGCTCAACCATGCGACTGCGTAGTTCCTTCTCAACAAGAGTAGGTAAGTTTGCACAGCAGTGGCATGCATGCTGATTGGGGACAACTTCTGAGGTTTAGGTGTTGCACAGAGTAACCTTTCTTCATCCAGCCTACATGAATCTGACTCTGCGGAGCATTTCTTATGTGACTCTACGGAGTATTTCTACGGAGCGTTTGCGCGTCTCAAATACCAATGATGTGGATGGGATGTGGCAACATACTAGATCTTGAGTCTTTTTTGCTGGGATGCTTGAAATTCAATACTGCTTCAATTTGGTGAGGTGAACATATATATATATATATATATATATATATATATATATATATATATATATATATATATATATATATATATATATATATATATATATATATATATATATATATATATATATATATATATATATATATATATATGCATGTTTCATATTCCTGACTTCTTGTCTGTTATGATGTGGAATTCTCTTAGAAATCGATGGCTGCTGTTCGTCACCGACAATGGAGTTCAAATGGGGCTTATTACCTAAAGACCAGCACAGGAGTCAATTTTTGAATCTGAACATCGTTTACCATAGTCAACTGCACTCGAAAATGTTGAAGGATGTATTTCCGGTGAGTTACGCTGACAAGATGGCAGCGGCCATCACTTCCAAAACAGTAGAGCGTGCCCAATTCAGTCCCAACCTAGTCATGAGGCATTGGCACTGTCGAAGCCGAAGATACCGACTGTCAGCTCAACGACAGTAGGCTCCACGCAGGTCCAGACCAGTAAGCTGATTAGGTAAATTACAGAGAAAGAGCTTTTTTCGCTGAGAGAAATTCCAGGTGGCACCACAGCCGCAAGGTTGCCAACATATTCATCGAACCTCTATAAGACCCGATTCTATTGAAGGTAGACACATTCCTCGAATTTCAATTGCATCTAATTAACTGATCTTGACTACTTGTAAACAAAAAAATTTGGGTGCAAAACCATAGATAGTTTAGTGAAGGATTACTTTCCTTGTGTGATGAGGTATCTTGAAACTTTGAAGTTTTATAAACTTTCTTTGCCTACTTACAGGCATTTAGCGCACTTACAGGCATTTAGCGCAAAAAATATCCAAATACGCAAACATCTTCATTCCACCGAAATTTACAATTAGCGGAAAAAATTAAAACTTATATACACTAACGGCAATGTATACCTCAAGAGATCCGCTTGATTGGATTACGCGATCCGGGGAAAAAGTCCCCTGAGATTTCCAAGCTGAATTGATCAAGCTACATCATTCTCATAATTGATCTATGAATCCCATTTCGCGAGGCACAATTTTTGTACACTAAATCAAATAATGCAAAAAGAACAATGAAACATAATCGAGAAAATCAACTGTCTAACCAAACTGACTGATACGTTTTCAAAACACTGACAACGCATCACGAAAAAGTCATCACATCATCATGGTAATATTATTTGCGATTGTTTCAATCGGTTCCATAACAGAGAAATCACATGCACACAACTTGAGTCCGCAAATCAAATTTTAACTCGCATTTATGTGGCCTTCAAGCCTTCCATCGAATTCGAATTCACTGGGTTTTCTAAAGGACTTGGCATCATGTTGAATTGATGCACTGGCGAAAAAGGTAAACAGAAAATCGAAATTTCAATTTAGGAAAAATCAACAAGAGGACTTCTATCGAATCGCAACGTGCAAGTGATTTTGGCGGTTCAGTTTGCTACTTCGCTATAAATCGCTATGCTTTTACCTATCCTTGCTTCGGTTCACATGGGGTATGGTATGGTTTCGACCTCGTCAAGCATTTATTTATCCGTGAGCGGATTTCACCATGGCTGAGTTGAAATTTATTTTAGTCGGACCAAACGAAATTTCATTCAGTAGAAACATTTGACGTGAAATTTGAATGCGAGGCTTTTGCAGATGACGGACACAAGTCAGAATATGGTATATTTCGATTGGAAACGAAATTATTTTCCGAGTAGAAAGCGAAACATCTAAACACTTCAATCAATGGTAAGAGATGATATTTGAAAATCCTTTGGGTGCTTATCAGCGTCCGAGAATTAATTGACAAGCGAAAGTCAAACCAAGCAAGTTTCGTGGTTTGGACAGGTAAACGGAAAATCATTTCTAATAGCTTTGTGTTTCAAATCATTACTTTATTTTGAGTCCTTGATGTTGCTGGAAAATATGATTACGACATGAGATAATAAAAATAAGATTTGATGTGACCGCCAGGCATGAAACAGGGTAAACACGAAACATATTCAGTTTTGCTCTTTTTTAACCTCCCCTGCACTGTCAGAGAATTGTTTATGGTTTGAGCAGGGTTCAAGTTGTGTCTTATTATCCAACCAAATATGAATAATTATGCCATAACACGATTAACCTGTGTAATTAGCATACTAACTCGACGCGTTCCAGTTTTTTTTTTGAATAATAATAATAATAATTTTATTCATGAAATTGCACATCGATTATTTAACTATAGGGTATTTAGCATCAAATAACTTATATTTAGTAGCTATTCTATTTTGGCCTGCTAACTGTTTTTGGATTTTGATTTTTTATTATCATTCGTTTATTTTCCGTTTACTCATAAAATATTACACAGGTACTACAATATCTGGGGTGACTTAACTATATAATAAAATTAAATTTAGCTTATGTCTTACAACCATTAGCTTAGCCTAATTAGACCTAATTCTTCGCAACAGGTAATCTAGGATGGGGATGCGTATGTCGAGGTTGTCCGCATGAGTGTTTTATAGCAAATGGATTGTCGTTATGCCCAAGAATTGATGCATGTCTACTCCAAGTTAGGGCTAGGAATGATTCTAGAAGTTTCGAACAAGACAGCGACATTTTTGCACTTATATAACCCGGTATTGCGGATGGTTTGAGATCATCGATACTTTGAAAGGGTCCTAAATACAGTCAGCTGTGGTTTGCTACTGTTCAGCTTGATGCCCCATTAAACAAAATAAAATCTAAGGTTGGCCAAGTCATCTTCGAGGCTCTTCGCTGCTTTGAGCGGGTCTTTGCTCGATGCGAATAAACGCGTGTCATCGGTATATTAGAGGATTTGAACTTTGAGTTGGCCCGCTGGAATGAGAAGACAGGGGTAAAAATGGTATATAAAACAGTTTCATTGACAGAACCTTGAGGCACTCCTGATAACACAGGTCCCCGGAGTGAATTAACTCCATTAACGCTCACATAAAATTGTCTGTTGCTAAGAAAGCTTGCGGCGAGTCGTATTACTATTTCTGGAAATCCCAACCAACTTGATCAACTTGTATAGAAGACCTTCGTGCCAAACACTATCGAATGCCTTCTCGATAGATTATTGAAAGCTTTCACAATAAACAAACGTTGGAATGTCTCGCTCATTCAAGTGCAACACAATCTGATCGTGGAAGAACGAGGTTGCGTGTTGGGTCCCATGCTTACGCCTTAAACCAAATCGATAGTCTGGTTTAATATTAGCGACCTCGCAGTAGATGGAAATTATTTCCAAATAAAGCTGAAAGAGCTTTCCCAAATTATTTTCTTTAGTAATTTCAACAAATAAGATGGCATTTTGGACAGAGAGCAGTCAGGGGGGAATATCATCTAATATTTTTTTATAATTAGGGGGAATATCATATAATATATGACAAAATGCACGTGTCGTAACTATTCAAGCAGATGATAGTGTGATATATCCAAACCATAGCTCCTGGTAAGAAAGAAACATTAGCAAATAAGAATCACACTTTAAAGAATTGACCCCTAAAGAAAAAAATCCCGAACCCAGTGGTGGAGTAATTTAATGGCTGCTGGGTGAAGCAGTCGCTAGTGTGCGAATTTCGGTACCGAATGGCAAGGGCTTGTCTGATTTAACGTCTATGCCAGGATACAGAGGATAATACAGCTAGTATTTTTATTCCTTATATTTGTGGGATCATAATCCAGAGCACAAATCATAAAAAAGAGGGAGATAGCTTAAGTGCTCCAAACCTAAGACTCCAGGACTTTCTAAGAGTGTAGCTCATGTGTTCTCAGTGAATTTTCAAGGGGATTAAGGAGCAGTCGAGACACCAATTCCAAGAGAATTTCAAAGAGCAAAGGCACGAGAAGGGTCAAACTAAGAGGGGAGTTAAATGTACATCCACCTGAAAATGTAAAGGTGGACAAGGTAAGGACCAAAAATACCATCAAGATTCACAAAAAGGGAGTTACTTTCCGAAAAAAGGAAAAACAGCAGAAATTCTCTACCCCTCTACTTCTGAGGGCAGATCCTCTTTACAAATCGTGAAGGACATCTCGCAAAGTATGGAAGCACTGAGCATGACTTCGAATAAGCCATCGAAAGAGACTCAAATAAAAAATTAACAGGAGCGATGCGGCCAGGAAGCGCATGAAATTCATCAACAGAAAAGACATGTCCACAAAAGAGCCAGGAGAAAAAGACCCAAGGATGGCACTCCTGAAGACAAACAGTCACAAAAAATTATGGGCACCGATGTGGCTCCAATTCACTCTCAAGACAGCAAAAGGCAGCCACAGCTTTTTTATAGCGGAGCCTCGCAGGGTGCAAAAATGGCTTACTTTCCCCCTGACCAAATGGGCAACGTTAAGTTGACCGTCAAAGAGCCAAGCGGTAAAGCATCAGAGCCAACGGTGGCTGCAACTACTAATATGGAGGGTAGTGCAACCGACATGGTGGCAACGCCAGCTCCCAGCGGTCACCAAACAATAGAGAAAAGAGAATGAGGTATCTACAGGCGAACCTGCATCACGCCAAAGCTGACTCAGCGGCTGTAAGTTCTTTTTTAATTTCCTCGGGCACCCTTTATTACTACGTGCCACGCCTACGGCAACCATTGTTTTCTGTACTTATATGAGTTTTTTTTTTAGCAATTTTGCCATATTTCAAACAACACTAGTTTACTGCCGATTAAATTTCGAAATGATGCACGAGACCAACGTCAATTGCCGAACTACATACAGTCATATTTACTTCTAAAGCGCTTTGTTGCTATGCGGATCTTTAGAAACGATCACGGACACTGTCAAACATAGAGACCAAAGAGTAGCCAAAAATTGGGTAAGAGATGTGGTGAGACGTTTGGACATGAATCGATTAGCTGTTGAAACATGAAATGGTGATACAGTTCTTTCATGAGCGACCCGATTTTGCCATGCAATAAAATTGTTTATTTACATTATCTATACAAACAAACTAATAAATATAAACCGTGAAGCATATATTGAAAATTTTAACTTATTTTCCCTCATGACATTTATAACGAGCATCATTACAAGAAAGTGATTCAAAAACCCTATAAAAAAAATTATTCCTCCATTATTTTGGAAAAAAAAAACATTTTTTTTTTTCATCTTTTTGCACTAAACTGTTTTTCTATCCAAAACATATCACAATGCATTCTGCCTTCTATTCAAATCAAACATGATTGATTACGGAACGATACTTCTTTCAGTTTATCTAACAAACCAGACAAGCACGGAGCGCAGCATAAGCATATTCAGTGCATAGGACCTATTATCCAAAATGAAGTCGAAAACATGTGCGATTTAACAACAAATAAATTTGACATCATGCTTTTAAGAAAATTGAAATCCCGTTTACGTATTGCAATAGTATGAATAATACACAGGGAACAGGAAGTGCTGCACAATTTCCATGTGACACGAAGCACTGCCACTGCGCCTACGGGATGAGGAGCCACATCGATGGGTGGAGGCGCTGACAGTAGTAGTCTGGTACGAGCAAAAGTCATGATGATAAAGAAGCTCAGCATTTTATCACCCTTCCGCTAAACGTTAAGAATTTTTCGAAGTCGTTTACGCCTCCACCGGATTTCCATTTCGGAATGGCTTTACGACGAACGTCGGTACGGAAAACGATGAGTTCGGAAGACTATCTCTCGCAGGAATTCTTCGCGGAGACTGAGCAAGGAAATGCGCTAGTAACGATCTCATCTACCCTCGCGTTTACAGTCACGATATCACAATTTGATATATTCAGGCGAGATTGTTACTCGAGATACTTGCAAGATTGTGTTTTCTACTTATTGCGAAATTAAAGGTGGACAGTTTGTTACACAAAGAAGTAGAGATTATTTCACTGGCAGTCGATGTGAGAAAGTTGTTTTTTCCAAAAGCTTTAAAAACATGCAAACCACAAAAATCTTTATTTAAGTGAAACGAGCGCCATCGCGCTTCATCAGCATACATCGTGCCAATGAAACTTTTTTCCAGGGCTCATGTTAAAACTGATTTTCCTCTATAACGTTACTGTCTGTATTACTGAACAGGATGTTACCAATTTCATGAGAACACATTTTTATTATTTCGCGGATTTCATGTAAAATTGAAGGTGTCAGGACTGTCAGGACTAATGGCCTTGCGGCTTATAGCGTTCGCGACCTATATCCTTTTATTTTTTCCTGTATTCCGTGTGTCACCTGTTTGTCGTCATGTTGCGCACGGTTAGTCCGCCCACGGTATAGTTATATCGAGGCGTTCATATTACATCTGCACTTATGGCGCCCCACGTGAACTTATGTGGCAGTTGACGTTTTGTAAGATTACGTAAAAATGAAAAATCATGTTCCTCTTTGACGGAAGTTTCTTTTTTGCTTCTTTTTCTAGTGAATTGTTGCTCAGTACAATGTTCACGACTTGTAAAAACGCAAAATTCCGTAGCAATCACTTTATAGCTTTTTGTCGTTTTGAGGTATGATTGTGATTTGTGACTTGTAAGATGTATTCAAAAAAATTGTCAATTTGAAATTTGAAAAAGTAATTTTCTGGCTGTACTTAAATTTTTCGTATGCGTTTGCTTTTGATTAAGCTTTAACCTGAGATCTTAAAGGTCGAAATAGCTAACAATCAATCTTCAAATTTTAAACCAGATTGAGATCGAGTTAAGTTGCATGTAAACGCGTTGGGGAATAATTTGGAAACCAGCAATTCGATGGAGAAATTTTTTTTGGATCGGACTAAAACTGGCCTTTGAGCTGATTGATGGAGTAAGGAATTGGAAACATGGAAGGCACTTTTTGTAGCCTTGATTTATTGATTTCCAATGATTATTATCATAGGGAAGAACCATAAAATAATTAATTTGCTAGTACTGCTATCAAAGACAGGCTTGTCGGTGCCGCGAAAATAATCATTGCAACAACGACACCGAAAAATAAGCAAAAACAATGAATTTTAATTGAACTGCTACTCATTACTTTCTTTTGCCTATGTCTACCTCATTCAATTTTTGTTTTGTCATAGTCAGCAAATCACAAAGTCAATACGTCGTTCATACAAAGGCCACTCAACAGTCCTTCTAAACTTACATAATTGCAAGCGCACAAATCAAATCAATGATTACATATGCAACCAAACGACGACCCAACGGAAATCGCTGTAATGCATTCCGGACAGAATATATGCAGCAAACATTCTTGATAATGAAAATGTAATCTGCTTGCAAGGGGTTTTCCAAAAGTCCATGACTGACCCAAAGTGGGTGAACTCCTTCCATTTTCCAAAAAAAAAACACTTTGACCTTGAAATGGTGCCTCCAATATCTCTCAGAGCAACCTGAGAGTATGTTGGTATTTAACGAAAAATCTAGTCTGAGTATGTAGTTGTCGAATCATATCTTGCACCTCTTTTTGTTCCATGCGATTTATTCCAATTTTTCAGGCTGATCAACAATACAATCTCAGGCCGGTTCACTGGATTTTTGGTCCGTATACATATACGGAGTCCGCACGCTGGTTAGGAACTAACTTCCCAACGGGAAAAATAATGATTACGGATATATTCGGTAAGCATTTCGCGTAATGCGTGTAAGCATTACCGGACCATTACGCGTTGTTCCTTTTTAACATTGCATGTCCTAGGCTGGGAAGATTTATACAAGGGGAAACTCATGCTTTTAGCTCTATAGCTTTATGTATAAGAGCTTTTTGGAAAGTACGACATCGTATTCTCGCATTTATACGCCTCAATATGAATGAAAGCTTTGGCCGGCGGCCGATCGTATCTCTGCATGTGTGGTTTTTGCATGCTGACGCTCATTGGAAATTCCAATAGCGCATGCTCTTTGCTACTAGGGGGAATTGTCTTCATACATTTTACTTACCCGTGCGTGATGATTTGAAATGCTTCGAAATTTTCATCTTTCCGCTTTATATAGCAGACTACCCATAACCGATGTATGCTCGCAAGTTCTTTTCCCCTTGTTTTTGCGAGTGAATTTCATTGGCCAGTCTTGGACTTATAACATATGAGCTTTCTCCCTTGCAGCATTTTCCATGCTCCAAGTCATGTTTACGAGTATATCTTATAATTGCTGGAAAATAGCTTTGGAAATCGGAAATGTGCATTACCAGCATTGTTTGATTCATGCATTACGCCAGCATACATTACCGCGATTCCCGTTGGGTTCTTACGCTGTGACTGGCCAATGAACATCACTCGCAGAAACAAGGGGAAAAGAACTTGCGAGCATACATCGGTTATGGGTAGTCTGCTATATAAAGCGGAAAGATGAACATCTCGGAGCATTTCAAATCATCACAGGTAAGTAAAATGCATGAAAAACAAGAGTACCAATTCCCCCTAGTAGCAAAGAGCATGCGCTGTTAGAATTTCGAATGAGCGTCACAATCACTCAGCATGCAAAAACCACACATGCTGAGATACGATCAGCCGCCGGCCAAAGCTTTAATTCGTATTCACCGTAGATGACGGAAATGCGAGAATACGATGTCGTACTTTCCAAAAAGCTCTTATACATAAAGCTATAAGGCTAAAAGCATAAGTTTCCACTTGTATAAATCTTCCCAGCCTAGGACATGCAATGTTAAAAAGAAACAACATGTAATGGTCTGGTAATGCTTCCACGCATTACGCAAAATGCTTACCGAATATATCCGTAAGCATTATTTTTCCCGTTGGGTATCTGCAACCAGCCGCAGACTACTTGAACTCTGCTGAATGATACCAACCCAATACACAATGGCCCATTATGAGTCATTCCAATAGAAACCACGATTGCTCTATACTCTAGGGGACTAGATAAGCCAGTCCCGAATTTTTTGTAGCGCATGCTGGCGTTCTTTGATGTCAGAATCAGAACCGCTCCTAAAGTTATTCTTCGCCATCATTATCTTCACTATGGTGATAGCTTTCAGTGGTCCATTATGGGTCATTATGTAAACGGTCTATAACTGCAGCATTGATTTATTCTTATTAAAGAATGCCTAGTTTTTGATTGGGTATTAAGGCGATGGTGTTATCTATAGATAGGATTGTTAAAATAACGTATTTAATTGATTTCGTATTTTATTTAGGGGAGTATGGTTGTTTTTTAGCATTAAATGAAAAATACAAAAATTATTCTTCGAACTCGTTTTTTTATTGAGAAGTGAACTGTGAAGAGGAAAATATAGAGACTTCAGTAATGTGGCTTCATCATAAAGTTTCATTTGTCAGTTACTAAATTAAAGCGTATGCCGAATATTCGTTGAATTCCGATTCCAAGAAACGGTAATTTCTAACTTTACTTTTTCTGTTTATTATTAATACCCAACAAGATCAATAAACGTTTCACGCATTTATATTGCTGCCGGTTATTATTTCGATACCGTCCCTGTGACTTCCAAAACTCCACTTAAATGGGAAATCCCCAGGTGATATTCACTCATAGCAATTTTCCTCATAAATCTTCAAAGTGCTATTCAATGCGGCACAAATCGTTTAGCTTCTTAGAATACAAAAGGAAATAATTACTTCAATCACATATATTGCCATTTAATATCGAATCCTGAAAGTGAATGCATTAAGGTTCTTCGCACCGTACACAAAATCTGAGCGCTTTTATCGACAGGGTTCCATGGTGAGCCAGGTACCATAGTGCGTGATGTGGCACAATTTGTGGATTTCCCTATGACACCATATCAGGACAATGTGTTAAATGCCTTCCACACTCCGCGTTTCTAAATGGCAAGGAGACCCATTGAAAGCGAGTCGGAATCGAATGTTTCACACTAAACTTTCCTGAATTTTATTCTTTGAGCTTTTTTAGTGCGCGCCTGATACATTTAATGCTGCTATCATTCTTAGTTTGCGAAAAAAATAAAGTGCTTCATATTGTATTAAAATACTATGGTAATTGTTTCGAATGCTGTTTCGAAGACTAGGCAGGTGCTAATAAGGGATCAAATTGTAATTAATTCAGGATGTGACTTGACGGTAATATGTACACTTAATATGTTATGCTTCTTGAGACATGAATACACATAAAATGACTGCCGATTACCGATTCGGCTGAAAATAAATTGGAAACTCCAATGATTTTTAAGAAAAATAAATAAAATATCTTTGCGGTGAACATTAACCTAATCACTAGCATTCATCTTCTATTTCTGCCTTCTGAATGAACGGTACGATAATCCTGTTCAAAAAACGAAGTGTTGTAGAAGAAATCACTTTGAATTTATTTTTGGGCTGAAAGGTGGACGAATAGTCTTCACAATTGTCACGCAAGCAAACACTTGAGTCGGTGAAAAGCACGCAAAGTGGCAGCATTGGAGATGTTATGAAAACAAGACACCCTATGCTAACACAGCGAAGAAGTCGAATATCCCAGAAAGAGCGATAAGTGAAAGGAAATAATAGACACGGCATCTCCCAAACACGCTAAGAACTAATCGGAGCTTTTTGCAGGTGATACTTGAAAGTTTGTAAAAGAAAAAGATTTTCCGGTATTCCACCTCCCAATCTAAAATAAAACCAACCCAACCAACAATCAACTACTTGGCACACCGAAATTCCCAACTTTTATCGCGAGAATAATAACGTCAGATCGGCGAACCAGTATTTTTTTCTTCTAGTAAATCAAAAGAAATAGATTACATAATTTTATAGATCGGGACTCGTTCATCTTCGAACAGGCTGATGAGATCAAGCCAGTATGGATATTTCTAGGGCTCCCTTGTTTCATTGTTAATGTTGAAACAATTCCGCTTTGGGGTTTATTCCACTTTTCTCTTCCGAGCTAGGCTATCTATGATTTTTTGTCTCTTTTCAACAGTATACTCATCTCGGAACAGAGATATTTAAGGAAGTGAAGCAAACGTACACATATACGAAATTTAGTGAAGCAATTTTACTACAAAGACAAAATCTACAAATAGAACAAATCGTGAGAATTACTACCTCAAATATTCCCTTTGGTCTCTCCGCTATCTAAGTTCTAGGAGCTTTTGGCTGTAACTTCTCAAATTCGCGTACACATGACCTACTCTCTCTATCTCTCTGTTCGCGGAGGAAAAGTCTGTCAAATTTGCCCATAGTGCCCATAGTTTTCCGTCACTACTACTAGCACTCAGATTCAGGCAAATTGCTTCAATTCTCATTGTTGTTTTCATCTTTTTATGTCTTTCTCTTCTGAAATACTCATCCTCGGACTTCCGGCAATTTCTCCTTCATATTTACGAGCTGTAGACAGCGTTGCCAGATATTTGAGAGGTAAAGTCGCCAAAGGAAGGAGCCGAGATAGCCAAAATCGCCAAAATGATAGAAACGAATAATAATCAAACAATTTTGATCCTGGATCATTAGTATATTAATCACTTTACATAAATAACACTACCTGAAGCTTTAAACCTTACAGTTTTTAACAAAATTTAAAAAAATACATTCATTTCACCAATAATATCAACAAACCATAATTTTCTTGTACACAGAGATATCATTGCTTATTTTAAATTCAAAGATTTGCAATAAAACGACTTTTAATGTAAAAAACAATATTTTGGAACAAAATTATTTAACACATTCAACATTTCCGCCGTTAAAAACAGTATTACAAGCGCAAAATAAGTTTCAAAATTCTTATAATTGAAAGGCTTATTCCTCCACTAGTTTAATAACAAACCCAATTTGTCTTCAAATTCTTCGGAATCATTGCTATCACTAGTGTCTTTTTTATGCATACTCGAATCGAAGTAAACAATTCCAATATGCGCGATGAAGGCTCAACATTTTTATAACATATATTTAGACACTAAATAAGAGGGCAGATTACCTTCGAAATATCTGTCAAAGAAATACAATCTAGCTTCAAAAGGAAAAAATCGGTTTTAATTGAAAATATATTTTTGTTAAACCCAAATATTTTTACTCTAGGAGTAGCTTCTAAGGAATTCAGTTCATTTTATTGCTGTATTTTGTCTCGATGTGGCGCATCTCAAAAAGTTCACCTTCAAAGTTTAAATTTTCGAGTGAGCTGTATAAATTTTATGCAATAACGTAAAATATCGCTTTCACCATTGAAGTAGCCAGAAATGTAGCCAATCGCCAGAGCGTAAATATCAACGCCAAATGACTGATTCAAGTTGTCAAAATGCCGATAAATTGCCAAATCTGGCAACGCTGGCTATAGATAATTATCTAAACATAAACAAATTCAATAAGTCACAATGAAGCGAAGAAACGACGTTACGGACGTCCAGTGTGCCAAGCTTCTTTTTCACAAATTTTTTGACGCTCTCAGTAATTGGTCTTTAATTTACGTCGGGGAAGCTACATATATCTAGTGATGTTTACGTGTCTACAATGTCTGCACGAAATCATTGTGAATTCCGTAAAAACTCACTAAAACTGCTCAAAACCATTGACAACAAAATCACAACATAAAGAAGTGACACTTGGGAGCAGAGATTTGAAAATGCACCATAAATAGTTTACATCTGTTCACAGCTGACATCAATTCAGAGCGGACATCAATTTACACCTGCAACAACTTCCTGGGACGGGGAAAGTAAACTGGTATTTTCGAGACTAAAGAATTTAACATTTAATAAAGTTCAGCGTTAAATTCCCGCCCCTGAAATAGGTTTCGTATGAAGGAGAGAGATTACTCGAGAAAACTCGATTCTTAGCACTAAACAAAAGAATACCTTCGTCGAAGGCAAGGCAGATTATATGGAGCCTATTGCGTGGAGGTATATAGATGAAACTTTTATATGTTGGTTTCAATCAAAGAATTGCCGATCATCTAATTTGTTATAAATTGTCATCAAAAGTTTTTAGTTTGAGCGGGAAAATAGTCACAAACCCACCAGGATTCTTTTCGTTGAAAACATTTTTAATCCAATCGAGAAATATACTCTATGTAAAATAAGGTCGAGCAGCTTTCAATTGACGAGCCTTACCGAAAAACACACAGGCACAACACAAACCCGTTCTTTCTTATACCGCGGATATACTCTGCTTTAGATACTGTACTGCCGAAAAAAATAAATTATTGAAAAAATAAGAATCTTACTTCTTCCCAGGCAGAGTATATGCAGATTCTCATCAGTACAAGAATAATTTGCTCTAAGACTACTTATTGTCTCCAATAAATAATTTCAGTCTACAAAAATTTGCAGCAGCCCAAAAAGCCAGCATTCCAGCTTTTATTAAACCTTCATTTTGCTGTTCCAAACAAATTTCAACTGTAATGTACTGTCGTGATTTTTCAACCATTAACATAATTTTTCTTCATTCAAGAATGTCACTCGTCCCTGTACCGTAGTCAACATTGCTCTATTCAGCAAAAATAGTCCAGAAATCCAACGTCATCCACCTGATGCAGCATTCTGCTGCGTTTACAGTTTGCTTCATATATGATGTATTTACCTGGGAGAGTTACCGTACTGTAAGTGTAAGTTTTAAGAGTAAAACTTAATTGGGAAAATAAATAGTTCAAGAAACATTTCGAAAACAAAAGGATTCTTTTATGAATTCACGTTTCATCTGGTTTGTTAATGCCTATATGCGTAATGTGTAACCAATTGATCAATGAATAGTTTTATGGCTCTCATTCATTGGAACAAAAACAGTATTATTCCATATTACTCGTATATTAACAAAAAAAACACACTAAATTTCGAAATGCTGGCGGAAACTCTTCCACTCAGGTTGCAGGCAGTGTCGCGGAAGGTAGTACCGTTGAATATACGAATGCACAATGATTGTAATGGTAAACCGAAAAGTTATGATTGTTGTCATCTGCAGGCGTGCACTTAACGAATGATGTTGCTGGCACATTTCAAGATAAATTGCTACATTTCCGCACACCCCAAGAAAATAAAAAATGAACGAACCGCAGTTACTATTATCTGCCCATGCATTAAGCCGACAGGAGCATTCAGAGTGCACTTCGAATACTACGAGTCGCAAACATTCACAGCAATGCATGCATGCATTTTCTCGCTTCTCCACGTTCTATTCGGGCGGTTTGTCGAGGACCAGGACGACTAAAAAATCCATGTCAAGCTGTAATATATCAGCAAATGGTAAATATTTGTTCCCTGCATTTTTCGGAATGCTATCTGAACGTGCATGCTGTCCCCGCCTGTTATGATGGTCCAGGTCGAATTCAAATGATAATGGGTTGAATTTCAAGATAGTGACTTTTATCAATTTTCGAGTATGTCTAGATAAATGCTCCCTTTTTTTGGGAGACTGTTATCAATATCTGCGTTACTATGCGAAAAATTCAGCTTCGTCATTGATTAATCCGAAGTGAGATATCAGAATCCACCGTTCTGATCCTGAAACCACAAACCCTGCATGAAACCAAACAAAAAGCTGTCATATCATTTTTAATCCTAAGAACGGACAAAGATGTTACTTGATTTTCGAATCCCATTTCATACCTTCTGGATTCCAATATGCAAAAGTCATCAGAACCATTTTCCAGCCTCGTCTCGTCAGCAAAATCCTTTTCCTAATATCTTAAACAATTTCCTCACCGCAGGGCTTCTGTCGATTCTTTTAAGTTGAAAGTAATTGCATAATCTTTTCGTAACAGAGCTGAGGCCAAGACTTTCTCCCTCTCCAAAACCACATACTTATATCTGTGCTGTCTTTATTTAGTGAAGCTGGATGAGGTCGGCTTGTTCTCGAAAGTGATATTGGATCAAAATACTTTTGAAAGCAAACAGGGGAGTATGAAAGACTATGGCTCTGAGCGGTTTTGAAATATCGCAGTGAGGTTGCTGCAGTAGAATGAAGACGGCGAAAAAATCGAGCGCTGAGAAAAAGTGCGGACAGAATGGGTAAAAAAAACGGATTCAGGGCCATGTGCTCCCGTCGAACATTAGCATAGGATGAATTATTCATGAACCACTTGTGGCATTAATTTTTCCTGCAGAATTTATTTTTTATAATGGAATTCCTTCCAGCTTGCTTTTGCTTTGGACCACTGTGTTTTTGCGAGCAAAATGAGATGATATTGCAGGGTAGCTGAGAGGTTTAGCATGACGGTATCTACAGCGTAACTAAATTTAATTTTTCATGCATAAAGTTGATGTAGCAAGCGTCATGGCATTTGCATTATAAGCAAATGTATTGCAAATAAATAGAACTGTTAAGTATTTGATGGAAACCACAGTGGCTATAAAAAATTCCACTTCATTACTCTTTTGGGTCATTGGTGAACTTGTCAGTTTAAATAGATGTTAATTATTTTGTTACGCTTATATGATGCTAAATAAAATGGTAATACAAAAACTTTTTTATGCAAGTTTTTATGATGTACATACTTGGTTGTGTCCAAAGAAGTTATATTTAAATACTTTTAAATTTAGAAGACAATTTCAGAAATATGACTTCCTTAGATGTTTTGGTTCAATTTCACTCGTTCAAGAGTTTTAGGCTTTAAGGGGGTAGTACCGGTTAGAATGCTAAAAAAACAGACCAATTTTCAATATTTTTTTTCACCTGCTATATTTTATATAAATTTTAAAATTTGCATGGGTAGAAAACACGTTTTGAAGATTACAAAAAACTTTTTTTATTTTTTCCATTTTTCTACTAATTTATGGAGGGCGACAAAGTTGACGTGTCTAAAAATGCCTCGTCATACTGCGGACAGATAATCTCAGGAATGAAGAATCTGAAACAAAAAAAAACCAAACCGCATTTTAAAGAAGAATGTTTCTTACGTGGTAATCTACCACAATATTTAAAAAAAACTCTAGCGCACCTGAACCGCTAGAAACACGAATGTTCGAAGAACAGTAGAAGAATCGTGCAGGTTTTGAGTGCATATTCCACCACATGAGCTGCTTATTACGGCCAAACTGTTTCAAATGCCACGTTTTACTTTGGTCTCAAGAATGCATTATAACTCATATATTAGAAGGTTTCAGATATTACCACTGGCATGGGTTTCAAAGTTTATGAAAGAAAAACACTTGTTAATTATATTCGTTATCAGTTGCATATTTCACCAAACTTTGAAAGTAAATATAACATCAATGAAGAAAATGCTCAGTGCCTGCAGCACTGTAACTGAAGTTGGTGTTTGGGGCTGCGATCCGAAAAATTTGCAGAACTTAGGGAATCATCAGTTATTTATTTTCAAAAGTAGCACAACCGACTCGTGCTGGCAACCTTTCGCCAGTATCAAAGCCAAGAATATATCACATCTGCTTCACGTTGTTATATTACATTCGCAGTTATAGGAGTATAAAGAAATTAAGGGTTACCTGCAGCGAGTTTTTTCAAATAATCGAAAGCTTAATATTTGCTGTTTATTGTCACTACAATATCATTACCAATTGAAAATTCTACGATAAAACTGCTTAATATAGATATTGCAAACAAACACAAAACCAACAATAGCTGGCAACCCTATCGAGGCTTTTCAACCAAATTTGGCCTGAATATTGCTTATAATAGGTTCCATTAATTGTATGAAATTCGTATTGATTTCACGACTGCACTGGAAGTTATAGGGCAAAAAGTTTTATTTTCCTGAGAGAATTTTCAAAACCAAAGACCCAAAAATTACCATAGCTGGCAGCACCAATCGAATTTTTCAACCAAATTTTTATCAAACAGAGTTTAGAGTAAGGTGCAGCTACTGTGCCATTTTCATGAAAATCTGGTTACTAATTCACATTTCATAGTTCAAAAAGCAGTTTTTTTTTCTTTGTAATTTTTCAAGATGGCACCACTGGCACAGAGTTGCCCATAATTCAAAATCGCTTCTATCAGACCTGGTTCTACTTAAGTCCAATGCATTCTGTAAATTTCAATGGTATCTGATTATTGGTTCGTGAATTCCCCTGAACAGAAGTTTTTGATGCTAAAAATATAGGTTAACTGGGAAAGGGCTACCATTCTTGTCCGACATGAAATTTCCAAAGTCTTACTTTGAACGTGTAGATAAAGCATAAGATTTGTATACAGATTGGTTTTATTGTAAGAAACGGACATTTTTAGGATATTCGATGATTTGAATGTTTTCACTTCCAAATTTTTATTTTTTCAAATTTAAGACACCAAAATGATCATAGCTGGCAGCTCCAACCGAATTTTTCAACCAAATTTCTACCAAACGTGGTTAAAAATAAAGTCCAGCTACTGTGTGAATTTCGTCAAAATCAAACGATTCAATCAGAATTTATAGGGCTAAAAGCAGTTTTCTTTTTTAGTGATTTTTCAAGATGGCACCACTGGCACAGAATCGCCCGCATTTCAAAATTACTTCTATCAGACCTGGTCCTATTTAAGACCAATACAGTCTCCAAATTTCAATTAATTCTGCTCATTGGATCGTGAGTTTCCGTGAACAGAAGTTTTTGATGCTAAAAATATAGGTAAATTGGGCAAGGGTTACCAGGCGTGCGCGTTATACCATATCAAAGTTTTTTGTTGGTCTATGTAAAAAAAGCACGAAATTTACATATGAGTGGCTTATTTTTGAAGAAGCGGCATTTCTTCAAGAGAGACGATAATTTGGAAGTTTTCACTTTCAGTGCCTGCCCTAGCTTCAGGGTTGCCAGCACGGTCATCAAAAGCTATTCAAATTTACAAATTTTCTATTCAAATTTTCAGTGCCTACTCTAGCTACAGAGTTGCCAGCACGCTCATTTTAACGTACATTTATCTACAACTAAATAAAACAAACATGTTCTGAAAATTTCGTAATGATTGAATAGCTGTGTCAAAAGTTGTCGCATTTGAAAAATTTTCAAGTTTTCCCGTTCTCTTTTTAGGCACCCAGCGCACACATGGGGTTAAAAAATTCCCAAACATTATCCGATTCACATGTAAAACATGTTTAAAATGTATTTCATTAACTTTATTTTTGCAAAAATTATTTGTGTACGGAATAATAGGTACATTAAAAATATCACTAAAATGGCCGCCGGCGCCAAAGGGTTAAAGATTATTAACTTTTGTGAGACCTGGCACTATTCTGCATATACACCAATGTGTCCTGAAAATTTCAGTTCAATCGGATGGCGCGTTCCTGAGATTTTTTCACTGAAATTTTTTGATGATATATATATATATATATATATATATATATATATATATATATATATATATATATATATATATATATATATATATATATATATATATATATATATATATATATATATATATATATATATATAGAAATATGAATTTTTGGCCAAAGTGATTTTAATACTAATGTTCTTCTTCGAACATTAGTAAAAAATGATCAAAAACAAAATGGCGGTTGTTTGAAAATATTTTTCGAAAAATCGTATTTTTTCACTTTGTTTCGCTGGCCAAATTTTTTGGGGTTAATTTTTGGCCTATATTGTTGTAGACTGCCACACAAGACACTTGAATAAAGTAGTGCACCAAATCTGACTTCAATCGGTTCGGCCGATCCGGAGAATAAGTGTCCGCAGTTTGAAAAAAACGTCATTTCGAGAAAAACGCGTTTAAAGTTTTTTTTCCATTTATTTATTGAATATTATTTAAAAAATATGTTTTTATCACCTACAAATGCTCAGTCTGCAATCCCTGGACCATACATAAGTATTTTTGAGTCCACATAAGCCAGTTGGTCTTGCAGTTGGGCAGTTTTTTGTGGCCAAACGCGCTTTCTTTGCCGCTTTTTCTGCCTGACTTATGCGCTCTTCATTTTTTTTTCGCAGTAATTAAAAGCAGTGGTCTGCCGTTAACTGCCATAACTCCTTTATTTTTGGGAATATCTTGACGAGACGTGATTTCTGAAGGTATAATAAATTGAAAAATGTAAAAAAAAAACAAAAAACTGTATTTTCGAAATTATAAACGGTACAAGTCCCTTAAACTATCAAAAATGAGTTGGATTTTAGCTTCCACGGTCAGAATATTGTTTGGTTTGTCGCCGTTCACCCAAAAATGTTCATAGCACCAGATAAGTTTGTCGATAGCCATCCAAGTTTTTCGACACTGGTCATCAATGAATTTGTTTAAAAGACTATGTTGTCGTTGGTTCAAGCCCGTTATAGCTCCATTGTTGCATGGACAGTATGGTACGGGTCACCATCTTTATGGAACGAAATAGGATCTGCTTCAATAATACCCACATTTTCAAATATGTAGATCCTAATCGGCATCAGGTGCTGCTCGAACTTGCATTACATTTATGAAAAAAATTTAGACCTACATTCCGGGACAAAATAATAAGACACCCTCAAAAATACGCTGAATTGTAAAAGTTATCGAATGTATGCTGTGCATTACATATAAAAAGAGTATAGACTCGGAGTGAATTTATTTGCTTGGAAATATCGTTATTTTTCCTGTGCAAGCACCGTTATTTTTCCTAAAAAATGTGTGAGTGGGACAGAATAAGACAGGTCAACTAGTTTCCTAAAAATAGTTGGTTTGATGGGATATATTTTAATTATGTATATTTAACTATTGTCATAGAGAAGTTTTGAAAACGCAAAAAGTGAAGTTTTAGTGTGAAAGTATCGAATGGTACGTGAAAAATTATTGTCTGAAGCAGAAATTCAAATGATTAAAAAACTGAATGAGGAGAAGTGGAATGCTTTAAAAATAGTAGGGACAATAAAAAGAAGCCGTTGCATCTCATGCACAAAGTATGAGGTACAAAATCGGTACATGACGCAGCGAATATAAAGAAATTATGAAAGAAATTGTGAGGATCATTAACAACATGTAATTTTCTACACGTTTACCAAATTGAGGAAAAAAAATTCAATGACAGTTTATATGGTACGAGAGCTTTGGCAGAAAAATATTCGTATGTAATGAAATTGAAAATCCAGCATTGAGGGACCTTCCGAACACAAATTTGACAAGTTCCCAATACCGGGTCATGTTTGGGGCAAGCATTTTGATAATGGAGAGAGGCAGAGACTCTATTGAGTACCTAAGGATTAAAATGCAAAGCATTTTAAAAATTTAATAAATTCAAAAATATTATTGACAACTAATGCAACTCCCAATCACATTACTTTTCCAATATCAAATTTGGATTAAAGCGCACTATTAATATTCCACAAACAGCTGACTGGTACCTTCATTGGTTTTTCCTTCCTTGCAGAATCCAGTATTGGAGATAATCAAAATTATAATTGAATCGTGGAGACTTTTTCTGGATGAGTACATCCTCTTTGATTTATTTTATAGCATCGTGGAATCTGATCTTAGTAGCACCGTTTCCGTCCGTGTAGCAGTGCATGGAATGCGTTCTTCTTTTGTGTTTAGTATGCCATTTGTTCGCACTGACAACTTTTTTTATTATCTGCTGTTGCGTTTACTTAGGCAGCGCAATAACCTGCAGTTTGGTTCTCTACCGCCAGCATTACACGCTTTTAAAACTTTTTTTTACAAACAATGTTTTGAATGTTAGCACATCGATGTGGTTTTTTTGCTCTCCCTCTCTCTCTCTCTTTAATTTTGATTCTTACTATTTCAATTTAATTTTTTTTTTCTTATCATTTTTCTGCTATATACAGTAATTAAAATTTTATCTGTTGGTAATGATAAATAAATAAATCACAGCAAGCGAAATGATAGCGAACGAAATCTCGGAGAAAGAAACGAACCAGGATGAAATCACAGCAAAAAAAAACTCAGCGATCAAAACCACATTGCTTCATATCACCGCAGGAATTTACAGCCCGAAATTGATGCCAAAAATCGCAGCTTTTAAAATCACCGCTAGAAATCACAGTGATTAAAATTCGCAGAGCTACCAAAATCACACTGAACGAAGTCACTGTATACGAAGACGGTGGTTCCATTCATTGCTTTGTCGTTCGCTGATTTTTTTTTTTTTATTGGGAACTCAGAACTTAAGTTCGAGTTAAATTTTTAGCGATTTCATAAACATAGAGAAATAAAAGTAGGCATTGTAAGTGACGCTATTCACGATCGTTCCTGGGGATTATGCAGGGATCAAACAGATGAATAAGAACCGATTTCAGTACGGTAGCAGCTGAAATAGAATTAAAGTAGCAGGACTTAGCGGTCCAAAATATTTATTTATAATATTTATTTATGTATTTATTTGGTGCGTATACAATTCAATAGGCAAACTGCCCAATTACAGATTGGATACAATGAAAAATGTAAAATAAGGGGAAAATAAGTAAATATATATAAGTATATAAAAATTAACTTGATTAGGAATTAAAGAAAGTAAAATTATAATATTAGTGTAAGAGGAAACGAAAATGGATTGGAAGGTAATGAGCATGAATTGTTAATATGGAGATCCTTAGGGAACAAGAAAATCCAAAAATCTCAATCTCAAAACAATGCTACTAGTTGCGCGAAAATGAAGAACAACGTTACCTACCCAGGCACGGCGATTGTTTGAAGTTTCGGAAAGAACAAAATTTCAATTACCCTAATCTGAGTGCTGTGGTTCAAGAAAGTTATTGCGTTTTGATGACGTCAGTTTCCTGTGAAAGACATTTGTCAAAAGCTGATTGAACAGAAAAAAGAAACAAGGTTATTCCGAAAAAAATCTGAAACTTATATCTTGCTCAGCAGTAATTATTTTGTTTGCAACAATGTGTTTTAAATTCAATTTTGGCTTTGTAATTTTTCATTTTTGATATTATTTCATTAATCCATGTTTCAAGCATTGTCATTTAGGTAAAAAGCATTGAAAATGAATTTTTGTTTTGTAATTCACCACTCGAAATTGTTAAGCAAAAGTGTTAATCGAATCTTTAATATAAATGGTATAAGAAAATAATACATTTTTTCTGTTTATTCATGAAGGCATCCTAAATTGAGTTTCTTTGGGGTTCCTAAATTGAAATATGAATTTGATAAAATAATTTAATTAACAAATGGGTTTGTATCCAACCAGATAGGTGACAGTCTCCAACAGATACCGCTGGAGCACCATCTATTAGATCTTGTGCCATATGTTTTCCTGGAAAAATTATGACTGGAGGCACTGACATTCATACACGTGACTATTGCGATCAATTTTCCTTTTTCCAATGATGATAAGGCTGTAACATGTTTTTTTTTGTTGTTGCCAATAGCACTCACAACTTTGGTTGTGTAATGGTTCAATAACGTCGAATAATCGGTGTGGTGAAAAGTCTATTTCTGCTTTGTACGTGTTGAAAGCGTTCGGGTTCAATCCTTTTATGCAGCAAAAAATGCTTGTTGCGTCTTGATTGACTATTCAGGTTGTCTTCGTATGATGATGCGTAGCTAATTTTTTACTAGCACATTTCTTTGATGAGCCAACTGAAATGCCATGTATTTTATATCATTTAAACGAAGGCCGTAAAATCGTTTAGCCATATCTATACAGTAGTTTTTTAGTTCAATTTCTAAGGTCTCAGGCAATGCAGGGAGTATGCCTAAACATGTATTAACCAATTCAGAAGGTTTACATTTTTTCTTGCCATAACATTCCAGGATCCCTCAGGAAACGCCATATTCTTTCGATACTTTTAAAACCCCCATTTGCTTACCTCTGACAGCATTTACGGCACATACATATCATCGCGGCATGACTCCAGGTTTTCCTTTTGCTCGGTGGCTTCTGCAATAAACATCACGATGGCGCATAAAATATTATAAACACTTAATGTGAGATATCTCATTTTAAGAACCTACTGCTGTCCTAAAACCCATTTTAAGAAACAACTACCAACTTACCGGAATTACCGAACTCATTTTTTGCATCAAATAAACAAAGCGAAATGAAAAAGAATATTAAAATTCATTTTTAACACATACCATTAATTTACTTTTAATTTGATTGTACTTAATTGTAACGATTTGACATAGCTTACAGCTGGTAATGATATAAATTCCTAGTCGCGCGCCAAAAGATGCGTTTGCTCTCGACAAATTGCAAGGGTCTACCGGAGGGTTTTTGAACACGGCCGAATGAATAACCAGACGAGATTATCGCCACTAGCGACATGTGGACAAACTTTCAAAAAACGCACTATTTCATATTATTTCCCTATCTCATATTAGGCAACCTTACCCTATATTTTGTTTTTCATATGGGGCATTTCACGTGAAGCGGACAACGAAAAAAAGTCGAGGTTCCGGATTTCGTTCATATTATGCATAATGGTACTTCTAGAGGATATGAACGTGGATGCACAATTTTTTCCTTCTATGAGGTTCAGTTGCCGAGTTATGGGCTTCTGAAGAATTGAAGAAGCTGATGAAGGGTTTTTTTGGAAGCCGATTTTGAGACTGAAAAAAATATATTAAAAACATTAAACATATTAATTGGTATAGAAAATCAACTGTTCTTTTTAATTTTAAAATTAGATTTGGAATAAAAAAAAAATTTCCTGTTTAAAACCGGAAGTAACCATTTCAACTCGTTTTTTGAGTAACTTGGACCAGGTTAATTTTTTTTATTTTTGTAGTAAAACAAAGCTTAAACTATACTCGTTTTATCATAAAAATTTTAGAATGGGATGGAGAGTAGTTTAGGAGGTAGGTGAATTTTAGTACATACAAGTCGTATGAAACGTGACACCCGAAGCTTGATTAGGATAGCTAGTGAGTGTGAAAACAAAACATGTTTAGTAAAATTATTGCTATATCGTTAAAATATTATATATAGAATTAATATAGTTAAAATAAAGCGATAGAAGTTCAATATTAAAAGTTGCTAATGCTAATTTATTTAATAAAAAAACAAACTTGTTTATGGAAAAATGAATTTATTTCACAGTTTTTACAATTACATATATAATTCACCTACATACAGAGGTTAAAATATAAAACAATTGCTAATGCTTATTTACGAAGTGAAAACAAAAAAATGATTTATGGAAAAAAAATTTTTACTTGAACTTATATGACTTGGACCAGTTTATTTTTTTTTATTTTTGTACTAAGACAAAGCTAAAACTATACTTATTTGATGTTAAAAATTTTAGAGTGGAAAGTATATGTAGTTTGCCGTGATACTATATCCTGTATATAAATAGTTTTTATAACATACTTAAAATACATACTTAAATTGTGTTCATACTTAACCGACTACCCTACAGAAATGCTATTAGTGGCGCCATTTTTTAGTTGAAAAAGGTATTATATTTTCATAAAAAGCCATATAATAGAAGGAAGTCAAAGCTATGTAATAGAAAGGGATGGAAGTGTGATGAAAGAGCCATTTCGAATTTTTGTTTTAATTCTTTTTCAGCGCTTGAAGTGACTACGTAAATAAGTTGAATTGTGTGTATTATGTCTCTTTGCGGCTACCGATGTTTCAATCCTTTCGACTTGAGATTTCATCGGAAGGTTAATGACCTAAGAAAAATTCAAAAAAAAAAAATAGCAGAGAAGTGGAGATATTCTTCTGATATGTACGTGTGTGGAAGCTGCAGGAAAAAACTGACCGTGGAAATACCTGCAAATTTTCAGCGATCTTGCCAATCATCAACTGATTTGTCTTTGTGCTCCCCGGGTTTACCATTCATTCCTGAAGAGAAGTATAAACATAGCTCAAAGTAAACTGATTCAACAATATACGACCAAGATATTTTGACCCAGTTAAAAGCAAAATTTAGCAATCCGTCTACATCTACTGCTATGAAAACTACGATACTGACTATAACACCTAAGCGATGGACCGAAAACAGACTTGCACAAGAATTCGGAACATCCAAGCGGCAAGCGAGATAAGCAAAGCAACTTGTGGATCAGTTTGGTATATTAGCATCCACAAATCCACGAGGTGGCCGTAAGCTAGCAGTTGAAACTATGAACTTAGTGAAGTGTTTTTATCTGCGAGAAGACATTAGTCGAATAATACCCGGTAAAAAGGATTATGTATCTATTAAGTTAGATGATGGAAAAAGAACGCAAATCCCAAAACAGCTTTTAATGTGTAACATTGACGAGCTTTACCAAACGTGTAAAAATGAATATCCGGATATCAAAATCGGCCTAATAAAATTTTTCAATTTGAGACCCAAACAATGTATCCTCACTGGTGACTCTGGAACACATATGATCTGTGTATGTATATATCACCAAAATGTGAAATTAATGATGAGTGGAGGAGACATTGACAATCTCACATCTGGAACTATTTTGGAACTTTCTACTTTCTACGCAAAATGATGTGTCCCAATCCTACGCCGAAATGTCATTTAACAATTACAACAAAAACCCCAAATGAAAGTTGCAAATTTTGTCCTGGCGTAAGTGCAATTCGTGATCATTTGAAAATGATATTTGATGGTAATCAAGTGACAACCGTTCAGTTCGAAAAATGGGTTTGTTCAGACAGATTTACCATTTCTACTCATCTGCTTGCATCCGATGATTTTGTGGACAGCGTTTGTCACGCGTTGGATGCCTCGAAACCCCATGCTTACATTGCAGGACAACAGGCTCATTATTTTAAAAATCTAAAAGAAAATATAAACGAAGGGGAAATTCCAGTACAATGCGATTTCGCTGAGAATTATTGTTTTGTTGTACAAGATGCTGCTGAAGCTTTTCATTGGAATAATGGCCAGGCAACACTTTTGACATCAGTCTATTATTATAAAGTTGGAAGTAAAATAGAACATGGTAGTATTTCCAAAAAACCCTGCACAAACATCTGTCTGAAGAAACAATAGCTGTTTCAAAAATTATATACATAACAGATGGGGCCCCACAACATTTTAAAAATAGATTTAATTTTGTGACTCTATTTTATTATAAAGCTGATTTCAAGACAGAAACTGTACTTCATTTTCACGCGACTTCGCATGGAAAAGGCGCATGTGATGGTCTCGGTGGTAATTTGAAACGATTGGCAACATGTGCGAGTTTACAATTACCTCCTAGTAAAGCTATTACTACACCTTTACGTTTTTTTCATTGGGCAAAGTCGGCTTTATCCCTAACAGCCACTTACCATTGCTCATCAGAGGAACTTCAACGCCAGAGAATATTTTTAAAACCACGGTTTGATTCCTCTATTATTATTCCCGGGACTAAGAAATTTCACTGTTTTATTCCAGTTACTGAAGGCCTTCTTATAAAAAGAACAAGTTTAAGTAATGAGTGTCAAATTGTAAAAATGGTGAAATAAATTCATTTTTCCATAAATCATTTTTTTTTTCATTTAGTAAATAAGCATTAGCAATTGTTTTCTATTTTAACCTCTATATGTAGGTGAATTATATATGTAATTGTAAAAACTGTGAAATAAATTCATTTTTCCATAAACAAGTTTGTTTTTTTATTAAATAAATAAGCATTAGCAACTTTTAATATTAAACTTCTATCGCTTTATTTTAACTATATTAATTCTATATATAATATTTTAACGATATAGCAATAATTTTACTAAAAATTTTTGTTTTCACACTCACTAGCTATCCTAATCAAGCTTCGGGTGTCACGCTTCATACGACTTGTATGTACTAAAATTCACCTACCTCCCAAACTACTCGCCATCCCATTCTAAAATTTTTATGATAAAACGAGTATAGTTTAAGCTTTGTTTTACTACAAAAATAAAAAAAATTAACCTGGTCCAAGTTACTCAAAAAACGAGTTGAAATGGTTACTTCCGGTTTTAAACAGGAAAATTTTTTTTTATTCCAAATCTTATTTTAAAATTAAAAAGAACAGTTGATTTTCTATACCAATTAATATGTTTAATGTTTTTGATATATTTTTTTCAATCTCAAAATCGGCTTCCAAAAAAACCCTTCATCAGCTTCTTCAATTCTTCAGAAGCCCATAACTCGGCAACTGAACCTCATAGAAGGAAAAAATTGTGCATCCACATTCATATCCTCTAGAAGTACCATTATGCATAATATGAACGAAATCCGGAACCTCGACTTTTTTTCGTTGTCCGCTTCACGTGAAATGCCCCATATATAAAAACTTCATCAAAAACTCATCGTTAATTTTCAAGGTATTATTTTTTTTGATTGCTGAAATAAACTTATTGTTATTCTTCTATTTGTCACTCTTATATTAAAATCTTTTCATTATGGCCTTTTTCCAGCAAGACCGATAGGCCAAAATCACTGCAGTGATTAAAAATCACTGCTTGGAATCACAGTGATTTGAAAATCACAATCACCGGTTATTTAAAAAGCACGTTATTTTCCAACACTAGTTTGAAATAGCCTTACACTTTGTCTACAATCGTATACGAGTGTGGGGCTTAATTTTACTACTAGTTTGACTTATAAATGTACCTACTCACAGCTAGGTTACCGCGAAGGCCGATGACTTACGAAAATTCTCACTCGGTGACTCAGAAAAGAAGAAAAGACTCGTTATATAAACAAAAGATTGAAAGTGAACAAAGGTGGTCATAAAACTAGTAAATTTTTTATAAAAATAAACTAACCACGAAGCATTAGTTTGATGCTGCATAAAAAAAAAATATTTTAAAGAATATATTAATTTATTTGTTTTTCAAATTATTTAAGTAAGATATAAGATAAAAGTCGAAATTTTGTCACAGCCTCGATTTAACACTGACGGATAGTACAGAACAATCTTTTTGTGATCATATCATGACATTTTGTCACATTGCGATGCGATACACATTATCCAATGCAATATTCGTATTGATCATCGGGACACCTGGAGAACTTGAATTGACTTCTTCGCAAAAATCCTTTTTTATCTAAACTATTGAACAAATAATTTCGTCCGGATTACATATAACTCATAAAATCCTTAATATACAAATTATTGAAGTGTAAGTGCAACACTAATAGGTATCCTTCTTCTCTAGATATTGTAATTATCCCCTACACAAAGAAATCGCTCACTGCAAATCTATTCGTCAACAACTGTGACCTATCCTTTTTGCATGAATAGAGTCAGGTGTCCACGAATGTGCCTAGCACGAAATAACTTAAATCCCAAAACAAGCATATATCTATGCGTGGTGACATATTTAAATCTCAGCCTTACCAGTTCTACCTGGGGCAGTATATTTCATTTGTATCGACACCAAACATATTTCGTTGGCTTTCACTTACGGTCAGGCGAGTGATGGAGATTTCCTTCCGAACAATGTATGTCCGCATCCATGCTACTATCGTCCTCCATTCAAACGTGAGCACACACGATTTCGATCACTATTTGCGTGGTGTGTGTTTGTGGCAAGCTGGTACGTGGGGAATCATGGGCCATCACCGGTAATTGGGTTCAACTTCTGCTTTTAATTGGATGGTTCGCAAGGGTGTAACGGAAATTTTTCCCGACAACCGATGACTTTACAGGGCTTTTAAAGGGATGTGCACCTTTGTTGAGAGGGTATTAGCATTAAGTGGGTGTTGGTGTTGTATTGTTACGTGATGATATGAGAGACTTTGATATGGTGAAAAAATTACCTGGTTGACGCATGAGAAATAGATCATTAGGTAATAATGACTTAGCTGATCAAAATTCATGATGTGAAAGAATCGAAAAATTAATTATGTTTGAAATGTAACTGTAAGCGAAATTTAAGGATCCTTCAATATATTGGTTTTTGACAAATGATAATGTTTTTTCAACAATGAAAATCAATCCTTTCAGCAATTGATCACCGGTAAAACATCAACAAAACACAATCGTATATTATGTGTAATTAGGTAGAGTGGTATTCAGAAATAAGCACACTGGTTCAACAAGTGAATTATTTTTCAGAAACATGAACCTTAAAAGCAGGTACAACAAAATATAAAAGCAACTTAATCATGCCTATACCCCGACCCTAATTATAATTAGAATTTAAGATAACATGAATAATTTTGATATCATACGTAGCCTTATTCTGTCAAAATTAATCAGTTTCGCACTATCCTTAAAACCAGAAATTTGATTTTATTGCAAGTAGTAATCCTTATTTAAGGACAAAATACATTAACTTTTCAATTGATTGAAATCCCAAATTTGGTATTTATTCGGTATTTTGTGGTCAATGACAAAAAAAAAATCCCACAAAAACTACCTTCTTCACGATTCCGTTGCAAACACTAAGCTGGACTAAGAGCATCATTTTCAAAAGAATCAAGACCACCATGATAACCTTTTTTTCGGAAATCCTTCTTTCTATTTTCTCCTAGAGATTTATTTAATTTCCCCGGGGACTAAATATTGGAAACAATTTGACATTTTTATTATTCACTTCAAATTTCTCGGTAGGAATACTTGACTAGGACCCAAAGATTTTGCAAGCTTAAGAGATTTTCGTGAAAGACTAGATGATGGTGCGATAAATGCCTAGAGGGAATTGTTGTAGGCTTTTTTCGAGTAGAATAATTTTGTGGATGGATTTAGTTTCATCGGAAAGTTGATGATAAGCTTTCGAGATATTGGTCGTGTTTGGGTGAATATGGAGTAAAGAGCGTTATGTGTTTGAAAATAACGTGTTAATTAAACTAGGAAGGATTCTCGTGTTAGCATTCAAAGCGAACACTAGTATATCTCTAACAAGCGCGAATTTAGTTGTCTTCGGAAAACAGTTCCATTTTCTATTTTAAGTTTTACTGACTCATCAAAACTTTACATTTTAATAAGAAGTGAAGTGAAGTTGCGGTTCAGGTTGACAGGAACCCAGGAGGGGAAAAAACGTAGCCGGGAAGATTCCCCGGTAAGACCATTATTAAGGGACCAATTCAAAATGCGCCGTACGGAAAAGACGGTATCAACAAACCAGTTCCAGCTGCTAGCTAACTTGCCAGATGATGATTCCGGTCCGTCACGAAATAACACCCAGGAGCCCAGAAAGGTGAGAGCCCCTCCAATAACATTCACCGATTTGCAGAGAGATTCCATCATCGCTATGATGGAAAATCTCAAAATTGAAAATTTCGACATCAAAATGATGTCAATAGGCAGGAGACTGTTCCTCAAGACAGTTGAAGACTTCGAAACAGTTCGGAAGCATATTACCGCCAAAAAAGTAAATTTTTTCACGCATCAAAGAGCAGATCTCCGTCCAGTTAAAATCGTTTTATCAGGCTTGCATGACTTGCAACCTGAATTCGTTAAAAATATTCTACAGCGCGATTACAAGCTTCGTTGCTTGGATGTGAAAAAGTTTAAGTCGCAGTCCCAAGCACGCGATGATTTCTATTACCTCCTCTACTTGGAGAAGGGGACAAAACTAAGTGCGTGCAGAGAAATAAAATCAATCATGCACACGCTAGTGAAATGGAGTTACTTCTCTAACAAGAGAAACGGCCCCACACAATGTAGGAGGTGTCAAATGTATGGGCATGGATCCTCCCATTGTCAGCTACCAATGAAGTGCATGATTTGCAGCGGCGACCATGATCTATCAGAGTGCACGCTTACTGAAGCAGAGGCACATAAGATTAAGTGCTCTAATTGTGGTGAGGCACATACCAGTAATAACGATCAATGTATTAAGCGCAAGCAATTCATTGAAATCAAAAAGAGCCTGGCGGGGAAGAATTCCAGATCCAATTCCAATAAACGCGAAGAGCCGAAATTTAATGTTGGCGATTTTCCGAATCTCGCACGCCCACGAGCTTGGCAAAACACTCATTCAAGCCCCTTCATAAGCTCACATGAAAGCTCAAATCGTAGTTCAAGTCAAAAGCTTTCATACAGTGCTGTGGCCAAGCAATCCACTTCTCAGCATTCAAGAAGCTCTAGTGTACCACGTAATGATTCGTCGGGGGAACTATTACCTGCTGACGTAATGATCTTGCTAGCACAGGAGCTACTTGTAAGCTTGTCAACTTGCAAAACCAAGCATGACCAATTCAATGTTTTAGTTAAGCTAGCCTGTAAGTTTTTATATGACTAAATTTTTAAATATGTTGCTTTGGAATGCTCAGAGCATTAGGAGTAAGAAAGATGAGGCATTTGATCTAGCTGTCAATCAGAAAATAGATATTTTCTTGTTTACAGAAACATGGTTGACGGCGAGAGATAAAATATCTCATCCCGACTACTATATTTATAGAGCAGATAGAATAGATAGGATAGGTGGCGGCGTTGCAATTGCGGTACTTAAAACAATCAATCATAAATTGATTTCAATACCAAAAACGTCAGCTATTGAGGTTCTTGGTATCGAAATTGATAGTAATTTGAAAATCATTGTTTGCTATTTCCCGGGGACAAAATTAAATCCGGAAAAGATCGCCCAGTTTGGAAGAGAATTAAAGCGACTCACTAAGGATCATCGGAGATTTCTGCTCTGTGGAGATCTGAATGCCCGGCATAAGTATTGGAATTGTAAGTCTTCCAACAAATGCGGTCGTATACTGTATGAGTTCACGCAAGAGAGAAATCTGCTCATACATTCAACACATAGTCCGACGTTTTTCTCCCCTGCGGGCGCTGGTTCCGTCCTGGATTTGGTTATAAGTGATGGTTTAGTACCTATTACCACGCCTTTTACGCTGCAGGCTCTTTCATCTCCACATCTCCCGGTATCATTTACCATTGAAACCCAAAACGCACCAAAAAATATTACTATGCGGGAGAAATATCAATTCAACGAAACTAACTGGAGTGTTTTTCGCGAACATTTAAATTCGAGTATTTCTCTAGGCGAACTTAACTTAAGCAGTATTAACAGCTCTGATCAAATAGACGCACTTACGGCACACTTAACTGGAACTGTCTATTCTGGAATTGAAGCAAGCACGCCAAAGAAGAGTGTAAGATTACAAAGCTTTGAGATCGATCTGTTCACAAAATCTCTTATGCAGAAACGCAATTCTATCAGGCGTAGTTGGCAGCGCAACAGAGATCCTAACTTAAAACGTTTAACCACTTGGTTGACAGGTTTAATTCAAAAAAGGATCCTCATTCTACGTAACAGCCGGTGGAACAATATGCTTCAAAATCTTGACCATGGCTCGCAACAGTTCTGGAGACTGAATAAAATATTCAGGAAAAGTGCTTCCAATCAAATCCCCATTCTCCACAACAAAGACAACAAGCATGCTTATACAAATGAAGAGAAAGCAAATCTGATTGCGAGCACTTTTGAGACATCCCACCAGCTCACAGCTAACATGAGTAACCCTGTTGTAGAATCTATGGTTCAACATGCGATTACGTCACTTCCAGAAAGACCGTCACCCTGTGCTAATGTATATTGCAAACCAAGAGAAATCATTGCTTTTCTGGGCAAGCTTAAAACGAACAAAGCTCCAGGACCTGACGGCATACCCAACAAATGTCTCAAGAAGCTTCCCAGAAAGGCAGTGGTTCTACTTTGTTTTATATTTAATGCCTGCTTGAAGATATCTTACTTTCCGACTTCCTGGAAACAAGCAAGGGTTATTCCAATACTCAAGTCAGGCAAGAACCCTGCTTTGCCTGAGAGCTACAGACCTATCAGCTTGCTTTGTTCGCTTGGTAAAATATTCGAGCGAGTGATTCTGAAACGCGTAAAATATTTTTTGGAGTGTGGGCAAATTTTACCCCAATTTCAGTTCGGTTTTCGCGAGGGTTATTCAACCAACCACCAACTATTCCGAGTTACTCACGATATCAAAAGGTCGTTCGCTGAGAAAGAATCTGTAGGTCTGATCACATTAGACATTGAAAAGGCTTTCGACAATGTCTGGCACGAGGGTCTACTCTTCAAAATGATTACTTTTAATGTCCCTATCTACCTCATTAAAATCGTGCAGTCATTTCTGACTGATCGTGATTTTGCAGTAAAGGTTAATAGCAGTCTTTCCTCGCACCGCGTAATACCTGCAGGACTCCCTCAGGGATCATGTTTAAGTCCAACCCTTTTTAATCTCTACACAGCTGACATTCCATCAAATCGCTATTCCAAACTGGCTATTTTTGCAGATGACACCTGCATATATACTACCAGCGTTGACCCCGAAACAGCTATATCCAACTTGGAAAATTCGTTTATGCAATTGTATCAGTATTTTTTCAGATGGAAGATTAAAATCAATGCTGCCAAAACAAAGGCAATTTATTTTTCAAAAAAGAGGAAAGCATCAAACCTTCCTTCCCGAAGCCTCAACTTATTGGGGCAGACAATTGAATGGGCTGATGAAATTTCCTATTTGGGTATAACGCTTGATAAAAAACTCACGTACAAGGCGCAGACGGACAATGCTTGCCTGAAGGTCGCAAAAAGCGCACATGCCCTTTTCCCGCTGTTAAACCGCAAATCCAAATTGTCACTAAAAAATAAAATGACTCTTGTTAAACAAGTACTACAGCCAGTGATGCTTTACGGAGCACCAGTGTGGGGCATGTGTGCTAACGCCCACATAAACAAACTTCAGATAGCTCAAAACAAGTGGCTCAAGATGATCTGCAATAAGTCGTTTTTCTATTCCACGCGCAAGCTACACATCGAAACCGGAGTAAAGGAGGTAAAAATCCTTATAAAAAAGCATAGGATAAAATTTATTAGACAATCTAGCCATTGCAACAACGCCCTCATTCAATCTTTTGCACAATCTACTAATAGATAGTAATAATACGACAGTTTTAGCACTAGTCTAAAGTAGATTTTAGTTAGATTTAAGTAAGCTTAGTCTAGTTATAAGAAAAATTAAATCATCTAAATATAAGGTTTTTGTACATTTTTCCTTATACTGACTCATTACTTTAAGTTCAATTAATCTCAGGAATAAGACTAAATTTAGTTCATAGTTGAAGAAGCAAATTGCTTAAAGCTCTAAATTAAGTCTCAGCAAACCTGTTAAGTTTTAATTATAATGAATAAATTTGAATTTGAATTTGAATTTAAACTAGGAAGGATTTTAGTTAAGCATTAAGGATTTTATTCAGGCAATATGTAAGAGCTAAAAAGATTTGCATTTGAAAATTTTTGTGTTTAAAAGATTAAAGGATGAAAAGATTTGCATTTGAAATTTTGTTGTCTATAATTGTAAATAAATCAGCAAAAAAGTAGCAAAAATATTTAAAATGAAATAATACAAAAAACAAGATAGTAGTAGGAAAAATAATACTATGCATGATAGAAGTGAAAAATTAAAATAAACTGAATATTGTCTGTGAATTGACGTTAATGAAATCGTTTGGAGTAAAGGGGTTGGAGTAAAACATGAACTTCTTATTTGACACTTAAATTGTAAAAGAGCTTGGAGCAGAGGACTAAGCCGTAAAAATTCACGTAAAGGTCATTATAAATATTATCGGTGATCTATCAGAAAGTTTCTAAGGAACAGCTTGGAACCTAGGTCAAGTATCGTAATCCATCGAAGAAATTGAAAAAAAACAAACCCTCAGCTACGAACACTTTGCGGGATTTAATAGAAAAGATTTGGTACAAGGAAAAACGATCACTATACTCACAATAAAGAATCTATAATTTCAACAATAAAGAGCGAATGAGGCTACATTGTACGTGTTCCACCGCATCAATCATATTATTTATTTATTATTGTCTAAATCAACAGATACTTATCTAATTAAAGATTACACACGGAATAAACTTTAAAAGCAAGAAAATAATGAAAATAAAATAAGGTACAAAACTTCAAAATCATAAGAATAATAAGAAAAAAAAATTACAGATTATAAATTCAAATTAATCAAAGCATACAAAAAGCGGTAATTGAAATAGAATCATAATTTAATACAGATATGAAATTGGAAGTTTCGCAATTTAATCACTTGATTTCAGAAGATAAAACACTCACTCCTAACTTTATTAGCGGGCTACAAACAGAAAACTGCAAACTAGGGCTATATGTCACAGAACCATTAATAATTTTGTAAAAGAGACATTCGTCTAAATACACGCTGCATGACAAGAGGCTAAAGATTTCAAGGATAGAAAAACGCACATTTTACTCACAGTATGGATGTCGGAGTTTGAGGAATAGTGAGCGAGTAAATCTGCGTTGTACAGACTCAACAGAATCAATTAGGAATCGATAATGAGGACACTAAATTTGATAATAATATTCGACGACACTATGCACGAAATTGATATACAGGCGTATATACAAGGAAATTGTGCCAAAAGTTCGGGACGCTCTAAAACTGAAGCCGCACAAACGCGAGGTCTTGGATGTGACACACAAGATGTTGATATCAACCTTTAGCTTTGTGTTAGTCACAGCACCAAGGTCCATGAAACTATCAACAGGACTGATGAAATTATCAACAGGACTATTCTCGTATACACCACTGTAGAGTCGATGGAACCATAAAATACAGATCGAAAGATAGAAAATAAGTGATCTAAATAAGTTTCCCTTTTAATGCTTTGATTCACATATGAACGACACTCTAATTTATCTATTGATTTTAAATATTCACTTTGATGATGTTAAATTGATATTAATATCTCCTGGCAAAACAACGTTTTCACGTTTGATTTTGTGCCGCAAGTCTTCAAGCTCTAAACAGAAAGGGTTTTCGCAGTGTATATATAAATATAATACCAGTGGGTGACAGCCAAAATGATGTACCCAGAAAACTTATGAAAACTGATCAATATCTGGCTTCTTTTGAATGAAATAAAGAAAAACACTTGTGGGGAGTTGCAGATATAATGTGTATTTATCATTTAAGTGAAAACGATAAAAATTCATAAAAATCTAGATAGGAGCTGATTTTGACCTCACAGCCAAAATGATGTGAAATGGTTTTTCCTAGAAAAAGTACCGCTAATTCCAATAATCCGTTTGATAAGAAAGAATATAGCATTGCAGACATGATGGTTGTCAGTCAAACCTTTGTTTTTGAACGAAATCATTATTCTGTAAAGAACAATACGACATTTAATGCGCGATGCGTCATCACACTTCTATTAAAAAGCGAGAGTTAATAATAAACCATTTCAAGGACGGAAAATCTAGAAAAAAAAATTGCTGAGATTGTTAAAATGAGTGCTTAGACGATGCAGTATATTATTGAACGTTTTGTGCACGAAAATCGTTTCGGAAATCGAGCCAAAAAAGCTCTCAACAAAATTTTTCTGAAATGGATTTCCATTGGATCGTTCTGTCCACGAGAACTGACGATCAAATATTCAGAGCATTATAAAATTGACAGGACATGTTGGAATTGGCTAGGATCATGGCTGAAAGAAGAGATTTTGAAATACAGGCAACCCTGCGGCTTTGATGCCATCTTGGAAATTCACCGCGAAAAAAAAAACAGTTTTTTAGCCTATAGCTTCCGATTCAACAAACTAATTTTAATGGAATTCGCACAGTACTTGAACCTTATTTTGAACCACATTTTAAAACAATATTCACCCTTATAACTTCCAGCGCAGTTATTTAATCGAAATGAAATTCACAGGGTGGGTTTAACTTAACTTGAAATAGATTTTGTGTATTTTTGGTTATGCTGCTAACACAGGGTTTCCAATACCAGACATTTTCGTGAAAATTGCACCAGCAGATGCTTCCACTATATATTCATATGCAAATCATTTACAATAAAATTAAGGAACCTATGTTTCAATTTTCTGAGTTTTTAACATTTTTCTGATGGCAGCCTCAAACAACGTTTAATCGACGAAACTTTCGATGAAATACCAGGATGAAAATGAAATTCAATGGATAGGTTGGTTTTAGCATGAGCGTGATATGGCAGACTTGTTGCTACTTCATTGGAAAAGTGCTGCCAGCTCTGAACAGTTTCATCATTTATGTTATAGGAGGTGCTGTCAAAAAATGGTCTTCTCAAATTTTTTTGTCTCTCAAAGACAATTTCTTAGAAAATCAGTTTTCTAGCGGCTCTAGTATTATTTTCTTACGCACTGTCGTGGCATTGTTGTTTCAAAACTAGCTTCAACGTCAATTTCGTCAGCAAGGTCTCTTGCTTCATCAATAGTTTCATTGATTATCTGGCCGGAGATCCTTAATGCATGTTCTGCAGTTTTGTGAAAGATCAAGTGCAGATACTAGATCAAAATTTTTTGTTTGAATCAACATGTTAATTGTATTAATACAATTAAATATGTTGCGCCAAAGATCTATTGAACACAAAAACTTAAACTGTTTAATGCAATTTAATAGACCCGAGACTTAGTCTCTTGTTGAATTAATAAATTTTGGGTTTTCTTAAATACTCGGCACAGCACATACATCTTAGGTATTAATTCTTAAAGGTCTTAAGCTCTCTCTTCTACTCACCTACCTTGTCACTCAATGGTTTCAAAGTTAATCCTTGGACATGTTTCAAAAGTATTGCCCATCGAAAAGAAGATGCTGAAAAAATATATATATTTTTTGGACCACATTTAAGATATAAGCGGTTTTCAAGGCAGCTTTTCTCATATCACTAACCACTAGTTTGAGATATTGGCTACTACATGTGAATCGTGAATCTAAATTTTAATTTCTAGATTGAAAAAGAGTTTTACCGTCGCTCATATTGGACATGTTGCCATGTTCCTGCGTTTCAATAATCTCCAAATTTAAGCCCAAATAATAAAGCTCTCCAATTTTAATTTCAGATATTTGTTTCCCTGTAGACTTTTCAAATGGAAAGAAGCCCAAAAAGCTAATAATTATTATTTCAACCTCATTGGAATCAGATTTACTAATTGAAACGTTTCAGATAACGAGAGTTATTTGCTGCACTTTACAAGCCAAATGCGAAATGTAAATTGCATGTTAATATTCGCAACTTTTCAACATTTCCACTTCAATATCAACGCGTTCACTGTAAATATAATGTGATGTTTCTGGTTCAAAGGGTCAACAGCGTAAAATGACAATTCGTTAATTATAACGTAAAAAGTGTACGACAAAGGCTAAGCGGCCTTTTGACTACTAACAATATCGTCTATTTGGGCGATTCCAGTTCGCATAGTTTCTAGCTTCCTTAAAAAAACTCGTTTCCCATTTCATTTATCCAATTGAACAAATTTTAGCACTTTTTGATTACAATACTTCCAAACACGTATTTGTTAGTTAAATTTGTCCCAAACATTCTTCGAAAACAACACGGTGGATATATCTTACTAATTGAATTTTGTTTTCATCATATCGTTTTCGTTGAGTCTGCCTTCAGTATCCGATATTCACTTTCACTGTGTTCATTCTCGATTACCGCATTTGCTTTCACAATACCATATCTCATCGTTACTCCTCGCCATGCTGTTTATTTCAAAAGAAATGTGTTTGTATGTGAGCGCAAATATATTTGCGGATTGTTTTCGGTGCGATATAGGACGAGCGTGAAGGAAGAAAGCGGAAATTGAATTCGCTCAGGGCAGCATCAGAACCGAACAGAACAGCAAACAAGTGTCCGGAGTCATCTTGAACAATATCAATCAAAATCATGACCCGCGGTGTTTGCCATTGTCATCTCGTATTTACTTTTTCCATTTATTACTGTTCGTTAAGCGTTTAATGTTAAGCTCGGATACGTGCAACAGGTTGTCATATTGCTGAGCTGAGTACACTCAGAAAAATATGTTTCCGAAAATCAAAGAAAATATTTACTTGTTTACGAGATGTGAAATCTTCACAAATCAAATAAACTTTTATTTGATATCAGTAATTTGTATACATATCATTGAAAAACTTCTTATATTCAACGAAATACAATTTTTGCTTTACCTTATTTCAAGTAAGTAGTTTTCATCAAATCTTGTAAATTACGTCTATGAATTTAGTAAATTATATCTACACCGCGAATATTATTTTCTATGATTCAACAACAACCACGCTTCAATATTCGACGAAAAAATTGATAGTTTTTCTGTCTTCTATCAACTTTTCCTCTACACAAATAAAGGGTCGATAGCTTAGTTCGCTAACGTGTCAATCCAAAGCAGCGATCTACCGCTCGAGGGTTCGAATGCCGCCGGGTTCATGTCATGGTTGACTTTGTTCGTCTTCAGTGTTCCTAACTCCATTGATTAAGTGTAACATTATAGCTTAAATTGGCGACTTGGCATAAATAATACTAGCGCTTCAGAAAATGAGAAAAAAATATCGCACCCAAGGAAAAAATGGTAATTTTTTTTCAAAGTTTTTGCGTGCCAACAACATGCTATGCTTTCAAAGCGGTCCCCCATCTAAGTAGTAACCGCGCCCAGCACTGCTTAACTTCGGTGATCGTACGTGAACCGATTTATGCCAGATGCCAGATGTTCTTGAAATTATATTAAATTTTACTCAGGGCAAGTGCAATATCAGTGCTTGAAATGAATGAATTCCTTTCTTTCGATTGAATAAATATTTCTTTGAAACTATACCAAGTTTTACTCAGGGCAAGTACAATATTTGTTCTTTGAAATGAAGAAATGTCTTTCTTTGGATTGAGTAA